>OU753574.1:18274962-19512729 GCA_916701695.1 Agrochola macilenta
CATCGAGGCGCAACGAGTCCCATGGTGCATCTGGGAAACTATGGTGTATCAATGTGGACTTGTTGTGGATTGTTAGAATAGTAACGAAATTATTATAATTACTCAAATAGTAAAAAGACGAAATCACACCACACTTTACACCACAGAGTACTAATAACATACTGAAACTGTACACGAAATTACTTGTTAGGTACATCATAGTTTTAAAGTGTCATTATATTATAGTCTTAGATTAAGTATTATTGTTATTTCTTAAAATTATGTTATGAACAAATACAGATATATATTTTTATTACATTTATGTATAATCACACATATTTCAGTGAAAATTATTACTAACCCAATACAAACTCACACAGGGGGATGTCAATGCGTCATTCCATAGGGTAATTGCTGAAAATCAGCGCTGTTGACATTAGGTTCGTCCGAATTCACAGTATTTCGCTGAGCAATGACCTGTTCTTGCACAGATGCGACGCACAGCATAATTTTTCTTAATAACTGTTACAAAGGTGCCATCAGCATTTTGTTTTTGTGATGTTTTTGTTGACATTTTCCCAATGTCGCAAGAGTGTTACGCAATAGTGTCTTTACTGTCTTTGGTCCGTGACCTTGACAGCAACCAATGAAAAACAGTGTTTTACTTTTTATATTTTTATTTATTGCTTAGACACGAGGCTTTTGGCTACTTTTGTTAAGTGTGTATTTTATGTGTTTTTGCCTTATTATGTGCGTTTTGTTTGTGCAGAATAAACAATTTTTCTTTCTTTTCTTTTTCTTTTCTTTCTAGTCAATTTGGTAAATCATAACCAATGGAATCCAAGAACCTATAATGTGAGACTATGATGAGCAACTGATCATAGTCTACCAGACCAGAAACAACCAGCAAGAGAAAATTAATTACGCATTATCCAATCGTATTCAAATCATCCGAAAAACAATCAATTATAGTAATCCTTTTTTTCGCCCAAATAGCCACAAAAACTTAATTGAAGTCAAACTTAAGCTTGCAAATGTTTCAACGGTTCGTTCCCGTGTAGGTGGTTTTCAAGGTCAACCATCACGGTTGATGGTTAATTTATAACCATGATGGCGGTCGTTAATGCTATTAGAATAAGTGAAGATCGTAATGAGCTGGTGGGTGTACGTATGCGCACAAGATCTTTTGATCTTACTACATTATTTGTGACTTGCATGCGGAGTGCTGTTATGTGGTATTATCTAATCGGTGTTTAAGAATAAATTAATAAGTAATATCATGCATCAGCCTGTCATTGTTTCACTGCGATTGACTGAAAGGTAAAATTCGATTCTTCATTCAGAGACTTTCCAGTATACTTGTACGATTTCAGACTATTAAATCCAGATTTCCTCAGGCCTCTTGAGACTTTCTTATCAAAAGCTTTTGTAAAAGTGAAAGGGGAGTAGGTACTTTTATCAGGATTGGCATTACACAGCTCCCCTCTGTTATACTACGAGACTACGAGGTCTTAGTGGCATCTCTGGCCATTGTAATAACTATCTAATTAAAACACTACACACATCAATCGCTATTCGCAAAAAGTAACCCCAAAAACAAGTTCAAACATGTCAACTTTTTGTCTCCACAAATCGATTATTCATTTCGATTACTATCGATACCAGACGGTCAGAGGCTCGTTATCAATCAACGTTACAACAATGAGCCGTCGGCAAGGTTAGCGTGGGTGAGACGAGGGTTAGATCGAGTTAGAGGTTTTAAATTGTTGAAAGAATCGATTGTGGAGTGAGGATTAAAAATGTGTTGTAGGCATTTTAGGGATTAGTCTTCATGAATCGTATGGATTTACATTTGAACATGATACTAGCAAACTTTTATTGATTAAACATTAAGCATCTGTAGAATGTATCACAGATGCTTAATGTTGAAGTCCAAAACGACGTCGTTTTAGAAAGATAAAAGTTTTCGTAAAGGAATGTGCTTATTTCTCAGAAGTAGTTTTCCAGCTCAATCAATGATTTTTCTTTACAAAAAATCTAAAAAGACGGTTCCTAAAACATAGATCAATCTTAACAAGCATTAATATTAATGTCGTTTTTGCCAGTAACAACACGCAAAACAGTCTAGGGATATTTCAAAACCTAGGTCTTAAAAGCGAAGACCACCTAAGAAATGTTGAAACCTTATAAACTATGACATTTTAGACATGTCATGTTTTGTCACATTAATTTGAACACACCGTAGTAAAAGAAACCACAATATTGTACTTACACTTCACTTTTACGACAATTACAAAACGTTTGATGATGCCAAATGTCAGATGTCTGACAATCTGATAGTGCTAGGATAAATATAGTACTGTGGAAGGATTGGGAAAGCTTTGACTGTGTGTAGACCACACACAGTCAATACCCAATCCTCCTAGAAAAATCTAAAACAATCGTCATCTCATTATAATGACGTTGAAAGTATCAAAGGAGTAACATTAAGGGTCACTTCGATACTCCTGAGGTCCCATGTGAACAACACAACAGGACAGAGCCATAGAATACTCTTTATTATATACAACATAAAAATTACAGATATAAATGTAGAAAGTCAAAACTAAAAAAAGAAAACGGAAAATTAAATGTACGGAATTCAATTAATATATAAATATTAAAATGGTAAAAGATTTATAATTAGCACTACAAGGAGCAATCAAAGAAAAATTGACAAAACTTTATTGGTATGAGAAACAGGGTGTAAAGTTCCCGCACCGTCAAGTCAGTCGATAAGTTATTTAGATGTCAACCGCACGGTAGTCTAATTGCGCAATGCAGGATTTGGGGTAACGCTAGGATTTTGTGTGACGTTAGGCCTTTGATGCGTAGTTTGCATGTGGCGATGTAGATGCCGCCACAAAACCACTACTCCTCGTTGGTGATATGATGATAACAGTTTTTAGAAGACTAAAAACACTCTGCCTTGCCCATTTAATGCCCATTGAATTATTAATAATTTAGATGCCTTTACCAAACCTATACGTAAAGAAGCGATAATGTATTGTTTGCTTACAAAAATTGTAGTCACTAACCTGATTACCAACTACATTGAATAAAACATTATCATAAACACCTTGAGACCTCGTATAATCCGCAAAAAATTCGATCAAGATCAACGATTCTCATTTTGTAAAACCATCAGACAATTTGACTGGATCAATAATATCTTAGATCGACATCAAGATCTACTTCAATGGCAATAAACTGAATATCCTTTAAATCAAGATTGATATATGAGCTTTTAAGTTTTTTGCTTGCTGATATTATAAAAATGTGTGAATTCCTCGTATCGTACAAAATTAAGCTGCTTGCCAATGCCAACGGTCGTTCTTTCCGTGTAGATTCACCTAGTTATCAGTGTGCCCCAAAGTCAAGCTAACATAGCACCTATAACATTGTTGATAGTTAGAAACTCAGAAAATGTATCTAACCTCAAAATATCGATTAGACTAGAAACTAATTCCTGTCTAGTTAACAAAAAGCTCGATGATGCAGCAAATGCATTAGTCATAGCAGAATGCTGTAGTTTTTTAATCGCTTCGGTCCCTTTTACGACACCTAACATCGGAAAGGGGAGCCTCATTCCACCGGAAATAACAAGGAAATCAAACCACCACCAACTGTGATAAGACCTCCATGATAATCAGACCATAAATAATAGTACCTGACACTTACATCACACAACCTTATCATAATATTATCAGTGATCGATCTCCACGTTCCAAGAGCTGTAGGTACATGATCTGAACTTGTCAACGCCTTGTATGTCAATTGTTAGCTGCGTTAATCATGCAACACACGTTTTGGTCAAGGTTCTGCGAAATGGCGATTAAGGTTTTAAAATTGGGTACTTATAATATGCTTCCTGTATTATTGGAAATAGCTTCGAAGTCGTGGATGATAGAGTATGTTAAATATGTTTTCACTATTGGTTAGGTTCTGGTAAGAATTTGCCATGTCCTGTTCTTGGTCGGCCAGGTTTCTTGAGTCCTAAACTGAGAATCTTACTTACCAAAGTCGAAGGTCTACTATGAAAATCGTCTATCCTTTAAAAAGACTACAGATTTTACTTCGAATACTAAGCTAAACAAAGGGTAAACTATAAAACCAACGATCAATACTCGTATTGACAAATATAAATCTTACTAGGTACTAACCAATAACAGTTGGTAAAGTTAGCCCCAAGAATTCACTTTTGATTTATCCTCAAACTTCAGATTGGAATTTAATACACAAATAGTTGGAACAAGTACCATACCATTTATTGCACCTTACATTAATGATATAGCTTGAGATATTTGTAAACAGTCGACTAGGTAAACTTGTAACCCTTTGTGAGATAAGGGACAGACAGACAGACCATTCTTCATGTTGAAGCACTCGGAATGCGTGGGTAGGCAGACAGCATGCCTGCGTGGCGAGGAACTAGGGTGTACGACAAGCAAAAAGCGGCAGCGAAACGAAATTATGAGAAAACTGAAAGTACAATTTCTATCTATATCAACATCTACAATCTTGGTCTAGTTTTTCAGACAGTATGTCGTCAAAAGCTCTCATTAATTTTAATTCGATTTTGTATGGTAAATGGGGTGCATTTGGGTGCAGTTTATTGATTCTTGATTCCCTTAATGTAACTGAAAGTCAGACAGAGAAAACTGTTGTATAGAAAGCAGAATTGAGAGTTTAAAAAACTTTCTAAAGCTCGTGCATCTTAATCTAAAGACGTCGTATAGAATCCAAATTCTGAACGTTTTAGAATTCCTTCCGCTTGCAACTTAAGCCGCTCACCAATCAGTCTCCGAGCATAACTTAACGCCGTTAAGTTACAACCTCTCGACCGAACCCAGATAAAGTGCCACCGAGCAAATTGCACGAATACCGACACATTTTGTAACGACACCGGGATAATCTGTTTAATTCGTACAGTTTCATAATAGTACTACATTTGAAGAGAAATGGTTGGCTACTGGAATGTGGTTATTTGAGTCTGAAGTCAGATCCGGTAATGGAATCTGGGTCTTCGTTTAGCTGAAATATTGTATCATATTTGAACGTTCCTTTATTCGAAGGAACTTTACAATTATTTTTCTAGACAGCATGAAGCTTTGTCAAATCAAAAAAAAAAGTGTCTTTTTCTTATCATCTTCCAGAAATGGAGGACCTAAAAGTAGATACTCACTATTTAGGAAGTTAAAAACACTATTTTTGACATGCAATTAATTCATATTCACTTATCCCTTAAGACCTCTTTTAACCTTCCAGTTATCATACCCACATTGTATTTCCTACAATTAATCACTTTAGGACCACCAGACCACTAACTTACCGAAGGTCACACAAATGACGCTCCATTCCCAACTCCCCGAAGCGACAAGACCACCATTAAAACTAACCAGTAGCGTTATAAACCGAAGATATTGATCAGTGAACTTTGGTGCGCGGGCGCAGACGTGCTCGCGCAACGCGACGCCGGATCATCGGCTGTCCCCTATTGGTCTACCTTGGCATAGTAATGAATCTGCTACTAGGAGTTTTCGATAGGGTTGAGGGATACGAGAGTGAGTCAATTACATTGATTTAAAATAGTGTCTTGGAATGAGCTGCTAGCTTCATCTTCCTGAGGTAGGTACTTTTGAATTGTCAAGGAGTATACCGACTCCTTGACAATTCAAAAGTACCTGTAATTAGTTTAATTTAAATAAATGCTGTGAGTTTAGAGTAGCAGGAACATTCGTAGATTAAAATGAGTAAAAAGTATATTGACAATTACTTTCTTTATGACTTTTTCAAACGCAGTCTCCCAGTCTGATCTCCTTGATAACGAGAAGGGATTCCGTGATAGACCGAAAATATGTTGAAAAGGATAGATAAGGTGTAGATAGACCAGAAAGTAAAAAAAAAGTATCGGGGCGAGTTATAAGCTGGTTAGCAAAAGATCCATATGTTTGACGTTCTCACTCATTTGCAAAACAATAAATTCAATACTATCTGAAAAAAAATACTTTCAAATTGTTGTTTTTCTTGACAAATCAATGTTGAACGGAGAAAGAATATGTTTTAAAGGTGACCGCTCTATGTGAATAAGTCTTGGTCGAGCTGTTGTTTTCGTAGTAATTCTTAATTGATAAAGCACGCCTCCATTCACATTAAACGTGTGAAGTTATATCAATCGGTGTTCGCGCCACAATAAAATATATAACTGTTACGTCAGGTTTATGATGTGAAGCTATTCAGTATCGCGTAACATTGTGGGATAACGGCTTTAATAGTAATCTGAGGAGATTGCCCGCTTGATTGTGGTTGTTAATGTGGCTTTTGAGTGTAAGGTTGAATTGATTCTCAGTTCTAAGTTCTTGTCAACTTTGAAAGAAAAGCTCAAGCCGTTTTGAAAAACAAATTGGTAACCGAGGTTGTTGGTTTGGGTTGACTGCCCAGTGCACTGGTCGTACGTTAACTTTATCAGTCGTGAAGCTTCTTTGCTCCTCTTCTGTATCCTGTTAATGCTTTGTAATATCTCTTCGCAAAAAAAATGGAAAGCAGAAACACGTCATGTATCAAAATTGCCTTATGTTTAATTTTGATCTAAGTATTCAATAGAATTAAGTACATTTTATCTACTTAAAACTCGAGCTAGTTACGAACGTACACTGACACAGGTAAACACACAACTCGTGTACCTACACTGACACTAACTTATTATCGAGTCCCTCGTCCTTAACAATAATTTATGTAATACACAAATTAACATAAACATTGTAAACAAACGAAGTAAACAATGCATTGGTTACAAGGAGATGTCGGTAACCCTACCGACATCCTCCAAGGGCCAAACATTGATATTAACTTTACGTATTTGGACTTCTAGTTAGTCCCTTTTTTCTATGTTGTTAGATCCAGTAGAGAGTAAAGAAAAGTAAAGTCTGGGAAATCAATTGTTAAGCAAATTGACTATGAATATGAATAGGACAACCAAATTAAATTGCCAGTATATTCAAATCACAACAGTCATTCTTTGACATTGTACATAAAACACGGCACATTGATGTAAAGTTTTAATTTGATTATATCAATTGATTTCCCTAACTGTACTTCAAAAACACATTACATCTAAATATTCAATTAAAATTACCCGACCAATAAGCTTCAAGATGACTATCCCAAAATACGAAATAAGTTGTCACAACATAATTATCATGTTTTTATCTTCCTAGCTATAGACTCATTGATCTGATGTATATTTAATATAAAACTGTATCAACACTATATACGCTCCTTACCACGTGCATCCCTATCGAGTTACAGTCGACACCACGTGTAGTAATTAACGCATCTAGTTAAAAGAACATAAATGTGTTCATAAATAGAGATATCACGGTGATCAATATTCTCATGACTGTTAATTGTAGTGGTCTTCATGTTCATCATAATGAATAGCTAGAGGCCATGTCGTTGACTACATATTTTGGTTAATGATGGAGTTTTACTTTTTTCACATTGTCATGCTTTATTCGTACATAACTAACAAGACAAAGGAGAATGTCGGAATCTTGTGTTTTGAGCCTCTGACAGTATACGACGTATATCTTATGACAATCAAGGTCTTCAAACTCCTTAACTGCATAATGTCTAAGGCGGCAAGGATTTATACAGCCTCACAGCCAATCTAAACTTTGCATAACGGTAAGAAGCTCCTAGTTATCAATGTTTTTACAAAATAGCTTACCATCTTCGTAACAATCAATAATTTATTTAAAAACTTCCGTTCCAAGGTAAACCACATACCGAAAACTTATGCAAGAAAAACTATCTCCTCAATAACTATTTAAACAATAAACAATATCGTTAAAATAACCAGACAGCTAGTTTCGTAACTTAATTTAAACATAATATACTGTCGGACAATATCGGCGAAGTGCAAGCCGGTTCCAAATACCAATACCAACAAATGGTAGATGGTATCTGGTATTTGACAAATGGTGATCAAAGCAGGTGGTCTGCTGGCTGTGTCAATGGCAGTAATTGGCTGAGCAAGATGTTTGTTATTGCAATGAGGCGATGATTAATCATAATGTGTCAAACAGAGAAGAATTAATAAGGTACTCGTACCATCTTTTCTACTAATCCCTTTTTTTTAAACTAAACTTATGACATTTTACAACTGCATCGCAGGGAGTTAAAGTCGTTAAAGATTGGTTTTCTAAAAGTCATTCATTTGGTAGAACTAAATGGGCTTAATCGTCGAAGACCCATACTTCGCCGATTCTAGAACATTCTAAAGCGTTCGAGACTTTTTTATTGTCAAATATGCTATCAAAGTAACCAGGCCTTAGCATTTGGGAAAAACCCTTGTCACTATTTAATGACAACTGTCTTGTTTATACATAATAATGTTAAATTAATGGTATTTTTGGTGAATAGTCGCCAAATCACGTTTGGAGTTCCCCAAGGGTGTATTTTGGGTCCTGCAGGTTGAGTTTACATAACTTTTTCTTTCACTTTTATATTGAGTTCAAAGAAATATTTTTTAAATATTAACTAACTAGTCAGTAATTCCATAAAACCAATGTTCTTCATCCAGTCGTCGAGAAAGTCAATTAACGCTCATGATTATGAAATCTTTATGAAATAAACGTAATAAAATCTTATGGTTATCGTTACGAAATTAGCATACCTACATAAACTAACTTTAAATGGGAGTTTCATTAAATACTTCCCGATCAAATTATATCTATGTCATGAGATGTCATAAACTTATGTTCCATAACGTCCGGTAAACGTTACCTTTGGTATTCAGACTGTCTTCCTTTTATACTTAGGTTTGGCTATACTTACGGGTAAAAGTGATTTACACTTACACAGTACACTTGATTTTTTTATTGATTCTCTTGGGTATTTATTTATTTATTCCATCTTTACACAAAACAACACAGCAACGACCTTATTTATCTAAATATATTTAAAAAACTGGCCTAATACCACGCTCTAAACATTTCGCAAAATTCTGCGAATATCTAATAAAGATAAAATTTCTTCATAGTAACATAATTAAGTAACGTTCGAACATTCGCTTTTATTATTAAAATCGCTTCACCAGTTGATATAGGCAAAACGACCGTTTTATAAAAAAAAAAACAGATCAACATTGTGACAAAAATTTGCATAAAATTAATCAGTATTCTTAAATTACGTATCACTTTTATAGCTTCGTACTAATAAATTATTGAGTTTTGTTCAAAATATAAATATCTTTACAGAAATGTATGACTGTGCACAGAATAAGAAATAAGAGAAGTCCCATTTGTAGCCATTTTTATAGTTTTGGTTGTACAGAATTTAAAAAAATCTTTCTTTTGCTTTCATTTGCAGGTATATAAAATAATCTCCCTGTCTTCGCTCAAAAGCTCTAAAGTTTCAGGAGCAGCCAAAATTGCTGTTATTTGAGTTATTGATGTGTTAATAAATAAAAACTCAATGGGAATGCAGTATTTGTATTCATCGATATATTAGACCTCAAAACTGTCCGTACGACATTTTCCTCGCTACATAGCAAACTCATTTTCGTTTCGACTAGTTCTATTTTTGTACTGTATTTAATATCATTAATGCAAAACATCTCAATGTCAAAGTAGTGTTAGCACAATGTACGTTAAAGGGCTTGCACGTTCACACATTCCCCTTGTGTCAGTTTGAGGGCTCACGTGCTGCTTACACCGTAAGCTTACGGGATATGCTAAAAGCGAATAAGTAGGTCGTACAATGCAGGACGATTCTAGGATGTCTAGTTTTACGTAGCTGGTAAATATTTAACTTAGGTAAAATAAAACTGTTGAAGCCATCTACTAGAACAAATTACATACACTCACGCCTTCGTCCAATGGGGGTAGTCAGAAACCTGCTATATCACTTTCTGGATAGGAGCGTCAGTAATAACTGACAGAAAATAGTACTGACTTCATACAATAGTATGAAGTTGAACTTCTAACTTAATTCCTTTATGGTGTATGACAATATGTGTTTACATAATACCTATCGGTTAATGACTGATGTAGAACAAGTTTCGATCGCCAAAACATGGAGGAAACCTGATCAGGTTTTATTTTCTACTATTATTGTTTTACATTAAAATGCAAATCTAAATTAAAAGTTTGATAAATGGAGGCAAAGATTGTCATTGCATTTTGACAACTTTTTTATAACATTTAAAATTTTAGGTACTTATCCAAGAGATGATTTTCCTAATAGGTTTCTTGCTAGTTCTGGTACCTAAATAATTATGAACGGAAATCTTCATATATACATGCATATGAATATCGAGGCAATTCAGCTGCTAGACAACACAGACATAGTGCGTAGGCTAAAGAGAACTAAACCATTTGAGTTAGTGTAGTGTGTAAATAGTGAATTTATTAATAATAAATAGTAACAATGCTGTGCTATACATGTGACACATGAACAAAGTGTTTTATCAATTATCAGACCCTAAGAAAGTGCAACGAAATTGACCTTGTGTAAAAGTGCTAATTGACATTATTCTTAGACAATATAATCTATCTCGTAAAACATTAAGTTAGAATCAAAATACTTATTAGTCTATTAGGCTCGATTGTAATCAATTACTAAGAACGTCAGTTCTTACTAACACCGAAAAAAAAAAAAAAACTTCAAAGCCAAAACCATTTTATCTAGAATTTTCATGATCATTTTCAACCTTTTTACTTACTGAAACATATACCTACCTACCAAACAGACCAGTGTCAATAAAGTAGAAGAGTGCAGTGGTGGTGAGCGCCCGCGCTTTACTTTGTGTAAATTATTTCATCACCACTACTCTCAAAACGGTGAAGGAAAACACTGTGAGGAAACCGGAACCTAGAACGAAAAATTCGAAGACATGTGACATCTACCAACCGGCAGTGGGACCGCGTGGTGGCCCACTCCCTCTCACCAAGAGGAGGGCTGTGTCCCAACATTGAACACTATAGGTAGATTATCCAATAAAGTAGGTAGGGCATAGTTTTCCTAATATAATCTTCGTAGACCATCCCTCAAGGCTTCTACAATGCACAATTGCGAATACCTACTGCAAAGCAGATTGGTAATCAAAGAGATGCCGTCATTAATATTCATTTAACACAGGTGGAATGATGACCACCTGTCTCTTGTCTCTCTTGTAAAGTGAATAATTCTAAGTCTTTTGCGACATCGAAGTAAATTGATTCTTGACTAGGTTGGCGCAGTGATTAAGATGTTTGTCTTTTCTGCTGGCACGTATTAGTTTCGGGTGTGGTTTTTTAACGCATTGTGATTATCTACTTTGACTTCGACTATGGAAGAATACGCCATGCTGCACCTTCTTCTAATTAATAAGAATGTTGACTGGGAAAAAAATACTATTTAGTCCTTCAGACAGATAAAAAAAATATTAGACACGTATTTTTGGCTTTATCGTATTAATAAAAAATGATTTAGATAGTGGGGGCTCGGTCTGTCACAATTCAGTATAAAATCTATCGGAGAGTGACGTCATGCCACATTTTAGCTCAATGTATTGCCATCATTTTTTGATCACGTAAAAAAATAAAAAATACGTATCCAATACTTTTATTAATCTGACGGACAATTTTTTTTTTTACATCCCTATTGACATAGGAGAACATTTAGAAGAAGGCTCACCTGAGGCCAACCGCTGGTCATCATTACCTACCCTACTTTTATACAAAGATCTTTCAGCCTAGACACGATATCTACCTATAAGATTATCAAAAGATTTATGTGCCACAAAATTAATAGAACTTAGCCAATGTTCTGGCCTGGGGCTAATAAATAAGTAATTTACATAAATTTCTTAGTAAATAGGCAGATAGGTTGCAACAGTATGTAATGCTTTTAGAATTAGTTTGCATATGTGAGTACTACGATTGATTGCGATGCTTATCTCCTTCTGATGAAACTATCAATTACTTGCGTGAATTAACTTTGGTAATGGTTTAACGCTTTTAAATTCATGGTTATAATAGGTTGTTTGGTTAAGAAATAATGGCCACACGCTGTTTTAAGTGAACATTGCCGAAAAACTCAGTAGATATTATTTGTATTCGTACCTGCAGTTAGTAGGTAAATGACGATTTTTATTAATCGTAAGTTAATGATTCATTTTAACTTTGACTGACGTCTGTGACTGCGGGCGTTAGAAAATTTCGCTGGAACACTCTAATTAAGGGTAGGTACTTAAATGGAAGAAGGAAAACCAATTCAATAGTAGGTATTGAAAATTATCAAACAACAATCAGTCATAAAAACTGATAATTCCTGTTCACCACCCGTAGCCAATATAGAGTTGCTTTTTTCTCATAATTATGTTATTATAAGTAATAATATCGATGCTATTAATTATTGGAGTATTGACATTGGCTACATCTGCGATTTAAAACGTGTTTCTTAAATTGCTATTTATGGTTCTATTGGCTGCATAAATTTTTATTTTATTATTATTAACGCACAACTAAATGCCACTGACGCCATGTAGATAAGCTAGGAGAAACCCATGATCGTCTATTTATCTAAACAAAAAAAAAAGAATCTTGGAGACATAAAGGCGTCTTTGAACGTATCGGATCGTAATTTGTAAAGTAACATAAAATAAAGAAAAACTCAACAACCAGGTGCTAATTTTGAATATAATTTTGATGTAGGTTGAAAAAAAAAAAAAAAAAAAAAAATATAATTTTGATGTAGGTAATTTATTGACATTGGTGGCATCTACATACGTAGTTCATAATATGTGATCGGTAACTTGTTTCGTTAATTTCTATTTATGTACCAATTTGCATTAATTACTGATGATTATTTACCAGATGGGTATTTATTGCCATAAAACACGTGAAATATATAATATTAAAGTTGATACATACATACATACATATCTAGCTGCTCAGGGTTCATAGATAGGAACCTAGACACGTTTTTGTGTCGAAACAGACATTATGACTACCTAATGGATTTAAACACTTTAGATTTTAAATAAAATCACTCCAATGAATGAATTAATCTTTTTAATGTTAGTTATTAAACTAATAGTTATCATATCCTATTAAATGAGCAATATTTGTATATTATATATTTGTAATCACGTTCTCGAAAACGGCTCTAACGATTTCGATTAAAGTTGCAACATAGGGGTTTACGGGGGTGTAAATTGATCTAGCTAGGCCTCATATCTGGACAAAATCGTGCATAGCATTAGTAAGTACCTACTATCATGGCAGCATGGAATTAGTATGAACCATCCTATACTATTAAATGAGCATTCTCTATTTTCACCAGAGCAGAGCTCGGTCCCCCAGGTTTTAACATTAAGTGAGACACCCTGAAAAGCGATCCCAAGAGAGTGGAAACACAAGTCGTATGGACCCACCATTTGCAGTAGAAGCCGACGTTCAGAAAGGGCTAGAATAATGACGATAACAAATCTATTTAATCACTAATCGCACATAAACCAAGTATCGACAATACGTCAACATATTCCTGATGAGACTACTAAGTTCTTGCCATAAAGACACCGGCCACCGCGGACAGAATACCAAGCACTTACCTTTAAGATAATATTTTCCATTCGCTATCATTCTGATTATTCCTTTACTCCTAACCAGCATATAAACTTGACAACAACATCAGTATTCTGCATTTGAGGGCACGTCATGATTGTGACAATACCCTTGCTAATTATTACAAACTTTATAATTAAGTTCCAAGTGTTTTGTGACTTTTGACTCTTGGGAAAGAAGCCGTCAATTGTTTACTAGTTGTAAAAGTGTTTGAAATGTGTATCACACCTGTATCAGAAAAAGTTGTTCAAATGATCCCTTGTCGTGGTGAAAATGTTAGCAAGACAGTAAGGTTGATAGCTAAGCTGACTACACAGGGTGTGCCTGACGTGCTAAGGTATTGCCACTGGTAGAGACTCTTTAAATTAAACTAACTTGACTGATAATTAAAAATTGAAAACCGTAACTTATCGTAAGACACCAGTGATCTAGATTTAGGAATATAACTTTCCTTAGTGATTGCAGTCAAGGCTAAATAGTGAGTTTTACTAGATACGGTAGCCTTAGAATCGGTTTATGTAGGTTTACCGTCATTATTATACACATTTTTTTTTTAACCCACTGAGCTTGTATTATTTATTTATTTATTTAATACTTCAAGCACACAAATGTACAGAAGCGGACTTAATGCCATAGGCATTTTCTACCAGTCAACCTTTGGGTGATGCAGAGACAAACAGTGGCAGGTGCAATAGCGAGAATTCAGGAATAAATATTTATACTATTTACTATTTACTTGTACTATTTTAAGTCATTCTTATCATTCATAATGCTCATGGAACTTGTCAGAGAGCTATAATATGTCTAGTCGAATTAAGGGTTATTGATATTTATGCCGTACTGTGGAAAAATAAATTGTATTTTGTTATTATTATCAGTTTCTAAACCATTTTTATTCTTTCCAGTGAGGCGATGGAGAGCCGAGTGGGCCTGGACTACATCGTAGAACATGCGGAATACACGGGCAAGCTCGCCGCCGCGCTCACATCGCCAGCCGCACCTGTTAAGAAGCAGGTAAGATGTTCACTAAAAACCATGTCTCTAGATCTTGTGATCATGATGGAATGTTCCAAGATAAAAAATAAGTTAAAGGAAGAGGAACCAATTAGGCTACGTACACCGACGTGGATGAGGAATTATTATTATAGCCTGAATACTTCCACAATGAAATCGTTAATTGACTCAGGCCTGACATTGCGGAAATCCATTATAAAATACAATTGACGATGTATATTTAGTAACCTAATCCGCTTAACTGTTCATAAAGAGTCAGAGATAGAGTTATAGAACCCTGTAAGAATTCGACACGTGTTTCACCTCTCAACGAGGCATCCTATGATGATTGACTTGTTGCGAACCCGGACTGTTGCCACGTCAAGCACCGTAAATTTTTGTTTTCCACGGTGAAAGGAAAAGGTGCATTATGGAGCAAACCGTTCCCAGATTTGGTTATATAACATTTCAAAGCTTTTCTTACCACCAAAAGTTCTTACTTGTAAGAATCTTACTTGTCAAGAATTTTGTAAAAGGTCTTTGTTTTTTGGGTTGCTTTTTACTGAGATACGTTTTACAACATAATGTATATTTCTTTCTTCAATCAGTCCCTTCGAAATATGTGCTTAACAATTATTATATTCTCCAGGTGTTCGAGCTGCTATCAGCATTGTGCGTGTACAATGCTGACGGCTACGCTAGAGCTGCTGATACCCTAGAAAGATACAAGGTAAGTCTGAAGACCACCATTTACGTCCTTTTGAAGATTGGCATAACTCAATAATCTATTTGCGGCCTTTAATATGGCACACAGAATTTTATGCATGAGCATGAGGTCCTGGGTTCGAATCCTATAGGTCGGGCAAAGCGTTATTGTGTTTTACCATCAGGAATTAATCAGTGGCAGCCCGGAGCCTGGATTTGCGCCCGGTTGATGGCAATAGGCTCGCCCCCTATTACATGGGACTTAAACATAACTTGCGAAATTTGTGTGTAGGTACTATAAGTACACCTCTGCCTAATCCTTCGGTGAATACAGGCGTGATGTTATGCTGTTAAGTGTTCAAGATTGTAGAGCACCGTCTGTCTCTCATGTTTGTGACAGTATCTTTCTAAAGCTCGACATCAAAGCTACAACTCCTGCGTTTGATGAGCTAGGTATCATAAAACTTGGCTTTGATGAGATTGTGGGTCAAGAGTTCAAAATCAAATATTATAACAGGTATTGTTGAACTGTCCAAAAAACTATACTGTTTATGACATAATTAGGATACTGATTCGATTTACATCCATTAAGCAGATAAAATAAACATATTTATCTTTTTAAACTGCTTATTAATTCCGTGTAACCCAGATGAATCATTAGAGGTAAACACCGGTGTTTGCGACCGATGAGAAGCCAATGACCATATTAAGTAAAAGATCAGTATCTTCTACTATTCATGCAGATTTCTGAGTTGATCTCGACACGTGTAATGTGGCACAGGCACTTATGTACTTTGCATTGATTTTGATCGAGGTCCGGGATCCTTACTTCATTGCGTAGACCCTGATAAATCGTTTTACGTGCAATTAATTTAATGTTGGGTTTTATTTAGTAAACGGCAATTACAGGCATTCCACAATATACCCCATACTGTCGCCAAATTGATTTTCAGCTTGGTGAATGATGATAGTAACAAAGTCCCTAAAATAATAATTCAGAAAAAACCTTATAATAACCGTGTCTTAATCTTCCAGTCCCTGAAAGGCGAGCGCTACCGTCTGAGCGTGGTGGTAGAAGAGCTGAAGAATGCGACCACCACTGACTACAAGACGGCACTGGTGGCGTTCATCAACTGTCTTATCATCTCAGCTCCTCGGCTGCCTGACAGGATCAGAGTCAGAAACGAGTTTATTGGTAAGTGGTGAACTACTTACCATCAATTCCTATGACTTACAATTTAATCCTCAGATTCAATAAGGTTATTATATGATATTTTATTTACTTACATTGCTTTAAAAAAAAAACACTTTTAAACGTTAAAAATAAATAATATTATTTTAAAACTAGTTGAGGTCGGTGTTTGAGCATACTCAGATATATTTTTCAAGCCCAATCAAGTGATTTTATTGACTAGTATCAACCAACCCCATCAGCTGGCATCAGAAGATTTACTGATCGGACACTTTCAGTGAGGCTTTCAGAAACTGTCAGGTGTCACTAGCTATGTACACTATTGACCATGAATTCAGTACATGATTCTAGACCCCACAGTGTTGAAATTTTTCATCGGTTATAAAAAAATAATGTGCTGTTTCCAACAAAAGTGTTATACCTGCGCGGTCAAAATGTATGCAGCAATATTTTTTTTAATAAACTTCGAAAAATTTCAACCACCCTGTATGTTAGCGTATACGAAAAACTTTAGAGTACCTACTTTTTCACGAGAAAAACCTTTAAGGTATACTTCCGAAGGCGACCACAACCGTAAACCGCAAGCGGCAACGTCGCTCAATCGCATGTAACTATGAAAACGATGACTCGGCGATGTCGTAGAACTAAATAGAAACTTATTTTTTCGTCTTGTCGCTGCGGTCCTTCATTGTGATTGGGTGATGCGACATTGCTGCTTGCGGTCGCCTTCGGAAGAATACTTAAACAGCCTCTCAAATAATGAAATAACTGTTAGTACGAATTTCCAAATGCTACAAAAGTTATGCTAGTTAATTCGTTTCTAGATTTGAAATGGCCGATTCACTGTTGTTTCCATAATAATTATTAAGACTGTTTTTTTTTTTTTAATTTCAGGACTGGGTCTTTTGCCAACATTAAACAACTTACGGTAAGAAACATCTTATAAGGTTATCTTTACTTATATCATCTTTAAAAACCATTTTCCTCAAGTCCAAAACTATTTGGTTGTTAAAAAAACCTTCTGCCTTATGACAAGTGGACAGGTCACGTCCACAAGAGAGGCCCTTTTTAGAATTTATGAACCGTTAGATAATACTTAGCCTTCCCATATAGGATACTCATAAAGATCATGAGGAACAAATAAGGATCTTTAATACATAATCATAATATTAACATATTTATCTCAACCGGGCAGTGTGCAAAACGCATAAATCTACCACATTTTATTCCGATGTCAAACTAGAAATTATTATTCCACCATATAAAGTTATATGGACAAATAAAACAAGTTGATATCAGAATAATTAAGTGAATCCCTCGTTGGTCAATGGTCACAAGCTCCACTACTGAGCGTAAGGTTTTGTGTTCGACCAACAGGTCGAAAAAGTGTTATTACTCCCGTTAGGAATTTATATCTTGTAACAGTCTGGAGTCTTCTGGACTTTCGTGCTTGGTTAATTGCAATAGGCAATAAGCTCGGTTAACCCCATTACTTGGGACTTTAGGCTGGTTTCTCAGCTGTCCGGGAGACCCGTACGGGTCCGCCGTCTCAGAACGGAGACACACGTGACGCGCTAGAACATTGTTTCACAGCGGCGCGGATTAGTCCGTACGCGACCCAGTCCGCGTAGAGCCCGTACAACGTATTGTACTACTCCCTCGTTTAGCACTGCGGCAGCTATCCGTACGGGTCTCCCGGACAGCTGTGAAACCAACCTAAAACTTGCGAAAGAAGGTTGTGCTTTATAGGTGTCCTATTCTAGTGCCATGCAGCTCTGTCAAGCCCTTTGGGGAATGCTGGTGTTATGTTAAGTAATTTAGGCGCTAAATAATAACAGCTGCATGAGTGGATTGAAGGTTGCCGAAGTCGGTCCGTGCCACCATCTATTACGTATCGCAGACTCCTCCGTGCCTCGGAAAGCATGATAAGCCGGTTGGTCCCGGCTGTCATTCGAAGATTTGATTGTCGTAACGGGTATTCAGAAGCCTGACAACCAAGTCCTACCAATGGTATGGTGTTACCCAGTAACTGGGTTGTAGATGTCAGATAAGCAGTCGCTCCATCTAAAATACGGATATTCAATTGCATCCGGTTAGACTGGAACCCCAATATTGTTGGAAAAAGGCTGGGCAGATGATGTAGTTTAGGCTGTGTGTGTATTCTCACTTTCTCAGTAAATGAACCAGTCAGTCAGTCAACAGGTTTTTAAATGTATCAGCCAATTACATTGTCACGGTTTTTTTGCCTGCGCCGGTTGATCGGGCACGGTAATTTAAGTGATACAAAAACTTTAAATACGTTTTAGTTTTTTTGTCGATCGTAATTCAGTAATATGGTAATTTATGTGTGCATTGTGAAGTTTTGGGATTAAGCAATTTGGCTAATTTGATATAAATAGATGTAAATGGAACCTATTATCAGTTTTTTGGCTGTTTGGTTAAGACTTTTGGTTTTGGAGCAGTATCATAATATATAATACAGATACAGAGGATTCACTCCTCAACATCATTTGAATAAATAGCGACACGTGCTACGATACAATAAAGTGCAATTCAGGTCACACAGCGCTAATTACCTACAGTTATGTTCACGTAGAAGTTGCCTCTCTTTCTATCGCGTAACTCTTATATCCTTTGATTACGTTACGCCCACTGAATTGGCCCGACAAGTCGAGCCCGCCGCGTACTTGTAACTTCGTACCTAAATTGCTGAGATTGGCAGTATATTTATTTATTTTAGCCTGTGTTGTCCCACTGCAGGGCAAAGAGCCCTCCCTTTCTTCTTTCCACTCCTCTCTGTCTTGAGCTAGTGTGGATCAATCTTGTCTGTAGGCCTCAAGCTCGTCTCGCCAGCTTCTCGTGGGTCTCTCTCGATGTTGAAGGACGTTTTTTGGGACCCACATCGTGGTAGATTTGGCCCATGACTCATTCGACATGGGGCAGACGTGTCCGGCCCAGTCCCACTTAAGCTTGAGTACTTTTTGGGTGAAGTCGGGGATTTGTGTTTTGGAGCGCAGCACTGTGTTCCTAACACGGTCCGTTAATCTGACTCGAAGAATGCTGCGCTCCATTGCTCGCTGGCAAATCTCAAGCTTCGACCTCTGCTGAACCGTCAAAGACCAGGTTTGAGCGCCGTATGTGAGGATAGGGAATATGCACATGTCCATTAATTTGCGTTTATGGCAAATTGGTAGGCCTCCTTTCATGAAGTTTTTCATCGACCAATAGCTCTTCCAGGCGTTTTCGGTGCGTCTAGCAACTTCTTTTTCATGTCTCGCTTGGAATGAGACTATTTGGCCGAAGTAGATGTATTCTGGAACTTAAGCAACCTCTACACCCTCTACATACAGTATGTTTAAAGTTTAATTTTAATATTGAAATAGGAAACTAACAGCTAGCTTTTCTAAATTGTATACTACTTTCTATTAGGTATAGTTTCACAAAAACGGGGGACCGACTTAATTTGTTAAAAAAATATGACTTTTTCTAATTTATATATATTTGTCTCTGTTTTAATCTGGTTATTTGCTGCATGTTGTTAACAGTCTGTCAGGTTATAAAATTATAGCTCATTTCGTTCTGAATTGCCTAAGGTTGAACAACTTAGCATCAGGGCAATAAACTCATAAACAACATCACTTTTTTGGATCTTACTTTTAGCCAAATTACTTAAGTCATTTTCCGATTAAATTATGATACAATTAAAATTTATTACACCCAGTACTTTAATTAATATAAAAACAGCACTGACATTACGTATGTAATAAAAAGTGTATTACCTAATAGTAATGTATTTATGTTAAAACACAGCAAAACTTTGTTATTAGGGAGTCAAGCTGATAAAAAAATGGAACAATATAAAAACAATTATTTAGAATCTGGATTTAAAAGTTTTGATATGGACACATTCGGTAGTCAGAGATATTTAGATTGTGATAGTTGATAACAATATGCATCGTAATTTAGTTATAACGGCCTCATTACACCATAAATTAAGAAACAAAAATGAAGTAGGTATGAGGAAGACTTATTAATAAAACAATTATTAATTGAGGAAGTACAAACATATTAATTAATTACTTAGTTTACTTAATAGAACAGTTTTTCTAAAAAAAAACTTTTATTGCCTCAGCCTTTTTCCAACTATGTTGGGGAAGGTTTCTAGTCTAACCGAAACTGAATACTTAACTGAAAAATACTTCAAGATTAAAAGCAGTTTCTACATTAAGCACGTAAATGTATTTTATTTAGGAACAAGATTAGTATTCATAGACGCCGGGGGCGGGGTGCAAGAATGCAGTAGCGCCTTCCTGGCTTCCAAAGAAAATATAGGTACAAAACTATAAAACTATCCGAAAACGCCTAGCACAATAATAGAGAACTTAACCTATTGGAGGCGAGATCCTAAAATTTTCGAGCTCGCTTCGCTCGCTCTTGCATTCTGGTATCTCACGATTCTAAAACTTTTGTGCATTAGTCGAAAAAGTATCGAACTCCTATTTTCAAAAATCTAATCGACCCTAGGCCGCTAACATTATTTAACTTGCTTCGCTCGCTCTTGCGTCCTACTATCTAAATTCTTAAGCTTTTTTGCATAAATCGACAAAGTTGCTCCTTGTATTAATAGACAAATGATAACCTTACATATCCGAGGTGAAGTGTAAGAACCCCATACTTATCCTAAAAGCCTCCAACCCTTCTAACCCTTACTTCTTACCCCTTCAATTAGACTAGTATCACAAAACAAACCATAGCGTTCTGATTTGAAAAACGAACGTAACCGCCTTCTGCGTAGGCGCATCTTTTGGTCCACTGCCCGCTCCAAATATGGCGTCGTATCCGTCGTGAATAATATAATACCACTCGTTAAAATATTAGCCTCAACGGATAATGTGACTAAACCCTTGTAACCGGTTTATGATTATATTTAGCTGATTCAGTTCGCTTAGGTAAGTATATTTATTTTATACAATTATTATGTGTCACATTTGCTGGAAATAGATGGTGGGTTACTAATTCTAAATAAGGAATTGAAAAAAATAAGGCAATTTGTTTAGTACGCGATGATATTGTAAAACTTAGGTATAACTGTTGTATGCAGCTTAGCTATAAATATTCAACTCCTGCGCATGAGGGAGAAAGAGTGCGTGGTCTAAGTAAAGCTCTCTGCAGTTTCTCAGTATCTCTGGTGAAACAATAATTACTAAGGTAATGCCAATTTGTAGCTATAGGTATTAATGATCGCATAATAAAAACATAATAGTTCATTCTTAAAAGTTAAAGACCAATTCCCCATTTGAATGCAAAATCTGCTTACAAGTATACCTCAGAAGCATTTCCAGTACGTACTGCTTTTCCTAATATGGATTCGAAGCGTGTTACGTATTCTACCGTAATATTTGAAATTTGACCATAAATCGCACACAAGTGGTGCTTGTGATCTCAAGCTATATTGCCTGAAGGCATAGTTTCTAAATTACTTTCCCTCAAAACCATATTTTTGTATTTCTTCCGTGTGAAATACCACTTAAAAACATAGTTCAACATGGTGGGCTATTGAATATTGAATGGCATTACGTCATATTGCCAAAACAAAACACTGCCCGAAACTTTTATGTTTATAAAAGAATTAAAACAAATGAAAGCATCGAACAGCGTAGATGTTGAGCTGTATAGGTGGTAGGCTCTCAAACCCATATTAAACCCAGTTTTGTTTCTCATAGAAGTCTCTCATACCTTTTACATTTTGTTAAACTGATCTAATCTTCTTCCAGACATGAAGCAGCCAGCCACCCAGACCTGGGCGTCCAACTGGATGTGTTTGAAGAGCAGCGGGAGAGCGATGAAGCTCAGGGTCCAGGAGGCATCAACCTCAACTCGCATCTCGATGTGTTCTATGCGATACTTAAACAGGTAAGCATTCAGACTGGTAGTGGAACTTAGAGAGTTGTACCTATAAGCTTCTGTTTTGGTGGTGGAAAACAAAGAACGTGACAAGGTTCTAAGGCAGATAGAAAAAAATCCTAGGTCACTCTAAGATGTTGTCTATTACAGAACAGGATTCCTAAACAATAAATATATACTGTCCAAGTGCTAAAATCATTTAATTTAGAGTCTATTACAGGCCCATAATGATTACACTATAGACGCAATCTAGCACGCAAAAATATAATGAAACATTTTGTCAATGTAGAAATTGGTTCTACATCTCGAAAGAATAAAAAAACACAAAGTTACTTGTTCTGCTTTCAGGTGGCAGAAACTCCTCAAGAGATCCCATTCCTGAGCATCCTGCAGCACTTACTGAGGATCGACCCGAAGGAACCCGTCAGCGACATCGTGTGGGACACGGCGGAGACGCTGGTGCACCGCGCCACACTGTTGGAGACTAGGGAAGACGCTGCCAAGCTGCTGCGGGCTCCAAGTGTGCAGGTGTGTAGAAATTAAATTGACAGTAATAAATTGATAGTAATTGATAGTATAATCTAGGAACAGCATTTGTGATCTACTATTTGTAAGCAGTCAAATCTTCATGCAGAAATAGAACCTCCTTAATCCTGTTGAACGCTGTGCAGTTTAGAGACAAGATCTATGCATGCATGTTCATTATGTCGCACTTCAAAATCATTTGTTGTACCTAAATCTTGGATTCCTAAAGCCGTTAACAAAGTGGAAGTCTCCGTCAATCGAAAGACATATTCTTATTTAAAATTATTGCAATTTCCTATCAGAAAGGTAGAGTTGTAAAAAAACTTTATTTTTTCTGAGGTGAAAAAAAAACATTTAAAAAGTCCATGAAAAAAAAACAGTGTTTTTTTCTGGAGTAGCTTTTTTCATCTTATAGGATGCGATCTGACTCCAAAAGAAGAAATGGCTGCTGTAGAAGAAATTTATAATGCTGCTGTAAATATACCAGATATCGAAGATGATATAGTACTGGCAGAGCTTGCAAATTACATGGCAAAACAAGAGTTTTTTTCTAAGACTTTTTTGTGGTCATCTGTGAAAAAATTGAATCCCACTGCTTGTTGGGCTGGACTTTGCAAATCAACTGCTTCGTCTAAAGTAGCCGTCAAGTTTCTCTCGCTTCCTATTACATCAGCAGCGTGCGAGAGAACATTTAAGTAGTACATACAGCGACCTTCATACCAACAAAACGTAATAAACTGACAAATGACAGGGCTAGGAAAATAGTGTACATTGCGCACAATTTAAGATTGCAATCAGTACAATCATCAACAATATTAACACAAGCCGAAGTTAGTAGAGTCCCTGATAGTACAGTCTTTGATTCAGAATCAGATGAAACAATTACAGACACAGAACATGTCAATGATTCCGCTGGCGACAAAACAGTATGCGTAGCTATAGCTACTGACACTGATTCAGATGATTCTGATTGTAACACATTAAGTATTTTCTATGTTCATAATAATAGGTACGGTACCCATTGGTTTAAACATAATTTGACTTTAATAAAATATTTAATAAAATAATACTTTAATTAAAAACAAAGCAACCAAATTTAGTGTTTTATTCCATTTTAGTTATTGTGTTTCACTTTTTCTGAAAAAAAAAACCAAATGTACAAAAAAAACGACGGTGCCAAGTTTTTTTTCAAGATTGTGAAAAAAAACATTTAGTTTTTTTTCAATTTACATCTCTACAGAAAGGTACTACAAATAAATCTCTATCCCGGTATAATGATTTCCTTAAGGACAAGATATCATCACCTTGTTCAACGCATCATTGTTTGTACTGTTTCCAGGCTAAAGTGGGTTGCACATGTCAACACCGCGACATTTCTGGTGGTGGCAGGAAGCAGAGTCTACAACGAGCGCTGTCACCACCGCCGCCACCACCACCTCCTGTCATGATGCCCAGTGCAGGTAATTTTCAATTTAAAACATTTGAAACCTAGGTTTTTTCGGTAAATTTGTTATCAGAATTTTAATGGCCTATACATACTCGTACACCAGTAATAGATAAGGGATTGCCATTGCTTTGTGCATCATTATTTGCAGCAGTTTACTAACTTTTACGTTTATGACAATATTGACTATGAAGGAGTCCAGTCTAGTTAGTCTTTATAAACTTTGCTTTTTCATGAAACTAAAAAACTAGTCTTACCTTAAAAGTCTGCACTTGATCATTAATTTGCCTGCATAATGTGCCAGAATTTATACATTTAACTGGAATGGATGTTTTCTCTATTTTCCAGTTATACCTCCTCCCCCCGCACCAATGCTGCCCCCTCCTCCCCCGTGCGGCCCCCCTCCCCCGCCGGTCCCACCCCCCCCATCAGCGTGCCCGCCGTCGCCCCCGGCGCCGGCGCTGGACATCAAGCTGCCGCAGCAGGAGACACCCATACCGAAAACTAAGATGAAAACTATTAATTGGAATAAAATTCCTAATAATAAAGTAAGTAGTGTGTAATAATATATATTTCTGTAGGGTCTAGAGAAATGATGATGTTGCTATAGCCTAGAGTCTCGGCTATTCGTAGTATCATGCTTGCATCATCATCATTAACTGATTCCTGCGACCTTAACTGGCACGTGTAGAATGAAGACTATACATACCTCTGTTTTTAGGCAAAATTACATTTCTTTCCTGCATCTTTGACATCTTTAACATTTCTTTCCTGCATCTTTGACATCGCACCGGATTGTAGAAAGATTTTATAATCCGCGATAAAATCATTTCGTCTTTCGTTTCTTCGGGAGACCGACTTCATAGAACCACCATTTGCTTACCTAGCAGTAACGATCTTTGAGAGCAAGTTTTGATGGCCCAATAAATAACTCTAAGCTTTAATATTTCCAGGTCATCGGTCAAAATAATATCTGGTCACTAGTAGCATCGAGTCACAAACATTCTCCGAAGGTAGATCTGGACTGGACGGAGATCGAAGGACTGTTCTGTCAACAGGTTTGTACATAAACGACGAAGCACAGAATTGTAGAAAAATTACCCACATTCCACTTGATGTTTCCTCTGGAAACGATCGTGCTGGAGATGACAAGAAATAATCTTACAACCAAATTCTTGCTTTTCTACTGTTTTATTATTTATCTACTACATAAGTTTCTTTATTTATAAAAAGTTCACAGCAGTCTTATACTTATGGTTGTGCCCCATAAAACCGCTGTCACGGTTTGTCTGCGGGAACAGATCTTACAAAATAAAGTTAAGTTTGATTTTTTTTAACACTTTGAGGGATAGTAAACGCCCATAGGCGTCATAACAATAAAACTTATATTGTGTCTCGTTCAGTGTCCTTCAATGCGTTAACTCACTTTTTTTCGAATAGTTTTCATCTGAGAGTAGGAATTTAGGTGTTAGGCACACCTAAAAAGCACACTAGACTATCTATCTTAAAATATCTCTGTTTTTATGATTTTCAGATACAACCAACAGGATCTGCAGGCTCATCACCTAGGTTAGGAAGAAGTCCCATTTGCGACAGTTCAGGAGAGAGGAAACCGAGGAAGGAGTCTTCAGAGATCACACTGCTAGACGGCAAGAGGAGTCTTAACGTTAACATATTCTTGAAGCAGTTCCGGAGGTAAGGCATTACAATATTACATTATATAATACTTACTATCTGGTCGCTGGCCACAATAAACCAACAAGAAACGACAGTCACCTAAGCTATTTAAAATCCTTGGTACTGGCACATAGTGTAGTCTATAATATGTATATTAGTATGCTCCTGTTGATCACTTTATATTATTATTAGCCCATATTGTCCCAGTAATAGTTAATGGCCTTCCTACATTGAGCACTAAATAGTCTAAATTAAATAAATACACTACGAATTTGGTAAATAAACCCCTGTAATGATAGACGTAAGATGCATAAATAAATAAATGAATAAATGAAAAAATAAACAAACATTGAAGACATTCATCCATGGTAAACGGTGGCAGGTCAGCTTATCACCATCCACATAATATTTTGTAACTTTACATAATCACCGAAAATCTGTGATTTTCTAGTTGCAACGAGGATATAATCCAACTGATCCGCGAGGGTGCTCACGACGACATCGGCACAGAGAAGTTACGCGGTCTTCTCAAGATATTACCTGAAGTAGACGAGTCTGAGATGCTGAAATCCTTCACCGGTGACGTAACGAAACTGGGGACAGCTGAGAAGTTCTTGCTGCAGCTCATACAGCTTCCTAAGTGAGTGGTATTTTCGGTGTACTGTTGGTATTTTTGGTCTACTAAAAAAACTGATTTGTTTTGACTTTGAATTTCCTATTTGATCTATTATTTTATCTGTCAAGTACTTATTTGTGGTTTTTGCATATTTGAAACAACTTGAAAACTTGCCAATACAATCTGTTTTACAATGTTTACAGCTACAAACTTCGCATTGAATGCATGCTTCTGAAAGAGGAATGGGCGTCAACATCAGGATATTTGGAGAGTGCTATCAACTCTATCCTAGTCGCTGGAGACGATCTGATGTCTTCAAGTGCGCTACAGGTAATATTTCCGTGAGACCTAATACTAACTAGTTATAAATTAGAATCTTGACCGCATAAACCGAAATTGATTCTTATTTTGAGCGCTGAAACATGTATGACAAACATGCAGTGTTTATTAAATTTATCTGTTTAAATTAACAACAATTATTGGTGTATGTCTTGTTCTAGCGTGAATCTTGTTCGTTCGAATTTCATTACTTCGCGCATATTGCCCCGATGTTATCTTACTGCGATGCTAATTATTGAAACACTATTCTTATCTATTACCAGGAGGTGCTTTACATAGCGCTGATCGCCGGTAACTTCCTGAACGCTGGTGGCTACGCGGGAGGAGCAGCGGGAGTGAAGCTGTCTTCTCTGCAGAAGCTACCCGACATCAGGGCCAATAAACCAGGGATGACGCTCATGCACTATGTCGCCATGGTAAGCATAAATTGAACTTTAATTCAGGGAGCTAAAAGTATCTCGTTGTGTGTTGCTTTAGTTAGAATATTCTTTCAAATCCTCCACAAAATGGTTGGCAGCATTAACTGATAACATCATACTGTCATTTGATCTTGACATTCCACACTATAAAGAAAAACATGAATATGCAGTTTTATACATAAAGTGCACGATTGACGACTTTCGAGATCCACCGGCCCTCAAAAAAGTCATGATCAAAAGATAGTTTATTGAAACCTATCAAGCCAAAAGTCAAGGTTATCAAGCCTTAAAGCAGATAAGCCGAAAATTACCTGGTTAATATTCTGGAAGATGGGAAACCTATTAAATAACACTTCACAAATAAAACGTCCTTTACAGCAAGCCGAACGCAAGAACAAAGAACTAATACACTTCGCTGACGACACACGCGTCCTAGAGGAAGCAGCTAAAGCCAGCGTGGATCAGGTGCACAACGAGATCAAGACGCTAGCCAACAGGATACAGGGGCTGAAGAAGGAGATACAGATGCCCAGTACACAGCAAGATATTAAGGAGCAGATGGGGGATTTCTTGCAGGTGAGACAAAATTGAATGCAGGATTATGATCACTGCCAGAATACTAATGAATCTATGCTGATGACAGACCAAAGTCTTTTTGACATCAGTGCGTTCCTCTATCTATAATTATAGGGACTTATCTTTTCTCCATATCTTTGAGGTTGTCTTTCCTTGAAAATAACTCGATTACAAGAAGAATTAAACACAAATATCTCTTGCTGAATCCTTTGGCAGAGCATAATTTGGCTTGATGCTCTTGGGGTGAAATCTCAAGGATTTCATATTTTTTTTTATTTTTGTATTTACAGGTGGCAGAACAAGAGGTGTCAGCTCTCAATAAAGACATGGAAGAAGTAGAGAGCATACGGAAGCAACTAGCCGAATTCTTCTGTGAAGACCCTGTGTCTTTCAAGCTGGAGGAATGCTTTAAGGTTAGTTTTAGTCTTATAAAAAACACCATGTGGCCTGAAATATTCTAGACGTTAGGACAAATTTCTTTAAATTGCTTATTTAAGTTACCAGCCACCAAAATTTGTTTTTGGTCTCTAATTTGAAACCTTGATGCTTTAGCTAAAGAGTCTCTTTTAATTTGCATTCCAGATGTTCGTATGGTTCTGCAGTAAGTTTAGGTCTGCTGTCAGTGACAATGAACGGCGGAGAGCTAATGAAGAACAGGCTGCTGCCAGAAGACGGGCTAGAGACATGGCTGCAGCAAGGGTCAAGACTGGTAAGTTGAACATTATTATTATCAGTATCGCTCGCAGTCTAATCCAGCAAAAAAGTGAAAAGAGCCTCTCCGAAAGAAAGGCGTAACGGTCAGAAGTCTTATCGAGGAAAATTGAGGCACGAGGGCAAGAAAACCTAGCCGTTGATATTGCCACCTCTTTTCTTACTGAAACCGGTGCCGTCATGGGTGTGGTACCGCAGTTACCTTACTTTGAAATGAAAATCACACTTTTTTTCCCTGCAGGTACCAGCAGCGTTTGCAGTACACCTGTATCAGAATGTGAGTCCCTCATGGAGTCGCTACTTCTGGACATCAGGAACGGACTTGGAAGGAGATCGCTCAGGAAACCACATGACCCGTCACCGTCACCTGGTAAGTGATATTCTTATTATTACTAATTAGCAGAGTATTGCAATCCACTGTTGAAAATTGGGATCTTCCACAAATATTGATTAGGTACCATTTAATGAGCGAATGTGGTGATGGTATCAGGACCAGTCCCGCTTTACTGACTAGTCTGTTGTTACTCAAGATTTCTTCATCTCGGAGAACGATTTTTCTCTTCTGTAAGGCGCCCCCTATCCCTTTGTTAATACTTATTATTATAACATTGAAGTCTTGAATGAAACAGTATTAAATCTTTGTAAAATTTCAGATGTAACTCCAACGGGCAGCCTACGTCGCAGAAGCAGGGCTAGTCCTGGTGATGATGAGGAAGGTTTGCTGGAGTTCCTCCGACACTCCTCACCAGCCGCCAACGACCTGAGGGAGAGGAGTGCTTGGGGCAGTCTTGGTAAGTCAACATTCCATCATCATAATCCTAAACGCATAATTATTTAGATTTTTATGGACTGTTGGACACGATTGCTTCTCGCGAGTTTTTCACGTTTTTTGAAATATAAAAAAAATAGTTATGATATATTCATATTATTATATGGTAGAAGTTTAGTTGAAAAGCTTAAAATTTGTCTATTATATAGAGCCAATATTAGAGCCTGTACGAACTGTGTGAACTTTTGAAGAATTATATCTATTGCAAAAGAGGGCAATTCGCGCGATCTATAAAATGGGTCCTCGTGAGTCCCTTAGAGAAAAATTCAAAGAAATTGATATACTTACTCAGCCTTCTGTTTATATATTGGAAAGTATTTTGTATGTTCGCAAAAACTTAGGATTTTTCAAAATAAGAAGCGATTACCTCAATATAAATACACGTAGTAAACATGAAATTGTGATACCCAAATTTAGATTAACAAACTAGTAAGTCATTTGTTATAAACAGTATTGGCTTTTACAACAAGTTGCCAAAGTCAGTTACAGAACTTAGCGATGGAAAGTTCAAAACCCACATCAAACGTGTCCTTATCAAAAAAGCATATTATAAGATTAAATACTACGTTGAAGACAAGGAAGTTTGGCAATAATTCCTTCTGCACATGTGGCTTCCCTGGTACAGTCAGCATCAAAAGTTGTTGACCACATTTAGATTTTCAAAATCGCTGTATAGTGAAGTGCTAATAGTGAATACGGTGTACAGCGATTTTGAAAATCTAAATGTGGTCATCAACTTTTGATGCTGACTGTACCTCATTAACGGCATAACTATGTAAATGTCTATTAACTGCTACCAAATTAAGATAATTATTTTATTTTACCTTTATTTTTATTTATTTTTTTACATCCATTGACATAATCTTTTTATTATTTGACATTATATACTTACAATATTCTGAGTATAATAATATATCAATTTTTAAATTTAATTTGATTTGTAACAGCGGTAGTGGCAATCATGTAATTTGGTTTAAATTGGTCTTTATTTTTATTTATGTTCTATATAGTTTCTTTTCTTCAAAATTTTGTGAATGTGAGAACGTTGTAGGCTTAACAGACTGTAGATCTGTGGACCATTTTATATTTTGCTAAGGACCTGGTAGTTGTTGATAGGCCTACACTGTCCTCTCATACCTTTTAACACTGTAAAACCATTTACTTTTAAAAGATTAACCGTGGAGTTTCTTGCCGGCTCTTCTCCATAGGAAACGACCAGTTGGAACCGTGCACCTAGCTTCTGACGTTTCATAAGTGCCCTTGTAGGTTTATGTGAAATAAAATATTTTGATTTTGATTTTGAATTAAGTACCTAATTTTGAATATGAAAGGATTCTTTTGGTGGATTGTTTTCTCATTCACCACTCAACTTCTGCGCATAGCTCTGGTAAAAAGTCAGCAATATGGCAATGTTAAGTAAGTCATCAGATGTGTGCGGCTCTGGTTCTGCATGTTAGAATTTCACAAATAAATCTATGTTTTTTTAATTTTATGTTATTTTTGATTTTTATATTACGATGTTTCTTGTGCAGATCGCTCGTGGTCCCGCCGCGGCGCGCCCCGCGCTCGGCTGGAGATCCCGGAGAGCAGCCGCGAGCGCGCGCCCTCCCCCCGCGCGCCGCACGCGCCGCCCGCCGCCGCGCCCGCGCCCGCCTCCCCGGACACCGCGCCCGCTAAGCCCAAGTATGTAAACCTTATACTCAAAGTATGGCGCATCAATTGCCTATGCTCAATAACGTATAATAGAATCTAAGAAAAGCCATCAAAAACTGGACAAAACGCCTTCCCTCGAAATAGACGTTTTTCCAGCAGTTGATGGCTTTTCATCCTCAGAGATAGTGTCACAAATTCGTCTCGATAAAAACAATTCCTTCCACAATTTCATTCCTACTAGGTCCTCCTGATTTGACTAGTATCCTTTGATTAAAAAAGTAGCTTAATAAAAGATATCTGTTCAAGAATGCTTCAAAGACTTTTTGGCGCCTGAATGACATTGACTCAATGCATGGTTTATTAGCAGTGAACGAAAATTTTCGTTCACTGTTTATTAGTATACGTAGGTATGGCATTCCGAAACACTGGTCACGTGGGCAACACAAGTCTACGTCATCACATCTGTGTTACCAGAAGTTTGTAATAATAACTCCCCAACCACCTTTATTACCTGTGCGAATCCGATAAAACAATGAGGTTTTAATTAACAATTACGTTGGTTTATGTTTAAATAGAATTGTTTCGTTTGATTAGACACACGAAACGACAATTTAAAAGCTTTGTACATATTGTTTAACAGAATGGTTTCTGAATATCTTTCCTTAATCGTGTTTTGTTGCAATAGAGTGGCAACTGGATAGTGACGTGAGCATGTGTTAGTCCAGGAATGCCAGACCTTGTTTTATTAGACCATTACTCAATGTATCCTTGTACTGTGGTACATAATATTTGATGTCCTTCTTTATTAATAGGGAGTGGCGACAGAAGATCGAGTCGTGGCTGCGCGCGAGCAGCCAAGAGGACGCGCGGCCGCGCCGCACCGCGCACCGCCTCCACTCAGACAAGCGCTCCTTGGAAAACGACTCCGGTATGTACACCATGACCATACATCTATTGATAGGCAACCTACTGATGCTTAGATATTTTATTCCAATGGTTAAAGTTAAAAAGTTTAGAATCTAAATTGATACAATACAATAGGTATATCTACGATAAATAATGTAGGTATTACAATGTTAGATGCCTGTACTAGGATAATCCTGTATTTCAGGCGTCAGGAGCTCTAACAATATGCTACTAGAAGGTCAAAAGATTGTTTTACAAAAAATAAATAAAGCAGTAAATAGTCAATAAAGCATTGCGACCAGCCACCATATCTGAATAAGAGGAACTGACAAGATAAGCAGGTGGTATATTTTCAGTGGTGGATTACCAATCAGTCTCCCCAAAAGCGGACTTTTAAGTCCACATAATGTATTGGAATTATGGTCTCCAATCTATCATATTCTGTCTACTATTTACGAGTATTTACTATCGTGGTTATTGCATTGCAGAGAGCGAGCGTAGCGCAACCCTCGAGCCCCTGCCTGAGGGCCGCGCGGACTGGAGGCCGGCCGTGCTGCCCGACAGCGACGTTGTCAAGGCGCTCGAGACTGTCGAAGGTAAGCATGAATATCTTCTTATGTGGCCTCCATTTTATATTGAATGCTTAACCACTTCAAGTTCACTATGTGCATCTAAAAACGAAGAGCAACACTAGGTCAAATAATCTCAGTCCAAACATCAAGTAAGTAACGTTTTCTCAATGAATGCAATGCTCTTTCCAGATGTACAACCACAGAAGAAGGACAACAGAGTACCTTGGAGGAAAACTGAGGAGAACGAGGAGATGAGAAGGCTTAGGAGACAGCGGTCACGGCAGCAGATAGAATCACCGCAACCACTCATATCCATTACCGAGGAACAACGGAAATTACCAGATATAAAGGTCACCAGCGATATCCCACAAAAGGTCATCAGGAAAGAGAGGATAGAAAAGTCCGATAGGGTAGAAATTGACTCAGAAAACATCGAAACCCCACCAGCTCAGAGGAAGTTCACCTCTTCCTTCAACCCTCCACCAGAGAGAGAGCCCTGCAGGAAGTTTCAACCCTCCCTACCCACCCGTACCAATCTCGGCGACAAAGCTTCTGCCGAAATGAAGGATCTCTGCCAAGAAATCTTAGGAGATGGCCAATTCGATAGGTTCTCTGCCGCCAGAAGGACACGAAGGTATAAGAGGAATACGGATTCCAACAGTTCCCCTGAAGAAGAAAAGAAACCTGAGCCAGCGCCTGAATTGGTAGCTGAGACTCAAGTCATCAGACCTTCGAAATTAGATGTCCAAGCGTCATACAAAGTAGAGACGCCACAAGCAGTGGCGAAACCGATCGAAGCTGGGAAGGAAGAGAAGGAAACCAGGTTGAAGAGGTGGCAGGATAGACTTAAGAACCAAAGCACAGACAAACCGACCAAAGATACAAAGCCATACCTTCGAATGAGGCGGCAGACTTCCATAAACCAAGAGGACGTACAGAAAGCGATACGGGAACTGAAGTCTCCTGCTGAAACCCCTACCGGCGTCTGGTCGAGGGAAGGGTATAGAAAATCTCTCAATACTCGGACAGAAAAGGCCCCAGAAAAGGTTCCAGAAAGAACAACGTCACCTAGGATGTCAAAAGTCAAAAGTGAACATGAATTAAACGACGAAGGGTTTGAAGAAACTCAGAGTCTGAATTCAGAAAGCGCATCCCAGGGTGCTTCCTCAGGCTGCAATGTTGAATGTGAGTCACCTGTGCCGAAAATCTCCAAGTCCCCGGTCCCCAAAGTGGGACAACCAAAGAAGATTCCTACCAAAGAGACGAGGACTCCCCCTCGAACGCCCATAGACCCCAAACGCGTGATCCCAAAACGGGCTAGTTCTTTAAGAGTGGAGAGGTCAACTTCTAGAGCATCGCTGAGGAGTTCAAGGAGTTCTTTGAACAGCTCTACATCAGTGTCGACTGTCAAGCGTGTCCCGCCTGCGCCTGTGAAGCCGGTGCCTAAGCCTGTGCCGAAACCTGTCTCCAGGATGCCCGCTTCAAGGTCATCTTCCAGTGGTAGCTCAGTAGGTACCTCCAGGCCACCGATGAAGAGTGTCAACAGTAGAACAACGACGTCAGGCTTCATGAGGCCCACTGCGGCCTCGAAAGGAAAGGTAGGCCTTACCGCGCAACAAGTCTTGAGAGCAAGCGTCAAGTAAAGTGCTGTTATTTCAAACTGTAGAAGAACTGTCAGAACAAAGTGTATTTGACAGTTCATCTACGTGTTCTGGTGCTAATTCTAATCAAAGTTTTGAAAGACAATATGTCACGACCAAAACGTTACCGCGGGAAAACGTAAACCAGAGAAAAAGCGAAAAAATATCGTTGTATTTTTTTTTTATTATGTTATCTTTTAACCTTATTTTTACTTTTCGCCACGGTAATTTATTTATAAGTGAGAATCCAGTGCCTTGTTTTCCAACCAGACTTGTTAGTATTAATTTAAATTAAATACAAAAAATATTAATCTTTAAATAAACAGGTAATTATTGGAAACTTCAGATGACATTAGGCGCTAGAATCTCAACTGAAACAAAATCTGAAGTTTTCAATGACTGATTATTTTATTATAAGTTTTATTATTAGATCTGTTTACAAAGAAAGTTGTCATACGTAATGAACCCGTACGTAATTTTTATAATTATAATTATATGTTTTATTTAATTTAATAAAAATATAAATTCAATTAATGTGCCACGAGATAGTACGGGTATTTTATTTAAAATCCCATTTTTATTAAATAAATTTAAGGGCAACACCGAGATAACAATTTTTGGAAATTCGCAATTTGAATAGGGTAGAAAGTTGAGAGTTTTCCGGAAACTGTAAAATTTTATTTTCTACGATAAAGCACATTTTTTTATTAATAAAATATTCGCTATCCTTAGCCAACTTACTCAGTCGTAGTAAGTGAAAAAGAGATAGCTTTGTGTTCGGCAGCGCGCTTTATTTCAAAAGAAAAATATTACTACAGTTTTCGTAAAAAATTATTACTATTTTCATATAACGGAAAATTGAAAATTACCAAAAATTGTGCCGGAAGCATCCCAGTTATCGAAGTCATTAATTTTTTTATTGAATTATATACTAATATAAATATTTTATGAAATAGATAAGTATTATAGACATTTTAAAATCGAAGACGTGCAGAAAATGATCTGATTTTTATAATGATATCCATAGATCTTGATCAAAGGGACACATTGTCACAAAGTATAATAAAAATTAATTTTAAGGCTTTAACCCAATATTTTATTGTACGTTTTTATTAACTAAACGATATACAATAAATTGACATACCTACGACATACAAGTTGTATTATTTTATTTACCTTTTTAACAATTTCCATCAATATTGAAAATGGCTTTGTCTCAACTCATGTTTATTAACGGCTTGATTTCATTGGCATCTAAAACTTTTAACTTAAAACATGATAACAAAATCATTTATATTATATTTTCTTTTTTGTAAATTTGTGAAGACATTGTAACTTATAACATCGCCTTGGATGAGTCTGTAAAGGTGTTATAATTGTGATTTGAATAAATAAATAAATAATAAATAAATTTACAAATACAATATCATAGGAACTCTAATATCCTGCAACAATATTTATTTAGGTACTTGAGATACATTCTCCGTGCAGTCTTATTTATAAAACCCCGATTACAATCCATGCTGTCTTCATCCTCCTATAATTTATTCTTCCCCGTCTTCCCCTTTTTTCTCCTTTACTCTCCCCCTTTTCCTAATATACTTTCTTCATCATCACAGGATCCCTGCATCCACCAGCTCTATAACCAATTCGGTCATCTTCTTGCTGCAAGCTGCACTGCTAGACTGCACTGGCTGGACCCGCGACGTTGACGATGATTCGCTATCCTGATTATGAGAAAATAAGTTTAGTTCCTACCTACGAAATACGTAAACTAGTTTATGACTTGAAACAACGACTGAGGGACCATGAGTCGAGGAGTGAAGCAAACAAGACCAATAAGGTAAGCAATTCTTTATGAAGGCTTAAGAACTAAAACAAGCGACACGAATTGAAAAAAAAAATTACCAACTCTAATAAGAAAGAATGTATCTGTAGTCGTAATTTTCAATAAAGAAGTTTAAGTATGACGGCAAAGTTAACATGACCACCGCTTAGCGAGTAATCGCAGAGAGTGTTCTAATTCTAGGCTTCGTCTTGAGTTATAGGTAGGTACATTTTGGGTATTGGACAATACTGCGTAGTCAGTGGGCGTCTGTTACCTCATGTTGATACAAGTCTGGTGCCTCTTCGCTTTCACATGTCATGATGGGGTACATGTCAACCGCTATGCCGAGACCGAACTTGCCAGCGCGTTTGAACTCTTCTTGTAATCTGTGAAAACCATAAGAAATCCTATTAGTAAGTTGTCTTCTCTTAAATTAGCTGGTGTATTCTTACCATGAACTTTAATCATTCTTACCGCTACGCTTTACAATTCATCTTCTGGTGCATTGGGTACGCAACCTTGTTACGTCTCTTAACCAGGAATCAGGTCTTAGGAAAAATTCATCGCATCCACGTACCTATCACGAAATTTTATATTTTCAGAGAGTTCTTGAAAATAAGAGCTTACTGCTTCTGCTTCACTTACAGTTCAAACAATGAATCCCTATTCAAACTGGTATTGAACACAGAATCTTCGTCGCTCATCTGCACCAGTCTTCGATGCAGCTCATCCGTGTAGTACTCCAGGAGTGAGCACATATGCTCCGCCCTCTGCTGCCGATCGAGGCACATGTACATGATGTAGGCCAGGTCGAGAGCTGGGGAGGCATAGCGTACAACCTGGAAATCTACGATGTACATCTGGAAAAGGAAAAGGTTTTTGCGTCTTTTTCCATCATTGCTACAGGAATAGATTCTGTCCTACATTTAATCCCATCAAATGCGTCTGAATATCAATGTTTTACGAAGTAACCTATGTAGAGAAGTTGGAGTAACCATAACATAAACTTCAAATCGTTTGTGGTGCGGGTACCAACTCAGTACATAGAAACCTTCATGAAAGAAGAGTTTTGGCCGAAAGGTGTGGCGTACCGACGATTTCGTGGAAGGTTACGCGACACCACGCAGCGCAACACGACGCCGACACTGTACAATGATAGGTAAATAATAACAATGTACAATAATAATTTGCAGTAATTATAATAAAAATATATGTATGTTTAGGTATGTATGGGCCTGCGTTGCCTGAATTAAATGGATTATTATTATTATTTATTTATATATTTTTCCTGGTTAGTCCAGTTCTCAAAATAGATTATGTTACTTATAGTTTAGGAAAATAATGATACTTATACGAGTAGTACTTACGTACTACTTTTTTGGTTCAGTGGTGAACTGTGAGGAAGGACAATGGTACTTTTTTACGAAAAACGACGGAAACGCGGACGAAGTCGCGGGCAAAAGCTAGTGATTAATAAAGAAGAATACGACACCAACTCACATCAGCAATATCCCCATCCACATACTTAAACAAGAAGTTATTAGTCCAGCAGTCGCCATGTCCAATCACTGCGACCGGTTCCTTAGGAGTGACCAGATCTACCATGGTGTGGAAGAAGGTGTCTTCACTGCAGAAGCTCCGGAACTTGTCCAGGTAGACGTCTTTATCTTCTGCATCAGCTAGCTCCTGTTCAACCAAGGCTATGGCATTAGCTGTGGCTTCCATGTAGTAGTTCTTGTAGTAATCAACGTTTTCTTCGACGTAGAATACTGCAATGTAAGTTAATTTGTTAGTGTCTGAAAAAAAACTGAAAACAAAAGCTTTTTGTAAAATAGCTACAAGTTCTGATGCTAGGAACGTGTTAGGGGCCATCTATAAATTAAAGGATGACACAGAGTCATAAGCTTCGTGACGTCCCATGTATAAATCAAAGTGTTAAGAGGAAACGTGGTCACGTGGCCGTTGGCGCTCTTTCCATACTAACATAGGTATTCCGGTTTTGTCCCTGTTAAGGCTGCGTTTACATCAGAGATGAGGAATGTCCGTAAAACTAACCAATAACAACGCTAGCTTAGCTCAAGCTATGACAGTGAAGTGATGTTAATGGTTAGTTTCACACACATCCCTCGCTACGTATCCTCGCTCATCGCTGGTGGAAACGCTGCCTTATGGAGTAATCATTTTATTTACGATATAATGTATATGTAGATATACATTATATCGTTAGAAAAATGTTTGTCACTGCAATGTCCCAATGTTTTGTAATTTTTTTATAAAACAAAAAAAAAACAAAGGCTCTAAAAATCACAAAATTTATGTGACGTAATTTATAGATGGCCCCTTTGCTATAAGTTTCGTTGCGAAACAGGTATGGCCCTATTTGGCAATCTCTTTCTGAAGTCACGGCCCCAGATTGGTAATTGATCGGAAATAAATAAAATATGATCAACGACGAGCTTACCTTCTGAAATCCCATCCTTAATATTCAGCAGCTCATAGAAAGCCTCAGGGTTATGGCATTTCATAGCCAGCGACAACGCATGGAACTGTGACAAATGCTTCAAGACAAAGTAGCACTGTTCCACAGTCAGACCTTGCCGCCTCTCCGGCATGACATACCCTTCCCTTTTCAGATCCTTCAGCACCACGCAGTCATTCTGAGCCAAGTAACACTTCGGAATCGACTTGAACGGGTTGTGGACGTTCCATTGCTTCTGGAAGCTGAGTAGAGCTGGCCAGATCTTGTTGTAAAACGCGACCTCGTTGCAGAACAGTTCATCGCTTTTGAAGGCCTCTCTTCGCAGAATGCTTTCGGGAAGGCACTTGTAGATGATGGAGCTCTCCCAGGGTTCATCTGTTTCACTGGAGCCGTCGGGTTCCACGTGTCTTTGAATGCCTTTCAAGGTGATCCGGTATACCATAGAGGTGTAGTTGTCGCCTCGTTTGGAGCCCGGTGCCCCCTAAAGAGACAGTTGACGGATTACGATAGGATACAATTGTTGTGAAGGTTAGGGTTCAATTTAGATTGCTAGTAGTTGACTCAAGGAAACAAGCGTCTGTCTTTGATGGTGTTTATTGGCAACTAACTTAGAAAATATTCATACATCATATTTAATGCGATCGGCGGCTAGCTACTTACTACTATTATGAAAGTGGACTGTATGTTTGTTTGTACGTATTACTTTTAAGACTATTGAAATAAGCTTCAACATAAGCCGCCCACCAAAGGACTATACGAGTCCTTTCAAATGAACCATAAATAAGCAAATCAAATTACACATGCAAAATTATCAAACACTAAATTATTGGACTATTCAGCGTTACTATCTATTGGCAGTGGACAGAGTTTGGTCACAGTTCTCTTTATAGTAGTGTCACCACTCTTGACGCTATAAACTCTTGTGCAGCCATCTGGTCCTGGATGTTTGCTCATTATGCGACCCAGTAACCACTTCCCTGGTGGAAGGTTCTCCTGCTTGATCAAAACAATATTACCGACTTCAAACTCCTTTCCTCGTTTGAGCCATTTTGGACGTTGTTGTAGTCTGGATAAATATTCTTGTTGCCATCTAGACCAAAAATCATGCAACAACTTTTGGACATATTGCCATCGTGACAACGTGTGCACCTTCAAGTTTTGTAAATTTGGGCTAGGTATGACAATGGGCGCCTCTCCAATTAAAAAGTGCCCAGGTGTTAATGGCTCGATATTCGCATTATCCAAATCATTTTGGGGACACAACGGCCTCGAGTTCAAGCAAGCCTCTATCTCACACAGCACTGTCGACATCTCTTCGAAAGTTAATGTGCTGGTTAGTATCCGTTTCAAGTGGTACTTCGTGGATTTTACTCCTGCCTCCCATAGGCCACCAAAGTTTGGGCTGTATGCAGGAATAAAATGCCATTGCGTGCCATCAGATGCAAGTGTGTCTGCGATTGCTCCAGAAAACTCCAAGCGGGCTTCCTGCCACATGGCAACCAACTCTTTATTTGCACCAATGAAGTTTCTCCCCTGGTCACTCCATAAGTGTGTACACCTGCCTCTTCTCGCACAGAATCTTTTATATGCACCTATAAAAGCCTCTGACGTCATGTCTCCAACTAACTCCAAATGAATGGCCTTGGTAGCCATACATATGAAAATCGATATGTACGCCTTGTGTGCCTTGACTCCTCTTCCCTTGCTCCATAGAACTTGTAATGGTCCAGCAAAGTCGACACTGGAATGCAGAAATGGTCGAGCTGATGTCACACGAACCTTTGGCAAATCACCCATTATTTGCGTTCTTGCAGTCGCATTCTGTTTGGCACATACTAAGCATCGGTGAACATATCGTTTGACTTGTCCTTTAGCTCGCGTTATCCAATATTTAGATCTCAAAAAGCTCAACATTAGTTGGATTCCTCCGTGTAGGGTTCTTGAGTGTGCATCGGCAATGATCAAAGGAGTAAGTTTGTTTCTATGACCCAATATCATTGGGTGCTTACTTTGATCCGCTATCCTAGCATGTCTAAGGCGTCCGCCAACCCGAAGCATCTGTGACTCATCCAAGTAAGGATCTAAAGTCTTCAATGTGCTAGTCCTTTTAACTTGATTACCCTTTCTTAGAGACTCAATTTCATCTGCATATTCTTCGCCTTGTACCTTTTTTATGCATATGTTTAATGCACCATCTAATTCTTCTGTTGTCAAAGCAGCATCTATGTCTTCTTTTAACGTTTCATGTTTTAAAAATCTCCTACAGATTGCAATACTTCTAATTAATTCATTCAATGAGTTGTATTTTTGAAATTGCTCTGACAATCTTCTCTCTCCTTCTTAATTTTTGGTCATTGTAAAAGTTTGTATAGTTGTCTTCTTTTCTAGCTCTGTAGATATGGTTTCTGGTTTGGTAAAATAAATATCTCCTTTTGAAAGCCATTCTGGCCCTTTCCACCATAATTTACATGTTTTCAACTCTGATACTAGTGCACCTCTAGACGCTATATCAGCGGGGTTCTCTTGCGATTGTACGTGGTACCACTGTTCTTTCGGGACGTTGCCTGTTATTTCAACTGTTCTATTAGCAACAAAAGTCTTCCATTTACTAGGCTCTTTTTGTAGCCAAGCAATAACTATTGAGGAATCAGTCCAAGCAAAAACATTAGCTGATGGGATTTTCATTGCTGTTGAAATTTGTTTTAATAGTCTTGACACCAGAACAGCTCCACACAACTCAAGTCGTGGTAACGACACTGTCTTCAACGGAGCAACACGAGTTCTTGCTGCAATCAATGAGGTCTTGACTGCACCATCCAAGTAATGTACGCGACAATACACAACAGCTGCATATGCTCTCATCGATGCATCACTAAAACCATGGAGTTGTATTTTGTTCTTCTTTAAATTGTATGTGCCCATCCATCGATCAATTCTAATTTCATTGACATTGCCAATGTCTTCGCGTATGGTTTTCCATTCTTCTCTCACAGCTGGAGTGATTTCTTGATCCCAATCTACTTTAGTTTGCCAGAGCTTCTGAATCAAAATTTTTGCTTGCACGATGCATGGCGCTATCCAACCGAGCGGGTCAAAGAGCTTTTGGACATCTGACAGTATATTTCGTTTCGTAACGATCGTAGGAAGAGGAACTAGGTTCAGTTGGTATTCAAATTGATCGCTGCCTAAGTTCCATTGTACACCTAAAGCCTTTATGGTGCCATCTATATTTAAATCCATATGTGCATTGTGCATCTTTCCTCTGGATCTATTGATTTTAAAAAATCTACGTTATTTGAGGACCATTTTTTAAGCTGCCTCGTTGTAATAAATTCTTCAAGTCTTTGCTTATTTTAATGGCTTGCTCTAAATCGTCACATCCTGACATAACGTCATCAACATACAAATCTTAGTGTAACACCCTAGCTGCTTCGGGATAGTTGGCACCTTCATCGTAAGCAAGTTGCATAAGAGTTTTTACCGCTAAATACGGTGCTGACGCTGTACCGAACGTAACAGTTAGGAGTCTCAAATCTTGAATTATTTCAGATGAATCGTTACGCCACGGTATTCTCTGGTAATCGGTGTCTTCCTGGGCTACCAATATCATTCGGTACATTTTTTGTATGTCAGAAACAAAACACACTGCGTGTGTTCGCCATCTTATTATTAGGCTTCGCAAATCGTCTTGTAGAACAGGACCTGCCAGTAATTCGTCGTTTAGGGAAACTCCATTGTAACCCTTGCACGAAGCGTCGAAAACAACGCGAGTCTTCGTGCTTTCTTTATCGTTCCTGACTACTGCGTGGTGGGGTAAGTAGACAGACCTTTTTGTATTTATTTCATGTTGTGGTACCTCTTCTATGTGTTTTAATGTTATGTATTCTTCAATAACCTTTTTGTATTCTTCTTTCAGATCAGGATTTTTGTTCAGTCTTTTTTCCCAGTTGCAGAAATCTGTTTAATGCTATCTCTCTTGTCTTTCCGTCGGGTGACTTTAAGTTGTCGTTTTTAAAGGGTAATTTAACTATGTAGCGTCCTTCATTGTTTCTTGTATGTGTTTTTTCATAAATCTCTTCGCATAATTTTTCCTCTTTAGTAAAATTTCTTTTTGTATCGGTTTCTAACTCCCACATAGTCTTCAATAATTCTTTCACATCGACTTGTTCATTTATCGCCATTAAACATTTTTCTTTTGTGTTTGTTTTTATGTTTATTTCACCAAATATTATCCAGCCGAGGTTGGTTCTTTGAGCTATGGGTGACCCCGGTGGACCTTTGATTAGACCATCTTGTAGTATCTTTGCATATCCCTTGACGTCTAGAAGTAGATCAATATTTCCTGATACTCCATATTTTGGGTCTGCTAATTCTAGATCTGTCAAGTGTGGCCATTTGCTTGTTGACCATGTATTTGCAGGTAATTGTATTGTCAAGTGCTTGGTCATCACGTAGGCTCGTATAGGTAGTGCGAAATTTGATTCCCATCGTGATAAAACTTCTATTTTCACTTCATGCTTGACAGCGACCTTCATGGATTCCATTCCAGTAATTATGCAATTAGTTACCTGTCTTTTTAGTTTTAATAGTTGTACCGCTTTCTCACTTATAAAGCAGGCTTGTGATCCTGGATTTATGAGTGCCTTGAGCACAATGGTGTGTCCTTGTTCACTCTTTACTATCACCATTGCGGTTGCTAACATTCCTATATCTTTTCTGGCATTGTAATACGACGCAATCATTGTATTAACTTGCACCTTTTCTTCTACATCTGCTTGAGTTGATACTGTCGGCGTCGGTTGTACAGCTTCAGATGATGTCGATGTATCCGTCTTCTTTGTTAGATGTATGAGAGTATGATGGCGTCTTTTACACATGCGACAGGACATCGGCACACGGCATTTGAAGACCGAATGTCCAAACAGAGCTTGTTATTCTTTACACAATCAAATCGTTCTGAAGGTTGCATCTTCGCAAACAATTTGCAGTGAGACAGGGTATGATTCTCTTTACACATTATACAAGTGTTTTCCTTTTCATTCGTTGAAACATGGAATGTACCGCGTTCTTTAGAAGGTTTTTCACGCGTAGCTGACGTCGAAGAGGGTGTTATTAACTCTAATGCACGAAATTTTGCATCTAGGAATGTCTTCAACTCATTCCACTTGGGTAAATCCTCTGAATTACCCTTGTAGGCGTACTCTTCCCAGTCTTTATGGGACTCCGGGTCCAGCTTCTGTACGACCAGAAATATGATTATAGGATCCCAGGAGTCGGTGTTCACGTTCGAATTTTTGAGGTTGTCTAAAATTTCAGAAGTTGTATCCAAAATCGACTTCAGTTGACTGGCCGATTGAGTGTTCGCCTTTTTTTGATAAACCAATCTCTTCAACATTAAGTTAATTATCATTCTTCTATTGCCGTAACGATTCTTCAATGTATCCCATGCTTGTAAATAGTTACTATCAGTTACTTGTATATGTTTAAGTAGGGTTGCTGCTTCACCGCTGATGCTAGTCTTCAAATAATGCAATTTTTGAACGTTACTTAGTGACTTGTTATCATGCACTAGCGAAACATATAAATCTTTAAACGCAGGCCAGTCTTCATAGGTTCCAGAAAACGTAGGTATCGTTATACTCGGCAGTCTCACTTGTGTTTGTTGGTTATCTTCGTCCGCGTTATCGATGTTCATCGATTTCGATGATTTCGTTGTTACGTTTTCTAACATATCGCGTAATTCACCCAACAAACACAAATAAAGATCTTCGTAAATAAAAAACTCTTCATTAACGAAATACGACAACAAATTACGTTTATCTCTCGGTGTTAACCTCGCTAAGTCTTGATGAGCACCGTTGAATGTTTTCCAGTATTCTTCGAGGCACTGAATTCTAGATTGAATGTATCCTTTGGTTAAACGTTGTTTAGGACATTTTCGTAAGTTTATTTGTGTTTTCTTTAGTAACTCTGCCGTATCTTCTAATATACCAAGTGCTTCTTCGGCCGACTTAGACATATTTCACTTTTAATTACGTTTATCTTCAATATTATACACGAATACGATGCAATACTTGATGACAACGTTTTTTTTTTTTGTTAAAATCACTGCTAATTACTTGTTTACGATTAACGATTCACTCGCCAGCTTCTTATCTCTGATGGAATGTTGTTTTTTCAATATTAACTTCACTAATGATCCGGCTCGATTATGACCATTATGTTGTGACCATTGTGTTGGTTAGGGTTCAATTTAGATTGCTAGTAGTTGACTCAAGGAAACAAGCGTCTGTCTTTGATGGTGTTTATTGGCAACTAACTTATAAAATATTCATACATCATATTTAATGCGATCGGCGGCTAGCTACTTACTACTATTATGAAAGTGGACTGTATGTTTGTTTGTACGTATTACTTTTAAGACTATTGAAAGGAGCTTCAACAACAATTATATATTTGGAGGATCAGATCGAAACTACCAATTCGATATAATTCTAGTATCGTATTGCATCTTTGCGGTTCAAATCAATCACAAGTTTCGATAAAAATAAATGTATCGTCCATCGATAGTTTCAAACCTCGAATTTACCACCGGCTAGGCACCTCTGAAATTACCCACCTACTTAATACGATTACAAACGATTTTTAAACTATTCACTAGCTAAGACACCTGGAAACTTCCTGCTTGCAGGCACTCATCTTAATAAGTCTGAATGTTATTTACTGCACCTACCTCAAACTGCTGTATACTGACGTCAGGATACTCATCTTTAAGCAGACTCTGCAGGAAATCGAGGGTGATCTCCGACATGACACACCGATTAGTCAGAAGGACCTCCTGGCTGGATAGACGACTGAATTCAACTGAAGAGCTGCTCTTATCATTATCTAGTTGTGGGCCTAGGACGACCATCGTTGTAGGGTAAGTTTGGGACTAAAACAATACGATCGTGTTTTATGTGTGCAGTGCGATCCGCAATTGAAATCGGACGCGCCTACACTGTTCGCACGGTGAGACCCGCTGCTATCATCATGCGTTCGACAGAACCTGTGGCGAACGAGGTCCTGGTTTTCATGCAGTACCAGCTGGATGTTATGGACGAGATCAGTGTTACTCCGAACTACACGTCGAGCTTCAGCGAGGAAGATTCAAATTCAAATTCAAAAGACATTTATTCAAAATAGTCTGAGAATCAGCACTTTAGGAACGTCAAAATTACATAAGACATTCCCCCAAAAACGCCCGCCCTTCACCATTTCCTATTTCTAGTGCTTAGCTGGGAAGAAGAAGTGGCGCAACAAACTCCCCAGCAGTGCAGCTGTCTGTTCAGTTAGAAAAACTTGATTCTAAGAAAAACGCAGAGCCAAAATGCTGCTGTACGAGTCGCTAGAAATGGCCGACCGAATGCCATCCCGCAGGATCGATGACAAGGGAGAGAGAAGTCTCCAAAACATTATTAAAATGTTGAAAGAGATCGACCTGGACGACATGCCGACTTTCGGGGATTAGCGCAAGCTACCGTCACTTTCGATCACGTCGACGTCACCAGGCTGCCGAGGGACATCACAAGTCTAGATCAAGCCCAGCGGAAGTGCAGTTTAAGTTGGAGGCATTGCAATCCACCATTGAATCAGTGCATTCGACTCGTCGCCGGCCGGCGGCAGTACAAGCAATGCACAACCGTGCCCCGCCCTGCCCGCGCTCACCATCATTGGGATGCCGACGACTGTCAGCACCTCAACACCTGGACGTGCTTACGCTGCTGCCGTTAAGCATGTTCCCAATAAGCTTCAGTGGCAACCTAAGTCTAGGAAGGGTGCTCAAACCACCGGTAACAGGCCGAGGACAAGCCGATGAAGACAGAAAGTAGAGAAAAAACCAAAGAATATGCCACCTTCTCACAATCAGTGAAAAACAACGTTGAATGGACCTGAAATGTTGTTGCGTCCCGCAATTCCATGTACGCAGCTCTACGTGTTGCGACTACATCACTCCACAAAAGTAAAGGAGATCGTGGAATAGGAGCCGAGAAGTTGGAGGCGCCGCTTAAGATTAATTTTACTCATAATCTGGAGAATTTTATAAAGGACGAATTTTGCCAACGGGTGTCAAGTATTTGTTTTCGCAGAAGGCTTCATGACACCACGACTCAGCGAAATACGTCGCCGACTTTACATAGATTTTAGCCAATAGTAATGGCTAAAATCTATGTAAAGTTAGAAGTTAGTTAATTAAATTATCATTGTAATTATATAATTTTAATAAACACACATACATACATAAACCCACGCCTTCTACCCATGGGGGTAAGGGGTAAGCAGACATTACATAACTCCGCGTGCTACGATTCTTACCTATTCCTTTTGCCTCGTTTATTTTCATTAATACTTTATTATTTTGTCAGATTATTTGTGTATTTTATCTATGGGCGTAGTTGCGTGCCAATAAAGCGATTATAATTACCTATAGTAATACCCTAGTGTCTTAAATATCTGGGGATCCTGGGGAAGGCGTACGAAGAGCCAAGCCAACTCGCCTTGGCCATTTAGACGCTAGCTCGCCCACATGCAGCCCTGCAGGTTTTGTGTATATCTCTCGGTTTGTCTCCTCTTCCTAGACCTGTTTCGGCAAAATAAAGTCTACCGGCACAGAACTGAGATTTCATTGGAGCGCGCAAGCCCCACCACGTCCTCAACGGAGAGTTACGGCGGTGGGGTTATTATTAATGTGATACATAACGAAGTTTTTGATACCTGTCAATAACAAGAGTAACAGGTATCAGGGTCTGCCGATTATGGCTACTTCGGACCCACGTCAGGAGAACTTTCTGTTCAAGTAACTGCTTACAGCGATCCCCAATACAATATATACAATATTTTTTTCGATTGAGGTGATCAGTGTTGAAGATGCATTTCGAATGATTGCTACAATAAACGAATAGTTAGGCATTTGCTAGGCCTATTTCTCACAGGGTTTAGACCTAAGTCATAATACAGGTCATGGGTTACATATACATTATGAATAATGTTACCCTATCTACTTCCTACTTTTTACTACTATATACAGGTATATATTTGATATAGGTATACATATATTTACTATTTAAGTACGAGTACATAATATTTAGTTGTGTAAAAATATAAAGCTAAAACTATTCATGTGACATGGTCACTCTAGTGGTGTGGGGCGCATTATTGAATTGTTACAGGCGGCTGGGGTCGCCGTGATTGGATAATATCACCGGTTGTTTCAGTAGTTAACGTGCACTCAGCTGTCTATCATCTGCCCTTCCCTCTTGCGCAAGATTGATCCTGAACCAATTATGTAAACGATAGAAACGGGGCCTGTTAGTACTTTTCCTATGGTTTTAATATTAGAGCTATGAAAGTATTAAATACTGGGAAAATATAATACAGTTATGTGTCCCGTTTTGTTTTATTAATCTGTGAAAACCTTTTTGGGAGAGTAAAATCATAGGTAGCACATACCACTACTTTAATATGATCCGAGGGATTCCGTAGAACGGAACGATTAATATGTTGACAAAAGTGACATTCCCGCCAGAATGTGCGTTCGAAAATGCTGAAATTATAAGCATAACTGAATTATTTTGCAAAAGTTTGACAAAAATAACTTATTATTGAAAAAAGTAGGCTTGTGAAACTAACTAATTTAATAAAGAAGAAAAAGAACTTGTTTTTTTTTTTTTCTGCGTGACAGTTTTTGAAAATACCTTACTTGGAATAGACGTGTAACAGTTTCACTGCTTCGAAACCTTCGAAGTTCGAACGCAAACGTCAATGTCAAACTGAAATTTGATTTTCTGCGAATCTCTGTTAGAAAATCGGTGCCGGAATATTCTCTAGAAATAGGAAATTATCGGTTCTCTATTCATTTAAACTGGATTTAAATTAACTTCATTCTACTAAGTGCACGGTGCTGATAAACTATTTATCGCTAAACATGCCTGTGGATCAAATTCAGTACTCGGAAAGATACACTGATGACGTCTATGAGTACAGGTGAGTTTCTTTCATTTTTCTGATTTTTTTGCTGTATAAATATAGTTTAAAACGCTCTGTCTGAACCTCATTATTTCTTTATGTATATAGTGTGTACTTATATCATTTACGTGTGTAATTTGCTTCCCAAAAAGTGTTTCGTTGCACAATATGGTTGCAGTTTTCGTCAGTAATTTTGCGTCACTTTCCCATCAGATTGCGAGAAATTCATGCGTATAAAATTGTATGGTGATTCACTACTACGCGTACTAAAATAATTTGAGATAAATCGGGTGCAAGGTCGCATTCAATCTACATCTAAAGGGTGGTGTAGACTTCTACTAGCCAGTAGTAGAACAAAATTTTGCACGGGTCATTGTCGCTGGATCTAGCTTAGATGGCCATGTGCCATCTGACTACAACTGTTTCCATCAATGCTCACCTATCCAAATATTTGTGACCTATCATTTAATTTGATCTTAAGTATTTTAGAATAGGATCAACAAACAGAGCACAAGAATTATCAAATAAATATTTCTAATTACCTTTTTACTACCATGGTGTGATCTTGTTTTCATAAATATAATGTCATGATGTATTTCTGATTCCAGACATGTCATCCTACCACCAGACATTGCCCGTCTGGTACCAAAGTCCCACCTCATGACGGAGACTGAATGGCGCAACCTTGGGGTCCAGCAAAGCCCTGGGTGGTTACACTTCATGGTGCACAACCCTGAACCCCACGTCTTGCTGTTCAGGCGACCACGGACTGATAACCAGGCTCCGGTGAATGGTCTCGATAGTAATACGAACTCAGCAGTCAAAGTATGAGGTTGATGCAGCTAGGTAATTTAATAATTATTGTAGTTGGTGATAGAGCATTCAGGTTTTAATGAAAAGTTTTACTTTTATAGTAACTTTTTGGTCTTCCAGTCTTAAAACAGTATGATGTCATTGTAATTCAATTGCTACCTTTAAGAATATTGCTCAAAACATTTTTGATTTACAATAGAAAATAGTTCTACCTGCTATACAAAGAGCAATACACTATTTCAAACAACAAACATCAAGCATAACAAACAATGCATATTTTATTCTTGACAGCAAATTATTTTGTTGTAATGCACAATGTGTAAATTATTGGGCCAGTCTTTGACTGTCGAACATCAGAAGGCTAAAATCTAGTTTCAATCTTATCTTATTGTCACAATTAACATTGAGATTAGAAATTAACAAATTGGCCTTCGGAATGGGTTTTTCTGAAAATGTCAAATGTCATAATATTATTTGTGGCTTGCGGATTGCCTGGCTTGATGGTTACTACACATAATGTAGACCTTGTAGATGTTAAAGAAGACCAGCCAATATCAATCTGCTTGGCCTTTTCCCAACTATGTTGGGGTTCACTTCCAGTCTAAACGGTAGCAGCTGTATTATACATGAAGCAACTGCTCATCTGACCTCCACAACCCTGTTGCTGGGTAACATGATACCCCAGTTAAGACTGGTTGTCAGACTTTGGGCTTCTGATGACCCGTAATGACTCAAAGATCTAAGAATGGCAGCCGTAGCAATGGCTTAAAGTGCTTTCTGAGGTACGGAGGCTCGACATGTAATGAATGGTCACCCATCCACGAACCGACCGCGACAAACTTAGCTTATCCTTAGATCGACCCATTCAGCTGTTATTATTTAGTCACAAGCCCCTTAGAGAAAAACGTCTATTGCTCAAAAATTTATACTCAATTGGAACATAGATTACATTACCTACATGCCTTTCAATAAAAAAACCCTATGTTCTTTCACCAGCTATGTATCCTATAAAGAAACTATAAAAATATGTTATTATATTTAAACAAATTAATGAAGTTAGCCTATATGCAATTCATATGTTAACATTTAGGTACTGTTTTCACTATTAAAGACTAATATAAATTATTTAGTATTATGACCAAAATACTTGTCCAAAAAACTATTAGCTATTTTTAAGAACTGTGTAGAGTATGGACAAAGATTTTCTTGTGATAGACAGACAAACATTTTTTTTTATATGGTCCCTTTAGATACAAAACTGTAATTAACCTAGAAAGATAAAAATGTTTATCAAACACTTAATACTTTATCTAATGGATAATTAGCACACTGTAAAATCTAATAACTATGTAGTATAATTAATTATATTTTAGTTAGATAGCATGCAGAGATAATAATTGTTATAGTTACAATCCACCACAAGTAAAAATTAGGTGATATTTACCCACATATTACATGTTATGCTAATAAAATTAATAAAATGAAATACAATGTTAATAGTAGGTTGTTCCTATTCATGACTGAAGATTTATTTATGTGAAATTTAATAATAATTAAAAATAAATGTGCCTATAAGCTGTTTGCTTGAAAAATATAATTATTATTTTGGTAATGAAGGCTTATGAATTCATTGAAAGAAAAAAAAAGTCACAGACCTATTTCATCAATGATGGTCCAGAAAAATATCTTATAGAGTTGTAAATCAATGCATTCGATATGGGAGCCTTGCCTCTTTTTATTTCGAATATGAGATCAGCCAATTGCAGTCCATTGTCAGGTCTTGTACGGCTGGCACAGGTTTGGGCGGGCGGCAACGCATTGCTAAAATCCTCTCACATCCCTCTCGTACATTTTGTATCAACCATCGCACACTACAGGCGGGCCGCGCTGCGCTTTCTGTATTGTATTGTTAAGCGATGCGCCGCGCTTTCTGTATTGTATTGTTATGCGATGCGCTGCGGCCCGAGGAGGTAGTAATAAGCGCTTGGCTTTACAATCTACCTTAAAATGTCCTCTACATTGGGCATATAATTATTTCGATTAATAATTCCTTTTAATACAATATGCCTTTGCCTTCTACGAAATATGTATAAGTATTTTAAACAATGTAGTAATAATAATGGCTATGTATATTATTCATATTATAATTCATAATAATATAATGGTGCAAATTTCAAGTGACTAATAATGTAAGTTAGTGTATGAAGTTTAATTGAATTATACTTAATGTTTGTTAACTAAATAAAGGTTTATACGGGCAAAACGTCGAAGGTACGTCTTTTAATTTTCATCAATTCCTTGAGAACATGACTTATCATTCATATTTATTTATTTATTTATATATACTTTATTGTACCTACACCACAAAAATACATAACAAAAAAATAATATCATACATTGTTAATACTAGTAGGTACCTACTCCTATTGGCCACGGCTAAGCTAAACACGTTTGCACCAGTTTGTATGAAAATTTAGGTATTGTTGAAAAACAACACTGCTTCGTTGCAAAACGATGATGCCACAAAATGAATGGAAGTTGGTACCTTCAACCTTCACAACCTAGGCACTGTGTAACACGATAACCCTTGGTAATAATGGTTGTCCGACTTTCGGGCTTTTGACTACCCGTAACTACTGTCAAAGATCTAAAAATAACAGCCGGGACAAACGGCTTAAACTTCATCGCCCATTATAACAGCGCCGCTTCAGTGCAGTAACGCCCCGGCACCGCATAGAAAAATCTAGCCAATCAAAAAAAAAAATCAAGAAAAATCCAAAAATCGCCAACGCGCTGTAAGCAAGGTGACCGCTAGTCGCCAACGCACCGTCATGCATACCGCCTGCAGGCGTTTCTTCGCCGGAGAGCGGGCTCCTCGCTTGTAGCGTGCTGTCGGCGCGACGTGTAACGGCTCGCGTGACGCTCACTACCCGCGAGCCGTCCACTATTCTGTATAGCCATCGTAAAATAGACTTTAATGCATTTGACTTAAAATCCTAACTTGAATGACAAGTTATTTGCCATGTCGGAGCCGTGCCGTGTCCACTGGAGCGGAGAGGAGAGGAGCGGAGCGGCGGTGTGCCAATATTAACCAATGGAATTGTATAAAAACTCCGCTCCGCTTCAGTGGACAGGGATTTACGAACTAGTTTAAAAACTCATACAAAACCTGGAAGCGGAGAGGGGAAGCGGGGAATAATTATTACTCGTCGCGTGAACTCGGTCTAGCTCCACACAGTCCGCAACACCGCTCCGCTACCTCGCTCCGCAGTCCGTAACTCCGCTCCGTTACCTCGCTCCGCATCAATGGACAGACACTGTCCGCAACTCCGATGCCACGCTCCTCTCCGCTGCCTCGCTCCGCTTCAATGGACAGGAAGCCTAAGAGCGATGTCCTTTAAATGTGCTTTTAGAGGCACGGAGGGGTCTTGGTAAGTAATGGATGGTCACCCATCCATAGTCCGACCTCAGAAAGAGTAACTTATCGATCGACCCGTCCGGCTGTTATTATTAATTAGCCACGGACCATACATACATGAAATGTCTATTAAATTAAAAAATAAAATCATTCATAGTATATTTTGGCGTCTTTTAATTAAGAAATTAATAAGGCTAGGCTGTAAATCCCACTGAAATGCCTGTAGTCATGGGCGTACCTAGCCTGATTTCTTAAGGCTCCGTGCACGAAAAACACCCTTTTTCGTCAATAACTTATCTAATTGTAAGAAAGCTTGTTATAATTGAAACATTAAGTCTGTGTAAGTATAAAATTAGGTACCTACCTACAGTTTTCGTTGTGCCAAACCATTCGTGTCAGTCACACACTGACAGCACCTGTTAATAGTTGCATGACTTGCGCTTTCGAAAATATTGTATGGCCGCCGGCACCCTGCCGCCAGGCAAGCCGCGGCGCGCCCGGCTCTGCCGCACAAAGCCGCACAAACGATCGCAAAAGGAAATGAAGGCGCAAAAGCCAGGGGTACGTGCCGCACGGCAAAAGCCGGTGGCAATGCCGCCGGCATAGTGTGTAGGGGCCATTAGGGGGTGGCAATCGGTGGCATCGAAATTAAAAATAATTCACTACCTACATTTATTTTTAATTCATCGCTCGGTACGTTACGATTCATCTAAAAATCAAACGCCTTCCATTGCTAAAAAATCGCCGACTTCAAATTTATTGCTTCTCTTGTTGTATGGTATAATATTTTTTTTTAAATTAATTTGGCTATAGTTTGCGTTCCGCCGCTTATTAGTCAACGCGCGGTACAGCGGTCTCGGTCAAACTATAGCAAACTTCTTCAATATAAGGAATTTGATCTTAACGCTTCTACAAAATACTATCCAAAAAACAAAAACCTTTCTCGAAAGTTTTAGAAGTGGTTCGGGTAACGCTCAAAGAATGCAAGCAAGAGAAATTTTAGAAGTAGCCAACATTCCCGCATCATTCGCATCAGAATCGAAGCCAGTCCGCTTAAGAAAAAAGGAAAAGGGAGTTTAGTTATGAAGCGGAAGACGAGCCCACACAATGACATTGATGAGAATGACAAGTTCAAAATAATTTTGTATTTTACCGTGCTGGATATTGCAATAAATGCAATCGAAGACAGGTTTACTCAGATAAAAAATTTAACTATGTTTTTGGATGTCTTTAGAATGTTCATGAGATGCAGAATAAAACTTCCAAAGCTGTTCTGGAACGCTGTGTAGGGAAGTTGAAAGAATCTTAGTCATGCAGACTCTAACTCACTCAGATGTTGATTGAACGGAATTATGTGGCGAATTACAAGAAGAATACAGAAGAACACTACGCCACAAGAAGTTTTAAACTACATTTGTGAATGTATTAATCATAAAGTCAAAGTCAAAGTCAAAGTCAAAGTCAAAGTCAAAACAATTTATTTCAATTAGGCACATAAAAGGCACTTATGAACGTCAAATTTACAAAAAAATAGAATTGATTCTAGTCGCCCCTTCCAAAAGGTAGTTTTCGTATGGAGAAGAATGGGCAAGAAACTCCACCGTTACTCTTTTAAAATGTTTTTACAATATTTTGTATACATTAATTATATAATTATATGTGAAGACGATGCATCTAGAATAAGATTACTATACCACGATAGGTAAAAAAAAAGGAAAAAAAAAATAAAGCAATTGCAGATAAATTAATTATGATAGATAGATACATGGTGCTCACATATTTACAAACATTGCAAAATTATACGATATTCCTAACATTTTAACAAGTAATACTAATAAGTCAGTGTGTGAGTTCAAGAAATCACAGAATGTAAAATCAGAGTTATAAAAAATAACAAACTATATAATTAAATAAGCAACCAGTTTGATTTTGTCTAGACTCTAAATTGTCCTATGGAGCAGGACCAGCATGTTTCCAAGCATTCTTATCTTGGATATAATCCTCTAATTTGTAATATGCTTGTTTACAGAGTGTACTTTTAATATGAGTTTTAAATTTTCTTTCATTTAATTGTAATATATCACAAGGTATTTTATTGTAACATTTAACACAGTACCCCATAAAAGATGTATGTACTTTAGATAATCTGAAAAATGGTTGATCTATTTTATCTTTATTTCTAGTATTAAAATTATGTCTATCACTTATTTTATTAAAAATATGAAGATTTTTTCTTACATACATAATATTTTCATATATGAATTGGCAAGGTACCGTCATAATATTAATCCTTTTAAATAGTTCCCTGAGAGATTCGCGACGATGTAGATTATAAATGGCTCTGACAGCTCTCTTTTGTAAAATAAATATGGATTCAATGTCAGCAGCCCGACCCCACAGTAAAATGCCATACGACATAATACTGTGGAAGTAACTAAAATAAACCAAACGCGCGGTTTCTACATCTGTTAACTGTCTTATCTTTCTAACAGCATAAGCGGCCGAGCTTAGGCGCCCCGCAAGAGATGTTATATGAGGTCCCCATTGTAATTTCTCGTCTAGCGTGATTTAATAATATATAATAATATATTATATAATATATTATATAATATATAATAATAATATAATATAATAGTATAATGTATTAATCCTAGTAGTGTGCCTGCCTAATTTTGTAACTGCAATAAGAGTGTTGCTTCCTCTTCCTGTGCCTCTGGTCAGTGGTGAGCGCAGTTTTACTAAATTGAAACTCATCAAAAAGTACCTGAGCTCAACATGACTCAAGAAAGACTTGTGAGATTGTCAACTTTATTTATTTAGAAAGAAATAGCTGAATCAATTGATTTTATAGAGGTATGTAGAACACCGCGTAAAGTTCACTCATCGTCTATCAATAGACAAGAGAGGATTCTCCGACCAGATAGGTGTCGTGTCTAGTGGGCAACTGCCCGACGATTGATTTCGGGACGTTGTATATATGCTAGTCGCGCTGTAAGCCCTGGCTGCGCGATGCAGGAATTTTGCGTGACGTCAGTGAGACGCATAGTTTAAATGTGGCGATGTAGATTTAAAGGAGACCGTTTCTACTTTTTCCAAAATTATTTATTATTATTATTTATTATAAGCCTGTGTTGTCCCACTGCAGGGCAAAAATTAAGGCAAGAAAAATTAATCTTACCTTAATAACTATTAGCAGGTTACTAACAGTTATTTATTAAGATTTACTCTTTCATACAGCAAAAAAGGAAGGTGTTTTTTCATTCACTCTCCATTATGTAATAAATAATAACATTTTTTTTTAAATAAAAAATTACACATAGGTAATCTGGTTACATTATTGTTTTATTCAACTCTCTATGTCTTGAATAAAACTCGAGTTCAATCCCAAGGCACGCTCCTCTGACTTTTCGGATTCATGTGCGTATTGTATAAAATTATCACACACCGTTGCCTGTGTGCCGGGGCCGCGATATCCCTTTCGGACAAACCCGCAACCCCAGCAGGAAACCGGCATGCCTGAGAGATAATTCTCGACGGCATGTGAAGCCAAGTCAGAGGATGGGCCTCTGACTTGGGCGGTTAAAACTCTGACACTAGGTTAGTCAATAACCACACGAAAAAGAAAGAAAGTTGTTTTATTTTGTGTACGAAAAATTAAAAAAAATGTAATAATTAAATAAATTAATAATTAACTAAATTTTCTTAAAAGGGCGTCGTTTCAGGCTTTTGCTTAGAGCGTCAGCAATTCTCGGGCAGGCGCTGGGTGTGATTACGTGTGAACTTTCACTGGAACTGAGCCTAGCAGATAAGATAAGATAAGATTTATTTCTCAACACAATATAAAGTAAATTTTCAAATGATCATTAGACAATACATAATAGTTTTATTTGTACTGTGGGAGACTGGTGCCTAAGCTAGGCGTAATGCCTGTATTTCAGGACACCAGAAATCTCTAATCTAGACGGTTTAGGTCAAACTTAATAACATTTTCTTCTACCCCATATACGGTATCCCTGGGGTTTTTGTCTACATACTGAAGGATGACTTAATTGACCTTGATCGTGACCTTTGTAAAAAAAAAAATGGATTTACAGTTCGCGTCACGTATGTTTTCCGTTCTGAAACCAGGCTTTCCGATGTAGGTATATCCAAAAATTTTCGACTAAAGTCACGGTCAAGGCAGTGGCGGACTAAGCCCGTCAGAGGCCCGGGGCGGCAAAGCTTTACAAGCTTTTATTCAGTTCACATTTGTATGTATAAATAAGTGTTTATGTTTGTTGTTGAATAAATTTTGATGTCAGCCATAGCCATAGAGCGTTAAACGGTAGATTTTAACGCTTTTAATGATTGTTCATTTCATAATTGTTACCTATGCTATTGAATTTTCTTCAAGACTAATTATAATTTGTTCGAGTTGAGACCCCATGATCAGGGGAACGCGGAGGCATTTGGGGGCCCCCCAATACCGGAGGCCCGGGACAGGCCGCCCCTTCCGCCCCCCTGCTAGTCCGCCACTGGGTCAAGGAAAATAAAAACTCGTTTAATGGGAGCAACAAATGACTTGCATCGTCTGCAAGTAGATGGTGCAATTTATTGCTGTTTCAACTTATGTTATACCACAGGCAATTAAATCGCATCGTGTAAATCAGGCTTTACAAGTTGGGTCGCAGCTTTATCAATTGGGCCTTTGCCACTATTTCTTTTGTTCTCATAATATTTTCATGGAACCTGAAGTTCCTGAACGCAGCTTGATTTAGTAGTTGTCTGGTACAAATCGTCACGTAACGACAAAGCGTTATGCCCCTCCATGCGACTTTCACTCTCTCTCTGTCTCTTTCTATTATATACGAGTGTGTGTATGCGTGCGAGTCCCCTGATCGCACGTTTTTATTTTTTTTGTAAGGGTCTAAAAAGAAACCACAGAATACTATGTTGAATGTTTATTTGTGTTTAACTTCTAAAAACATTTTAAACACAGTAAAATATACAAATAAATGCGGAAGTAGTACATTTCGTAAAGTTGCCAATATTAAAATAATAATTAAATTTCGTAAACAGAAAACTACCGTAGGTACTACACAATAAACAAAAATAAAATTATTAACAATATATTAGTGTAAATTTTTATTTTCTATTTTCGTTAAAAATTATAATAAAGATTGTGCTTTTTCTCTTATATACTATATTAGCGAAATTAATAAGAATTTAAGTAACCGTCGCGGATGCGCCGAAATTTCGAAATGTTGCCAACGTTAAAAAGAGCCGGGATTTCGACATTTCTGCGCACGGGTGCGACGAAAAAAAAATTAAAATAAACCATGATATGGTTAGATCCGAAGTTCTTAATTTAAAGTTAGCTTCAACAGGATTATTTAACGATCGTATAAAAGTCTCTCCAATATATCCTTATCTAAAAAAGGTAGGCAGCATCTTACTAGTAGACACACGGTACATATCGAGATACATCGGCATGCGACATAAAAATCGTCGCATCCCAAATTAGCCTAATCGAAAAACGTGTCATCTTGCCTTTTGTAATAGTGAAAAAGTTTTGGATACATGTTTTTAGTTCCTAAGAAGAGTCCCTACAGTCCGACAGTACTATCTAGCGCGCACCGCGATTATTGAACGCGATTAATTAATCGCACGAACTTTCGTCAAGGTGAAGTTTTTTAGTTAATCTGTTCGTTGCGTTTTTTCAATCGCATGGCACAGTACTCGCGGTTCGTCAAGATCTAACAGTGAAGGAAAGGAAACTGCCACTACTCTGCATAGAAGCACTTCGATTATTATTTTTCATCATCTAACGATACATTTTTGATAACTCGATAAATGTTTAACTTACACAAACATGCATATAAATAACATGCTCGATATCATTTTGGCTACATCTAAATACTACTCGCAAAATTGTTAACGAATCCATTTTAACTACGGCCATACTAGACATATGGCATACATTTTTGAAAAACGGAGAGGTCAATCTATATAACAATACATTTCCACTAAAACTTAGGCCCTTTCAGTGGTTGCGCGGTAAAAACATGGAGGTTGCATCCATTGTATTGCATTATTTATCAAAATATGTCACAGTTGTGGTTTTAAAGCTAATTGTGATCCTATTAAAGCTTTCAGCTTATAACGTTCAGTGTGACCACATTTCAAAATACTATTTTATAAACTACTATTGTAGTAAGTAGTTCGTTAAAATCTGTTTGCTCTTTGTATAATTATAGAAAAAGATGGATATGGTTTCAGTTGAATATTTCCCTCGTTGATATGGTAAAAATGTGGTCAAACCAATCGAGCTGTCTTGTAAATAATATAGACCACCGATTAGTCGGTGACCATGTCGCCTCAGTTTCGTTTCACGTGATATAATACATATGCCTGTATTTTACACAGCAAAATGATATGGAAGTATACAAGAAGTGATATGATATATAATGGAGATTGTACTAACAAGATATGTACTTAAACGATTAAAATATCAAGTATCCACAAATTTGGTACATTTTTTTTTGTTAAATATATATGTATAAATGCTCGTTACAGTGTCTTTTTCGTTGGATCGTCTCGTTCTAGCAACACTGTCGGGGTTACGGAGGGGAAAAACAAAAATAGTAGAAATTCTGTCAGGCTTGCCTACAAGAATTTAAAAAAAAAATGGTAGAAATGTAAGCGACTCAATCACGATACGTACTGCAACAATGGCATGCCCTTATTAATACAATAAGCGTTGCATACGACTATCGTCTCGAAAACGACGCTACAGGGAACTAAATCTAGATAAAATCATCGTTAGTTCTATATAGCCGGGTCCTTGCAGGCTTCTACTTTTTAGTATCTTTCCCCGCGAAGCCTCGATTAGAAAATGTGTGGAATGTTAGAGCTTATGTATAATAAGGTAGAAACAGCATGTGCAGGGTATTGTTAGTGATGAGTCGAAAATTAGTAGAAATACTGTACAATTTTTATAATACTTCGATGTTTAGCAAGGATAGAAATTTAAAGCGTTCTCTTTGGTATTGCTCGACAGTGTTGCTAGTTCGAAGGTATCATAGAGAAGGGGGCGGTTGCCGGCTGGCTCCGCTGGGTGGCAGCACCATACGCGCGTGTGACGTCACATGAGGGCTACTCTTTGGTGGGGGGTTTCCCGTTGGTGTACTGCGGAGGAGAGTTCGATGTTTGGTTTTGTGTGTCCTCCGTCATTACTGACACTAGTTCTTCGACGGCGCGGCCTAGGTCATCTGGAAATTGAAAATGTTACCTATTTAGATTCATAGTTGGTTTTAATGCCGGGAATGTTAACCTTTTGTTTTTGATTAATTGGTTACATTGTTGTGATATAGTTTTCGTAAGGTAGTGTCGAATGAATTAATGGTTTCCATCCTGAAAAATCCTGCACTTAATTATTTTTAATGAGTCTTGGCTTATTTCGAAATAATATAACGAAATAAGGTTTATGTAACAACATCAAATATTTATTACCTCAAGGTATACGTCCTGTTAGGTTTGCAGAAAACAGAAAAAAAAACCGTGAATATTAAATATTATTGCTAAGATGACGACATTAACATGCATCACTCAAAACCATGCAAAAACCCATAAACGACGACGAAAGAAAACCAAAATAACAGCGTAACACAAAAAAAAACTGATAACACAATCAAAGAAAATTATCTGTGAATTGAAGACAAAGTCCCAAAAACTAGCAAAAAGCGTCTTCAGTGCAAGAGGATAGACTCCATTTTGCATTGCTACAGTGATGGCTGCATGAAATTCACGTATATGTGTGTCAATAGCAATACAATCAATCAATAGCTGCTACAATAGTTCAAATCTGGAGGCAACAGTGCTACAAAAGCTAATAATGTCTATTCAAACCCTTGTTTCCAATTAACGTTATTTCTTCAATTAATATTAAAATTACATATTTAGGTATTATGATTGATTACAGAATTACTACAGAAAATATTAAACAAGTTAGGAAACTGGTCTTTAATTTATAGGTGTTAAGGTAACTTTTCCGAAATCACATAAATTGGAAACTCAGGGCAACGGAAGATACGTCGAAACATCGCTCGCGCTCGTCTGACCTGCGCAGTGCATGAGCGAGTGCACGGCGTGCGGCGGCGGCGGCGGCCGCTCCAGCGCCTCCCGCTCGGCGCCCGCCCAGCGCGTGCCGCCGTCTTGTGTAGCAGTGCACACGCGTTAGGGTATGGGCCTGGGTTGGACCCTAAGAGATCCCTACTGAAAACTCTTCCTCTACTATAGGACTTAGAACGGTTCCTTGAGGGACACCTTAACTTGACGGGCTATTTTTACCTGACCTTTATTTGTACCCTGTGAAACACCTATACTCACTATTAACAATTTTCAACCTAGTGTATGGGACTCAGAATGGGACCCTGGGGGACCCGATAACTTATTATCTTGATTTTTTGTTCTGGGTGCTCTTTGTCGTATAATAGAGTTGGTCTTGCCATATTTACAAGAATATTGTGATAAGGATTTTACTATATTATCGACCATTTCTGTATTAATAGGGAATACTTTCGATAATATAATGGCAACACTGTCAAAGGACTCAATCAGTCTGTTCTAGTCGGTGAAAATGTGGATACTTACTAGTTTGCGACTCATGGTATAATCCATTATGCATTTTCGCCGGTGAATCGGTAGCGAGCTGTGAAGCGGTCACAGAGCGAGTCTGAAGTGTGCCAGTGCGAGCTGGTGGAGAACCTTGGGCAGGCTGGAATATGAAAGAAAAATGTATTAAATTAATTCAATAGTTATCTTTTACATCCAAAATATTTATAACGTCATCTGTCTCTGTCATCTTCAAACTATTGACAGAAACAAAACGATCGAGGTGTAAGATTCGTTTAGTGCAAACGTGTTTAGTGATTTGTGGTGCAACCGAGCCTGTGTAAGCGGGCCTAAATATTGATTCATTCGTTCTTAATTTCTTTCTTCACAAAATTCTACGTTTTTATTTCTATCTTTTTCTATTAATATTGTATCGTATCATACCTCATCAAGCAGTCTCCTCAATCTCTGCAACTGCGCCTCGAGCTGTCGGTTATGTTCCTCGAGGATCTGCATGCGCGCCTCTAGACGACCCTTATGCTGTCGTAGCAGACGGGCTTCGGCCATCATATCCTGCAAAGGAAAAAATAAAATGGTTTTGTTTTGTTTAAATATTCTGTTTGGTTGTTTTGATAGAAGGTGTGTAATTGAAAGCTGTGTGTGAGATTGCTTAGTTTTCTTCAAGTATTAGATAAGCAATTCGGTATCATTTCTATTTAATTAAGTGACATTTGAATTTTAGCCACACTAATAATTATTGATTCAAAATATATTATAAGTGCAATCAACATTACTGATGATACTAGAATTGCAAAAATAATCGCCGTTATTGACATGGTTTTTGGTGCTGTAAGCCTAATTTCTGCTTTTTCACGTGTGTTAAAATATATGTCATTTGATGTAGCTATATCTGATTATCTAAATACTATAAGTTGCTAGATAATGTTTTCTTGGGGTCATTTACTAACACAGAACTTTACTGTAAACTCGAAGTTGTCTTCTAATTGAAGATTTCTTTTAAAACTCAAGAGGCACATCAGTTATCGGTTTCGCAATTTTCAACTTCTTCTCCAGTTTCGGCAATACCTTAAACGTCATGATTGTAATTTTAAACTTTAAGGTCCTTAAATTAAAATCTACAGTTCTAAGATAGTTTACCTGGTCAACAGGAGCGTTCCTGTTATCATTGACACCGTGTTGTTCCTCAGGAGTTGACCCTGGGGTCTGCTTCGCCTTCAGACGTTCATATTCAGCTTGTAGGCTGGCATTCTCTTCTTCCAGCTCCCTGTAATGTGAAATAGGTTCGGTGAGATTACTGCTTTCCCTGATGACTTAAATTTGTCAGCTCTACCTGTCGATGCCCTTTTTATTCTTTTTTGTCGTTCACTCATAGCAGAGTGGTCGTGTTTATTTCAGGTCTCGCTTTATAGGTCGTCTTATAGGGTCATAATATATTAGGTTGAGCTTTGAGGTCATACCTGATCATAGCCTCCAGTTCATGTCTCTGCTCACGATGGATGATGGACACGACCTGCACCGGTGAGCGTGGTGCGTCATCAGCTTCACCACCGCCGTTGAGTGATGCACAGTATTGTGCAATCAGTTGATGTTCTTCGTCACTGAATAGGATAAATAAGCTTTTAGTGAAGGATAGAGAATTTAAAACTAAAAATGAAGGACATTTCCACTGTAATAATAAAATCCAGAAGACATACTGAAATATTTTGAGGCAGAAATATTGCTGACGGCATATATCGCAGATCAGTTCATATAAATACCTTTCCATCCTATCTACAGCCAGCTTAGAGTATATAACACTGGAGAAGCCTTACGAACGTTCATAAAAACTACTTTCAAATCGATTCTAACGCACTTCGTGAATCGTTTTAACGGCGCGCGGAGCTCCGTGAAAATGCCTATTTGTTCTGTTAAATGGTGTAAAAAGCGTTAAAATACGTCAAATTTACCTAAAGAACTGAATAACTTTCCCTAAGCAGTTTTTTTTTTCTAAGATTTAGTCATGTTTTTATTGAAATTTAAAATCCTAACCTCATAATACAATTCGATTTTTCATTCGATTCAACCATGATTCAATATAAAACGTAGCATGAATCGAGTATTTTCCTCATGTTGCTTCTGTGACGTCACTGAGTCTCGCTACATCTCGTTTTTATGTTCGTAAAGATCAAAATACTTTTCTTTTGCATTACGAAAATATACGTCAAATCAGCAAAACTTACACGCACTTGAGACTACCGTAGTGTTGAGGTCATGTTTGAAACCAAAATTGACATGTCGATAATTTCCTAGTAAAAATTACTTAGTAATTATTTTTGTATATTTTTTTTTATTGTTCAATGTTTTATAATTTGTTTAAGTCCATTGAAGTGTTTGTATATAAAAAATATAAAAAATTGAACTTGATCTAATTTTTTATTGCGATTACTTACTTATTACAAATTTAGTTACTTTTATTTAATTGAAGTTATTTTCTCTTCTTATTAAAATTTAACTATTTTATGCAACAGCTGTTTTATTTCTGGGTTCAAGCAAAATTCCTAATGAATATCGATATCGATAAAAATAAAAAATATGGTACGGACTTCTCTATCCGGGCGAGCAGCTATTGTTATTTTTGACAGTAGCTACCCCATCCCCCGCAAAAAGTGACAGACTTTTTTGTTCGGAATATTGCGCTTATGGCTTCTCCAGTGATATATACTCTAAGACAGCCAGTGTCCGGACTAAACGAAATATGCCTTTAGAGTACTAAAGTATAAGACAGAGATAGCTATAGAAAGAAAACATTTATCTCGTGTTGCGGACACCGGCCCGATATACACTACAGTCGTTGAACAATTAACAAACCTATCAGGAGTATCCCCCGGCTTAGCTCCCAGTTCCACCTGAGCCAGTCTGGTGGCATACAACTCAAGACGCGAGTGCATGTCATCACCTCCGAGGGCAGAGCCCGAAGCGCTGCCGTGTTGCGGTGATGGTGCTGGAGACTCTAAGGCATCACCTGGAAATTGTAGGATTTTAGTTAATCTTCTTTATGGGAAAAGTTTTGGGAACTTGATGGGTGCGGGCAGCTGATGTGTGTTGTTGAGTTGCTATTTTATTTTCGATATTTATTTACTTTAAAGAATTAATGTCAATAATTGACGAAGTTTATACATAATAAGTTATACGATAACCAAGTCTACAAGCATCCCGGCAGAATTATTTTTAACAATGGACCCAGAATCGATCCTTGTGGAATACTGTGTACCTATGCCGTTTTTGATACTAAGAACATAAGACTATCGTAAGATTCAACCCAGTAGGTAGATGTGATTAATTGTATTTTTTCAATAGCATATTCATAAACAAAGCTCTTCGCAAATGAGCTGAAATTCACATAATTTAGAGATACCATACCTTCAAGCACAGTCTGCACGGGCAGGTAGCCGACTCGGGGATGCTTCTTGAAGTAGCGAGCTGACTTGAACTTGTTGCGTAACGCGCGGGTGAAGTCGCGCACATCCTCGCCTGATGTTGTCTGCAAATAACAATATTTTATATTAAAACTTATTATCTTGTGGCTGGCCCAGGAAGAACTGACCTTCCTTACCTCAGGAAAAATATACCTGGAAGAATTTGGGGGAGGCCTTTGCCCAGAGTTGGAGGAATTAAAACAAATGTTTTGGCTGAAATGATGATGATGATGATGCTTGAAATTGTGTAAACAGCCAGTCATGGATTTTACATTGCAGTGTACATTGCAGTGTGAAGTGCGTATGGGTCTAGACTTTGAGCTGTTGCATAAAAAGATGGTAAAATAATCATAAGAGGTCCAAAATGTGATTTTCAAAATTATCAATTTCAAAGTACTATCTACCTAAATGTAAAATCAAACAATTTCAAACTAAGACTAATGAACTGAAGTATATAATGTAGAAATATCGTTAACTCACAGCAGTGCAGTACTCCTGCATGGGATGCGTCAACTTGTGGTTCTTAGCTTTGCGGCCGTTGAAGAAGCACTTCTGGCACATGTCGAAGTTGAAGCATTTCAAGCAGCGGTATCTATATGGGACAAAATAGCGTTAAAGTCACGTCGGTCAGAATGGGCAATTAGACAAAACCTGGAATGCAATTAGGATCCAAGCTTGGGCAAACAGCTCTTTTTAACCGTTACATTTTGAAGCTTTCGTTTAGGAGTAAAATAGATCATAACTAAAAACACAAGCGGGTAATACCATAATTCCGTAGAACCCAGCACTCTCCAAGAATAAATCTCCATAAATAAATAAAAATGTAATCGATGCGATTTAATTGACTATGGCATACCATACCTAAGTTGAAAGCAACAATAAAAGTTGTATGCCACAGACTAGAAACTTGCGTCGTGGGTCAAAAACCTACGACATTATTTTTGGGCAAACAAATTTTCACAAATATCTTCAAAAGCTTACCTGAACCCAATAATCGGGTACTCCTTGCAGATGTTACACTTGGCCTGATGCTTGGCAGTCTCAGCAGCCGCCAGGCGGTGTAGCACGGGCAGCCACACCATGGACTGCGGCTCCTTCTGCAGCCACTGCAGGAAGTGGAACGCTTCTATGAACTGAAGCTGTCCATCTGCATCGCGTTCCAGGGTCTTGTCTTTGTTTAGTGGTTCTTCTTTTTCCTTTTCCTTTTCTGGAAGGTTAACTGAAGAGGAAGGAGAATGTTAGTTTTTTTATTATACGATGTTTTTTGTACAGTCATCGTACATATATGTACTATGGTAGTAATTTGACTTTGATAGCGACTATTTCTTAACAGTAAGGAGATTTTAATAACTCGATTGGGACACTTGACGTGGGGTTGACCGTACGTTCTTTAAATATATTCTCAAGGATTGAAATTAGCTTCGCAATATGGGAACACAAACATAGTACGAGTACAAGAAAAATATAGTAGGTATATACACTAAGAGGTTTTATCTACCAGATCTTTACAGGTCTCTGCGTTCAAAGTGTTTTAATTATAATGCTTCAAATGTTTTCACATTATGCTATAAATATCTAGTAAATCGGACAATGAGCAGTAATACAACTACAGCCCGATTCAAACTTAATGGCGGCTCGGAACATGAGGCGAGTCGCTGCGCAGTAACAAATTCATGTGTCAGCGGGGGTGAGGGGTGCGGTACTGCGCAGCGAGTGGCTAACTTCCGAGCCGCCATTAAGATTGAATCGAACTATACCTCGTAAAGTAGATCAAATCAATATTTATAAATAAGGTACTTACCAACTTTCCTGTCGAGAGTCCCTCCTTTGTTGCCCTCTTTGGTAGCAGCCGAAGCTTGTTCGAAGCAGCTTCTCACTGAAGGCTCGATGTTTGATCCTCCGAAGGCTGCTACTTCACCCAGTTGTCTTGGTACCTGAACAAAATGACGTCATATCATGAGTAACTTTCCAAGAAAGTACAATCTTGTAAATCCATAGGTTCCAGTAGGAGTTGAATTGACTTGTCTTGCTCATAATAAAATTGTATTACCTGTATGCAGTCATGCAGCAATAGTCCGAGTTTTCTTTGGTCAGCTCTACATGATGGGTCGGCTATCAGTCGGAATAGATACCTGAAAAAAAAAACCATTATCTTAATTCTGATAACCTTAGAAACGTGTCGATTCAACAGTTTGGACCCTGGCATATCTTGCATTTTCTTGAGTCCACAATTCTCTTTAAATTGTCTGTAAATGTTGGTTATCTTTGTTTGTTTTAGTTGATTATATGAGTGATTTCAAGTCTTAAAAGTCATCTTTTAGTCATAATATATTATGTTGTAAGGGTTTTATTTTTCGCTTGCACCACGTACTTCACTATTCCTATTGCTATTTTTTGGAGAACTTAAATTACCTACTAAACTAAATCCTCCACATACCTATACTTCTCCTCCAGATGTCCCTTGCACAGCAGCACCAGTCCCACCTTGAAGCTCAGCACGCGGATCTGTCCGGTCCTCTGACTATCGTACACGTTGAGCAGCCAGTTGATGGACAGGTCCAGGCACAGCGGCACGTTCACGAGGCTGGGGTTCTCGGCGGCTATTACCTGGTGGGGGGTAAAAGGATGTTAGTGGTTGGTTCTTAAAACTCCGAGTTACCAGAATCTATCCATGTTTGATTCTGTAATGGAAGATGTATTAAAGAAACTTAGTACTAGTAGTAAGTCAATAATCATATGTGGAGATTTTAATATTAACTTATTAGAAAATAACTCGAATACTGTCAGACTATTAAGCCTTTTTAAGTCATTTGATTTGTCAAATGTTTTTATTGAACCAACCCGAGTGACAGCTTCCTCTGCCACCTGTATAGATAATATTTTTTGTAATTGTGATTACTTACACAAACAAATTGTAAACAAGTTGCCATCAGATCACAGTGGACAAACAATAACATTTTGCTCCTACATACCTTTACAAAAAATTCAAATAAGGTTTAGGTCAATTACATGTAAAAGTTTAGAGAAATTAAATTATTCTTTGGCCAGTAAATTATGTGTTCAGAGTTTTAATAATATAGGTGACCCAAATGAGTTCTACGCCGAGTTCTTTTCACTATTAAACACGCAATTTAAGGACACTTTTCCACTAAAGACTAAAAGTATTTACACAAAGTTCTTATTTAGTGATTGGGCGACTCCAGGTATTCGTAAAAGCAGGGAAAAGCTATTTGAACTTTATGGCCTAAAGCAACATATGAATAATACAAACTTTCATAAGTATGTTGCAAAATATTCAAAAACTTTTAAAAGTGTGTGCAAAATAGCCAAAGCGCTTTATATTAGCAATAAAATAAAATCAGCTGATGATAAAATAAAAACTACCTGGCAAATAATAAATAATGAAACAGGTAGGAAAAAACAGCGAAATACAGAATTTAATTTAGAGACTGCACATGGCCCTATCAACTCAGATGTAGAAATAGCTCAGGAATTCGAAAACTTTTTTGCTAATATTCCCATTAATACTACTGAAGCTTTAAATTCCTCACCCGCGCTTTCTGCTGCCTTACTTAGACAGAATGTGAAGGCATGCTCTTTGGAGTTTAGGTTTCAGCATACAAACCCACAGGCTGTTATAAAAGCTTTTAAAGATCTTAAAATTAAATCAACAGAAGATCTCTGGGGAATGTCTGTAAAAGTCTGTAGAACTATTATCGAAACCATTGCGCCCTATTTAGCTTTCATATTTAACACCAGTATAGACCAAGGAGTCTTTCCGGATCTCATGAAACACAGTAAAGTAGTTCCATTGTTCAAATCCGGTGATAGTAAAGAACCTAATAATTATAGGCCCGTCTCAATTCTACCAGTTCTCAGTAAGGTGTTTGAAAAGTTGATGCTCAATCAAATGTTACGTCACTTTAATAAAAATTCCATCTTTCATGAACAACAGTACGGTTTCACCAAAGGGCGTTGTACCACTGACGCTGGTGTCACCCTAATAAAGAACATTTTTAATGCCTGGGAAGAAGCACAAGATGCCATTGGAATCTTTTGCGACCTCTCGAAGGCGTTTGATTGCGTAGACCATGAGACACTTCTGCTGAAACTGGAGCACTATGGGATTAGAAATGCAGCTCTTGATTTACTAAGATCATACCTTAAAGATAGAAAGGTTAAAGTTCAAGTAAACGGCGTAAACTCATTAGGGTCTGAAATGGCATTGGGCGTTCCTCAAGGTTCGATATTGGGTCCATTCCTCTTTTTAGTTTACATTAATGATTTACCCCAATTACTTCAAAATCAACCGAAGATGGTGTTATTTGCAGATGACACATCATTGATCTTTAAAATCAACCGACGGTCACAAAATCTTGACGACGTGAATAGCTCTATACTTCAGGTCCAAGATTGGTTTACGGTAAACAATTTGGTACTAAATAAAAAAAAAACCAAATGCATTAGATTTAAATTACCTAATGTTAGAAGTAGCGAATGTGACATCATATTGAATGGAGAAAAACTGGAATTTATTAATCAAACGGTTTTCCTAGGAATCACGCTAGACGAGAAATTACAATGGGGACCTCATATAACATCTCTTGCGGGGCGGCTAAGCTCGGCCGCTTATGCGGTTAGAAAGATAAGACAGTTAACAGACGTTGAAACCGCGCGTTTGGTCTATTTTAGCTACTTCCATAGTATTATGTCGTATGGAATTTTACTGTGGGGTCGGGCTGCTGACATTGAATCCATCTTTATCTTACAAAAGAGAGCTGTCAGAGCCATTTATGATTTACATCGTCGCGAATCTCTCAGGGAACTATTTGGAAAGATTAATATTATGACGGTACCTTGCCAATTCATATATGAAAATATTATGTATGTAAGAAAAAATCTACATATTTTTAATAAAATAAGTGATAGACATAATTTTAATACTAGAAATAAAGATAAAATAGATCAACCATTTTTCAGATTATCTAAAGTACATACATCTTTTATGGGGTACTGTGTTAAATGTTACAACAAAATACCTTGTGATATTTTACAATTAAATGAAAGAAAATTTAAAACTCATATTAAAAGTGCACTTTGTAAACAAGCATATTACAAATTAGAGGATTATATCCAAGATAAAAATGCTTGGAAACATGCTGGTCCAGCTCCATAGGATAATCTAGAATCTAGACAAAATCAAACTGGTTGCGAATTTAAGTTTTATAAATTATTATATTTTATTATATGACATTGATTTTACATTCTGTGATGACTTCCTCACACACTGACTTATTAATTGTAACTTTTTTTTTTATTTTTTTTTGGAAAATCGTCTTCTTTTACAATGTTTGTAAATATGTGAGAACCATGTATCTATCACATAGGTAATTAATTTATCTGTTGTTGCTCTCTTTTTAAATTTATTTTTACCTATTGTGGTATGGTAAATTTTATTTTTTTATTTTTAGATGCATCGTCTTCACATATAATTATATAACTAATGTACCTACATATATACAAAATATTGTAAAACATTTTAAAAGAGTAACGGTGGAGTTTCTTGCCCATTCTTCTCCATACGAAAACTACCTTTTGGAAGGGGCGACTAGAATCAATTCATTTTTTTTGTAATTTTTGACGTTCAAAAGTGCCTTGCAAGGGCCTATTTGAAATAAATGATTTGACTTTGACTTTTGACTTTGACTTAATAGCTGCACGATCCATTTTGGCTAGATTGAAATAAAAAGTTTTCAATTGCATCTTTATTCTGTCGTCGTTTTGTGATTTGCATATTATTATATCTTCGACAGGATTGGAACGACCAGCTGCTTTATCTTACATTTTCTGATATTTTTGGATGCCTTCGGAAACACTATAAGCATGGATTGTAGAAGTAGCTATAATTATTATAATTTTTTGCCTTTGTTGATTAGAAATTATAGCGAAGTGATTTCGAAGATTTAAGTTGGAAACAGTCAGGCTAACAAAACATGCTGCATCTGACTGAAGTTCTTTCTCATTTGAGATACTTAAATTCTATCCTAGTAGTAAACTACTTACTACTACTAATACTACTAGGTTTTTACTTGTACTAACCTCATACAACGAAGTAAGAACAGTGATCATGTCAGGTATGTCGATGAGGCGGTCGTTCTGCGCGCGCAGGCCGTGCGAGTCGAACGCTTCCAACGCGGCCGGCAGCTGAAGCATGTGCACTGGAAGAAAAATAAATGTGTTTAAGTGGCAGCAGTCAGTGGATGGCAGAGGGGATTCCAGCAGTAGGACAATTCAGGTTGAAGAAAAAGAAACTGCCAGGTATAAGGCCATATTAATGAAAATTGACAATCCATTGACATTTAAAAAGTATAAGATTTTTAAGGTAGGTACTTCGCCAGCCAACAATATAAGAAGGTTCGTTACAGAGCAAAAAAATGCTGTATTCTGTGCGTACGAGTATAATTAGGTTTTTTTTTCTACAGAATCAAGGTAAATATAATTCGAAACGTGATTAAAGTATTCTGTCTTTTTATGGACACTCGTGGTGTCCGCTAGACAAAAAAAAACTCCATAATATTATGGAACAACTTACTGCACAACGCCTTCTGCACCGTCCTAAGTTTGAGCGCGGTCCTGTACGCGGAGAAGCGCACCTCGTTGAGGTCAGCCAGAGAGTTCATCAGGTCGATCATCTTCGGGTGGTCCCAGTGGGTCGTCTCCAGTTCATGGCTGAGGAAGGAGTTACAACATTAAGTTCTGTAGTTGATTATGTTACAAAGGTCAAAAATGGCGGGGAATGGGAGGTTGTCGGTAACCTCCCATTCTTCAATTGACTGCTGGAAAAATCCCATCTAGGATGACGCTATTGACATTACAGGAATGCATTGTAGACTAGACTTAGATTATATTAAAATATGTGATATAGATAATTTTTATTCTGTAATTTTTTATGTTGTGCCAAAATTTAAATAATTTTATGTAAATATTTTCAACTGTAGGTAGTTTATTTAATTAAGCACCTTAATATTAATATTTGCATGCAAAAATATGGCGAAACGTGTCATCGCACAATAATATTTATTTACCTACCACCTTTGTAAGAGCAAATAAATGACTTTGACTTTGACATTGACGTTCTAATATTTTGGTAACCATTTTTTTTTGGTGGATGTACCACTATTTCATTAAATATAATAGTTTAACGCCGCCGTCGTCCGCAATAGGGTTACAAATCTATCATGGCATATCATTTTTGGTGCTGGCTACTAGGTAAATACATAGATATATATCAATTTCATATACGGCCGTGTTAAATATAGAACGAAATAAGCTATGTAGGAGGTTAATCTATGAACCAACACTTAAACAATGCGGATGTATCTTCAGCAATATCATTAAACTACAGTAAAGACCCAATCTACTCACTAATAGTAAACTTTATTTAAATGGGTACAAACAAATTATAACTAATAATTAATAAAAGTAGCAAAATTATATACTAACTTAACTAAAACTATTTACTATTTATCTACTCACTTAATATAATATGGTACATTAGCAGGAGTGACGGCTCTCTCCCAGGGTGGCTCAACAGAGCCAGCCAGGAAGCCCTGCGCTGCGCCTGCGCCGCCATCTCTCGCGACACCGGCGAGCTGACGCACACGCTCCTCGCCACCGGAGACCAGGCCTGATACCCTGCAAGATAAAGTGTATGATGATGAGCTGGGTTCAGTGAGTGGAGATTACTTCGTAGTAGGGATTGCAATCCGGAAAACCGGATCCGATAATCCGGCGGATCCGGCATCATTATACACTTACCGGATCCGGTACCAATATTCCGGATACTAAAAAAGGAAATGACTGCGTTTGAAAGTGAAGAAGTTCGAGGAGAATACTTGTCTGCTATTCATGATTACTTGCTGACCATTAAGCTGACAAGCGTGGAGGCTGAGAGAGCCTTCTCGGCCGCAGGCTACATTTGTAGCTCTATTAGAAGTCGACTGACAGATGACACAATCAACTAAATTTGTTTTCTAAGATCGTTTTTTAAACCATAAATAATTTATCAATTGTCCAAAGATAAAAAAATAAAAATATTATAAAGAATAGTTACTTTACTATGAGTCTGTGACTGTTGCTAAGTACTGTGAATACTGTGATCTCTGTGATTTATTAACGGAAAATTTAGTTATCCTGGTTACCTAAGCTCATTGACTCAATCCGGCCGAATCCGACCGGATTGAAAATGAGGCCGGATTGCAATCCCTACTTCGTACTGTCGTAAAATTTTCCTTTAAGGACCTAGGAATGAGGTTGATTTTAATGTGTTTAAAAAAAAAAAAGGTAATCTATATCTTTTTGAGTTTCGAGTGGGGTGGTTAAACTGATCAATGCAAAAATGAATGAATGACTGATGAATGAATGGTTATATATTAAACAATGAATCGCAAAACGGGCAGGTTACCTTTATCTATACCCACATGAAAGAAAAAGAGGTAGAGTAGTTTACCCTCCAAGAACTGCCAATAAGTTCTAGGAGTTTTCGATCCCCCCTGTGCCAATAAGGCTCATACGGATCCACTGGATTCTACTCGGGGTTCCAAAGCTTTGGTTCTGTCAGTTGAAGTTTAATATTACCCTCAACTGGCCTCAGACAGAGGATATCCTCATGGACTTGTACCTATCACTGCCCTGCAGCTCCTGCCTACCCCCAATGGATGCCATCGCATGAATACCCATAAGCCCATAAGAATGTAGGTTGCCCATATTAACATGCACCTCTTAGAATGAATATAAACAGCTATTTAATTGACTTTCAATCATCGTAGCACTGTTTAACATTCCTCACATACTAATATTTACTTTAGAACCTAGTTGTAACCGATTCCTGCGTGACTTATCTAAGTTTTCAAGATACGTTACTCACACGCAGACATTCATGTTGTTATGACTATTATTTCTGATAGGCAAGATCAAGATCATTGTATTTTCTAGATAAAAATTAATAACTTAAACTGAACCGCACATTAAATAATGGCAGGTCGGTATGTCCATCACAACGATGTAAAGCATCGCTCAATCGGTACCTATTTACTTCAATCTGCTTTGAAATCTTACGTACAATAATAATAAATAACAAAGAATATCTCCAAACGGCTGATTGACAATTCCCGTGACCAAGGGCTGACTTTTAAATTGGCCATTATTTTTTTGGCTGTAGGAATTAAAATTCTGAGTCATGCTGATGACGGTAGAACAGCTATAATAGTATTGATGTCCTAGACTTATATACCGGTCGCAAATATCTGTTAAAGGAAATTGTGGTAGAATTCTGACAACAGCAAAAAGTTAGAAAATTACCTAGTATTCAAGTCATCAAGCCTCGCCAACAAATGGTCAGGCAGCTGGATCTTATCCCTCGCCAGCTGCTGTGCTTGCGCGTGCAGTTCATCAGCTAGTCTTCTGAGGGGGGGCAGTTGTGCGCGTGCGCGGGAGACCGCATCGAGCTGCGCGCGCGCATCGCGTGCGTCGCCGGGCCCGCGCCATGAGGAGCGCGCGGCTTCGGCGGCTTGCACGCGACCCGCGAGCTCGTCGAGAGAGGTTGTGAAGGTTCGGACGCGCTGGAAGGAGAAAAACATAAAATATTAGATATTATTTGGTGAAAGTTTGGGTTTTGCTAAAAAGGCAAAGAATAAAGAGAATGGGAGGTAAATAAAGAGCTATTTGTTTTTTCATTGGACTTTCTTTGGTGAGTCAGATTGGTTCATTTAAATAAGTCAGTTTAAGGTTGTGGAAAAGCTCAGTCTACAACCTAAACGTCATTCTTGTTCTAGTGCGTACTTTATCATAATATCTTAACGTAATGTTTATCTCGAGAGATCAATGTCAATAATGAAAGAAAAGCTGTTCAGATTACCTACTTGTCACCGTAAATTAATGCCGAATCTATATATATATCTAGCACTAAATTTGGAAACCGTCCGTTGCATAGAACGCGTTGTAACAATATACTTTTTGCAAAATCATCTCAACATAGACAGCATCTTTATCTTCCTACCACCGCTGGACCGGTCGCCGGCAGTGACCTTGCTACAGCCTCGCAACTGAGATAGAGTTACCTTACGACGACCGCAACTTCCTAACGTTACCTACTGGAATGCTTGCTGGGTGAAAATGGGCACCAGGTTACTTGATATCGAGTAGAAATCGAGTTTTTTTTATATAAAATGAGATAGAGTATAGATATTATGTGTTGTCTGACGAATCAGGCATCCTGGAATTTATTGGCTTCTTTAATATATTCTTAAGCTTGCCTCATTTATTAAGGGTGCTACTCGCTTGTTCAGGTCAGCAAAATCGAAACATGTACTAAATATATGTTCGGGAAAAAACCCATAACAAAAATATTTTAAACATTTTCAAGTTAGTTTTTTTCTGTTACAGCCAATTTAGAGACTGCTTAAGACAGCAGGGAGGTACGAAAGCTGTGGATAAAGACTAGTGATAATTTTATTCCTAGGACCAATAAATTGTGCCTAAGGACCAGCATGTTCAAACGAAAACAAGGCCACGTCCGTTCAACAAATAAATTAAGTAATTCAAAACAAAACAAAGCTACTGGTGTCTCTTGTTAACCACCTATTAACTACTTGACTGACATACAGACAGACAATGGAGCTGATAGAATAATTGTACACAAGACGTTTGTTGAAGGGATGTAGCAACTGTGTGAAGGAGATGGATTGGTTGAAGTTAAAGTAAACTGTAGCCATAGTTCGTTATAATTCGATAAAACTTGCTTCACTATTTAATTTTGTTAAATTCAGGGCATTTTTATTTCATTGTCGAACACACAAACTTTGTCGTTGACATTGGATATCAGAATCTAAAAGGAATAAATAATATTTTCTATACTATTGAATGTAACTAATCCTGCTAATGTCTCAGCCAGTTCATATTTCTCCATTATCCATTTCACAAAAAATATTTCAGTAAACATTCCCTTTCAGCAAAAAGCACAATACCTTAATATCATAAATTCTTATCAAAAACTACCGACCATCAAATAAAGAGCGGAAAAACGGGAAAAATGTAACAACTCAACTACATAGTTCCCTTGTTCATCGTGTGCACTTTACGAGATTTCCCCCGGATAACCGGGTACCCGGGTAGGTACAGTGGTATCGGACGTTATACCCGGGTCGAGATGGCAAGGCGCGATAATCGCCCGCATTTAACCGACTACGCAGAAAGGGTAAGGGTGTATTGTGTTATTATCTTCATGGTAAGTTTGAAAGGGTAGGTGGTGGGCCCAGACAGATAAGTTTCTAGGTCAGTCTGTTTCTTTTTCTGTCTTTTGAGAAAGTATTGAAAAAATACAAAAGCTTAAATTGCCTACGATTTTATTATTTTTATTGACCATGCAATACATTTACGTTTTTTGGCCGACTCTGGATTAGTGAGCTACGATTTTAAACTATTATCTTTCATATAAATCTCAGAAATAAAAGCATAAACCATGATGCCTTCGCCAGGATTGACTGCGCTAATTACTAAATTGCTCACTAACTAATTCGATAGCATCGAAACAATTTAGACGTCAAGCCATTTTAGGGCCTACCCTTTAAAAACTTCATTGTACAAATACGAAATACCTAGAATTCTTAATAAGAAAGTCAGTTCTCCACAACTTTGACCACAGCTCCATCGGGACTACTTCTAGAGATTGTAAGGTTGATAACACATGAGGTATGGTTTGTTTTACGTCACCCCTTATCTCGGGAACTTCGCAAAAAATGCCGGAATAGAAGTACCGCGTAAAGTTTTATGAGAGTGGTGTGTACTGTCTTCATTTGTTTTTTTTTCCTAGTGAAAAGTAAGATAAACTTTTATGTTTTATGGATCTACAAGATTTTTCTTGAATTCTTGATTTTAATTAAAATCGCATCATTAGAAACCATTTCGATACATCTGGCAATGAATTAGCGCAGGTAGAAAAACAGTGATATTATATTAAAATTTAAAAAAAACCCCGACACAAACATTTCCTCATTTCTCTTTCCTACTTCACCATCAGCAGACCTTGTTCATCTATCATCTATCTATAACCTATTCATTGAGACCATTCCAATGAGCCCAAACACGATACCTGTGCTGTAAGTTGGTAAGGGAGTTGGGTATCCTGCAAATGGATGCTGCAGAATCAGTTCAAGGTCTCTACTCTAATATCATTGAAGTAACAGAATACCAAATTTCAAATCGATCAGCCATGTGGAAGACGCTCACATCCATTCATCAATAAAAAAGCAGATAATCTTCAAACGGCTGAACCGATTTTGATAACACATATCTAATAACCATCGCTAGAAAACCTGCATTCAAATAAATAAAAAAACCACATTCAAATCGGTTCATCCGTTTAAGAGCTACGGTGCCACAGACAGACATACACAGCGGTCAAACTTATAGCACCCCTCTTTTTGCGTAAGGGGTTAAAAATTGAGGTGAACTAAATGCAGAAAAGGTGTTAAGAAGAGATCTATGTCCAGCATTGGACTATAATAGCCTAAACATGGGCTAGTTAAGAGTAAGTATTGTTAAATCCCATAAAAAAATCTCCGAAATTCTTGAAGTTATTAAGTTTACGGCAAATCTTCAGGATCTCAATGCACTAAGATCTAAGTTCATTCCTCTTCTAATAACCGCTCCTTATACGAAGTTCACAATAACTCTAACATGACCATAATAAACTATACATAATCGACTCCTGCGCACGTGTCAGCTGAACCGAGAGTTACAACACTGAACACTATATAATGGGTGCGCCTGCGATGTAGGGTAATGTGTTCTACAATCATTTATTATGGAACTTTCATTATTTCAGTTGACTTCGTTCTGACAAATGGTGCTGTTTTGAGCATAAAGATGTGGTAGATAGAAGATCCAGATCAAAGCCTGCGCCATTTTTATCTTTTGGCTAATGTCATGTTCAGATGTATGACAGATTTTTATCATTTTGGATAACCAGACATCGGCTGACATGAGGTTTTTATCCTAATTTCAGACATCAGGGATAAAACAGCATGATATATATTGAACTTTAATAAATGTATTCTATCAGGTAAAACTAAAAGACAGAGCTTTCAAAAACTGACTGACTTTTTGAGGTGTCTAAGCCAATTTTATGTTACAGGTACATAAGTTTTATATTTATGGGCTGGTATAGTATGTAGTCTATCTGTTTGCAGCCTAAGTATACGAGCTCAATTAATAATTTCACAATATGCATACTCGTATTTCATCATTTTAGAACGGTTGTATAACCAGAACTAAAACATTTTATTCTGTGGTGCTGGGCACGATTGTCCCTCATAAATCGTTGTAAGTCATAAGTCATTAGGAAAATAGACCAAGTAATATTTATTGTATTTTCTCTAGCTAGGTAGGTATTAGGAATTCATGCTAATGTTTTGGTTACAGGTCTCATAAGTTTAACCTAAGGTACTCCCTGATATTTTTTACATTGAATTAAGTTTTGTAGGAATTATGTACGTGTATTCTAAATACCTATTTTATGGTATTTGAGATATCTTCACGTTCCTATTATTTTAATTACAAGTAGATACCCAACTTAAAAGTAATCCACTCGAAAACGCACATTCCTACAAATTACTAGACCATAAAAAGTTTTAAAATTAAACCAGAGACAGTTAAAGTGCGTTCAAACCGGAAGTTTCCGAGTTGTAAACAAACAAACGGTTAGAAATAGAGCAGCAAGGTCACCGCACAGTGAGTGATTCATGATGGCGCCCGCCCTGCGCCTGCGCAGTGTGCGGCGCTCATTATCAGATGCAATGGGCCAATGAACTGGGCGAAGTTTTGATGTGAGTGATTTTTGTGTTTGGTTGCTGTCAATTTGGTTAATTGATGTTGGGTTTTGTTTTTTTAAAGTAAATTTAATTTCTGGAAGATAAAGTAAAAGAAATGATTATATAGGGTTATTGTCAATTTTGTTATTTGAACGTATTTTTTTGTTTGGATTGATAAGATGGAATACTTAGAAATGTTTTTAAATGTGTTTGTGTGAAAAGCTTTCTGTTGTGAAAACATCAGAAGAACAAAAACTGCGAATGAAATTGGATTTAGTGGTATTCGTTTTACCTTACAAAAGATAAAGGCAAATGAGGCAGAGCGAGGCCCTACAAAATGTTAAGAACAAAGATGAAAATCTTCTAAACTTCAAAGTTCATAAGATTTTGTAAATTAATAGGGATCTAAGCCATAAACAAAATAAACTTTTCATATACCTAGTCTTCATAAGAAAACATTACTCAGTTAATATAAACAATACACAACATAATTATAACGTAGGTACTAATCTATAGTGTAGCCCATTAATAGGAACATGAGCGGTAGCCCCCATATAAGTTGTGTACTATTGTGTACTGTTTGTGTACAGATGTACTGCACTGATTGAGGTTATTGCTTCCCGATAACGCTTATCTGCTTGTTACCGCTTCCGTGTAGCAGCTAGGTGGCTTAGATTTGTTGTTAATATGTACTTACGTACCTAGAGGGCTGTAAGCAGACTATAATATGCATAACATACATAGGGAAAGGCCGTTTGTAAAGAATAGACCATCCTGTGGATATCAAATAGGTGACTATGTAACGATCAGTGATCAAAAGTATACACAAGTTACAACACCTTTGATCTTTTCTATCACCAGTCATGCTAAAAGCGTATGATATCCAAAAACTAAGAACAAGATTATTATACGAATGTAAAAAGCCACGACTGACTTTGAGCCTGAAGTTTTGTGCCTACGACGAAACAAGTTTATTTAACAAAAAAAAAATTGGTACTCAAGTCTGTGCATAAATTCTCTTTCACACACTTAAGAGCCAGTTACGGTTGCTGCGCGTACGCACCTGACCTCACCGAAGGACATTCACGACGTCCTTCACGACATAACAGTAGTACAAAGTGGGATCAGCATAAAAACAAGTCCAGTACACGTGTAGCCGCTATGTTGTAGTTGACTGGACATGTATGGAAAAGTGGATGAGACTAAAATTGTATGTTAATGGGAGATTAACCTGAATTTGTTGAGTGGTTTGTTGTGTAGTGTTGAGGACTGGTTGGTTGCAAATGGTGCTGGCGAGTTGCATTGTGTTAGTGATAGATACAGTTAACGCTTTTGAATCTACAGAGGTCTGTGAAATCCAAAATTGAAAGCTATCATTTTTGGGTCTGACAGAAGAATATACATTTTAATCACATGATGCGCAGATATACTCTACTCTACTGTAGATGAGAAGCTCGTGGCAAAATAAAAACAGCTCCACGGGGCGATCCATCAGTTTGAGCTACGATTGCCGGGTTTGGTCTATGGATGGGTGGCCATCTTTACATACCGAGACTCCTCCGTCGCTCGGAAAGCATTTTAAGCCCTTGGTCCCGGCTGCCATCCGTGGATCTTTGACAGTCGTTACGGGTCGTCAGAAGCTCGAAAGTCTAACAACCAGTCTTACCAAGGGGTATCGTTTATCCCAGTTACTGGGTTTTGGAGGCAATCGCTCCATGTAAAATACTGGTATTCAGCTGCTTTCGGTTAGGCTGGACCCCGAACCCAACATAGTTGGGATAAGGCTAGGCAGATTAGGGATGCGCAGATATACTTAATAATTTTAAAGCTCTTCTCAAAGACCTGCCCAACTTGAATGAAAAGTCAAAATCTCAACACTCTGCTCCCCTTTGCCCTTCTTCCATACAACTCTATTCTATTAGGAGTCTCTAGCCACGGCATCTTTCACGCAATCTATTCGTTTCATTGGTCTTTCTCTACTATTATCTACCAATTTAAAATCCCATGCCTATGTTATTACATAAAACGTTAATCTCCACCAATAACAAGACAGCTAAATAACCCTACAAATACAATATTTCCTGTATCATTTCCTGCGTCCAAACCGATTTATATTTCCTGCAAAACTACTATCCGTACTTAAGTCAATGATTAAGTACAACATCCAGGAACAAATCGCAGACTATAGTAACTAAAGTACCATTTATGTACCTATCTCTATGTGGTGCTGTTAATAAGAGAAACATATCACGACAGGGAATCGAACCCGCGCCAACTGGTTGACTCACTAATTGGCATACGGCCAGTTTTCACTACCACTAGTGATGGGCTATTAGTACGGAAGTGCCAATAACTGTTGTCACTTTGGTGCGAACATAATCATTATGAACATGAGTATTGGTATCGAGGTATCGAGCTTTTGATATTGGTACGTTTGTGTACAATTTCAGTAGGTACTGTGATAAAATAAAATCTAACGTCTGACATTCAGATGTCCGGTATACGAACGACCTTTGATTTGAGATATCCCGAATTCCCCACCACCGTCCTATGTTTCGCTTATTTTTATTTAAAATTGGAACATGAGTGGTAAGTGGTCGTTTTGTTTCCTAAAATAGTCGTGTTCAAATCATTTACGATTGCTTCATAGCATGACACAATTATTTCTGTACAGATAGTGGAATCAATCAACTCTGCTTACTACGGTCCATTCACAGACCTCCCAAGTTATTAATAATGATATCGTCTATGTAGACAAAGTGTAGACCTAAAATAATAACTGATAATATATACGTTTAGATTATAACTTAGGCCTTCTAAGTCCCAACACTTAAATAAGATCTGTCTAATTTGTTTCTGATTTGTAAGATATGGATTGGTGAACATAGTGCCTAGGTAGGTTTACTACTAGGTAGATTTGTTACTTGTCAAAAGGTGTCATTTGAATCCACTTTTACCATAGATAGAAAGGATTACCATACAGTTTGATCTCCACCCATAAAAATTGTAACATATTATTTGCATCTATAACTCACGATACATACAAATAGGGAATAACAACCTTGCAAACTTAATTCCCCCAGAATTACCTACTACCATTTTGGTACCGAACACGATTGCGAATCGATTTGCTAGTACCATTTGTGTAGTACCAATTACAGCGAATATAAGTACCTACATCACTAGTGAGTGGGTGTTTGGAAGTGGATGTAGCGTGGGTCGGAGACATGCGGGACTAGTACCAGCTAGTTGCTTGGCTATTGTTGGGGGTAAGCAGGATTGGTGGGTTAGGCATTGCTAAACAAGATAAGAAATTATTGGTCAAAGCTTTAAAGTATCTATGTTATTGCGTATAATATTCATGCTGGTCCCTTCTCTGTTTGAAATCTGGCTTTAATCTCTAGTAAGGAGACACTGTACGCCGTTTGTTAGTTGGCCCCAAAAATTTGAATTCCTTCTAAATTGGCTTTTAAATTTATTTGAGATGAATTGTTATGTACAAATATCTCTCATTGGCCATTTGTTCATTAGTGTAGGATTGTATTATCTCACCACTGAAAAAGCCTGTGAAATTGTTCCTTTTGCTTTTGCCTCAGTGGAGCAAAAATTTAACACCATATTTTCAGACAACAATAGCCAGACAGAACGCAATATTACCCGTCTCCAGATAATTCCACATTTTCCCCGGACCGGCCAAAGATCCCAGTTTCATTACACGAAGAAATCCGGCTATCGGCCGTTACCCGGTTTTATACCAGCGCCGCAGCCGGCATCCGGTTTATGACGTCAGAAACGGAGGGATTTGGCCGTATATCGGTATATTAGATAAATAATGGATCTGGATTGAGGGATTCTGTTGGTATGATCTCGTGGTAAGGGGTAATTGAGATTGATTAATTGTTTTGGGGCTGTCATTGTTATTGTTAGGTTGCAGGTGCCCATAAATGTACTTACCTATAGTTACGCGGAAAATTATAGACCAAATGGCCAAAAGCCTACTTGATGATAGTAAAAATTCAGGGTCGTGGGTACGATGTCTACGTCTGTTGAATGTAGACAGACCGGTTTAGTTCCCAGATTTGCATCCCTTTCAAACTTTAAAGACCGCACAAATCTACCTTTTTTTACATAAAAAGTCTTGATGAAGGTTTAAAGACGAGCAACGAAAGCCGACGATTTGAGGTTAAAATTTAAAAAGAGACCTATAAAATACCATCAGAACAAAAGTGACTCACTGCCACTAGATGTCTTGAATGGAAGGCACTGGCTGCCAGCACACAATAGAAAACACACCTCACTCTAAAACTCGTAAAGTCCAAATTCATATGACACGTTAATAATAGGAATCCTTATAGGGCACAAATTTCTTAGAAATTCTGGGCTAAAAATAGACTTAAGTTACCTAGTTTCATTGCAAAATTGGACTTTATTTCGTGTTAGTTGAAGTTGCATTTTAAATGAAAGGGTGTGTATGTTTTTTATGTACTCGTATGAGTAAGATTTTTTTTTTTATGTTAGAACTTTGTTCTGGCTTAAATGGTGATAATAGGTTGTTTTTGCCATATTTAACACGTGAGGAAAGCTAGTAGTCTAACCCTGAAAATGTTAGGGTTTTTTAAGGTTTATATGAAAGTAAACGTTGAAAATGCGCTGAAAAAGCTTCGTATCTTAAAAACAGATATTATTGAATAGTGTTTTTGTGCCCAAATGTAAAGTAAAGACTTTTTAATTCCCTCACAATATTATCAAATTGAAAGCAATGGTGGCCGAGTGGTAATGACCCCGACTTACGAGTTTGTGGGCTCGAGCCCCAGTAGGCGCTTTACTTTGTGTTAATAATTTCATCACCACTGCTGCACTGCTCTCAAAACGGTGAAGGAAAACATCGTGAGGAAACCGGCATGTTCTAGAGCCAAAAATTCGAAGACATGTGATCTACCAACCCGCACTGGGCCCGCGTGGTGGATCACGGCCCACTCCGTCTCACAAAGAGGAGGCCGGTGTCACAGTAGTGGGAACATTATACTCGTAGACTGATTATGCTATTATCAAATTAATTGAAGTTTGAAACTTGTAAATCCTTTACATTTATGGGCAGCCAAGAGTTATCAAAACAATGTCCTTTCCAGTAACAATTATGGTTTTATACCTCATAAACATGATTATTACACAATTTAACAGCACACAGACGGACAAGCTTAAAGTTACGACGATAAACACGACATTTTTGAAAAGCGCCGTACATGGCAACACTGGAGATTGAAATCTTTTATGTTGTGTGGTAACACCGAACTTATGATGTAACGTAAATGTAGTGATTTTGAGGATCAGAGAAATTAGTGTCAAGGAGTTACCAGAATCAAAAAGAACTAACACACTTAATGAAGTAATTTTTCTTTCGTTGCGGCTCTTGGAGTGTTGGCTCAACTGGCAGATTTCAACATCAGCTCGGCTATAATATTTCAACATCAGCTCGGCTATAATATTTCAACATCAGCTCGGCTATAATATTTCCAGGTTCCCACTGCTGGGACACTAGGCCTCCTCTCTGTGGGAGGGAGTGATCCATAACCCACTACGTGGCCGTGAGTCCAGTACCAGTAGGTAGAAGTCACATGTCTTCGAATTTTTATCCGACTTTAAAAAGAAGTAGGTTCTCAATTCGACTGTAAGATTTAGTTTTTTTTGTATATTACCGCGATTACTCCGCCAATTATGAATTAATTTTGATAATTCTTTTTTTGTTTGGTAGGTCAACTTTAGAGGTAGCCCCATATAAATTGTATTAACTTTGCTTGAGTAGTTTTTGAGTTAGCTTCAATAATACGTATTTTTCCCATAGTTTATGTGGATGATGTTATAATAAGTTCTTGTAACTGTTATTTATATAGAAGGTAGTGGTAGTCGAATAGGTGTGGACAAAATGAAAAGTGAAAAATATAAACTTTAACAAAAAAAAAACGACTTCCAAACTAAACAATAAAATTTTAAAAAAATACTTTAATTTTAAAACGAAAATTTAAAACCAAAGATACCGACGTCCGATTTTCTACGTTGTTTTTTATTGTTGGTTCTAGACTTCTAGGACAAGCCGGTATCCTCACTATGTTGTCCATATACTATTTAGAGCAGTGGTGATGAAAATGTCGATTTTAAGCTTAGTGGTGTGCTCTCAAAATTAGCCCCACAGTCTAATTTGTGTTTTACATAGTAACCTACTCTGAAATAATACTAAGGTATCTCAGACTTTAACGACTCGACAAGAACCAGCTGATGCACTCACGTAGTACCAGAAGGTATTATTTTACATAGTTTATTATACACAAGCACTATTTATTGTTACCGAGTGTTGTTTCAGCAACCATATGTTTCTATTCGCACTTTAAGATGTGTTCGCACTTTAAGTTGGGGGAGTCATTAGTGAGTTAGCAATAATTCTTGTTTATTGGTGTTCCTTTTTACGAATTCCGATAAACTTACAAATATATTGAGATGGATTTCATGTGTGCTTTAAATAAAAATCTATGGGGATCTTTTGTGTTTTTGAGTTAACTGAAAATCAATCTGCTGGTTTTTCGTAATAGACCGAGTTTTTTTTTAAACTAGAGGGAATTTTACGCCTTTCTCTGGTGGAACTAAATATTGGAGTAGTTAAAAACTGCAGTTTATTGGCACATTATGACATGACCACTTCTTTTACTGATGTTAAATAAAATAGTAGCGGCAGTATAACAAAGTCGATACACATCACAGTTTCGAGACAGGTCCCGACTGTTGATTGCATACTCCGATTACTGTCACCCCCACAGGCTAACACGGTTACACAGTTCTTAACGACGAGTTAAATTAACTACGGTTAAAGTTGTGTAGGTATAAAATACGATGATGACGTGAATTTGGATAGATTGGAGGTTTACTTCAGCATAATTGAATGCTATTTTTTGTGGATATAGCCTTGTGATTATTTAAATATTAATTTCGAAATGTCGAGGATATGAAGTGCATTTCATTATGCCAAATTATTCATAGTAAAATGCAAAAGGGTGACGGCCAAATGCTAATGCATATTATTGCTACTAATCTACATAATATTAGGTGCCAGGTGCGGCATTTCAACAAGGTTGATTTTATATAAATTTATATGAATTGAATTCTGATAAATGTATATAAAATAAAAACCAAATGATCCATGTCTACTACTGTCTTCTAATAAAAATAGTGTTGCACTTAACTGCTCGTTAAAATAATCTACAAATGAAACAGCTACGAAACGAAATAAAATCGTTGAAAAACTTATTATTTATCGTACCTTAACCGCAGTTGTGCACAATGGTGCAACTGACACAACGTTGGTTAATCTTGAAACCTGTAAGAGCTAGTCATCCCTGCCTGCTTATCTGCAATCTGCTGATAAGTGTGCACTGCAGACTACAGACTTGCAGAGTTATTCCTGTATTATCAGAGCATTGTACACTACTGACATATTTTGGAGCTTTTACTGAAGAGAGGGTGTTGGTTTATATCCTAATAGGAATGTTGACTAAATGTATTTTTATCCGTCACGCAGATTATTAAAAAATAGTGGACACGTATTTTTTCTTTTTTTACGTAATCAAAAGATTACGGAAATACATTGAGTAGGCAATACGTTAACATCTGGCATGACGTCACTCCCCGGTAGATTTTATACCGACTTATGAAGTAGCGGGCCCCCAACTATCAACTATCCCCAATGATTTTTTATTAATATGATAAACCAAAAATACGTGTCTAATATTTTTTTATTATGACGGACGGCCTAAATAGTTTTTTTCCCAGTCAACATCCCTATTTACTAGCCTACTGGATACTTTTTGTACCTACGAATTATCTGTTAATTTATAATGATTTTATGTGTCTTTATTAAACATAAGATGTATAAATTGCTGCACAAGTATGATAATTTATCTGACCTTTGCTGATCTTATACCTCGCTAGCGGACGAAATAGTTGAGATTTCACAAATTACCTGTAACAAGAGAAACATAATTTATTAATAAAAATAGTGATATAAACAAGAAATTATAACTTGAAAATTAATAAATTGCGCGTGCACCGTACACGTGATATAAGTGAAACTTCTTAAAAAATAAAGAATATGAGGGATTTAGTGTGAGAGACAGAGAGAGTTATATCTTTCTTCTCTCTCATGTAATGAAATGTTCCTAAAGGTGACGCGTCCTTGAAACTTCACTCTCAATTCTTGTCCAATTATCGAATCACCAGAATTTTCATTTCAAAAATCTGTAATTTAATACTAAACTTGAATGATATCGTAAGACTAATCGCAGGAAATATTTTGGCAAATTTTATCCAATGTAGTCAAAAATGTAATGATGTGCAAAAATATATTCATGTAGCGATTGCAAAACTGTTAAAAGTATTAATAGCTGTACAAATACAATGGTATTTTTCGCAAGCTTTATTCACGGAATTGTCAGCCAAAAATGCGGCTGTCATTTGCATTTCCCGTGAGGATATAAATAAAATATTAATACAAAGCTTTTTATTACCAGCTTGTATGGTAATTCGTCTACCATTGATGTTGAGCAAAGTAGTAGATAATGATGTATTCGAAACACGTTCAGTAACATGTGAACAAGTATCGGATTTACTAAGTATCTAAGTATTTAGTCGGTGATGAGTTTGATGAACCAGACATGATGATAAACACTCAGACCAAATAAAAAACGAAAACAGAGCGCAGTCAACAGTGAAGTGAAGCCGGTTTCGTAAACATGTGTGCACTTTGTGTGGTGTAGTTTGATTGTAGTGTCATTGTAAAAGGTTGTAAATGTGTGCGTGTGAGCGTGTAAGCACAGAGTGGCGGTGTAGTTTTGGCATGCTTCACTGTATTGTTCGCAAAAAGAATAAACAAAACAATTTTATGAAGAGGTGTCTACATTTTTAACCGAATTCGTAAAATTCAGGTTATATTGTCAAACATCTATCACCGCCCATCCTAATAATTATAATAATTTAACGTTAATTAACTTAAAAACACATCATTAGCACTTAATTAAACCTTTAAAGAAGTTCTCGTAACCTATATGTTTGTATAGCATAAAATCTAACTGTATAACAGCCCCAAAATGGAAGTAACAGTTAATAAATAACAGTTCCGAAAACAGCTAATTAATCACCACCACTAATTAACAGGTTTAAGTAACGTAATATATCCACCTTTTCAATCACAGCCGTCTAATATTTCAAATTTATCCTCAAATCGATTTTTCACACTTGTCATCTCGAAAAAGCATAAAGAACAAGATGGCTGTCTATTTGTCAGTGTCGTCGTACGCGCAGGAAACGTCAAATTTGAATTTCGAATGTGAGAACAATGCGGTGCGGTCGTCGCGTGCTCATGAGTCAGTCGCGGGAATGTTTTGACATTTCACTTATTTTTGTACCGTCAACGAGATGTGATGTCATCGGTATTCTGTAGGATGGTTATGATTTTATGATGGGTTATGGTGAATCATACCCAGTGGTTGTAGGGTAAAGTTATCGTACCTTTTGGTTATCGGTAGATGTGGGAGAAAATGGAAGTGGCAAATTAAGTTTTGCCACATTCGCAATACGTTTTTAAAGATTAACCAGTTGACTGCGACATAATTCCAAAACAGGGTTTTATTTTTTAAACTTAATCTAGGTATTTAATATGGTTTTTACAAAAATTTAATTTGTATTTTTTTTGCAAAGAGCATCGGCCACATAGCTCACCAAAGTGATGTTTCAACAAAATATGACCAGGTGGATACAAAATTCCCCTGATCTCTGTGTAAAAGCAAATAATGCAGTCCACATGTTTACTTGTTTGTTTTTAAACGTTTCCACATATTCAAGGATACGGGCCTTGCAAAAAAGACTTCAGAGTTAAAATAATTTAAATATTTCTTCACTCGCAGTGGGGTACAATCCATAACGTTATGCAACTATTTCGAATGTGAAGGATTGCGAAAGACTCTGAACTGTGAAGTTTACCCACGCGTATGACTTAGATCTACATTCCTGTTTTGTAACAATGCAGCTATTGGAAAATACTGCAAGCTACTACTAATAATTACTACTTTCTACGTAACATTCCTAAGTAAAATAAGTAAGTATAAGTAATTACTTAGGTACACCTATATATTTGGATTATTCATTCATATACCATGGCTTATCAATGCCTGTTTATTGCAATTTATAAACATTTTGACATAGGTATCTACAATACAATAAGTTCTTGCCATTTCTAATGCAAATTCATATCTAAGTGGGTACTGATTGATTATGTAAGAAAAAAACCTGCACTGTATTACCAAGCGATGCATCGCTCACAATCATTAATATCAATAACAATACCGTACATTGTACAAGTTGTAAATATATCCGTTTAATTAATGAAGTGCGACTGCAGTCAGCTGCTCTTTTAAACAAACAGTCGCTTTAAAGCGATGATGGTGCTTAATTCTTTGTTTGTGCATGTTTTTCTTTTGTCAATCGCCGTCGCGAATTAAAAAAGCTACTGTATTTCATCATCTATACATGCATGATATTATATAAATTAAGATCGCTTTTCATGTCTATCTGTGTGGCCGCGTTATTCTTATAAACTACGCAATGGATTTTGTTGCGGTTTTACCATCATATAGAAAATTTATTCTGGAAGGTTTATGTGTTTATGAAGAAATCTCGATATTTTGTCAAGTTGTAAATACCGTGCGAAGCAGGGGCGGATCACTAGTGTGAAGAAAAAGTAAGTTTCAACTTACAGCAAAAGACATAAATATGTTAAGTACCAGACTCTTCCTTTCCATCTCGGCATTTCGCTCCAAGTTACTAAATACAAACAACCCACTGCCCTTTCGAAATCCACACGCGAGACAGCGATAAAAAAAAATAATTCCTGAATCGTGCACCAGATAAAACATCGCGTGCGCCAAGCCTTTTGTATCACACTGCGATTTAACCAATCACAGTGTGAGATTGTGAACTGTTCCAAATTCGTTATTTAAATACGGTCGCGTTTACGGGTTGATATAGGAGAGATTTTCAATTTAAAATTCGAATTAATATTGAAATGGAACGAAAATATTGAAATATGCACTATTTTTTGGAGCATGTTTTTTAATTAAAGCTTTTTTGGCTGTCCGTACTCTGTATTTGAGTAGGGGTGTGCTTTTTTCGTAGCTTTGTTAGTTTCGATACTTCACTGATAACAAAATTTTGCTTGTTGACTTAAAATAATATGGCTTTTTACATAGATTTTTTTATTTTTTTAAATCTATATTTTGTGACTTCAGACACTCTAAAGTTTCATTGTAGATGATTTATATCTTATAAATGAATAATAAAAAATATAATAAAAATAAAATTAAGCCAGTTTTGTCCCACTAAAAGGCAAAGTCTTTTCACTTTCGATTCGCCAACATGGATCAAATAAAGACCAGATTTTTTTATTAAAAAAAATTCTCTTTAATTAATTCGTATTCTGATAAGTACTATAAACAAAACAGGCATTACCAAACCTCTTGTCAAGTTTTGCAAGAGAGAGGACAAGAGACAATTAAGATATTATGTCAGTTGCATGATCCGCACTTTTACATCGATAACATCTTACTTCAGCCTTGTTTTAAGACAAACCTAATTAACTTAACTTTCAGCACGATATTTTTATTACAAAATAAAAGATAATTATAAATATCTGTCCACGATTCGTTGGGCACATTATGAGGCTTGACTGTTAATTTTGACTGTTACAAGAATTATTTTAAGATATTATTTATTTTTATGTCATTCTCACAATTGAAAGTGAAAACCATTACGATTTGTGAAGGAGATTATTTTACTTGTTTTTGTTATTTTGCTTGTAAAGATGCAGCACAATTTCTGAAACCTAATAATTACTTAAATTAAAAGCATAAATTGTAACAAAACCTTTTAACTATCTTTTTAATTATCTTATTAATTTTTCATGTCGATCTTTACAGAGAGAAAACTTGATTCATTTTCACAGGATTCATTATTATCAGTAAATCAGCTTATGGGATTCAATCAAAGCCCTCATTATCGCCGTTACAAGTCTAGATTGACAAAGAGTGAAGTGAGAGACTAAAATCATTGTTTCAGTTAAAGAAGCTTTTGTTAAAAATTTAAGACAGCAATTTTCTTTAGAAGGGAGTAAAATAATGGTATATACAAGTTCAAATTTAATGATCTAGTGAAACTTTACAAACGGGTATCTACAACATGTTTCCTTCTGATGTCCCATAACTCTAAGGTATATGCTATAAGTAAAAATAATACAAAAAGTCCTAAAACAAGTGTTTCAAAAATATATAGTTTCGAAAATAACATAACACAGACTCTCGATTATTATATTTATATGAATTATTATTATTAATTAATTATTATAATTATGGATTATTTATTTATATTTATATTATTATTATTGTTTTTATAAGTTTCATTGATAAGTACGAGTAAATCATTTTCATTCAAACCAATCATTCATAATTAAAGCTAAGAAAATGCGCCAATTTATGGACAAAAATACTCTGAATTAAATGTTTTAATTTTTTTTATTTCACGTTAGGATGTTTAACATGTATAATCGTGACTTGACTTTGCGGAAAAAATTTGTATGAAAAATTAAAGAAAATAAAATTTAAAAATAATTCATATGCCAGTTGATTCTATGACATGGTCTCATCTTCTTATTCGTGTGGTTAGTGACTAACCTGGTGTCAGAGTTTTAGAGCCGCCCGTGGGCCTCTGACTTGGCTTCACATGCCGTCGAGAAATATCTCTCAGGTTTCCTCACGATGTTTTCCTTCACCGTTTTTGGAGCAAGTGATAATTTAATTTTACAATACGCACATGAATCCGAAAAGTCAGAGGGAGGAATTGGCAGTCTGACGGTCACACCGGCTCTCACGGCTATCACTCGTCTCATTATGAGCGTTTATCCTAACTGTTGGCAACGTCGCAAATAGCTGTCAAAAATTTTGCCGTTTTGATTAATTTGGCAATATTACTGTATGGAAATAAGGAATGTGGCTAACAAATAACACTTTTCCCGACCTGGGATTCGAACCCAGGACCTCATGCTCTGCAGTAGCGCTTGCGACAACTAGACCAACGAGGCTAAATTGCGTATTAAAACCTGCACGAGAATATAAAGCTGCAAATCTAAAGTACCTATGAAACTTCATGGTACGGCACACGTTTTCCATGACTTTACCTTTAGCAAACATTATCCGTATATGTATTTTCATTATAAAAGTAATAAAATTTTGTGCAAAGCTTTTTTTTTTTGAGTGTGGGAAATTATTAAATAACGAGGGCGTGTCAGACTCTTACTAACTAAACCCACCCGTGTTCCTTCAGTTGCCTGTACGTTGCCAGGGGCCACGGTATCCCTTTCGGACTTTCCGGCGACCCCATTGTCCACAGCTTGAAGTTGCCACTCCTTTTTCTCTGATATATACTTACATTAACTGTGTATTTAAATACACCCACTCAACCAACTTACATACTTATTAACATAACTAACATGTACAGAGACATCAAAACTAAACACTGCACTGTAGACACTTAAATACTGTATCGATAATATTTAGACAAGGGATCGAACTCCGAACTAAGCTCGGTAAACATAAGTTAAGATAAAACGAAATAAATAAACTGATAACATTGAACAAGTGGATACAGAAGTATCGGTTTGTAAATACAAATATAAGAAATGGAAGCAAAATAAGAGACAGAAAATCAAGTTTACCTATAGAATATTAATTTACACTAAGTTTACAAGTGAAATATGTTTGAAATTTTGAATGCTACTAGCGTGCAGTCAGATTGACAGATTTATTAGACCCTATCTGTCAGATAGATAACAGACACGTCAGTCACGACTTTAGATTGCATCAGATTTTATGCAGCTGGAAACCAGTCGTTTGAGTGCATTGAAAATAAATTACGCGTGTGGATTGTTGTTGGTATACAGTCTTATACATTTAAAGCTCTGTATTTAAAAAAACAACACAAAATGATATAATAGTTGGCATACTAAATCATAGCATAACATCTTATGGGTGCCTTTCCACCAGAGATGTGTTATGCTAAGTTGCTATGGATGCGTTTGATATCCACCAATCATATTCATTGGTCTCATATTGGTCCACATAGCGAAAGGCACCCTAAATCTGCTCTGATTGGTGATATTTAACTAGAGTTTTAAGCAACGTTGTTGTCTCTTTATGTATGCTTTAGTATGCTTTAGCTTGGCTTTCGATTCCCCACATTAGCTTACAAATTTGGGTTCCAGTCGTGTTCGAAACTAGTCAAGCATATCCAAAATATGCACATGAGTAAGCCCAACCACGTCCCCTACAAAATTCCTTCTCCCTTTGAGTGACGTTAAGTGAAGTCAAGGAATTGATTTTCATATAATACGAGAGTTAAGAATACAATCACGAGCATAAATTACTTTACGGGTACTACACGTAAAAATCAAAATATATTTCTCGTGAAATAGGAATTGAAACTTTGAGTAAATACCTATTTCATAATAGTAATGGGGATTTGGGGACCCGCCCTACCGCGGCCTGTTGAGAACCCATTGCATAATATAATAGATACTATGTTCGTAACATCATTCAATATCTATGAATACTTTAAGAGAAAATCGCTTATGAATCTTGCTTAAGTGTAATGTATTCATGCTTGTGACTGAACATGCCTCATAGCGTCTTGTTAGAAGTAGGACTACTGTCTGACTCTCTACAGTGACTAAATCCACAGACAGATCTTGTTATGTATGCATAATTTTGGTGTCAATGACCTCGATACACTTGCGGAACGAATTCGCGAGGTAACTCCCGACTCACATGGGTGACCACACTGCCACCATACATGGGTGACCACATAGCCACTGCCACCACACATTTGTGGTGGTACTTGTACCTACAGTAGCCGGTGGGTGTGTTGATTGTCAGTAAATTTAGTGGTGAAGTAAGCGTTTTTAGTAAGTTTTGGTAACCGGCGCTAACCACAACAGACAAGAAATACGCATGTTTATGGATCCTTTGTCTGAAATTTTCAAAATGAATCATGTCCTAATTAAAGAGCTTAAAGTCTAGAAAATCCTAAGACAATTGAAGTGAAGGACGGATGCTTAAAAATTTAATTAAGAACCTATTGTTATAAGCCGATCAGAAAATGTAGTCTACGAAATTAAATAAAAGCTTGAGTAAATGAAAGATCTAAATGAAAGAGAATCGTTTTCATTAACTTAAAAGTACCTACTTTAAAATTCAAGTGCATTTTTGGTCCACAATACATAATTATCCTATTCCAGACATACTCGTACTTTAAAAAAATAACAAAACTGTCACAGCAAACAAAGAAACTAAACTATCACACAACAGCGCAAGCGCTTTCATATGCATACAAAATTAATTCCCTCTATCAAATAATTAGAATAGAATAAAGCGAATTGATGAATACATGACTAATTACGAGCATGGCACATGTTGTGGTTGTCAATAACAAGATTACAGCGGGGTAATGTGGTCACATAGAACTGATATTTATCATTATAATGGTCGAACTCATGGGAGTTTCTAAACAAGATGTATCATCAGTATTACTATTAATTGTGTTCATAGTATAAAATATAATAGAATGTGGTCAGTGGCTGCGGCATTATTAAGGATTTAATATTATGCATGAAAACTAGGTATTGCAGTTTCTTAATAAGGATAGAACTATGATTTAGTTATTATAAAAACATTAATAGAATAACACAAGATATGACCTAAGTCTTTATTGGTTTCACTTTAAATAATAAAACGAGTACCGACAAACGAGATACGAGTTATCTTGACCACAACAATGCACCGGAAAAATAAAAACCACATTTAGGTACAATAATCCATAAAAGCTATAACAATACCGTTTACAATAAATCCAACGGTTTATATATGGCTGCAAAAAAAAACGTGAATACAAAAATTTTGTGGTCGCCATGGAATCCGAGACAAATTTTTTATCAGACTATGTCGAACAACCCAATTATCAACAGGTTTCACATAAATCTTTTGGAGATTTTCTGCGAGATATTAATCCTCTTTTGAACCAAAAAGAAAAAGGACTACACTTAATACTTAACGGTCTCATATTAATAATGTAGTGACTTTTAAATTTATCACCACATAAGATGTTATACTGATTTATGTTGTGGATTGAGATAAATTAGCAACACTGATTTAAAAACATCTGTTAATTATTAATTTACCTTGGCTTGAGATTCACGAATAGATTTTTTGTGTGGGTTAAGAAAATTGTGGTCACGTTACTTATTAGGATTCGGAATTCCAATATGACCACAATTTGCACCATTTGTACCTAAATTAATTGGAATTCTGTTAATTTAAACCCCTGTCACATGACCCGATACCTGTTGCTGCTGTGTTTGATATCAAATTATTTTGTATAAGTTTTCAAAAGTCAGTGGACAAAAGTAAAGGTTTTTTCTATTTATTCTCACCGTTTCCTCTTCCTCCAGAGCCCTGATAAGCTCATAGTACAGCATCTCCGCCTCCTGGGAGATCTGCAACTTCTCCTCACATCCCTTGTACGGGATCTCACACGACAGATCCGTTTGCAGATGCATCTTCATTATTTATATCACCAACATTCACAGAAAACACTTCACTATCAATAAATATATCTTCATGTGGTCATTTGTGATTCATTGTGGTCACTCACTGTTTCTTTGGTGGGTTTAGTTTGTTATTTTCTAATATAATTTTTTTCTGGTACTTAAAATGATACAAATCCAGAAAAATCTGGTTTAAATTCCATGTCATCTACTAATATTTTTGACCCCAGACAAAATATTGCATTGATTCGGATTACTCATCTAATACATATTAATGAACTCAGGTCAAGGACCTATGTTACTTTTGCAAACACAAACATTTTAATGGCTTTAATACCAGATGCGAAAACTTTTGGTCTTTCGGCTGTGCTTTCGGTACGACATGCAGTGCAATGCACTGCGAAAATTGGCAATAACACTTCATAAGACCATCATCAATCAAATTAAGAAGCATGTACAGTAATAATTAATACTGTCTCGTCTCCATCCTGTGCTTAAGGACCAGGACTTTCAGGGCAGTTCATAAATATCATAATTCGTTATGCTTCAGTGAGACGTCGCCGGATCCACTTGGGCTATTCTTAGCCTTCAGTCGGCTGTGGCTACTGATCCTTAGATTAAAGAGGAATGTGGTAATCCTTGAGGATTTTGAGATTTGTTGAAGATATGGTGATGACCACTTAAATTCAGCTGTTGATGATTATGTTAGTGAAGAGCTTAAAAGAAGTAGTTTGAAAAAGAAACGGTTCTAAAAAAGTATAGAAAATTTTAAAAGCAAAGATGTTATTAACTGTAATTAATTGGTTTAGAAACTGACAATGATAGTAAATTATAGTCCAAATTAATGTACTATGTGATTTCAAAGTCTTGAAGACAAATCTACTGCATTATTAGCAGTGTTTAAAAGCCCACACCATAAGGCAACAATCACATACATACAAAGTCGGGCTGCTAAGCCGAGAGCTAAGACACTTCTGTCCTTTTTGCATAGTTCGTTACAGCCCGAGACGGTACTGATTTAGACTCAAGGAATGCCAACATATATGTACATACGTACATAATACATGTTGGAAGGTAAACTTAAGATCCTTTGAAGTATCTAGTGAAAGCATTGCAAGGCAATAAATACGTTAGGCGTGATTTAAGCGATATAAAGGATTAAAACAACGTTATGGTGGAGGTGTGTTGTCTTAGGCCGTTACGCGTAAACGCGAGTGTGAGGAGAACTTGCGTCCAGTGCAAGCTAACTGATTTGTTAACGGGCAAGCGGTTTTGATTCGACTATTTTCCAACTAGGTACTATGTTTTTTTCCAATGATGGAACGGAAACGGAAACTGTGACTACCAAGATGACGACTAGAGAAGTATGGAAGATGAAGACATGTTGTGCCAACCTTAAATAAATTTGGATAGGTGCAAGAGAATGAAGAAATGTTTTTTTTCGATTAGACATTTTTATTCATATCTGCGTATTTCATTACGTGATTAACAGTGCTTTAGCTCATTGACCTCAATGAGGCAGGATTTTTAAACCAGAAAAAAATATACAAGCACTACATTTATTTTATATGCGGAAGTGATAAACAAAAAGGCATAAGATAATAGTAAAATCGATCACATGAATAGATACAACGAGATCCAATTGAAGCATTTAAAACCATTGATAAAACTGCTGTTGAATCAGAAATCGATTGGTAGCCTCAGTCCTTTATCGAATCAAATCGTGATGAACGTTTGGCAGTTTTCCAATACTTGTGCGAAGTGACAGTTAACTTCGTTACGTGTTGACGTTTTAAGCCAGTAAGTTTATTATGGTTGGTGTTCCTAGACTTGACGTGGAGTCGAAAGGTGATATGTATTTTTTGCTTATTAAGGCAAATGAAAAATGTTCAAGGCTACAATGATGTAAAAGCCATCTAGCCGAGCTTAATTGTTGCTCAAATAATAATTATCAAAAGTTATAAGTATTATGCCATTTTTAAAACATTTTGCCTTCGTGTTCGTTAGATCTTAAATGTCATTCTACCATAAAGTTTTCATCAATGAATTTGGTCCTTACATACGGTTTCGCTATGATTACTGCAATGTCTGAATACAATTTTAAACTTGTGAGCGTTGAACTTAGGTCCTTCCAACCCTGAGGTTATCACTCCGATCTCCAATCAGAGATAAATTACAGAAGAGATAGAACATATGCTAAGGGAAGATAAGAATAATACGTTCCCTATCGTGTTTCCGAGTAGGTATCTCTTATCCTTATCTATGGTAGGGTCGTATCATTATACTCTGATGCCTGTTTTTAAGTTCTGTAGTTAGAATTTACTTTAGTATATTGGGACGGATAATAATAAAAAATGTGCAGTGATCAAAATACGAGTATAATCACCAAGAACAAAACATTGAATGACAGATTAATTAATATTACAATAAAATATAATGGTTCCCTTTACACTGATTTTGAATACTAGATAGTTGACAATACCATCACCGATAAGACTTATAATAGTTACGTAATATACGTAAAGCTGATACGTCTGTCATGCAATTTCTACTTTCATTAGTTGCATTTATAATAATTATGTCTTGGCTATCACAATTTCAAAACCATTCTCAGACAACATCCAAGAATATCTACCAACACAATCCAACTACACATTGTCCTGGAATTAGCTAGAATGTCGCTGAATGGTCTCTAGACACGTTTCCAGGTAGGCCTTCTATTTTCAGATCATGCACTTGACTAAACAATATCGGGCTGGTCGCCTTCCGTTCTAACTTGGTCTACAATTTGCGCCACTTACCCGGACTTATTAAGTTCTTGGGGAAACTTTGGCAAACACCCGGATTTAGCCACTTTGAGCTTTGGAAATGTATGAGAATTTGGGTAGAGAGAACTTAGAAACATGTTGTTTTTGGCAAGAAGGATACATACAATGACATAACTGTACGCCTGTATTCCCCGAAGTTATTCAGAGGTGAACAGGACACCCATATTGCGCCAGTTCTGTTTAAGCATCAAGAAACGCACTCCGTAGATAATTATGAAATTGCAGATGGAAAGCATCCCAGAGTGTGCTTATAACAACACAAACTGTTATGATTATGATGGAAATTAAATAGATAAAGAACTAATTGGTTTCTAAGGTAAGCTTTTGGATATCTATTTGAAGAATAGAATAGAATAGAATAGAATAGAATATTCTTTATTATGTACACCATAAAAAATACAGATAAAAATGTAGTCATTTTACATAGGGTGGGTAGGGGAAGATTCCTCTTATAAAAATACAGTGTAAAGATCTTTGGATCAATACTAGCTTCCTACAACATTATTATCAAGTTTGCCAAAGACAACAAACAGCCCACCCATCTCGCAGAAATTGCTCCTACAGCCGACTTAAGTTTAAACTCAATTCGAGCCGTATATCAGACAAATGATAGTTTAAAAGACCACAATTGAACTCAAGTAGTTCCAGGTCGTTAGCCCATCGGCTGTAAAGACTACATTCCTCCCAGTTAACCCCAACTTGTGTGGAATGAAAAGAACTAGATAGATATCGACAAAGTGCTTGTCGTTGTTGTTGTTAGAACAACAGAACAATTTAAACTTGAACTCGATACAGTTATGCCAACTTGCGCCGCAAATCACTAAATGCGTTTAGCGCTAAACAATCTGTCTCTGGCATACGAAGCAAGTCGATTAATTTTGAAAAATTGCGTTTTAAGGTAACCGGAAAAAAATACTGGAAGTATTATCGTGAGATTCATATCTTTCTCTAAGGATGCATACATAATTGGCTGTGAACAAGGGTTTCCAACATTCCATTCAACAAAAGAACACAAAACATCGCGATATCGCTCCCAAAACGTACAAAACCTATATTCTGAATACTGGAACAGCTCTAGCACACCAAAAGGTGATTCTTTTCATACAAGATGCAAGTTATCCTCACAAAATCTGCTTTTAAAAGATACAGGCGAGCCTCTTAACGACTTTTTTATTGAGGTCGACGATCTCCTGCCAGTAAAAAAAAGATACCGTACAATTAAGGGCATGGAGGGTGGCAAATTTAGGATTATTTTTGCCCTGGCAACAATGTTTAAATGTGGAATGTTAAATATTAATATTCATTATCATATATACTTCGTTCGTGATCTGGTAGAGATATTCTGTTAGTGTTTGTGTAAAAACGTTGCGTTAAGTTAATAATATAAGGCTTTAGTAAAATTCAGTATACTCCAAATCTTAACATCACGCCTTGTTTCTCCAAACGGTTAGGCAGAGATGAACTTATGGTACACCCATATTTCGCCAGTTCCTCTGTAATAGGGGCAAGCCTATTGCCATCAACCAGGCACAAATCCAGACTCCGGGCTGCTACTGAGAAAATCCAGATGGAAACACCCAATTTTAACACTTTGCCCGTACCGAGAATCAAACCCAGGACCTCATGCTCAACAGTAGCGCTTGCGACCACTAGACCGACGAGGCAGTCCAATGATAAATTATAAATTATTTTTAACAGCATTGTGTATCGTATGTATGTAATATGTCATCTTTAAAATACAGTAAGTAACCATTCAAATTATATTAATCTATTGAAAGGACTACTTTCTAACTTACACAAAGCACCAAAAGGTATACATTTTACTGTAATCCCTAATCATCCTCACTTCAACGATCCCTAAAAAATTACGACCTCCATTTTCGACTCGAAATAACACTTTTTCGGTCAGAGTCTGTTAAACAGGACGAATTCCGGATAAATGGCGCAGAAAGTGAATTTCTCTCGAAACTAGTGAAAATCGCATTCAGTATTGTATTGTACGCGCCCTGAATATAGATGGCGTTAAAGTAGCGTATTTCGTATGCGGACTGGCAACACTGATTAAATTAAATGTCAAACATCCTTGTCATAAAATAATAAGGCCATAAAATTTATTTGTGGGTTTTTAGGAGTTTTTATTCTTGTTTTTATTACTTTTTCAGCATCGCGCGATCGTTATGGCTTCTTCCTAGTTCCGATTAAATCAAAAAAATATTTTAGCCTAATTTCCAAAAACGTGTCTGCTGACTATACAGCCCTAAGTTCATTTCGGGACAGAGAGAAAAAAGGGGTGTGTGTTTATGACCACACGATAAAAGTGAAAACTTACGACAAAAGCCGAGTATACCCGATCCAGCGTCACCGACCCGAGTGTGACGGTTTCGTTCACTGTTCAGAAAAACCGCAAAGTGTGCCAAAAGAAGTTTTCACTTCAAAAACTTTGACTCTCCATACAAATTGTCCGAACAGCTGATAGTAGATAAAACAGTACGGTAGTTACATACAGACAGTTAAAACAATCATAATTAATACAACTTGCCACAGATTACACAAGGAATCGCTCCGTTTTTACCATTGTTCTAAACTGAACCAGTATAAAGTTTTAAAATGTATGTATGTGATGTCTGTATGTGTTCTATTATGAAGTAACGGAAGTAACTAACTCATGACTCAGGTAGCATACTGTTTTGTTGTTTCGTCATTTTTGCCAACATCGTAAGGTTTCATAGGTCAGTGTACTATGCTAATACAAAACATATGATCGCATTTTTCTGTTTGTGTGCTGAACACACAAACAGAAAAATGCGATCATATGGATTAGCTTTGAGTATTCCGGAAAAACCCAACTATATCTCGAATTTCGTATCTTCGTGTTACTCGATTTTCTAGGAAGCTTTTAGTGGATTTAACCTAATGGCCATCACCCTAAAGAGACGTCCTCTCACAACCTTTTCCTTTACCAGGAAGTATATGAAAGAGCTGACTTAAATATACAACGGGTAGGTCCCTTGTATACTTAAGCCAGCTCTTCTATGCCGTGGACCCTCGAGGGAAGAGCAAAAGCAAGTGCTAAGAATAAAACTACCCGTATCATTGACTAAGTTATTACTTCCTTAGTACGGCATATAGTTCATTCACTTGACAAGATATCACAGATTTACACTACAAGATATTACACTACTACCTATTATAACGAGGAAATGCGCCTAAGGTTGTCAAAATGTTTCCAAAAAAATTGGTTTCTGTGATGATTTTTGGCAGAACAGTAACTTGGTAAATAAAAGGAACTACCATTTATAATTACCAAGTTACAGTTCTGCCAAAAACCATCACAGATTCTCTACCGTATTCATTATCCTGTAAATCAGTCATTAGCAGCAAGCAGGGCCCCAGGTAGGTATTACAATCATAGATAGGACAACACAATGCAGGCTGTTGGCTACACAATAGTGTCAAATCGTGATAATTACCAGCACCTGAGTATTTTACACCACTGGGTTCGACTGGCTGTTAGTTAGCCATTAATTACTATGAATATTGTGTTTCTATTTTCATAAACGTGTACAATTTTGATGATAGAGAAGATTTGTGTGTTTTTTTCTTTCGGTAGGAGTCATGCTCGTCCCGCAATCTTCACCTTGGCCTGCGCGATATCACCGTGCGTTAATTGGGACCCAATCAGTGGTTATTTTAGCCCATTTCCCATCAGACATGCGGCAGACATGTCCGGCCCACTCCCACTTAAGCTTAGCAGCTTTCTGGGTAACGTTCGTGATCTTGGTTTTGTCTCGAAGAGAGATTGGGGAGAATGCACATGTCCCTCTGTTCCCTGTCTTCTCTGGGAAATTGGGTAAAATAAGATGAATGGCTACGAGCAGATATTTTCTGTTAGAAATAAAACACTGAAGTCTCATTAGCGTGTTAATTAATCTTCTTGAGTCAATTGCTTCTCAAAAACATATAGAATTGATTGGATCTTACAATTACTTGGCTCTACTACAGGGAATTCTAATCCATGCGATTCGGGCTTAGTGAATATTACATAACATCACGCCTGTTTTCCCCGAAGAGTTGGGCAGTAAAGTAGTACCCCCACAATTCGCCAGTTATGTTTAAGTGAATTATAATGATTAGTTTACGTTATTTATATTCCTCCTTACAGTCGCACGTAAAATTGCGAACTCATTATTGCCATTACTTGCTAAAAAATGTCAAGCAATTTCAAGACTTGCGTGTGCCAGATCTATTATATTCATTAAAATAATAAGGAGAGCACAGTAAGCACGTTTCATACCTGATAATATTAATAATATTGAACATGCATTATCTAGGATTGGCTTATCGCCTGTCTGTCCAGAAATGGGTGTAGTAATAGTTAGTCAATGTGTTGAGCTTGTTTCTATTTAAGTTTATGATAGAACTAAGGACGGATCAAAGGTGCTGCTTAAAGACTTACACATTATAGATGCAACATTTAATAATATCCTAGGTTTGGATGAATTAGTAATGTAGACACTTGTAGTATTTCCAGCTATTAATGCACAAAAACTGAAGTCCTGACTTCGAAAGCAGTGCTTAATCATTTGACAGAGATTCATTTGCTCCAATAGGAGGGAAACTACTTAGCGAAAAACGCTTCGGAAAAGCTTATCTACCTATATGAAAGAAAATGAATTTTGGGTTTTTTTATGGTTTCATTTCTAAATTATTTCCTCAGTAATCCTGACTCTTTCAATTCAATAAGTTTGCAGAACTAACGCCATAACTAACTCATTAAACAACTTCAGATCATACAGAACCTTTTCGAAATAACCTTAAAGCTAACAACTCCACAACCACATCAAACGCGGGAACAAGAAATATAACATGCTCTCCTTGCATAAGGTTGGATATATACTCGTACGTAGCTATATAGCATTATATATTATGTGCGGGTAGCAGATGACGTCACCTCACAACCGGCCAAGGAAACCAGGTCCCGTTACAGAATAGCCTGAATATCAACATGATATGGATATATTAGAGAAATGTAGATCGCTAGTTGACAAATTAAACGATAAAGATTATGGTAAAGATGAATTTGTATTGGTTATGAGGCTTCTATGATGGAATGTTTTTTTTTTGTACAAAATTTGTTCAGTAAAGTTAGGTCTATTAATTTCGTATCTTCCTAACCCTTGTAGAAATATTATTCATTTTGCATCTTGGACTTTTATGCAAGATTTATGTGGATGTGTTTACATTTGTTGGTATTGCTTTGTAAGATTTGCCTCATCTTGTCCAAGGAGAACTTGATGCAGGTAGGTAAAGAGAAAAGGAATAGAAACTGGTTGTTCCTGGTCAAAAACCATTTTAAAGACAGATTCAAGCACTGATGGAATCGAAAAGCAGAACCAGGAGACTTAAGGAAAAGTTTGGATTTTTTTGGTAGCGGTGCGAAAAATGTTTTAGTAGTTAGGTACCGTACCTATATTGATTTTTCAGTACACTGTAGTAGGTATACTGAGTTGATTATATAGATGAAGTTCTGCCTACATTTTATTAGTTTGAAATTCACATTGCGTTTGTCAGCTGAGAATTCTTAATATGTAAGCAAAACTATTACCGTGACTAACGATAATGTAATGTAATGTTTTGTTTTGTCGCCCTAGTTATAGAAGCATGCAAATCTAAGCATCTTTATTTATTTATACGCATTAATTTGTTTGGAAACAGCTTGAAAATTGCCAAGCCAATTGCAAAACAACTCAACCATGATAAGCCAGTCCTCTTTTATTTGGTGAAGGTTCATTGTATAAGGGCATTAATTATGAACTCAAAACCAATTCAAGCAAAACCGTCGAATGCACTTTGTCTAGAAACACGAGTATGTCATGACATTCGAAACCCATCAGAAGATAACAAAAGAGAAACACGATAATCCTATTAGAAAATAAACACAACACTACTCACACACACACACAATTTTTTTTTACAAAAACGAAAAAAAAACTGCAGAAAAAAATATTGCACGGAGAAAAAACTTTTTGAATTTCGAAAGATTTACGGCGCAGCGCGCGCGTGCGCCGTGCAAGCCGGCGCCATGACACTGGGTTGCGTGCGCGCAGCCAGCGTACAATTTACATATTTATTATTATGCTAGGTCCTGCGTTAAAGCTACCGCGCTCGTGATTGGAGGGAATGAGGGAATAATGATCGTGCAATGTATTTTGTTGTGAGAAAGCTTTCAAGGAGTTGTAGAGCTTTTGAAGTTTATGATCTGGGAGCGATTTTGGTTTATTTCGGCTGAAACTTGAACAGTTACAGGAGGAGAACTAACGAAGTAGATAAAACATGACAATACTCTAGATTAAATATGAGAATTAAAAAACTACAGGAATATTTTTTTTGTTAAAATGGAAAGGAACTACTTCCAATAAAACCAGGATTCCTTAAAGAATGTGGAGGTCAGAGTACTCGTTTGGATGAAAACCGCAAAGGTTCTTTTTATGGTCTTTCTTATTTTGTGGGTAAACCAAAGAATCTCGATAACACATGGAAAAAGAACTGGTCAGGAATTTGATAGCTACAGTATTAGATCATAATTCCAGACCAGAAGAAAATAAAGTAGAAAACAAGGAAAAGTTTTGAAGCTTTGTTTGGTTTGTTATTAAGCAAAAATGTTGTTATTAAGTAACTGACATTGTAGGGGTTTATTTGCGTTGCATAAAGATAAGTGACGTTCAAAGGTCAAAAATGTATGGTTAGATAGTCGCTTATAATTACTTAACTTGAAGCAACGGCAACGTTTTAAATAAACCCTTTAATGTTTAAGATGGGAATCTGTGTTTTCACTTCTTCTAAAACCGAGCCATAGGGACCAAAGAGTTTCCCAACAGTCTTCCAATAGTAGGGTAATGGAAAAAAAATATAAATCAAAGACTTCGTACAAAGTCTTTGAGAAAAAAATCTACTGAAACTCAATCAAGACGGTACTTAAGTACATAGGTCCATTTATAACTTTCATCACCAACCCGGAACCGAACGCATTACCCGCGGGAGGCATTGTGAGCTATTTAGCAACATCCTGCCCACACCTCGGTTCACTGACCGAGAGTACTTGCGCAATTCATTTATTGTTCATCAAAGAACTTTTCATGCACTGAAAAAGTTATTGAACGTGTTCTAATTAAAAACAAGTAAGTCATCCGTGACTGGGAAAACTTTTGAGTATGAATGTGGACGGGTACAAGAGTAAAGGATGACCAAAGATACAATGGATGATGTGAAAGATGATATGGATAGAAAGGGTGAGTATAACTGAATACTAAGATGACGATTGTTAGACAGTATATGGAAGAAAAAGTCATGCTGCCAATGCTGCAGAAACCTCAAATACATTAGAATAAAGGCAGGTGGATGGCAATGATTCCAATTCAAAACTGAAACATCTCTTGAGGGATTACCAATAATATCAAATTATTTACTAAGGAGAGTGCGATCACCAATCTATGTTCCAATTGTAGTGATAATGGCGATAGCTATAGTTATTGAAGATGGTGGTTTAGCAAAAACAATGTTTCTTCAGTTCCTGCAGGTGTCATAAATAAAATACGAGTAGGGGTGTCAAGAATACGAGTATGAGCAGCAGCAACATTGTGAAGGATGATATCACTTCACTACCCGATCCAATTTGTTTCCCAACAATGTTCATGAAGTTGACTCATAACCAACCATTCATTGCGATTGAAATAGAAGGCTTATTAGCAGTAGAAGCTAATATGAGACAGTTGGTCGCTATAATAATATCTCCCACATCACAAACGCTCATAAAAATATATTCTTGAAGTCAGTCATAAGCGGTCGCCTAGAATTTCAGCCACACTAAGTTTCTCTAGAAAACTATGTATTCCGAGACATTCAACTTAATAGTCAGCTCCAAGATTTCATTATTACAAATGACTCCAAATAGTTTGTTGCAGAAAACACTAAACTTAAATTAAACTACTCGTTTTATGAAACCAACTGAGTTGGTATGGAGTTGTTTTTGGCACCGAGTTGAAAGTTGGTTCGTGGAATGGCGCTTTAGGATTGGATTCCCGAATCGGTCAGGCGGAAGATATTCCTTTTCCGCGTATATGACTATTTATACTACTTGGCCTTTTAATATAATACTGGAGTATGAAGTGGCTTTGTTTATTTAACTGTCAGATTAATAGTAATAATAGATCTCCTTGTGAAAGAGTTTGTCCAAGGAAATAGGTACTTCCTACTGCTGATTTGAAATAAAAACTAGTAAAATCAATGACAGACCTAGCGACACCCTCAGTAATTTTTTCATATGGATGTATATTTACAGCTAACCGATATGGCTGTGGTCACGTTTGAAAGGTTAGGGTGTCATTGAAATGAATTAAATTATCAGCACAAGATATTTTTTTATTTCGATGCAGACATGCGAAATGATTGTACTGTTTCGATTTGCAATTCGCAGGTAAACATTACCTACAAGATCATCATCATCAAACTCAAAGAATTTATTTTAATTAAACCATTTACAGGCCCTTTGGAATTGGAGTTGCTCAGTCGGAAATATGAAGCTAGTTGCCCATTCCAAAGCGTAGTAGGTACATAAGGAGAAGAATCTTCATCATTCACAGTCTACTGCACTTATTCCAATTTATTAGTGGTCAGCGCAACATGTATTTTTCTTCCATACTTCTCACACAGTTCATCCATAGATCAATCATCAACATTGCCTACAAGATATTGCTTGCTGAAAGACCTACACTGTCCTCCCATACCTATTAATACTGTTATTTGAAAATATTGTAAAAGACCATTATTTTTAAAAGAGTTTTCGTGGAGTTTTTTGCCGGCTCTTCTCCATAGGAAACGACCAATTGGAAACGTGCACCTAGCTTCTGACGTTTCATAATTGCCCATGTAGGTTTATGTGAAATAAAATATTTTGAATTGTGAATTTTTTGAATTTTGCTATTTTAATAGATAGAGGTTACCACTTAACATCAGATAGGCCATCTGTCAGCCCCATGACTTATTTTTAAAAAGAACTCATGGTCCCATGACCTTCCGGCGCATTGAAAATGACTTTTTTCATTAGGGCACTTAAAAAAACATAATAAGACAAATTGCCAGATTCTGAATGAAATAAATAATTATGTGAAATCCCCAAAAAGGTGTCTCCGAAAGGGTTAAACATCTACCCTTAATTATAATCCTATCGAAACCAGAATGGTATCATTTTGAAGCCTTTTAATTCTCCAGGATAATTTTTATCTCGATAAGCTTAGGATTCTTTGAAAAAGTTTAAAAAAAACGGTCATAACTGGTGTTTTTTTTTAATTAAATAAAGTAGGTGTGTTTTTTGCAGTATTGTAGCCCTTTCAGTAACGCATCTTTGATACCATTTTCATTTGCCTTTCTTAATAATTGAGGACGCTACCTCCGGTCGCACTTTTCTTGAAAACGGGACCCTACTGAAGCGATCGAAAAACCGTTTTCAATGCTAAAACTTATTTTAATTAGACTACCCTATTTTGACCATTTCAATGTAACGAATGCTCCAACTCACACAACATACACTTGATCGACCAACATTGATAGCAATTAGCAGATTACTTTAGTCAACACGCTGTATCAATAAGGAAAGTGAACTGTCTGTGTGTGACTTGATAGTACTTATCATAGTCCTGTGTATGTTGGGTGATAAGCTGCGGTTAAAGTGTTAATGGAATATCGTAACATCACGCCTCTAATGTTTTCCACGAAGGATTAGGCAGAGGTGTACCTATAGTACACCCACATTTCGCCAGTTATGTTTAAGTTCCATATAATAGGGGGCGGACCTAAAACCCAACAACAATTTGCCCGACCCGGGAATCAAACCCAGAACCTCATGCTCAGCAGTAGCGCTTACGTCCACTAGACCTCGGTGTCGTAGGGTGCCAAGCCTAGATGATTTGTTTGAATTCAAGAACGCTGCATTTACGAGCGATGAATAACTTTTTCAGTTGCGTGTAATATTGTTGCAAAGCAAATTGCAATGCAAAGGCATACTTTTATTTACAATTTGAAAAGGTCTTACAGACAATAACATACACACATACATAAACTACAGCACGCCACCTACGACCCTACATCACCTTACGACCCCTAGGAGCTGAACAAAAAGAAGGAGAAGTCAGAAAGAATGCTAACCAACCAAGTAAAAGCGCGGGCGGGCGATGCGATGCAACGCGGTGGGTCAGGGGCCGAAATTTCACGTCGACGACGTCGCTGGCAGAAGGTAGTTCTACTATAAAAATACTGTCTTCTTCTTTTCGTGTGGTTAGCGACTAACCTGGTGTCAGAGTTTTAAAGCCGCCCATGGGCCTCTGACTTGGCTTCACATGCCGTTGAGAAATATCGCTCAGGCATGCCGGTTTCCTCACGATGTTTTCCTTCACCGTTTTCGAAACAAGTGATAATTATACAGTACGCATATGAATCCGAAAAGTCAGAGGTACCTTGGGGTCGAACTCGAGACCTATGACTTGGCACTCACTGGCCTCCGACGGTCACACCACTAGGCTAAAAATACTGTCAATAATCTTCTTTTACTGAAATTAAGTCTCAGCGTGAGTGAAAATTGGTCATCAGTACCAAGGTGTACCGAATTAATCAATAGCACACAATATTACACAATAATGATTGACTAAGCGACTGCCCATTGGTCCTACACAGTCGACAGCGCACGAGCAGCCCCTATCAATTATATAATTACTTAGTTGTTAAGTAACTCCAGTAACTGAGTAATTTACTGTTAATTACGGTGGAGTTACGTTTCATGTGTCAACTGTAAATCTATGAACGATATGTAGACAGTCTATACGAGTTTAATTCGCGTCGAAAAAGAGGGGTTTTAGTTAGAAGTTCGTTGTCTGTCTGTGTGTGTAACATAATCGTAGCTACATAATGGTCGTTTGAAATCTGGTTTAATTTGAGTAGTTCTTACTGAACTTCTTAGCTATGAATATAATAATGCCATTTTAGGGGCATGAGGAACAGGGTGTAAAGTTCACTCATCCACCATAGAAAAGATCCTCCGACCAGACGGGTGTCGTGTCTGGCGGGCAACTGCCCAGAGGTTGAAGTTGGGAGATTGTATATACATTGTATGTCCATCGCGTGGTAAACTCTAATTGTGCGATGCAGGATTTGTGTGACGTGAGGATGTTGTGTGACGTCAGTTCTCTGATGCGTAGTTCGCATGTGGCGATTGTAGATGCCACATGCGAACACCATAATTATAATTATCATAATCATACCCTTATCAAAATTTATTTCAGGTCGGCACAACCTTTCTTTTTCTATCACTCATTACCTTGGTCTTCCTTCTCCTACTCTTAAAGTCATCCACATTCATACTCAAAACTTGACTTACATTTATATCGCTGTTCTATTCATATTATGCTCTGTCAGAGTCAAACTCTTGTGTCAATGTTACGTATAATAATTGTGACATTTTATTTGATGTAATATGGGGTTTCTGATGATGAGCAATGGGCCTTATCAGAAGGCTAAAAGTCACCCAAAGGGCAATGGAGAGGGCTATGCTTGGAGTTTCTCTACGTGATCGAATCAGAAGTTAAGAAATCCATGGGAGAACCAAGGTAACCGACATAGCCAGAAGAATTAACAAACTTAAGTGGCAATAGGCAGGGCAAATTGCTCGTAGAACAGATGGCCGATGGGGCCGAAAGGTTCTGGAGTGGCGACCGCGTACCGGAAGACGAAGTGTTAGAAGGCCTCCCACGAGATGGACCGATGACCTTGTGAAGGCCGCAAGAATACGCTGGATGCGGGAAGCACAGAATCGGTCGAAGTGGCGGTGCTTGGGGGAGGCCTATGTTCAGCAGTGGACGTCTTTTGGCTGAAATGATGATGATGATGAATATGGGGTTTACCTGAGTTAAATGAATTTTACTTTTATTTATTTAAAATCAAATAGAAATTCAATTCTTATGTAAATGAAAAGTAGGTACGAGTATATCGGGAATCCTTTTACGGAATTAAAATGTATGTCAGACGTCTTATACGGAATATGTTTACATCCATACCATATGCCATTGCTATCAACACATACAAATAACGAATACAAACAGCTAACTATGTTAAAAATAAATGGGTCATACAAGTAGTAATCCGACTCCGGACTCCGGAATAGAACCGGCGACCGCACAGAAAGCGGATACGTTTCTTTGATATTTGGGTTGTCTGAAGCCCAGTTCCTACATCCAATAACCTTCTGGAAGAGTATGTTATAACATGGATAACGTTAAGTTTTGTTATAATTTTGAACAATATTTCAGCTCGAAGACTTCCGTAAAGAATGACGCTTTCTAAACTAAACTAAGAAGGTTTATTACCTTCGTTATTATTAATAATTATTATGTTTGATATTTTACAAGAAACATACTTCAAATATTGCCGAGCTCATGAATAAAGTCTAGTTTACACAAGTGGAGTAAGAATTTACATTTATATTTACAAGGGGCTCAGTAATTTTTCACATCAGACCACAAGGAGCGATTAAAAATATTTCTTTATTTTTAACTTTCATCAGACAATTCATCAAGTCTCCAACTTCTCATTGTTTACTAAGTGTATAGAATGAGATCTGACTACCAGTTTGAGGGAGAAAAATTAAAATATATTCCAAAGTAACGAGAGAAGCCGGTAGTTCAGTATTTAATTACGAATTTATGAACAGCGGGCGAAATGCAAACCTGAGTGTGTAGGGTGGACACACTGATAGTCGAGAGCGGGAGCGAATTCCATGATAGTCTATTTACATTTTTTTAAAAGCCTTGCTAAATCCCTTTTATAATTATGTGCCGTGAACTCTTTGGAAGACCTACAACTATTACATGCCTATGTTTTAGAATCTTAACTTGAAAACTATTCCTCTATACTTATCTTTTTAACCGACTTCCAAAAAGGAGGAGGTTATATGTTCGACGCGTAAGTATGCTTTTTTTTTTATTTTATTTTTTATTTATGTCCGTCGATTACTCCGTCAATTGTAAACCGATTTTGAAAATTATTTTTTTGTTGGAAAGGGTATGCTCACGGATGGGTCCCATATAAATTTTATTAACTTTGCTTGGATACTTTTTGAGTCAGCTTCAATAATACGTATTTTTCCCGCTTAGTCTACGTAGATGATTTTATTATGATGATAACTTCCTGTGACTGTTATTTACATAGCAGGTACTGGTATTAGAATTTGTGTGGGGTAGGTACCACAACTAAAAAGTGTAAAATAAAAACTTTTTACGAAAAAAAAAACAACCGACTTCCGAAAAAAAACACTACAAAGTGAAAAATAACTTTAATTTCGGAAGTCGGTGGCAAAAAACAAAAAAATCAAAACCAAAGATACCGACTTCCGAAATTAAAGTTATTTTTCACTTTGTAGTGTTTTTTTTTTTTCGGAAGTCGGTTGTTTTTTTTTGTAAAAAGTTTTTTCTTTAAATGTAATTGCTACGATAAAATTTTATTTTGTTAAAAGTAGGTTGTATAATTTTTAATTTATTACTTCTCAATTAATTTCAATTTTGCACAAATGAAATGCAGTTTTTCTGCAAATACAACCTTACAAAAAAAAAATTGCTCGTGGTCAGACGGAGCAAGCTTTATTCATCCTAAAAGCACTTGCTTCACTGTAAAATATTTAATAAGCGTGCCACTAAATCGCTATTGCTTATGACCAAACGCACACCAGAACCATTGCAGCATCTCTCACTTTCGGTTAATTAAGACAGTGTTCAGAGTGGCACTTCGAGCGGGCTAAATAAATAACGCTAGAGCTCGCCTGAGTTCGGACTCGATGAATAGAATGCAATGTAAAACATTGTATGAGGAGTATTCTAAAGGAAATATATTTTGTTACATTAATTAGCTAGTATAGAGCATATTCTCTATTTATCTAGAAGTAAATAAAGGAGCTCTATGTAGAGGTAAATTATTTCATCGGCACGGCTCTCAAAACGGTGAAGAAAAGCATCGTGAGGAAACCGGCATGTCCTAGAACCAAAAATGAGAAGATATAAATATGACATCTACCAACCCGCCCTGGGCCCGCGTGGTGGATTACGGCCCACTCCCTCTTACCAAGAGGAGGCTTGTATCCGAGCAGTGGGAACATAGGCAGATTATGCTATCTAGAAGTTAAGCAAGGTTAAGCTACACTTGGCGAGGTCGGTTCGTGGATGGGTGACCATCCGTTGGTCCCGGATGTCATTCGAAGATCTTTGTCAGTCGTTACGGGTATGAGAACCCCGAAAGTCTGACAACCAGTATTACTGGGCAACATGATACCTTTTGGGTATCATGTTGCCCAGTAACTGGGTTGTGGAGGTCGGATAGGCAGTTGCTTCATGTAAAATACTGGTATTCAGTTTAAAAAAGTTTAGAAAGGGCTAGACAGGTGATGGTGATGATTTTTAGAAGTTACCTCATCTATAGAATCCTTTACTTACGTTTTCGCGGAAACAATAAAAGTTTTATTGTTATGACGTCTGTGGGCGTTCAACTTCCGCGAAAGCGTTAATCAGCAATGGATAGTGATAGGCCTTGGGCAGTCCGATCTCTACGATGCTTAGGTATGTCTACAACAAGGAACCACCAAGGTGTTGGTGCCCTAGACAGTCAGTCCGGGTATCAGCTAGTGCCTACTAACTAGTTGTATTGCCAATCCTTTTTCCGAAGCATGAGCAAATTATTATTGCTCTGTTTTGTACCAACGAAAGAAAAAAATAATTATTGCTATTGATCACGAGGCTATCAGCTCTAGTAAATCCCTCCAATCATTAAATGAAAAATAATCAGCCAAACCAGTAATCGCCACTCACGCCAATCGGCTTGGTGATCAATCTGCATAACAAATTCGCCTTTATCGCCCAAATTCAATAATTAACCAGTTGAATAATTAAGAGTTGGCACAGAATTAAGTTAAAATGGCGTGAATATCATCTCGATTCAATTAATGTATTAATTATGTTGGCGATCAGTTTTAATTAGAGGTGTGTGCTCGCGTAGTAATTAATTGTAGTGTTGGTGCAGACGGGACAGTGGCTGGAAGATAGCAACAATCGTTGTTTTTTTAAAGATTTTATCGTTTATTTCGCTAGTATTCTCGTTGTTATTTTAATGGGACACCTTGTATTCTATATTCTCTATGAATATTATAAAGAGGTAAAATTTATTTGTTTGTTTGTAAGTTTGTATGTAGGGGGCAATCTCCGGATGTACCAGTTGGATTTGAAAAAATCTTTTTGCGTTGGATAGCCCAATTCTTGAAGAAGGTTATAGGCTCACGGACGAAGTCGCGGGCAGAAGCTAGTCTTCAATAATATTTGTTAAAAACGTCATTAAAATTGTCGTTCATTAATAAATCCTAACGTGTGCCTCTGAAATTCGTATAAGTAGCTCGGAGATATCGTAAGTTCAAACTAAAACTGCTGTTAAGTTATACAGACTTATTTCCACATAAGTACACATAAAATACTTTGAGACATCAGAAACTGTGCAAAAATACTACAGGATTTTTTATCTATCCATTTATATCACACGCTATATACGCTATATCATGCTAATATTATCGAGCTAAGTTCTCTGTCAAGCAACTACCCCCGTCAGAACCCTACATTACAACGTAATCACTGGAACAGTGCACTCGCTTCGGCAAATAATTATCACCGGGCGAGCTCTGATTGAATGCTGGCCAGTAAATACATGTACCAGAGGGATAGTAGTCAAGTAGCTGGCATGAAGCACTATGTGCTACTTATTGTAATTACCAAGTGACTGTGGTATTCATTTATAGGATTGCTTTAGTTAAGTCAAAGGCGAAATGAAAGTTGAAAAGAAAAGGTGGAAAAAATTGGTGTTGTGGTGATATTTGGGAGAGGTATACTTGGAGCAGTGAACTGGATAGGCTGCTGTTCGTCCGTTTTGATATGAATTAATGAAATGCACCGATCCCAGCGTGGTTTAACCAGACTCGATAAATCGAATAAACCCCAAGATTTGCACTAGCCCATGAAGCCTCATGTTTCCTTAGGCTACAAAGGATGTTCGTCCGTCTTTTGATAAATGATATTTTATTTCTGTATTTTTTACACATCTAAAATAAATTTGTCTATAGGCAAACGCTATCACGCCAGTATTCCCCGATGGGTTGGGCAGAGGTGTACCTATTAGTACACCCACAGTTTGCTAGTTATGTTTGAGTCCCATGTAATAGGGGGTGAGCCTATTGGCATCAACCGGGCACAAATCCAGACTCCGGGCTGCTACTGAGAAATTCCAGATGGAAAAACCCAAAAATATGTCTATAGGAGTCTATAAAAATATGTCTATAGGAGTCTATAAAAATATGTCTATAGGAGTCTATTAAATAGTCTAGCTATCGATAGTGATCCTAACTATTCTAACTAATACATATTATAAATGCGACAGTGAGTTTGTTTGTTTGTTACGCTTTCACGCTAAAACGGGTGAACTGATTTGGATGAAATTTGGCTCATGGGTACACCATGACCTGCACATACATGCACATAGGATACTTTTTATCCCGATATTTCCACAGGATTTAGACTTATGCGGGTGAAACCGCGAGGCGCAGCTAGTATAAACAATAATTTTGATAAGATGTATCCGTCCAATTGGTGCGCATGATTTGTACATCATAATCATTTGGTAGTTTGATAGCTAGATTATGAGACAACATAATATGCGTCCGTAGCTATTACTATGAATGTCAGCCAGAGGTATTAATTTTATTTTGATGAAGGAAACCGCTAGGTTTTTTAATTTCCACTTTCGGACTTTGCCCTGAATCCATTGCAACACGTTTTAATTGATAGTCAGTTTATTTGTCTGCGCAACAAACAAATTAATGCAACGGATATGGACATAGGAGCCGTGTTGCAATCGCGACGTTAACTGCTGCGTTCCGGTCGCGCGGCTGGGTCGCACCGTAGGCGCTGACGTGTGCACGTCTCCATAGTTAGTGGAGTTTCTTGCCGGCTCTTCTCCATAGGAAACGACCTAGAAGATGAACCGTGCACAGCTTCTGACATTTCATAAGTGCGCATGTAATGCCCACACGGGAACTGTTAAATAAGTATTAGTAGCATCATCATCTGCTTTTTCCCGACTATGTTGGGGACGGCTTCCAGTATTTTATATAGACCGACTGTCAATATGACCTCCACAACCCAGTTACTGGGTAACGAAGGAAACAAAAGTTTTATTTTGAAAAAGTAGTTAAAATATTCGCCAAGTTATTTAATTTTGAACGCAACGGTTCTTTAAACTTTTATTGTTGTTAGCAGAGTAGGTACAGCCTTAAACAAAGCTTAGTTTTAGTGCAAGGAGTGGGTTAACTGTTCAGGTAAATAGTGAGGTGTGGGTGGTTGTGTGAAGAAAGGGTGAGATTCGAACTGAAATTGAATTCTCACGCGTTTTTAGTCCAACAGCTTAATCATGTCAAAATAATTATGACAAAACATGGCCTTGCTGCGGCAGTTGAACAGTGGACACAAACACTAAAGTACCATCAAATAAGTGTCATCCGGCGTTACGACAAATGGCACTTTATGACACTATTGTTCACTAAACATGTGTGACGAATCAGTTTGGAGCAATTAAGTTAAAAATAATGAGGAAACTTACGCGCATAGTGATACGGAGGTTGTAAAGATAAGACAAAAAAATGTAAACCGAATAGTTGACGTATCTGTGCACTGTGGCCCAATTTACTATGACTCATAAGGGAAACATGCAAGTAAAAAGTGACAGAAGTAAAATATTATATCTCTGTAGTTCAGGAGCTGTTGAGTTGTTGCAAAGATCGTTTACAACTATCAATCAATCTGCCCAGCCTTTTCCCAATTATGTTGGATTATATGTTGTTGTTGTTGTTTGATCGTTTACAACTATATTCTACTTTAATAATGGGTTCCCTAATATTTCCGCTAAACATGAATACAAAAATTGAGAATCTTAAAGCTTGGGCAAAAACTGGATTAAAAATGCCACATGCAGTTAGTGGATAGGTAATAAAGTAACAGGGTACAAAATAATCAAAGTCACCCCAGGTTTTCGTTAGGAAAAAGCTAGGATGCAATATTACGTAGACTAAGATCAAATTCTCAATTTCAATGCCCACAAATCGACCACCATTTGACCATTATTTGACATTAGACACAACCTATCTAAAACGATAATTCTCATCAGAATTTAGCAAATTAATCAGTATAAAATTACCCAGAGTCGCCTGGGGATGTTAATAATGTACCGGTTGTCATGGCGACCGCCGGCCCTCGGGGGCCGCTGCGTCGCGGGTAATATGTAGTCTGATGACATCGCACAGTGGGACAAACAAGGGGGATCGTGGACGAAATTAGGTTAGGTTTTTGTTATTGTTGCGAATGAACGATGATTTGTTGGGAGTTATAGGAAAATAATGGATATATTTTCCTGAAACTTTGTACCAGTGCCATAAAAAAATTAGATATATTTTATTATTAGGCTATTTAAAAAAAATACCGTGAATTGAGTTCAATAACTCACACAATATTTTCATCATAATCTGCCTAGACCTTATCCTAACTATGTTGGAGTCGGCTTCCAGTCTAAATGGATGCAGCTGTATACAAGTATTTTACATGGAGCGACTGCCTATCTGACTTGCACAACCCAGTTACTGGGCAATACCATATATTACGACCAAATACTATAAATCTATCAAGATAGGTACTTTAAAATGTATCTCATCTCATAGTAAAACGCACTAGTAAACAAAACCCGATGTTTTCTTCCTGTTAAATCATTTTCCCCAGTGGCTACTGTACCTGTAATATTAGAACCACTAATTAATAACTACCACTAGCATTCAATTCTCGCCGGCGATCCGTTAAGATCATTAGTGGCGGTTGTAATTTATAGCATGTTGATCAAATAACTTTGTACTCATGTCAGCGGCCGTGTTCGGAGGACCACGTACGATGCCACTAGTAATTAGGACCGTCTGATAGCACACAGTGGGCTGACTGTTATCGATGCTGGACACAAATACTCTACGTTTAAATTATTATTTAAATAAGTACACTATATCTGCTGATGCAAAATTATTGGTTTTTATAAAATACGACTGTTGTAACATGATACGTTTTGAACTTTAAATAATCCACATTAATATCAATAAATATATTATATATATAAATCCGAAATAACTACCATATTTAACAGAAACAGAAACTGAGACAGACAGACAGAGTAATCTATGTGTCTGTCTGTTACTTTTTCACGCCTGAACGGAATTCGATGAAATTCGGCACACAGGTAGACCATGACCTTAGTTAGGACATAGTATAGTTTTTATGCCGGTACTTGGTTCCAGTTGGACAATTTCCGACCTAAACGCGTACGAAGTCGCGGGTAAAAGCTAGTTACACTATAATCAACCAATCTGCCTAGCCTTTTCCCAACTTTATTGGGGTCAGCTTCCAGTCTAACCGGATGCAGCTGAATACTAGTATTTTACATAGAGCGACTGCCTATCTGACCTCCACAACCCAGTTACCTACTGGGTAACACAATACCTCTTGGTAAGACTGGTTGTAAGACTTTCGGGGACTTTCGACCAACGTATTAACGTGCTTTCCGAGGCACGGAGGTGTCTCGGTATGTGAAGATGGTCACCCATCCACGGACCAACCCCGGCAAGCGTAGCTTAACCTGATGGGTCGACCCGTGCGGCTGTTATTGCTTAGCCACGAGCTCCTCCTAGCTAGTTACACTATAATATAACATCTAATAAGGAGACTTGTGATAAAACCAAAAGGGTAATGCTATCATGTTTGATGACGTCATCACATACAATAATCTTTTAACCTCGCAAGAAATCTAAATATTTACTTTTCACCCTTTCTTTCATTTCTTTTCAAAGCATTTTACACTAATAATTCTAAGAAGAGTTCTTACACTTCAATCACATTTCTTTGAAATATTCAGATGCATCGGTGTGTATTGTACTGGCCGTACTTGTAATATACCTAATACTTTATATAACAATGACGTTAAAAAGTGATCTTTTCATACCTATTAAAACAGGTCTATGTGTTATTGCCTGACTGAAAGATAGTGCACAACTAAAACTACTTCAGAAGGACACGTTACTTTTAAGATGATCTTTAAAGGGTTGAGAAGTGCATAATATTTTGTAATTTTTTTTGTGACACCTTGGACTTAATAGTTATGGACGCCTGATCGTTCATAACTGGCAGCTTTGAGATGTCTATGCGAGCTGCGGGAAACAGGTAATTTATTGCAATACCTATCTAATTATATTTTTTTTCTCAAATATATAACACTACCTTCCAAATCAGATCCATTGTAATCCCAAACGCTATCAATTCATAGCCGCACAAAAATGTGCAATTTGAATGTTGGCCGTTGTCCAAGCGATGGAGCTGATGGCGCACTGTGCGCCCATTAACATATTAATGCAAAACGTTATTAGGCGCGGTAACTGATGGCCAGCTTAGACGGCGATGTTCCATGTTGATGCCTGATAGTTCACGCTGCTTTGATTATTGGGTGTGCAGAGTTTCGGGCGACTGAACGCTGATGGTTTTCAGATGGTGTTTTGTTTCAGTTTCAAAGTATTTTTTTGAGTTTGAAGGACCGAACGAAAAAATTGACTTTATAGCTTACACATTACAGTACATTATGTGTGTGTTTTTTACGCTCTATATATATGTATAAATTTCTTACTGGTTGTGTCTGGGACTTCACTTACATGACCGTGTATTCTTTTGGCATTAAAAGTTAATAGGAACTTGAAGTCTAGTATAAAAAAAAATTAAATAAATAAATAAATGGAAGTTTCTATTTGTAATGTTCAAAGAACAGCATTTTACAAAATGCATATGAAAGTGTACATATTATATAATATACGGAACCTATAAAACTTTTTTTTTTTGTCTTACTTTCTGTTTGTTCCAGCTAATCTCCGAAACAGCTGGACCGATTTTGACGGGACTGTCACTGGCCGATAGCTAATGTTTTAAGGAATCATTTTGGCTGCATTTATTTTTGAAAAACGAAAAGGCTACGCGGGCAAAGCCGCGGGAAGAAGTTAGTAGCTTAATAAGAAAATAATTCCACTGACAGTTGTTCTTGTTAGTATAAACTAAAACTTTAAACTTTGAAATTGTCTATACAATTTTTATTAAGTACTGTTAATGGTAAAGAAGGAAAATATCTGAAAATATTGATTTATATATGAAGTTCGACACATCAGTTACTTAATATTATCATCAACTTCTCTAGCATCTGAATAAACGATAATACACTTCAAATTCTATCCTTACATAACATCACGCCCTATTCCCTGAAGGGTTAGGCAGAGGTGAACCTATAGTACATCCACAAACACCAGTTATGCCTAAGTCCCATATGTACAAATCAAGACTCCGGGCTGCTACTGAGAAATTCCCGATGGAAAATCCCAATAACACTTTGTCCGACGCGGGCATCGAACCCAGGACCTCATGCTCAGTAGAAGCGCTAGCTACCACTAGACCAACGCGGCAGTCAATCTATCTCTACATCTATCCACAAGTCCATAAAAAGCAATACCTTATAAAGTCTATAAATGAACACCATCAATATACAGTTCATTGCATGCCCACAAGGCAATAAAGTATAAATCTAACTGAACGCGCAACGGAAGACGTTTTATTATTTACCGACTATTGCCGTTCACCGTAAAAGTGATTACCGGTCTAAACTACGGTACTTACGTGTTTACGATTATTTCTTAATCCAAGTGTCGCTTACCTGTAAATGAGAGAAATATTACATTAGAATTAGGTAGTAAATAACATGTAAGTATGTAAATAAATTAAATTGGTAGTTGAAAGTTGTCATTAAAATAGTCGAGGCAATATAGATGTGGTGGACCCGAAGTTTATAAACCAACTAATTTTATAACTTCAAAAGTCAAAATCGAGCTTTCTGACCTGAGGCATCACTGTCTTAGGTAAAAAAAAAACATCGCAATAAGTCTGCTACCTAAACATCTTAAAGCTCTGGTCAAACTGAGGCGCATCCAATGAGTAGAATCCAGTGTCATAAATGTTTTAAGATTACGAAGTTACGCGACTGTTCTCGCCAGGTTTAACACCTCCATAAAAGTTAGTTGACACAATCAGTGCGCGCGAATTATTTCGCCCCGCATCCCGCGCAGGTTGCCCCTCAGTTTGACCAAAGCTTAAATTGACAATATTAATAGTGAGTGAGTAACGTAACGTGTGGATAAGTAGGTACTCGTTAATTTTCTGAATGAGAAGAGGCCTCAACCAATTAACAATAACAACGCCTTTACCATGCAGTGGACCTAACTTCAGTCAAGTTAAAAAAAACTACAGTCTTTTTATATTCATAATATACCTGTCAAAAAAGACGACATGTCAAAATATTGAGATTTGTGATATATCTAATTTAAATATTAATCTAAACTAATATCGTAAAGAGATTTTTTTTTGTTTTTTTGTATGTTTGTAAGTTTCTATTTTTGTTTGTTACACTATCACGCTAAAACGGCTGAACGGATTTAGATGAAATTTGGCACATGGATACACCATGACCTAAGCTAGGACATAGGATATTCCCACGGGATCGAGACTTATGCGCGTGAAACCATGGGGCGCAGCTTGTATACGCATAAACCTTTCGGAATAAATGCTCTAAATGATGCTTGAAACTACATGAAAATCCATTGCGTTTACACGGACAGACAGGAAAAGCAACTTTATGTTATACTTAGTTTTGAATAGATATTTATATAGATATACTTATATTCATCAACTGAAAACATGTTCATTTCAAAATCATCAATATCAAAATACCCGCCTTCCGTTACTATTGATTATTCTCCTAAAGTAGCTAGCATTGTGTTGCATACAAAGTAGATAAGTGCCTGTAAGTCATAACTTCTAATAACTAAAGATGTGTGCACACTGGCGCCCGCTGAAATAGTTAATTGGCGACGGGAAGTTTAGGTTTGGTTTATGAGTGTTGGTTTATTAACTGTACCTACTAACTGTTTATTTGCTCTATTGATCTATTACAATGTTTGTTTTTAGAACGTTTCATTAGGTGCCTATTTAGCTCGATGTTTCACTCAACGGTAAATATCAGCAGAAAACCTTCGAGATAACTATTTCGTAGTTCTATAGTATTATATCGAAGATTTTCTTTTAATAATTCTACTTCGTCACCTTTTTTCTGTCCTTGCCTTGTGCTTAATCATTATAAAAAGAAAAGACAAGAAGAAAGAAAATAGGCATATTTGACCCAAGATAAAGGCACAAAACAAAACAGAATATATCTAGTTATAGAAACAGTGTTGAGTGCCTTACTGCTTCGCCAAATTTTAATAGGCCCAGTTCAGCGTACATGCCAGACAACTAAACTGCCTGACGCTGGTTTTCAACTGGAACTTATGTAGCGACGACGTGTTACGGATTTAAATTAGACCTCCTCCTTTTTACCAATTCATTAGAAGTCAATAAGTCTTTTCCCCCATTCGTCTCAGTGCTCAGTTTCGTCTTTGCCATATCACTTTTCGCACAATATCTCTTCTCCTTTTTAACCGAGTTCCAAAAAGGAGGAGGTTCTATGTTCGTAACGTATGTATGTTTCTTTTTTAATGGTCCACCTATTTCTCCGTCAATTGTGGACCGATTTTGAAAAGTATTGTTTTTGAATGAAAGGGTATGCTCTCAAGTTGGTCCCATATAAATTTTATCAACTTTGCTGGGATCGTTTTTGAGTTACCTTCAATAATACGTATTTTTCCCGCTTAGTATATGTGGATGATAACTTCCTGTCAATGTTATTTACATAGCAGGTAGTGGTATTCGAATTTGTATGGGGTAGGTACCACAACTAAAAAGTGAAAAATAAAAACTTTTGACAAAAACAAAGTGAAAAATAACTTTAATTTCGGAAGTTAGTGTCAAAAACGAAAATTCAAAACCAAAGACAACGACTTCCGAAATTAAACTTAATTTTCACTTTGTAATGTTTTTTCTTTAAGTCGATTGTTTTTTTTTTTTGTAAGAAAAAATCTTTAAATACAGTTCAATTTATCTTTCTTTCTTTGCTCGTCAATATGTCCTCCCCCTAACTGTTGCATGCAGGCGAGCATGCGCCGGCGCCATCGCTCTCGTATATCTGTCACTAAATCGGCGCGCGCGCAACGCAGCAGCCTTTATTGAACGCCCATTGAGAACCGACACACATTCACTGCAGGAATTCGCGAACTGTGGATTGTATGTATAGAGTATTTGTGTATGTTTGTGTGTATTGTATATAGGGCTAGTTATTTTTAGATCTTTTTAACTGGTACGTATAAAGGGTGCAGTAAATTGGCTGTGTTGCTGAATTAAATTTTATAAAATTGTAGTATGTATTAATAAACGAATGGATATAAATAAAAATGCATTGTGCTATATTAAAAATAATGTAATTTTGTTTGGCCTTATCTTCGTGTCTCATTTAAAGTCCGAAACATCAAAGTTCCTGAAATATTTTCAGTCGAATTTAGATTACCTTTAGATTTACGCATCATTTAATTTGGAGATGATTATTACTAAAGTTCAACATCCTTAAGGCACCATGCTTATGTCGATAAAAGAGGTCACGCACATGATTTTATATCTTAACCTATGTATGCAATTTCAATCTTTTACTACATGCGAAACTTTAATCTCCGCCGTCGCTAAATGGCGGTGTCGTTAAAATATTTTAGAGGCTTTTAAATCGCGTTAGTAGGGTAGCAAGTTTATTATGACCCTACATTGTAACCACATTGTGGGTTTAAAGAGGTATTACCGTTTATTGGGCTGTGTACCCTAATCTTCGTAAAAGACGCAATGGACGACAATTGTCTTTAATTATTGTTTTTAAAAATGACGCCTGTATTCCCTGAAGGGCTGGGCTTAGGGGTCCCTACAGTACTCCTACATTTCGCCAGTTATGTTTAAGTCCCATGAGATAAGGGACGAGCCTAATGCCATCAACTGGGCACAAATCCAGGCTCCGGGTTGCTACTGAGGAATCGAGAATAGGAATACGATGATGGAAAAGCCAAAAATGGATTGGATTAACATAAGCAACCGAAAAGCTTAAGTCAATCCTGTGGAAATAAAAGTCGTAGAAATACGAAAGCTATGAAAGCCATGGTCAATTATCTAGGTTTTTTGGCAGGACCCTAGTTATATCTGTGGTATGTTAAAATAGTATCCGATGAAAGTGTAAACAAAGGGTTTGTTTTCACTTTATGGTCCACCAGTTTTTCCAACAATTATTATTGTAGTAAAGTATTTAAATAATCAAATCAAAGTACTCAATTTGTCAGTGGCACTACAAATTGGCACTTTTGGAGCAGACTCTACAAACAGCTCTACATAGATATTTAATAAAAATACGAATTCTTTTTTTGTATTTATTTTTTCAGATTATATGATTTATGTACAAGTATGTAATTGTTAATTTTATTTGACTGTATAAGTCAATTTATTTTAATTTGTTATTGACATAATCTATGAGTTGTATTGCAATATTTGGTTAGCTAGAGACCTTGACAATTGATCGTTTATTATTCTTGCCTAACTGTTTATTTATTTTTATTTCGATGGTCCTAGTTTATCATAAATGTGACTTCGAGTTACAGCTATATTAGCTATAAGTAAGCGGGCACGCCCTTTATGCCTGGAGGCTTTTATTCTGGTATTAAGTTCTGTTTACGTTTTGAGATTTTTATTTTCGCTTGAGTATATATTTCGATTGTTTTGTTGGTATATTGGCGTGTGCTAGCTGTCATTATGGCTCATAATTTTATTTACTGTTTTGTGTTGAGTAATGTAAATTATTTTGCATACTATTGTAAAGATTCATGATTTTTTTCTAACTGGACAGACAGCAGTGATGCTGGGGAGTTTGTTGCGCTACTTCTTCTTCCCAGCTAAAGCACTAGGAAGTGGTGTAGGGTGGGCGTTTTGGGGGACTGTCTTATGTAATTTTGACGTTCCAAAAGTGCGGATTCTCAGCCTAGTTTGAATAAATGACTTTTGAATTTTTCTTTTTATTCTTTTGGTGATTCAGGAAAATAAATTACATAAACAACATCACGCCTGGTTTCCCCGAAAGGCAGAAAATAAATTAATAATGGTAATTTTATTTATTTGTTTTCATTAATAGATAGCTAATTAATTGCACTATTATAATACTTGATTATTATAATGTACCGTTATTAAGTATTTATTAGTCACGCCAGTTTGGTTTATAGCTACAATAAACCGTTGATTTACGATATATTGCTATAACTGTTTATTGACTGTTCGCTCCATACCTACTCCTTAATACCCATTAAACAATTTATGATGATTATTGTTATCAATGTAAAGTCAGAGAAAATGTCAAGCAAATTGACACCCTATGTCAGTTTGCCATTTCATACAACTGTCGATGACAAATGCAAGATAATATAAGTTGGTATATAGAATTCGTTTTCGCTTGTTTATCATAAAAGTGTAAATTCTTTTGTTGCATTAAGTGTAAATGCGCAAAGTTACTCCCAATACGAGTATACCTTTTTAAGTTACATGCCGTCGACTGTAGTCCATTTGTTTACTTACCTACCTAAAAAGTTTACGTTATTATTATAGTAGTTACTCATATAGCTTATCATTAATGAGGAATTGCTTTTAATTGCGTTAGAAAGATATTGAATTCAGTCAGTCAAGTGAATAAGAAATGGCTCGCATTAATATTCTATGTATTACATAAAAACATCGTAACAGATAGTGCAAAGTATCATACCTAAAGGAAAATAATAAGTGAAACACAACCGAAAAAAAAACATATTTTTGCCAAAAACACGCTACAGAAAGCGGAGACCGCAGAGCGATTTATTTTAATAACATTTCAACGTGCGCCTGTTCCGCGAAAAAGTAACAAATCCTCCCCAACTTATTTGCATCCTTATCCCAAGGGAATAAGGTTGATATTGTGAAGGCGTGGAGTCAAAAAATAATTAATTTCATTCGCGTTATAAATGCAGTCGGTAAACCACAAATATTGGTTCAAATTCGTTTCTGTGTTTACATAAATTTAGAAATTTGTATTTATTGTTGGATACAGTTGCAAATCCAGTAACACTGTTTGCTTGTATAAATTGTTATGATTTATTTCCGAATACGATAGGCTTTTGTTTTTTTTAGTGTTGATTTTTTTAAGTTTACTTACTGTTGTTTATGGGGGTTCTGATAAGGCTCATGTTCAGCAGTGGAGAGACGGATAATTATGATGAAGCATTAATCAGGATAGTTATGTGTCAAGATGCCAGTGACCTTGAGTGGTTAGCTTGCGCGCTGTTCTAAATTAGACGCATTATTAATTTATTATACATAAAACAAAAGGTATTATAATAAAACACGTATACCAATAGATCAATAATAAAATTATCTTCAAAATAGTGAAGGTTTCAGAAAAATACGCTTGATAGATTTTGCGTGATTCTCAGTTTTTTATCCGCGTTGGACATAACTTTACAAATTAATTTCACTATGTAATATAAACATAATCTAAAATATTCATATACTGCTATAATTTTACATATATTTTTCCAAAACATTAACACTACTCGTTTAGACGTGATCTTCAGTTAAAAAAAACATTAAAAGTCGGTTATCATCGCCTTAATTACCCTGATGCAAAAGCGAATCAGCACCCATGCATTTCTCCAACATTATAATATCTCACGCCATACATGTACGAAAAATACTTTTATTTTTATCACCCAAGCAATACAGTAGTAATCATGCAAAAAATATTGCCCTCTCTAAAAATCCTAATTTTCCCAACCACTAAGGTCTATAACCCGCCGGTATCAGCAGACATCCAGGCGTCCAAACAAATCCGTCAGCAACACAGTATGTCAATTAAGAGCAATTTTCACAAACTGTCCGTGTATGTCTGTGTGTGTTTGTGTCCAAAAAAATCCCTTGCGAAGGCACGCCTGGGTTGCTCGCGTTTAGTTAGGCACGATGGTAGTAGGGTGGGTAGGGTTTCGTAAATTATTGGGATAGTCTTGTTTTTTTTTGTATGTGTGCGACACAGAGTGAGGGAAATAAAAAGTGCCATTGAAGATTTCAGGTTGGAAAGGAATGGGAGTCTTTGAAACATTCGTCAAGACAGTCAAAGGAAGTGTGCAAAAGGCGAATATTTTAGGGAAGTTTATAGAAACCTCTCACCTCTCATTCTCTGTTCCAGCGATAAAACACGACATAATTATTGTGTAAAAGGTGCCGAAGTGCAGTAATACAATCATCTTTAATAAAATTTCCTATTGCTTTGGACCTTATCCTAATATCCGACATTTGTTAGGCAAAATTCCAAAACTGAGCTCTGAATTTGGCACTGTTTCCGCGGGTATGTCACTACTTGTGCATAATGTATCACTGTTGCGTCACCGTGAGTAGTGTTGACAGATACGAGTACATTCGACACTCGAGAGATTCGAAACTTCTCACCTATGTCAAAGCTAAGACAAATTATTGACATTGACATTCTCCGTCGGTATCTAAGAGTGGATTCATTTAATTCATTTCAATTGTTTCAATATACCTAATAATATCTTTATTTCAGATATTCAATCAATCCATATTATTACATTTTAGGAATATTATAATTTATAATTTGCCATAAGTAGGCTAACTACACTACATATACTAGGTATAATATTGCCAAATAAATATTGACGATTGATGATAGACGTTATTTACATGATTTCTGAAACTGGAGTTCATGCTGACGTCATCATCAAAAGATGGATGAGCTACCATCTAGTACTAACCACAGAAATAAGCACATTGCGTTTTCTTTTTACGCGACAATGGGGTTTCTGACATCATTCCCTAAGGAGGGAAATTGTTATTTTTTTTGGGTTATTTAAGTCCATCCTCTTTTTTTACATTACATACAATCTTCCCCAGTTTCTCCACCATCAGACCATCCTGACGGATGGTCTGGATGGATTATGACGTGACCGTCACGATGAAAAAAAACCATTCACTGCTTTTTTTCGAGCCAATTTGTTGGCCTAGAAAGTGACCAATTCGATTCTCCGTTCTGCAGACTTATGGAGTCCTTACATCCCACTTTTACGCTTCCTACGTCATCATCCCTGATCGTAACGTACCAGGAGATGTCCAGCTTATGCCAGGATCATGGCGTCAGTAATCCGCGCGGCTGCGTGCATACGAGGCGTGATCTCGCATACATTAGCGTTAGTGCTGATCGTGTAGGTAGGCAGAGCTCTAGCTGTATCATGTTTATTAATAATGGTACATAGTTGTTTAGCTGGGTACTTTCTGAATAGGGGTAGTAATATTCTTTATAGAGCGTTGGGGACTATAGAATTAGACCTGAATCTGAACGGGTACGGAGCAGAAACTATTCTTGGACTTTGAAACGAGAGGGCGGGTTAGACCAACTTATATAAGTTAGTGTAGGTTCTGATTTCAAGCAAGTAAGATAAATAAAGTTTACACCGATTGGGCAGTTGAAATAATAAGATTATGAGCTTTTGTGGCAGTCATTCAGTTATAACTTTAACTACTGTAAACATCAGTGAAAGCTGTCTAGGTAACAACATCATCAACACAACGTTACTCGAACCCTCTTACAAACAACTTTAATCAACAGAAAACAACCTACGCTATCATTAAAAAATGCAATCCAATTTCTCTAAAATAAAAAATCTAGGTCAAACCAGCACTATGCTAAACCGACATTTTTATTTCCATGTATTGGCAAAGCACTTAAAAGTGCAAACACAATTTTTCACATATAAAATGTTCACGTCATAGAGCGGCTGAAATATCGCGGTCACACTGTACCGCTAAAATATCGTGGTCGTACTGTAGCGAGCCCGCAAATAGAATCCGATTGAATTTATAATGAAGCCCATTCACGCGCCGATATGTTGGCTGTAGGAACCCAGATTTGCCGATATTGTGTTGGTATGGAGTTATTGGAATGACGGGTTTCCTATTCTGAAATTAAAGGGTAGTAAAGTAAACGAGGTTTAAAATATCGAGTTGTTCATTCAAGGTTTCATTGGTGTGGCTTGATGTTCTTTTCTAACTATTGTGTTATAATGTTGTTGTATTATGAACAGTGTCTGCGTTAAACGTAATAATCGGTAAACGTTTACATTAACTTATAGGTTAGACCCGTAGTATCGACATCTTTAGATGGTAATTCTGCACAGTAGAAATAACATGGTGTCCTCAATTTATTATCAATCTCATTTTCAAATATAGAGATTTTAACAATTGTCTCACGTTTTCAAGCTTCTGGACCTTTAGGCTTCCTGACTTTAGCGGGTTCCAGAGTACCAGACCATATAAAAACCTCATATTCGCATTATCTCACTTTTAGTAGTAATGTTCATGGTTATAAAAAAAAAACAAAACAAAGATTTTTTCAAAGAACTTCAGACTTAAACCAATAACCAATGTAACTGCTTCAATATTATTATAACATACCACACAACACGAGAAGATCACTTTATATTCTTTAATATAATACTTTCTACAACAATATTGAATTGCTTCTGCGGCGTCCCATTCATCCGCGGATATGTCGGACGGTGCCAATTCTGCATTTAATATCGTCGGGATGTTGCTATTCTTTCTAACGGTCTGCAGTTAGATTAGCATACTGTGAGATGAAAAGAATAAACTAGAAGATTAAACAGATTATTAAAAAGTCTACATTTCTATGAGATACCTAGACCTAGAGCCAATTTTTTTTTTAAGTTTTCTTTGTTAAGTATTACTGATTATGTTAATAGAGCGAGTCGTTTAACATGACGAGCGACACGGGCCTGCTTCGCACGGTTTCTACGACTTGACAAAACTTCAAGAATTCTTTGTTATATTTAAGTTAAATGTTGATGTAGGTACCTATGTATATAATACAGGACATCGACGCGTGAACTGTTTTTTCTGAACGCCCCAGAACGTTGAAATTATTCGTCAGTATTTTTTTTTTTAATCAACTGTTTCATAGAAAAGTGCAATACCTACGCGGTCAAAATATATGGAACAGCGGTTTTTTTTAATAGTCGACGATAAATTTCAACGCAGGGGGTTTCAGAATCATGTAGTGAACTCATGGTATCAGGTTTCGGGTCGATGTCCCTGCCACCCTGTATAAACCTTTTGGAATAAATGCTGAAAAATCCGTTGCGTAGTTAAGAACAACGCAGTAACACAGGAGGACACGAAAAGCGACTTTATTTTACAATACAATTACAATATGCATGTAGATAACTGGTGAATTGAGGGTGTAGGATGATACACCTCTGTAGGTATGTCTGTCTGCCTCTTCAGAGAATATGGTCACGATGTTTCGTTATGTTCAGTTTTCCGCCGAGATTCAAGACTAACACAAGGAAAAATAAAGTAAGAAAAGGAAATAGCGGTTTGTTAATTAAAAACGTATCATATAGTATCACTCCAGTCTATTATGGAATATGCCAGGATATCAGCATCTCATCTGCCAGTATACAAAGAGAGTAGGACGAAAAATATGACAATTTGTAACGGATTGAACCGATCGCTGCTAACGAGAGCCGGCTCTGAATCTTTTATGTAGGGATGGGCTTGTTTTAATTATTGAAGTCGATATTGATATTTAAGAACGTTTGGTAAAGTAGGTCAGGATTTATCTGGTTTGTAATAGACTACATCATTAAACTGTAAATTCATAAGTACTAATTACTTATTCTGAAAAGTTCTGGTAAATGTTTAAAAGATATGGACTGACATTGTTTAAAAAAATTCAAAACTATATTATGTTTTCAAATTACATAAGTTATGTCTCTGCCCATCTGTAGCCCGAAGAAATATAAGTTTTATTCCAAGTTTCAGAATTATTTTGAATGAGTGACCGCCTAGCGCCTAATGCCAGGTTTTTGAATCGAAATTCAAAAATTGCCTTGGTTTTAAACAATAATCATAATTTATCTTTATGTATCTTATCTTCACTAACAGAATTTTGAAATTTTTGAACTTTAAAAACCTCAGACAAAATATTATAAAACATTTTAAAAGAGTAAACATGGAGTTTCTTGCCCATTCTTCTCATACGAAACTACCTTTTGGATGGGGCACCTAGAATCAATCTATTTTCTTGTAAATATTGACGATTAAAAGTGCCTTATAATGGCCTACTTGACAAATATTATGTGACTTTAACTTTGAATCAAAAAGATAACACCCGTTCCTATATCCAATCCCTGTCTACACACATTCAACAACCTCAACCAAAATCTCGTCCTCCCAATTTATCGACAACGTCCCCAGCTACAACACGAGCACTCATCGCAAGTGGTCGCATAACGACGTCGATAACGAACCGCGCTGCATTGTTATCGACAAAATGCTAAGCAGCTCGATATACCGGGATTAGTGCTGTACTGTGCTGCAAGCTCTAGTCTCGGTGATTTGCACTCACGGTATAGGATTATCTATATTATCTTAGATTTGGGAGGGGGTTGGGTGTTTTTGCAAGATTGTAATTATTTTGTTTTGGTTTTGTTGCTAGTAAGTGTATGATGGATGCGGTAAGCACAGAACCGGTCGAAGTGGCGGTGCTTGGGGGAGGCCTATGTTCAGCATTGGACGTCTTTCGGTTGAAATGGTGATGATGATGTTATAGTGTATGATGCATGTGCCATGGTCTGTAATGCGATGTAATTTGAGGAAATTACCATTACTGGCAGTGGGCTTCAATAAACTGCAGTGGATCAGCTCTATTATGCTGTAACACCCATTAGAAATAGTAATTCTCGAAACAGATACTTTACTAGTATACGATCGGCGCACTTGTGCAATAAAACCACTACCAGCTTTGCGTGCATTCATAAGCTTTAAGGTTGTCGCAGACAGCTCTGGTGGAACAATTTCTAAGAAAACTTGTCATACGGAAATATTGTACTAGCGGTGTCGTGTCGCGCCTGTCTGCGGCAGCCTTGTCTCGAATATGTCGTACCGAGACAAGAGATAATGATAATCAATGTTGATACAAGCATATTGGTCTTCGATACCAAAGTTTTCAATGTAGATACAAGCATATCGATCTTCGATACTAAAGTTTTTCATTAATACATAGCAAGATCTTTCAGGCACATAGTCTTTTAGAGCAATTTATAATTCAACTGTAAAATCAAATTAAATCCTGTCTAAATTGTACCTAACAGTAGTGTATAAGTACACAATAATACTCTGTATTTACTTGTGTATAATGTATGTATGTTTGTATACATCAGTCTCGTCTGGAACTTTAGTGTCAGTTGATGTCTGCGTAATTAAAATAGTTTCAGTGATTTATCGCCATTAGCCGGCGTCGAACCCGGGACTCGCAGTCACTGATGAGAAGACAAGGGAAAAATGTGGGTTTCAATGAACATTCCTGCTTGAATGCGAACAAAGATAGTAAAATAAAGCTACTTCTGGATGGTGATGTAACAACAAATCAATCTATAACTTCTATTTTTTAAGGTTTCACCATCGAAGGATAAACGAAAACTTTACAAGATCACTTTTTTGTCCGTCTGTCATAAAGGTTTTTCTCGAGATCTGTGCAATGTAGGAATTAGAACTTTGGCATAATGTTAGGTCTCGAGGATGCGCACACAGACCACCAGACAAAGACAATTTTTTGTTGTTGTTGTTGTTAGTGATGGGTCTGTGTGGTGGTCACCAGATGAAGAGTGGTTACTATTACCTATAGGCATACAACTGGATGGCTGATAATAATTGCTGTTTCAAGGCAAATACAAAGCAACCCTTTAAAAACAGGCATCAAGTTAAAAAAACACGTTTCTTTGAAGACTTTTTTTTAGATTTTTCTATAAATCTCATTCTAATTTTTTTTTTTTTTTCTTTTTTTTTTTTGGGAGTTTTTTTTTTTTTTTTCTTCTGTGCACTTTATCCAGGGACAAACTGTATCATAGGCTATAATTTACAAAGATATCACGCGGGCGAAGCCGCTGGCGGAAGTTAGTTTCATATAAAAGGGAGCAAGCCTATTATTTCCCCAAAATTATTTATCCCCTACAACATAATTTTACTCGAAATCCTAACAAAATTTTCCCACATCACAGCCATTTTCTACATTAATTGAAACGTGCAATGATAGAGTACCTACATCATCGCAGAACAATACTCAGTAAGTACGCGCTCTACCGATCTGCGCGCTTTTGTGTTAGAGCGCCGACTGTGACGCCCGAGCCGTTGAACTGACTCTACGAGCTCTACGAACTCTAGGTAGAGCTGTAGAGTGTACAGCATTGTAGAGCTGCTTCTAATCTTTGCTGTTCATGCTTATTGTTGGACGTGTTTCAGTTAAGATTAATTATTATTTTGGAGATGCTACTAGTTTTGTCATAAGTTTGTATGTGCTTTTACTTATTTATGTTATTTATATATTACTTATAAAATAAAATCTTTAGTGAACATTAATATATTAATATATTTTTATAGATATGAATAATTTAAATGTGTGTGTGTAAAATTATGGACTTTAATTTGTCTGAAATAAATGAATAATAATAATAATTAAATTTTTCTGAATAATTGCAAACATGGTAACTATCACGAAGGCCTTACAACAACAGGCCGTTTCGCGAATTTATGTAATTTTTTTTTTGTACTTCATGCTTCGGAGTTTTTATTCGGGAAAGCTCAAGTGGTGAAGAAGGTTCCTTAGTTGAATTATTGACTTCTACAGTACGAGCCGTAGGTTTGATTTGAACCGAGTCTAATGCAATAAAGAGTTTGAGTTTGAGTTTATTCATGTCAGGTTTATGTCTTTAATATGGTATGGGTAACCACAATAAAGGTACCTAATTCATTATTCGAGAATGCTTATCATTACAAATAATTTCGAAATAACACACTTGCTTGCTTTACTAATATATTCAGCATCAATATACACGAGAGAAATCAGCAGGGAGTGGTGTATCATGTACATTGCACACATACTCCACATTCCGACGTTATCAGATCATTGTGTGGGATATCAGATCATTGTGAGGGCATCCATTGATGACAATTAAGGTAGACGCACCTTGTAATGTGTTGGTATGCTGGACTGGAAGTGAATGTAAGCGTGGTCGGAGGAGGTTGTAGTAGAGCGTGGTATTGTTCACAGAGTTGGATTAGGTAAGATTTGTTTAGTTTTTTGTTTGTTTGTAAGTTCGTATGTGTGTGGGGTAATCTCCGGAACTACAAGTCGGATTTGAATAATTATTTTTGCATTGGATAGAACATTTAAGGAAAGTTATAGCTATGTAACATCACACTACGATCCTTGCGAACCGAGCAAAAATTAAAAAGTCAGACAGAACGCTAAGCGAACACGAAGTTATAGCGCGGGCGGGCGATGTGATGCGACGCGGTGGGTCGGCGGCCGTATATATATAGATCGAAATATTTTGTGTGTGTGCTTGTTGTACTTACGTAGTTCGGTATATTATATTATTGGGAATATATTATAATTTTTTTCGGACTCAATGGGAGCTGTTAAATCATGGACTGGTCACGTGAGTTACACGAATTATGTGGCCAAGCACTGAAAATATTGTTCTGTGGCAACCAGTAAGTAAATTCCACAGGAATAAATTGAAAAAAATATTTATTAATAATTTTTTAGTTCGTCGATTACCTGTTGTAAGTTTAAAAACCTTTGTCACAACCTACTTATTAAATATCTATTACCTATTGCCAATGTCCCCTAAAATCAAAACCTAACCCCTATTAACATTTGCCACATCCATCAGCATCTACATCACTGCCCGTGTTAGCTACTTGATTGAGTCGCAACGATTCAGGGCGCGCCGTGCTCGGCGCTCCCCCTTCTGCATTAACGTGCTATTGTACAGCTTCCTGCTTTATTGCAGCTTCCTGTTTTATAGCAGCCGGTTTAGCTGCTTTAAGCTGTTATGTGAGATGTTAATGTGAATCAATCAATCAGGTTTACCTGGATTTGAGGAGTTCAGCTGTCAAATATTATGTATGATCAATGATTGTATTCATGTAAGTAGGTTTGTGCAAAAACTTTTACAAGTCAATCATATATTAAAAACTAGATGAGGTCGGCGTTTCCTAGGGGGACAGCTCTGGGAAGAAAGGCCGAAACAAACTCAGAGGTCACAATCTCTTTTAAAGTCCAGACATAATCTTGGTCAGATCATGTGAGGATCATCTACATGATCCTCTGAGTGTATATTAGTTTCTGAAATGAACGAAGTCACACGTAATCTGTTCGATTTATACACACGACTTGTGCCTCCGGATTTTTAATTTATCTGTTTTTATTTTTATTCTTTAACCAAAATGCTGACAGTTGTCTTGATCCTTGTCAAGACATTTAAATAATTTGTGTAGATTAGAGATAAGGCTTTCAGGAACTTTCTGTGGGTTCACTCTGTTACATCAAGCCTAAAATGGAAGCTGCGAGGCGCGGCTCTTCTGTTTTTGTGTGTCTTTGGTGAGCGGATTAATGATCGCAGTAAGACTATGCGATCATACTAATTATATAATTTTTTCAAAGAGATTCAAGATACAACCTATATTTAAATGTCTTTGATCTATAGTAATATACAATCTTTTTGTCATTACCTAATACTTTTTGATACACCCACGGGAAGTTCTTTAAATCATTAGATAATTCCTTCAATTAAATTAATAGCACCTAATTAAAATAGGACAATGGAACAAGTTAAAAATCATCCTTTATGTGAACTAGCTTGAGTGGAAAACAATTAAAACACACTTAGGATCGTCCCACGGCCCATAAGTTATTTGACCTAACAAAAGTACTTACGATACGTGATACGGCATTCACATTATAGTTTCTACTAAATCCATAGACAAACCATAGTATTGTGCCTTTTATCTGTAGCGGACATCCGGCTTAGCAGCTTTGAATGAGATCATTAAAGCTTCGATCGATGTTTCAGTGTATAGTAGCGCCATCTGTGATTCACGCTTTGAGTTTGATGAGCTTTCAATCTATCGAGGTGCGCGATTGAAAATGTAGGTGGCGTGCTTTTAAGATTTGATTAAAAGCTTCTGTGGCGTTGACTAACCAATCTTCAGGACTTTGTTGTATAAACCATCTGGTCAGTAAATGGATTCAGTTTCCTATGACCTACCTTCGATAACTTCCGCAAATTATATTTTAGAAAACAGAAGAACCTGCAGAATTGACGCCAATTTCACTTTTATGCCCATCGTCCACGGCGCTACTCAAGAGCAACATGTTACAAACTCAAATCATTAATGAGTAGCCAGAATGTTACAGCATTACTGGGTATTCCAATCAATGGCGGCCCTGATCAACGTGACTTACTAACGCGTTATTATGTGTATTAGTAGTTTGTGATTAGTTGCGTCGTGAATTAATGTAATTTGTAATGAATCGTCATTTTCACTCACAATCTCATTTAAATCTAAAATAATAGAATCCTACCTGAACAGCATCATCCAGGCACCGTCCCCAGGCGTCGCTGCGGTCCACCAGGTTGTTCCACTTGTCCGCCAGCTTGGCCACCTCCCTCCTGATGGACCTGGCCAGTTCTCGGGCCTGCTCCTCTGCGGAGCGGTAGCCCCGGGAGTCACCTTCGTTCTCGCGGCTCGCTGGAAGAAAAGGAACCGTTAGATTTTGTAAATATTTGTACTGAAATGGTTTATTCTGTAAATAGTTTAACAGAATCATTTTACACGTAATAATTAAAAAAAAAAAATGAGCCAGGTGGAGTCGATATTTCCTATCTAGCCCTGAGAAGAGATGGCAAAACAAACTCAGGGTCCAGTCTCTTTTAAAGTTATTTGATTGATTTGTTTCTATTTTTATCGACACATGAGGTCTCGGACAGGAACTTGAGAAGGAAACAGTTATGAAAAGTCCAAAAATAAAAAATGTCGTCTCTTTAAAAAAAAATACAACTGGGAAACGTTCTTAGTATTTTTTTCAAGAATTTAATAATTAATTAAATAAGTAACTAAGATTTTGAGCTATATTTTGTATCAATGTATCCTGCAGGTACATAAATCCGAGAAAACAACCCCCAATTGCCACATCAAGAAAATAAAACAAACGAAAATTAAACATGTCACAGCTTTTCAGTGTTAAGTAGCAACTTGGGCCATCGTCGAGCGTTGAGCTCTCAATATTTGGAGCGTGAGCATACCCCGAGCCCCGGCAAGTGCGGGGGGAGGCGGGGGCGGAGGGAATTTAATAATTACAACGTTACTTCCACGCCGACGTTCTTCTGCGTTCACTTTGGATATTGCACTGGCATAGTTTCCGGAGTTGTCTGAATTTCAGCGGGAGAGGTAATTGTTGTAAGCTTTGATGATAGTATTTTGGAGGTTATGAGGGTTTGATAATGCCTGTCTAAAGTATACCTATGCTGCTCTAACTATAGCAGTTTGTAGGGAAAAGTACAGGAAAGGCATATAACATCAAATTCGACTCTGAACACGTCTCAATGAGTCGGCAGACGTTTAAGAGGTTAAGGAAGTTTATATATGACCCTAGAAATACGTATAAGAACCAGCAAAAATCTGCAGAGAGTTTTATAAATTCGTTAAGATAGCATGCAAGATAAATGCAAGAATTAATATTATCTCAACAACCTAGCTTGCCCTTTTTAACAACAGCATCAATAGACTTTAACAGTTTAAAAATATACCTACAGTGGGTTCCTTACCTACAGCATTTACCTACATTACTATAAAATGTACTCCACAACAAACTAACAGGGATACTTTTATAAAACCAGTAGATTTTCAAGTCCACTCGCTTTGTCACTCGCCCACGAATCCAAACGAGGCACTCGTCGGCCGCGGCGCTGTCGACCGAATATTTTTCAATTTTTTTCATCTTGTAACATTTTTCTCTGTAACGGTTGAGTAATTTAGTTAGCGTCGCTTTTGAACATAGTTTTGCATAGTTCTATCTAATAATGATCGAAGCTGTTAGAATTCGGACACTTTATTAAAAATATAGTTTCTATTGACTATTGCGTCACGGTGGCCGCTTTTGAAGATTGATTGTAACTACTGTTTGTTCTACTGGTTGGCGATAAATATGAAACCAACAGACATAATTATTAAAACTATACCCTATCATAATTGAAACACCTGTTGTTCATTGCGTAGTAATTTATAATGCATATAATTAACCAGAAGTTTTTTTTTTATTCCAGTGAAATTGAATTACACTTCTCCTATAAATCTACACTACATTACATCCGGCACATAAAAACCCCTAATAAATCCTCAACAAGAGATAAACGAGAAAGAAAGCTCAAACTCAAAGCATTCCTTTCAATGAAACCATTTGTAGCCAATGAGCACAGGCACTTTTGAATTTTCAAATAGTCGGTCAGCTAGTCAGAAAGTTGAAAAGAAAAATAACTGTCATCTAAACAAGCCTTTCGGAATGCCACTCGATATTTTCACTAGAGTGGCAGCACTGGCAACACTGGCAACCGCGTCAATCGACTTACGAGTTTAGTCGAGATTTTTCCTGTCACTAGTTTCGTGAATTTTGGACGAAGCGGCTTTTGCGTGCAATTTTTGTCAGGGGATTTGGGTGAACTTAATCCTGAAATATTGAGTGCAATTCAGAAAGTTTCTGAATATTTAATGTTTTCAGCTGGGAAAAGAGATACAGAATTGTCCGAGTTCGTCCTGTTTGTACACACAACATTGTGGAACATTGGACGGTGTTTCAGGACAACTAAGTAGTTGGAAAAATAACTTTAGTTATCAGTAGGTACTTAGGAATTCCGAAAACCGTGTTCCGTGTGGTGTCGGACGTAAAGAATTTGACCATTCCATTTCTTCCCGTGGGTGTCGTAAAAGGCGACTAAGGGACTCACTAGAGAATGGGCAGCAGCGTTCTCTACGCATTTTAACACCATACTGCAATCGCCAACCCGCCTGCCAAGCGTGGCGATTATGGCAAACCCCCCCATTTGGGGGAGGCCTATGTCCAGCAGGGGACGTCTTTCGGCTGAAATGATGACTTAGGAATTTGATGAGCTAACTTTAACCTAAGCTTCTTCGACCTGACTAATGACACATCGTTCTTTCAAGCCCTGGGGTTCGTGCCATTTTAAACAAACAGTATCCTCATTGTGTACCCATCAAGAAAACAAATCAAAACACAATAAATTCACACAGAAATAGTACAACAAATAAAACGACCTCGTATCTCTAATTCTGCGATATAAATGACGCCATGTTCGAAGGGTCGCTGACGTATTTCAAATCGTCCCCCGGCATTGGTCCGCCGAGTCGGTTCCATTTTCAAATTTACGACTCAACCAATGGCCGTTACGGACGGTTACGTACGCCCCCATACTTTATCGATATAGCTTTGATTTCTTACTTAGAATTTATGGAATAGTTTCTATTGGAAAATTACTATTGAAAGATGTACTTGGAGATTGTGCTTTCATTCTTCTATTATCTTTACGTAAAGTCTAAATCTTGTCTAATGTGTATATTAGAAAAAAACCTAGGCTTTTCTTTCTCTTCTAACAAAAAAAGACCTAAATGATCTTTCTAATTCCATTGAAACACAAAAGCACTATCATTAAAATAATTAATCACGTCTAAATTAAACATAATTTGGCAACTACCCGCCATTTTGAAAGCGACATCTCAGTCGACAGGGGGACTGTCAGGCATCCAGACGTGTAATCCGTTCATCTTAGAGACTGGCAGCTGGCAGGATCGCAGGACTAAGCTCGGTACTTGTCGACTTGCCAATTATTATGCTGGTTGCTTGTAAACTGGCCTTTGGATTATGTGTTTGAATGGCAAGGTGTACCTACCTATTGAGTTTCGGAGGTACTATGAAAATTTAAGGTGTTTTACGTAAAAATTACGTGGTTACAGCGACTGAAATTTAGATGCATTATTTACAATATCGACACAATTTTTATAATGACTTTAAGATTATTAAGGTTTATTAAATTCAAAGTGTCTCAAAATATCTTAGTGTTACATCATCACATCTGAAGATCCAGAATTTCCTGCTCAATTAATATTAAACCTTAAATCCTATACAAACAATCATCCAACACATCACAAAGGCCAATAGTCATCAAAACGCACTTAACCCTCAAACGCTGACCGCTTAAAAACATAATCGCCTGGCGCAATCAATCACAGCAGCTGCCAATTGATTGGCGCTAGCCGATTGCTATCACCTTGTGAATGCAAACTATATTGATTGAGCCGGTCCGCACGGAATTTGCAATTAGCGCGGCCGGTACGCTTCTAATTGCGTTCAGTCGTTCATTCATTCACTCGTTCACTGCTTTGTTGCTGCGCTTTTGTGATATAGCGCTTCAGGGTTAGGATTTGTGTTTCGTTCGACAGCTGTGTCTTTATTATTGGCTTTGGTTTTCTTTTTAGTCAGTTTGTGAATTGACAGATTTGTGAATTTAATTTCGAAATGTCAAAGATGAAAGAAAATTAAATGATAAAAGTATACTTACCTTTATACTATAGCTACAAAAATTACCTATGTGATAGTAAAGTGATGCATGGAAACGGCTGGCGCTATTTGAAATAGGTATCGTAATTTTGGTCGTTGTGGAAAGCTTAAAAGTCCACCAGTAGAAAGTAGTCTTTTGACCGAGATAATGATGATTATTTGGGATATTGAAAGACTGCATCAACGAAATTCTAGGTCAGAAAAGCAATAGGAGTATGTAAGGATCGTAGCAGTAGTGTGTCTCCATTTAATATCGTCTTAAAGCCACGTCGCTTGGCACAGTTCTAAACTAAATTCATACAGCTGGGTGTACTAAGATCCCGTCTCCATAACAATACGGTGTCAGCATCAAATATGCAAATATCTGGTAAGTCAGGCAACAATCAAGGTGTGAATGGCCAGCGGTCCGGAACAATGCGTTGTGCAGTGTGTACAGACTGATTTTACGTACGGAGTGTATATGTTGGCAGAAGGAGCACTCATAATATTAATCATGACGAAGAGGGGCAGAAAGGAATAGGTATGTGCAGAGGTGAGCTACCTATGGACCTACTAAAGTAGTTAAATGGAGAAATAAAGTCTTAAATGTAATAGAACAGTAGTAAAGTCTTCATCGCTTATCACCACGTGTGATGCTTGTCATTCGCGAGCCTATCCATAATAAAAGTCGGTTATAGGGCATAATCCGTATAATAATTCAGTTTTATAAGACCCATTCCGCTAATTACGAGTTTCTTATCAGATAAAATGTCTGTCTGCCCTGGAAAACCTAATCTCACATTCCCTAGTCTCTGGTGGACTCAAAATAATGGCTGTATTGTGCTTATGATTCAAATAAATAACTACCTGTCTACTCTATTTTGAGATATTTTTAAACTTTTGAGTCAAACCAAACATGCGTGACATAGTTTCCGCATGTTATACGAACTGGTCCTTCTGTCCATATTTTTGTTTTATATTTTTGTGAATATTGATGTTTTGGCGGTACGACAGATGGAATTTGTATTTCGTATCCAGCGCAGTTCAAAATGATTTTTTTTCTCACGTTTTCATTTCCATGCTGATAGTGGGTAGTTAGAGAAACGAGTTTTACAGTATTTTAAGCGCGCCATATGACAAAATATTCTATTATGAAAACAGTTTTAGGAAATTATATTGAAAATTTAAATAGCGTTGTTGTTTTTTATTAGAAACAAATCAACCAATCGTGATATTTTATTAAACAAAATTGCTGTTGATGAATAGATGAGTAGCTATTATTTTGTAAGCAATTTAATTAAAATCTAAATACACGCTGTACAGCTCTGTAATACATTTCTTAATTTTTGTCCGATTTAGGTAATGATTTGGATTAAAAAAATTAAAATATTACATCGCCATGTCTTAAAACAAATACGCACTCCCAAAACACATCTTCACACCTCCAGTAACAGAGTCGCCACTTACCCTCAGTGTCGCTAGTGTCGGACAGCGGAGGCTCATTCGCGATGTATTGTCTGCCACTCAGGAGATTGCTCTCGACGACTGGTCGTTTGTCTTCCAGCTGTCTTCTGAACGCGCGGTGGTCATCCTGGAATGGAAATTTGAGGTTATAGGTAATAGTAGTATTTTTAATTTCCTGTGCAATGGCAGAATTATAAATAAATATAGCTAGAGTAGGTATAAAAGAAAAGCCTGCTATTGGAGACCACGTTTTAAATAGAAATCTATAGCGGAGCACTTAAATAATAAAATCAAGTTACTCCTGACCAAAGTATTCGTAACAATATAGATTGTTTGTTGTAGTTTTCTCTAGGGAAAACCAATGAAGGCTTCAATTATGTTCCGGGTAGGTCCCAAGAGTTACAAGGGCGGGATATAGCGAAGAAATTGTAATGCCGTCTTAATTTAGATAAATTCAACTAAAATGCCTTAGAAACTAGGCTAAGAATTCCTGTTACATTGTTAGTTCAATAAAATATATCTGCCTAAAGCCCATATTTCCCGAACATTAGCCACAGAATTCGATTAGGGCCGATTATCCGTACCCTTAAACGCTTGTTAACATTCCACACATTCCCGCCTCTAAGCCCGCCATTTTGTAGTCTCTGCCACGAGACAATAAAAGGCAGAAGCACCACTTGCACTCGTGCGTGACATCCTCGTCTGATACGCGTGCGACTCACGTCTGACAATCATGACACTTACGTCTGACACTCGTGACAATAACGTCTGACACTCGTGACACTATCTGATTCTGATAATTACTATAGCTCGTTCAGAATTGGTCGTTACATGGACAATGATGGATGGAAAACACCCCTTCCAATACTGAAATAGTGAAAATCTCAAACAAAGGGGATGATTTCTGAGGGTTTGACATGAAACCTAATTTTCATATGGTCCACAGGACTTCTGTATCAATTCGTTCTGTCTCTATACTTAAAATGGCTATAGTATGCGGTTGATGTAGCCGGGATCCACGGATTAGTGTGGTCAAATTGTTTACCGTTGTGTGCGTACTTTGTTGACTCTTGCGCCGATTTAGGGTGACATTGTTTAGAGTTACAGATCCATTCGTTACAGGATTTGTTCTGCTGTTGAATATCTCTTACATTAATTTATTTTCTCTAACATTTATTTCTTTATGTTTTAGATTCGATACCTAGTCTAGTTGAAAAACTAGACTAGGTATCGATTGAGAAATCAATGGATCAGTGCTCCTGATTCATAAGTTTATGAAATTGAGCCGAAATCCGAGAAAATAAAAGGAACTCTTTGAAAAATGTAATGGAAATCTACATTTGATTTAAACAGTAAAAAGAAGAGATAGCAAAACATCTATGTTTTTCAAATATCATGCTTTTCTATGCATAATGAAGATGCAGTCCTGTATTCTGCTTAGGAAAGCGAAGTTTCCTTCGACCTAGATACTCCAAGGGTAGGTAATAAAAACAAACACATTCAACTGTTTACTATCTATTCCTAGGTTTATTGCTAGTAGGTAGCTCTTAAAGCAATTTGAAACAAGTTGCCGGCTCCAAACAATTACTTCTGGCCGAATTGCTTGGTCGCCCATTTTGAGGTGGAACTGTGACCAAAATTGCGTCGTTTAGCCCGTTCAGAACCAGAACTGCCTATATCTCTAGGACTTAAAACTTTAACTATAGTTCGAATATGATTTATTTTTGGTTATTTCTCAATCGATATAGATATGGGTTTTCTGGCATTTAGTTATACTCATCTGTTATGAGAGTCAGTAGCGTTATCAAGGCACAAAAATCTTGTCACTTCGCGAACCTCGTGGGCCCGTACTACATTAAAGCAGGGCACGGGACAAGGTTTAAAATAGCTTGACACATCACATGACATCCAATTTTTGTCAGGTCTGTCAAAATATAAGCCTGCATATGCAGATACAGGTACATGGTAGCCACCCTGATACTTTAAATGTTTTTTTTTTGTTTTTTTAAACTTTGCCCCACACCAAGAATTTCTTCTTGTATCGTGGGTGCGTTTACAAACATAGAAACTCACACTAATACCCAGACCCGAAACAAATACTTGCAGATCATACAAATATTTGTTCCGTGCGGGGATTGAACCCGAGACACGTTGCGCAGCAGTCGATCGCTCAGCCACTGCGCCAACCGTGTCGTCAATTACAGTGATCTCACATCCTCGTATCTATTGTTTCAACAGGGCAGACAGGTTGCTCCTGGCGAGCACGTTGAGCTCAGTCTCCTTCCTGATCACCCACTCGGTGAGCTCTCTCTCACTAACATTAACACAACAATAAGCTAAAATCTTCATACCTGTTGTTTCAATAGGGCAGGCAGGTCGCCTCTGGGTGGAGCTAGCGCGTTAAGCTCAGTCTCCTTCCTGATCACCCACTCGGTGAGCTCTCGCAGAGACAGCAGTAATGCTGACCAGTGCTCTGCGTTGCTCTCCAGGCGGTTTCTGTGGAGAATAGACAGAGTATTGTTAGTGAAAGGCTTTCGAAAGAACTTATGAGGGTGGCTGTGGACAAAGTAACGCTTATGTATAAGACTTGAAAGAATTGATGATTACATAGGAACTGTTTCTACCAAACCTTTTGCTAACAATGTTGGGGTCGGTTTCCTAACCAGATGCAGCTAACCAGTATTTTATATGGCGGTACTGCCTAGCTGAACACAGCCCACAACACGATACCCCTTGGTAAGACGAGTAAATAGATTGGGGATTTAATAAATAAAAATCCTAAATAGCTAACAATGACAAGATTCTCAATAAAATCAAGAACATTAATTACACATCCTAAAAAGCATCTTCAAGCACTCAAAGTAATCCCACTTCCCGTTCCTTGCCACAAGATCGCTATAAAGCTAATCTCCAATAAAATGAAGCCGTATAAAGAACAGCGGGTAAGCAGCGAGCCAGGGCTATAACTCAAAAAGTTGGCCCTCTCACAAAGGGAAGTACAATTGTTGAAATTTGGCCGCGGCGCTCAGATGATACCGGAGATTTTGGATACCGCGTAGGGTGGGATGGTAATATCGATAGAAGTTTGTTATTTTAATCTCAGTGGTGAAAAGAGACAGCTATTGCCATGTTAAGGCCATCTTAGTCCTCCGACAGCGTTCGACATAATTGGCCAATTATGTCGAACGCTGTCGGAGGACTCAAAACCGATTTAATTAAAATAAGTACTTATTACAAAAAAAAAAAACAAACAAACTTTGCTATTAATATATTAAAATTAGACAAAAAATCTAGTGTCCAGATTCGAAGACAACCAGTATAATATAATAAACTATTAATTTTTCGAGGTTTTAATTTTGGTATTACTTTTTAATCCGCTTTTATTAATACTTATGGGGTAATGTACAATTTGAAAACATTGTAAAAGTCAAGAATTTTTGCAAGAGTAACCGTGGAGTTTCGCATAGGAAACGACCGATTGGAACCATGCACCTAGCTGATAGTTAATAGTTCATAAGTGAGAGGTTTATGTGAAATAAAATATTTAGACTTGAATTTTGAAAGCGAGTAAGATAGCAACACGATAGAAATATCATCTTACTTCTTATTATTATATTATTGAGACGTTCATCGATATAAAAAGTATCGATAGTCGCGCAGCTCTACGACACAACTTCAGATTTAAGCTGTATTCAAGAAATTGCAATGGTTTTACGTTTATTTAATTTCGAGACCGATCTCATAAACTGTGATTATATCTGCCGACTGCGGAAGTGACTACGTTTTTAACGGTGTACTGTGTCATACTTGCTTGTGATAGGACTGAGTTCGAACTTACGATCTCTTGCTAAGAATTTATAACCCTTCAGAAGTTGAACATTAGGAGCTCGTGGGTAAGTAATAACAGCCGCACGGGTCGATCCATCAGGTTAAGCTATGCTTGCCAGGGTTGGTCCGTGGATGGGTGACCATCTTTACATACCGAGACTCCTCCGTGCCTCTGAAAGTACGTTAAGGCGTTGGTCCCAGCTGTCATTCGTGGATTTTTGACAAACGTTACGGGTCGTCAGAAGCCCGAAAGTCTGACAACCAGTCTCACCAAGGGGTATTGTGTTACCAAGTAACTGGGTTGTGGGGATCATATCGGCAGTCGCTCCATGTAAAATACTGGTATTCAGCTGCATGCGACCCCAACATGGTTGGGAAAAGGCTGGGCATATTAATTGAGAAGTTGAACATTGAAATTAAAACGCCTGTTTTACAACGAGGTACCTTCTTACCAAATACATTAAAAAAATGTAAAAGCAATTTTGTATGAAGTATATTGCCACGCAACTGCAACTAATACAGAGCTGGTCAAGCAACACATGCCTACGTAGATATAATCTGTAGAACTAAACACGTCATAAAAAGGAATTTCAAAGCATCATACAACATAGATCCCTACATAATCCCTAAACTTTGACAGCTAAGTGAAACAAACACAGGGGCGTACTGGGCCACAAAGGGCGCACGACCGCAGGGGCCCGGGGCCCACCTGGGCCCTGACCACAGGACGCAAGTTCCACACAAACCGAGGAGAGGCTTCATCTACCGCAGAGGAGCTTACGGTAAGATGGGTTTACCAGTAAATTTTTGATAAGATTATGGTTACACGTGTATGTGATAAGGCTATATAAGTGTGTTGTGTTTTTTTAGAGTAATTGAGTTTCTTTGTTTTGGTAGTTGCATAGATAGGTAGTTAAACAACTATTCTTTATTTATTTCTTAATCATTCTGGCGGAGGATCAACGGATAAAATAGTGTACTGTTTCCCTTTCGCCGTGAGCCTACTGCTGTCGATAAAATCAACTTGATAGAGTTACCTATAACGTAACTAAGCCCAAAAAGATGCAGGCAGGCCCATTAGGTAAACAGAAAACTAAAAAGATCCGAATAATGCAGAAGTTTTGCAAAGATATTAAGAGAGCCTCGAGAGAGCTTTAACAAAACTTTTGTTAACTGCGAAATAAGAACGAATCAACCTTTTGGACACTATTTCTAATTCACCGCTGTGACAATTAAAAATAATGCCACAATTGTTCCTAACCATCGAAACTACCATCCTTCAGTTCCACCATGATACCCCATAAAACTGCTGCCATAAGTATCTTACCATTAAAGTGAATGCGCACTATCCTTTACGACCCACTTTACATGTGATAGCGCAGATAAAACTCGTCACTACTCTATTCTGCGGTGGAAGTATAAAGCAGGTTCGATTCTCCGTCGATTGTCAGTAAAATTGTCGTTAACTGAGCTTGCAGATGGTTTCGATTGAAAAATATTAAGACCTATTTCAAACCAATTTTAGGTTTTTAAAGAATTCTAATCCGTAATTGCGTAATGCCACTGCTGGTAGATAATGAGCGTGACGTATGATAGTGGCTTCAAAATAATAGTGCTGTTCCTGCTATCCATTCAAAAAAAATCTCTCTTTTTAGGGCCCTGAAGTAGATTTTTTTGAGAAGATACCTAATGATGAAACGTTGATATGAATGTAGTTAGTCTGTAGTCCGGTTATTGGCCATCCCTTGAGGGTGTTACCTAATCTTTGCGGGAACCGTCCACAATAGATCCAATATTCAGCGACCAGACATTTATACCAAGATTATCTTCTTCTTTTCGTATGGTTAGTGACTAACCTGGTGTTAGAGTTTTAAAGCCGCCCATGGGGCTCTGACTTGGCTTCACATGCCGTCGAGAAATATCCCTCAGGCATTCCCCACGATGTTTTCCTTCGCCGTTTTTTAAACAAGTGATAATTTTACAATACGCACATGAATCCGAAAAGACAGAGGTGCGTGCCTTGGGTTCGAACTCGAGACCTATGACTTGGCAGTCTGACGGTCACACCACTAGGTTATCACTGGAAGATGATAATTGAAGACAAATCTTGGCAAAAACTGCGTTTAATAATACTAGGCAGAAAAACAAGGAAAGAAATGAATCTTTATCTGTATATATCCAGGCCCCGGTGTTCGCTCACAGTCGCACCTCGCCCCAAGCTCAATAAAACGCGATCTGCATGCGTGTCGACATAAAACAGTCGCTGTTTAGTGATATAAAACTGGGTAATATATCTCTTTATATCATTATATTATCGTCGCCTTTTACGGTTACCGCCAGATTACGACCGTGATACAACTATAAGTAGATAAAAGTATTGTTTTTCTGATTTAAAACCCTTCAAAATTATTTAAAAAAACAAAAAACCTGACTGCAGGCGGGGACTATCAAATACCTTGAAATATGGTGTAACTTTTGCTTGACCTTTCCCTCGCTTTTTTATATTTGCAGATGCAATATACAAATATTAAGCCTATGTCACTCCCACAATTAAGAGGAATCTAACGACACCTCAAATGCTAAAATCTGCTTCAAGCCGTTAAGGCTACAGAGCATGCCAAAGAAATAGAAATACATACATACATACTCTCGAAAAACATTACCTTCCTTCTGGTGCAGTCGGGTAAAAACGTCATTGCATTCAAATTTCAAAGGTTTACAGAGTATACCCAGATTTGCCTTTTTTAGTTCTGTAGACTCAAGTAACAAAAGGTACATGACGATGTTGCCACTGTCAGGGCACAAATTCGGGCTCCATGCATACTGCCAAACTAATGGAAAAATCCGACCAGAGGATCGAACCCCACGTTTAGCAGTCCTGCGTATGGACGCAAGTCCATCAGACCAATGAATCAGCAAACCTACTGGTGGTTTAAGTCACAGACTAGGTACAATAAAGCTCAAAAAGACTGCGGTGACTACTAGAATGTATTTGACCTACTATTGATAGAGCTTTCATACGAATAAAGAACAAAGCTCGCTTTACCAATCCTTGTCGGTGCAAAAAGCGAAAAAATGCGAACGAATTAACATGAAACTGAGCTAAACAAAAGCAAATATGATTTACATAGATGGCACATCGTAATTGAGTACGAACAGTCCACGGTTCGATTCCCGTCGAGGGAAACTCCAGATTTATTACACGTCGTTAAGTTTGAATGATTAATTCACTGATCCGTTTGGGGCCAGGGAAATGGCGACGAGAGAACAGGAAGCGGATTTTCAAAGATAAAGGTTTTCCTAGGTTTGATAGATCTTGGTTCATACGAGTAGTGAGGGCTTTACTATTTGTTTTACGATGCACGAACAATTTCTGGCATAAGTGGCCAGTATATGCAACATATCACAGAGTATAGTTTTCCTTCGTTGATATTTGCAAAGTACCTACTTCTTTTTCACCTTACTGACGAGAAAAATTCTAAACACGAAAAATATATTCTTGGGATTTATATTTCTTATTAATTATTCTTCTAATCCTTCAGCAAGCAAATGTGTACAGAGGCGGGCTTAATGCCAATAGTCGTAGTAGTATATGTGCAGCCTTCAGAACTTTTCAGATACTTCAACTATTCTCGAAGTAGATCGGAAAATCTGTAGCCATTTTCCTAGCCCCAAATACAAAATGGCCGCCTATATTAAGAATGACCGTTACACAGGCGAAAATTTAATTTTTTACTGAAGGATTATTTATGGAGCCGGCGATCGGTGCCGCTCGCAAATAAATCGACTTGTTTGCACTTCAAACTTAATTGGAGAACGTTCCTTTTTGTTAAATATCTGCCTGTGTGGGCGGAGAAATTGGGATTTTAATACTGATTGATTGATGATTTGATTAAAAACCATCCTATCTTCTTAAAAAGAGTTTTATATTAGATGACTAAGGAAAACATAACTGATGAATTATGTATGTTCCATAAACCTCTGCCCATCTCTTCTTAAAATACAGGTATGATGTTATGTGACGAAGGACTTACATTCAAAGAATATGCAGTAGCATCTTTCTCTTAAAACTTTTAACAGTTTGAAGCGATGACAGATCATCATAATAATCGATCATCGTAACATTAACGATGGCAATCATATCAAATCAAAATATTTTATTTCACATAAACCTACACGGGCACTTATGAAACGTCAGAAGCTAGGTGCACGGTTTCAATTGGTCGTTTCTTAGTGAGAAGAGCCGGTAAGAAACTACACGGTTACTATTTCAAATAATTGGCTTTAACAATATTTCCAAATTACATTGCTAATAGGTATGGACAGTGTAGGCCTGTCAACAAGTACCAGGTACCTACTTAACAAAATGAAAAATGGTCAACAAATCTACAGCCTACACGGTCTACAACGTTCTCACATTCACAAAATAGAAAAGTATCTAAGAAATAAAAACCTACTTAACCAAATATTTGTTAGTGTATTTTTATATGCAGTATTCGAAGTTTCGTACGAGACTCGCGCTTAATCGTAGTGTGTACCCAAAACATGACTACTTGATGCTTTACGAATCTATCGCCTACAATTTCCGATACCGACCTTTATGATAATAAACAAAGACGCCATAGATCATTCTAAAACACTAACTATTGTACTCAATATCCTTTCACGATAAATTATACTATCGTTACTATCACCAAATTCAATTACCGTAGCGATAGTATCTTTAACAGCGTCCCTTGTGATACAATAATATAATTTTCAAGAAAATCCGCCATAGTTTCTCAGAAGAAAGGTACCTCTTAAAACAATACTAAGGAAACTTTTAGTCCATAAATTCTTCGACAAAGTGAATATCTAATTTTCTGTTAATTGACAACCCTGAGTCCCGTCAACCCTTTTAACGGTAGAATGGGACATAATTATACAAAGTTTTAATAGAAGAGAGGGACAGAAATACAATTTTAGGTTAATAGAAGTGTTCTAAATGTTTTGACTGATGAAATGAAACCATTCGAAGAATTTCGGGGTGAATCAGATTAAATATTGTACAGTTGTATGGTCATGGAAATTAATATTTATGGGGTGGTAAAGCACCTCGTAGAAAAGTAACCTACGAATGCATAGTAATGTTGTAGTGTTAGAAGCATAGTATTTTCGAAACGATACTATTATGAAATAGATTTTTTTTATCAAATATCTGTTATACAAAGTTGATACGACAGAGGGGCTTTCCTTTAAACTGCCTATACTAGGTACCATTTTCAAGCTCTGTACCAAAAATCAATTAAATAGGAGCAGTAGTTTAGTCGCAAATGATTTTTTAAGTTTTTGCCCCGTTTAAACACGATGTATCTTTCCTAACAGCTGATTATGTCTATACGATAAATCTGAGTATAACCTATGCGTTGTTGCCGCTGTGACGCAAATCACAAGTACAACCAAATATTCTCGCTAAAAAGATGACAATGCAAACAAGGAAGCAATAAATACACACACACTTGCATTTTCATTACGAGTGTGAAAATCATAGCAAACACCCCGCGGGTAAAAGAAATAGAAATAGGTCAGTGTGTTGCTATTGCATCCTAGCGACGAGGGGCAGAGGTTGCGATCGGTAAGTGAGTGGGGCTTCTAAAAACTGTTTTTTTCAGTGCGCCGACGCTATTCTTTCGGAACGTACTTATGTTACGTAACACGGAAGTACCTGCGCCGCCTCCGTATTGTCGAACTCGCGCGCTGACAATTGGGATTTAGTTTTATTATTGTGATAGGACACTAAACAAGTTTAAGACAGTATTTCTTTTTTTATTGTGACAGGACACGTAACTTGGGATTATTATTATTTAGTGTTAGTGTTTTTTTTTGTGATCGACTGCTTTTATTGTGATACGACACGTAATTAAACTTTGGTTTTGTGTGTGTGTGTGTGTGTGTAATTAAAGTGTTCAACAATGCCTCGTGTAACTTACACGGCGTTAGAATACACTGACATGATTTTTAATTAGAAAAATAAGTAACAATATTCTCCGTCGGTATAATTTGTGCATTCATGTGAATGAAGGACACATCGAGAATTTAAAATTTTAGTGTTTTTGTTGTTGCGCGCGTACTTCAAAACCATACCTAAAAGCCGCGAGTGAAGGCCTAAGCCGCCGCCCGCGCCACCGCCGCCGGCCGCCCGCTTTGAAATGAGATAAAACACGCCGCGCGGCGCGGGCGCGGCGTTGCCACTGTTACCTAGGTATCTTCTAAGGTCAGTTAAATTTATTTACAAAGGGTGGTTGCGTTTTACTCTGATTCATAAGCTATTTAGTTTGTTTGAAAAAAAAAAAAACTCATTTTTGATGCTTTTTATTTTTATATCGTATCAAATTAATACTAAACACGTATAGTATACGTAGTGTAATTTAATGCCCCTCTGTCATATCAACTCTGTATAAATTATTTTCTGTTTTGTGAAAGTGAGAACATTGTACTCGTAGGCCTACTCGTGGTAGACTGTAGATTTGTTGACCATTTTCTATTTTGTTAGGTAGCTGGTACTTGTTGCTTTCAACAAGTACCAGGTACTTAACAAAATAAAAGTACATATTAACACTGTTATTTAAAACTATTGTAAAAGCCGATTATTTATAAAAGAGTAACCGTGGAGTTTCTTGCCGGCTCTTCTCCATAGAGAACGACCAATTGGAACCGTGCACCTAGCTTCTGACGTTTCATAAGTGCGCATGTAGGTTTATGTGAAACCAAATATTTTGATTTTGTTGTAATCGTTATATATTTATGCTGTGCGTTATATGTGACTGTACGTGTACATAATTATATACATAAAATATTACTAATCTACAACAATATTTTCAATTTAGAGCTGCAATTCTCAAATATGTGTACTGTTTACACAAATTTCGTCGGAAAATCTTCCCAACCCAGCGCCTATTTAATAACAGAATCTACACTTAAAACCCCCATCAGTCTCACCTATTAAACGACATATTTCCTTTATAACCCCACGTGGTAGTCCCCCATGTTTTCCTCCCCCATAAATAACACTTAATGGGCTGTTTTTGTTCAGCGTCTGTAAATACGTTCAACTTTTTTAAAGTCCCATGTGCGGCGGTATTGGAGGGTTAATTTAAGCTCGCGTTTTTATAAGGCTTTCACGCGGTACCTATTATATTTTAGTCGTACGTATTTTATAATGTATGTTCATATATGGGTAAAGTTTGAGTATGTAAAAGTTATTTTACTAAGACCAGATCAGTACATATATTTCGTGTACCTACTGACTTTTTGGTGTTAAAAACATTGAGACAAACTTTAAAGTCTTTTGCCAACCCTAAAACCAATTTACAAAATAAGTAAAGATATAATTGCTTAATACCCCAGCCACAAAGCTTATCCGAAGATCGATCTATCCCAAATAGAATTAGCTCTTCAATTTATTTTTTATCAAAATACCTCTGCAGTAAGTGTATACAATTTGTGGGGGCTAGTTTACAACTCTTCTCCCCTCTCCCCGCCATCTAAAGACGGAGTGCGATGTTGTGACACTTCGCAAATTAATTCCTGGTCCAGCGAAATGAGTTTCATTTTCTACTTTTAGTTCGGAAGGTTGCGGGTAGTTTGAAAACTTTCTATAGGGAATGGTTTGCACCTAAATATGAATTTTCTGTGTGTAAATTTTGTGAAGATTGCTTCGTCAAAGTTTGAAGGTTTGTTTAGTTTCCCCTATGGTTATTATAAAATGTATAATTGGGAAATGATGAAACCTCATTATTGATTAGTTTTATGTCCATTGAAACTATGAAGTTAGTTATAAATCCATCTATTATTGTCCTAATAATATTTAAGTTATTTTTCACTGCAAACAACTTAGTTTGGAAATATTGATCCTTGTTGCCTTTTGGTTTAATCCAATTTATTTTCTATAATTTGACCCCTTCGCTTAAACCATTTTTGATCAACCAACTATCAAGATTATAAATCCAACTACACTTTCCCATAACTGTCACTACACGCATCTATTCGCAATTCGGTACATTAAGAGCAATTAAGTGAGCAACCAGTGACGTAATTGGTTTAGCAACCAGTCGCCGCAACGGGTTGCAGTAGCCTTCGCCGGCGCGGCGGTAACGTGCCCGTTATTGGGTTACAGGACATATTGATTGTTTTAGACGGACCCGGGCGCCATAGCGTGTGTCGAATAAAGGTTAGATATCACTTGGGATGTCGCTGAAATGGGACATGATTATAATAATATGTCCAGGGATGCTAGGGATTAACACTTTTGTGAGCTCACTTGCAAGTTCACTTCACCTTAGTTTTGACGGTGAGATTTTTACAGAATATAAACCAGCTGAAGTTATTGACATTTTGTTGAGTATATCGAAAAGCCGCGTCCCTTTATTTAATGTCAGGATGCAGCTACTTTTCGGGCACGTCAGTGAATGGAGGGTAATGATATTGTAAAATAATAATTAAGAATAGGACCTTTTTCCACAAGCGACAGATGGCGCTAGTAGTTGCACGAACTTTATACATCCGTTTAGGTATTCATCTGTAGAATATCGGTATTAAAGTATATTTGTTTTGTATAATTAATAAATCATTAAGGTTTAAACTTAAAAAGTTTATTTACAGTTAATCATAAGCCCTAATGTATTTTAGTTAGTCAAGTGATTGTATGTACTATTTACTCTGCTCTGATTGGTCGTATAGCCGGCTGAGTGTTCAATTCCTTTTAAAGTGGGGAACATTCTGGTGGTAACTGATTTGTTTAGACAGAGTCAGTCTATTTCGAAGCGTTGTACCGCAAGCATATCTTACCGTGCTTTATGTTATATTCTTACTAAATTAATAAACATTATTATTACTAAACTTGAGGTGTATGATTTCATTCCAGGAGGGTTGAACATTATGTAATACTAACATTGCGTGTAAATAGTAATGATTGGATAGTTTGGAGCTCATTTAGAATGAATTTGATTATTTGTATTATAATGATCACTGTAAGTCAACACCGTTCAAATCAGTTTTGTGAGTGAGACTTAAAAATGAATAAATGCGGTATTTTGTGCAAGAGTATATACGTACAGGTTTTTACAGTTAAAACCGCTTCACAAAAATCCACTATGACAGAAATAGTACGTAAAAAAATAAAAAGTAAAACCTCAGTGTTTCATTACATTGGAACGTATCCGGACGCACATTTTTAAACGTCATACATGAATGACAGATTGGCGTTTGGCGGGAAAAAACAACAAGCGAATGTTTGACACGAGTTTTTATAAATGAAAAATAAGCGAGTGTTTTTTGTTTTTACTGCTTACATACGCAATACTTTCACGCTATCACAACTCGCAAGTAGGCTGAATTCAGTATTCACAATATTTGTTGTTTTATGTTATGAAATAATTTGTATGTATTACGAGTTTACATTAAACAATCATCATTTACATTTAGGTTAGGGCGTAAAATTTTAATATGATATGAATTAGAATATGTATTGAGGATAAACTAAAACAGTGTGCAAAAGTATTTCTGCGTGATCTTTACTGATTATTACTATAATAAAGTACTTGGGCGACCGAGCTCTGCTCTGGTGAAAATAGAGAATGGTCATTTAATAGTACAGGAAAGTACATACTAATTCCATGCTGCCATGTCATATTCTAAGCCAGGTAGCCATCTTGTTCTAAACTTTGGGCACCGAGCTCTGCTCGAGTGAAAATACGGAGAAAACAAATTTTCCCAGATATGAGACGTAGCTCGGTAGCGTTTTCGCCCCCTATATTGCAATTTCCATCGAAATCGTTAGCTCGCCGAAATCAATGGGTAAATCAATAGGTAGCTCGCCGTCCGTTAAGGACCAGGCCCAGGCAGATGTCAGCACAACTAACGGGGTCCGGTTGGACCGATGCCTGCCAGGGTCGTGGGAAGGTCCGAAAGGGATACCGTGGCCCCTGGCAACGTACAGGCAACTGAAGGAACACGGGTGGGTTTTAGTCAGTAAGAGTCTGACACGCCCTCCCGCTATATATATATATATATATAAATAATGCTCGTTTAATAGTATAGGATTATTAAAAATGCTCGGTTGGTATTTTCAATCCATCACCTAAATGCGGTTATTGAATTGACGAGCCATTTGACCGATGGTAAGTATTTCCAATCGGCAAAAATTGTCACTTCTTTACAAACTTTAACCCCTTTAAGAAAATGAGTTTTCAAAAATCTTTTAATGCTCACTTTCGCTCTCTATGGATTTTTTGTGCAAAAATCCATGCTTGAGAGCTAGCGGTTTAGGCTGTGCGTCGTCTGTCAGTGAATGAATTTAAGATTTTTTTTCTAGAAAATTTTACCAAACGAAAGGAAGAGTGAAAATAGGCCCATTTTTTTGCCAGATACAAGCATCGAAAACCAAAATTTACTACTAACCTGATAGCCATACTCTTGGACTTGAGATGGTGCCACCGCTGGTTCATCTCGTCCAGCCTCCTCTGCAGCATGACGGCGTCCTCCTGCGAGGACAGGGAGCCGAGCAGACGGCGCCCCGTGCCTGTGAGCGATGCGTACACATCGCGGTGGGTCTCGATCTCGGATTGAAGGTCCTGGAACAATGAGGAGGAGGAATTAATATAAAGGTTAAGCTGGTTACTGGGAGAAGGGAAGTTTCCTTAATGTTGTTGTAGAAACTAAGCACATGATCTATTGATTATTTCTGAGTTTTTACACCAAAAAAGTCAGACGCTGCGACACATATTTATATAAGTAATAGTATGTTGATCATTTACAACCCAATGACTACGCTACAATCTTCTAATACTACTTGTTAAACGTATTTCTGAAAATCAGTCCAATCGGTTTCTGATAATCCTCATTCTCTTCAAAATATGGCTCATCTATGTTTATCAAGACTATACTCAATATAACCCATCTATGGTTTAACCGCAGCAAAATCAGCTAAACTTTATCAACCAATTAATCCAATTCCCGATTTTCTAAAAAACCCCTCAACCTTAAAAATTATTGGTTTCCAACTACCCACAACAAACCAATCCATAAACTAGAAAACTAATATAAAATCCATATCCATAATGAACTCCTACAACAGAACATACCGTTCATATTTTCTTTTCATCCACAGAGTAACAAAACGAACAAGTCCATATTATTACCGCTGGACCTACTGCGACTGCCACAGTAATATTATACGATGTCTTATTCATGCTGTGATTTCATAAAAACAGAGATATGTCATAGAATAAGGTTTAGCGTCCTACGAAGTAGGGAAGCGATACGATGCGAGAGAGCGAAATTATTTAACATACAATTAATGTAGTTTACTGTAAACAGCAACAAACAACAACAGCTAGTTTCGAACAACACCTAGGTTTTTGTTATCCTCGTTAATTCTTCTTTATTTGTCTTTATTCAACAGGGCACGATTTACACGACACCAAATTAAGTGACGTAGGAGTATTTAGTTCTAGTATTATATTCCACGAATGATAGGTTTTGGGTATTTGGATATGAATGTATTGAAAATAATCCTGCTACTACTGCTAGTTACTGTATGGCCATTTATTGTTTCAAGCTTCAGCATGCTTTCAGTTTTGAATCGCATCGCTTCGCATGTACTTCGGACAGTAGCTCGGTGCAAATACTCGTCCACAGCTGAAATAAGTGGTCTATTTGTAGGACTTTACCATCGCTACCGTTTACCGGCACTGCAGGAGCTTTTGCGACTAGTCGCTCGTTTTTTTGGAGACTTTGTTTTTGAAAACTTAAGTTTAGTTTGTTGATTTGTTATTTAGCTTAGTTGCTAGGAAAATAGCAAAAAAATTGTAATACCTAATGATTTACGGCAGCAGAGTGCTAAGCTGGTTTGTCTGATTAATTGAAGACAAATATACGAGTATGCACGTTAGAAAATACTGAGCCTATTATCTGTTCAGGCAAAGGAAAACCACAAACTTAAAACGATTTATCAAATCTTAGAATTAACGAAATAACCCAAAATAAAATCTGTATCCATTATAATCCCAAACAAGGTTAGTTAGTAACCACAGAGGCCTGTTTACATCGACCGGATCAAACAACAAGTTGAATTATTGACCGAAAGTTAGTTACCTCATGAATAACCGATAGCCGTGTAACTCGCTACACAAACACCTCGGACACTGTTTACTCATTGTGGAATTAACGGATTGAAGGATTTAGTAGAATCGGTAAACGGGCGATAAAAGGGTTGATTCTTATGATCATGTCACCAAGCAAAAACAAACACGGTTAACCATCGGGTTAAGAACTGTTCTTGAATAAACTCTGATTTATAATTTGCTGGACCAAAATGACAGATACGATCGGCCCTATTTTTTTAAATAACACTGTAAATAATTAATATTACAAAGGCAACACGACAACAGTAAAAGTCCTCCTGCTGAGAATGATTCAGCGGTCCTTGGTGAGAGTCACGTGATAACTATCTAGTTACCGAGTGACTCTTACCATGGACTCCAAGGACACCAAGGACTCCAGGGACACCAAGGATTGGAGTCCTTGGTGTCGACACTAAATGTCATTTTAGTCTAGCAAATAAAAAATCAGAACACAAATAAAACAATGCAAAAAAAATTGAGGGTAGGTGGACATACCGAAGTCAGAAGGGATTCTCGTACATAAAAAACCTGCCACTAAGATGAGATTATGACTTGAATTTCCAGTCATCATCTCAGTGGCACGATCAACGGCTATTCTTTTTTTTTTATGGGGCAAGCAAAGCCAATGCATTCTACCAAATTGCCAATGTCTAAAGTGAATTGGAATATAATGTCAAAAACTTATCAAAAATGTAGGTAGAGGTTTTTTGTTGACAAATTGAAACTTAGATAAGAATGCGAACGTTTTAAAAAATAGGGGCATTAATCCGCTCAGATGTAGCAGTACATTCTACCAAAATCCTTTTTACCGCTTACGGTTTTGCTCATCATTCAGTGACGATATTTAAGTTTCGCCTCTTGTTTGGCAGTCATTTTTGTGTGATATTCAAATGAAAATGTTATCTGTGGCTAATACTTTTAATAAGCATAAGTTAATGTATATATTATACGATATGGTGCTCAGGGTACTATACACACAGTTTACCTAGTGGTCGGCCCGCGAATCAGTACCTACCTAGTACTGTTAGCTGTAGTGGTTGAAAGTGTCGATAGTTTTATAGCGAAGAATAAACACAATATGGTAAGCACAGGATTGAGGTTTATGGAATATTTGGTCCTTAGCAATGTATCAAGTGTTTAAAATTAACGGTATCTATTGTCAAATTTTGTGTTCTTGTGTATAAGGCAACTTAGTTTCCTGTGATCATATTTCGAAAATTTTCACTAGACTAGTATTTAAAAATACTGAGGAAAAATAATAATCATTCAATTCGTAGCAAGAAAGTGTGTAAAGCCACCTTTGCCTAGCAGTAGAATACTTGCAACCAAGTACGTACAATATTTTAACAATTAATATCGATAAACCACACGTCCCACCCCTAGTGACGACAACCCCAGGCAATATTGATGTTGTTTACTCTAGCTATCGGCGCCTCACGCGCAGCCCTTAATAATACCAAGGGTTTATTATAATAAGGGTGCCTTAATACTATGATTTTCCTTTGTTATACCCTGGAAGGTGCAGGGGATAATCGATGAGGGTCCAAATCAGCTGGTTTGGGGGCCAAAGGTACCTTTTGTTGTCATGCTAATACAGGTGGGGTATTTTAGTTTCTAAGTTGTGTGTGGGGTTATTTACTAGAATAGATCCGATGAAAAAATCACAGAACTAAATGCTAAACTTGAAGCCTCCGATGGTGATTCTTGATTTTGATTGGAATAAATTAGTTTGGATTCACAAGTTTTGTGGACAAGCAAGTATTTTGAATACAACTATTAAGATTTAAGATTGTTTTAATTGTAGTTACATTATTATTGTCACTGTGTGTCTCTTGTACAGTCCCCTAGTTTTATGATTTATTTATTTTTGATGTACACAGAAAACAGTAGAGAAAAATACATAGAGATAGGTGACGTAGACACAGTGTGCAAAAAGAAAATGGGTACAGACTGAACGTATCATAAATGTAAAAAAACCCTGAAACAGTGTACGTAAATTAGTCTAGTACGAACATATTCCTTACGAACATTCCTTACGTACATAATATCCCAGACCAATTTCAGACATTTTTTGTGTCTATAAGTTAGGTTGCGTAATTGCAGGCTATTAACAACCTTATGTAACTGATTGTCGGTCGTTTGGAAGTATTTAGGTCTAGACGGTAGCCTCTTAGACTGATCTAGGTATCAACCAGGACCTTTATGCTGAATAAATTTTATAGGTTTTTGCCCGGGTATAAGTTTTGGGATCTATTAAGCAAGGCTATTTTTATTTATTTATTTATATATATACTCGTATATGTCGGAAATACGTCAATGATTTGACTAATCGGAGCACCAGCGCCGCCTAGCGGTGTTCGACAGAGTCTACAACATAACGCTCCGACCGGCCGGAGCTAAGCAGAGTTAGTCGGTGGCGGTCAAGCAGTGAAGACGTTTATAAACTGTCTCGCGTTCCGTATAGTTGTTTTGTGTACAGTATGTGAATCATTATTGTGATTAATTTGATAGTAAATTATAATGTGGTTTGACCTGCAAACGGTTTTTCTATTGCGCAATAACCAACACTACCGGCCTGCCTCATAATAACGAAAGAGACAAGTACCGTCTCCGTCATATACTTTATTGTATACCAGAAAATAAGTATATAGCAAAGAAAAAAAAAAAACACTACAAGACATACAATGGGCGGCCTTATCGCTTTCTGCGATCTCTTCCAGGCAACCTTGGCGATTTTATTTAGTTTATCAATTCTTATTTATTTTACAATATTTAACACAATTGACTATTTACAATAGAAATAAAATGACTAGCTAACTAACTTTTTATCTATAAAACATTATATTTTTTACAATTAAATCTTTGTTTAGAAGTATGAGTTGCCAGATAAAAACAGGTACAGTCAAGGAACGACAATGTTAAACAAATTCGTTTCCCACCAAAAAAAGCTCATGTCACCTTTGCGAACTGTAATTTTCATTCAAAATGTTGGCAATGACGTAGTCGGAAAAATAATAATGAGCGAGAGAAATAGGTAAACCTGCTTAAGATATTTATTTCTTGACTGTAGATACCAACATCATAATATATTTTCATTATAAACAAAATAGAGAAGTATAGAAGAAAAAGACATATTGCGCCGACCAGAGACATATTGTGATAAGGCTAGGAGAATGATGATGAGGACTGCGTTGTCAAATATTCAATTACTTTATGAATGCTCCATGATATAACTAGCCGTGCCCCGCGGTTTTACCCGCATTAGTCTCGATCCCGTAGGAATATCAGGATAAAAAGTATCCTATGTCCTAACCCAGGTCAATGTCTACCCATGTGCCAAATTTCATTCAAATCCGTTCAGCCGTTTTATCGTGAAAGCGTAACAAACAAACAAATAATATTGAAACAAACTTACTTTCTCATTTATAATTTTAGATATTTTATTCAAGAAACATCTCCATGGTGTATCACATTATACAACGCCATCGCAACATCTTGTCCATGGGTTGTATAAAACAGCCCATGGGAAGCGAGCAGGCCGTCACTCCCTGCGGGAGTTCTCAACAACAAACTTAATCCTAACTTCTAAAAACTAAGTTACGACCCTTCACGCAATTATGACGCTTTATTTTATTACTCGGAAACGCGTTAAACAATTATAATTTAGTACACTTGGATTTAAGTTCAACTTGGACTTGAACTTTTAATTAAAAACCTATAGGAATTCAGAAAGTGTACTCGAATATTATTCTGTGGCTGGGATAACAGAAGAACGCCCAAAAAAAAATGCCTTATTGGGAAACAAAAACAAAAAAAAATTGACAAGAAACCGACCGAGAAAGAAAGAATTCGAGATTCGACCGCAAATAAATTTGGATAATTATGACGATGAGATAGGAAAGACCGCCTGGCCGAAAAAATTGCCACCGTTCAATATTCACAAACAAGCAAGAAAGGAAAAAAATCATACAGCCATGGAAACCGGATTAAAAACGTCAATAATACAATTCTTATCGAGATTTTGCAGTTTCCCAGTAACCCATCGATTAAACTCGTTACGGTTTAATATCAATCGGTTTAAATCATTCACATTCGCGCAACGTACCAAAATTCAATAAAATTCAATCGAGAATTAATTAAAAATTCGTTATGTACAAATGTTTATATTGTCCAACTGTTCGTTGATTACAGTGGCGGTTAAAAAAACGTGGCCATTTAAAAAAGAAATAACCGGATTCCCTGTATTCAATTCGGTTTACTGTGACTGTTACTGGTTGTTAGTTTAACCGGGTAGTGATACGGCTATCGGTTTTAACTTTTCGCAGCGATTTGTAAGGATTTATTTTATGGTCCGGGTGTAAAGTAAATAAACAAGTGTGTTACAGTCACCACCACATGGCATGCTACATTCTTCGTATCCTAAACTGAATACCAGAATGTTTTTTTAAAGCAAATTGACTAACAACTAAAACTGTCCGTATATTCAAATCACAAACGTACATACTTCTTTGACAGTTTTATGAGATGGCTTTAACACGACAAATTGACGTAGGGTGTCAATTTCCTTGACAGTACATACCAGTGAAGATAACAAATGGGGATTCGTATATGTAAAGGCAAGCAATAACACAAACAGTCAACGTTCAGCTTTATATGAAATCGAATAATCGAGCAAAAATAATCCAGACATACATAGTTCTGAAAAATATTTAAAGCTTAGAAAAATTCTTTCTGTACTTACAATGTGATCTTTTGTATCAAAGCTTTTAACAAAAAATACCGACACACGCTGAAAATAAATAACTTCTTTTGTGCTTTCTGTAATAATTATAAGAATTTGTTAGTAAATATTTGAAATACGTCCCGAGAGGATGCCCTTTGCAATATAAAATAATTTCTCTTTAAAAATTTGTTCGCGAATCTTGAGAATCTTTGTTGAAATATTAGAAAATATCTTAGCGATTATCTTGATATGTAGCAGTTTTTGAAGTTTCCTCTTATTCTTTTTCATTCTTTCAGTTTTCAACATTAAAGTTTTATAAAACTTATGGAGATCGAGTTTTTTTTTAAAGTTTCTTTAAACAAGTAAAGAAGCCATTTTCTTCAAGTGTAGGCTCATACGACATAGATACAAATTCCCTTTGACAAAAAACTGTACTAGCTCATTATTTATTTGGTCTCAGTGCTCCAAAATCTAGCCTCCCAGGGGAAATCTAGCCTCCCAGGGGAAATTTGGCAACTTCTTTCTCAATAACAAGCTCTAAGACGAGACAATTGTATTATAACAAAAAAAAACACACTCGGAAAGAAAACTTTAGAAGAAGAAATTAAATAAAGAATCGCCTTCAATAAGGAAATAATCTATTATAAATGCGAAAGTTGCAGTCTGTCTGTTATCTTTTCACGCCATAACGTCTAAACGGATTCGGATGAAATATTGGCATTCGAATAGACATAACCTTGGTTAGGACATACGATCCTTTTTATCCCGACAGTACGTTCCTTCGGGATAATTTCCGACCTCAACACGTATGAAGCCCCGAGCAAAAGCTAGTAATATTATTCTACACAAAGTAGGTGTTCTACATTTTAAGGCACAAAGAAGTAGTAGGAATAACTAATTAGCTTGTTAAGCAAATAATTAAGAAGTTAAAAAATATGCCTTCCCCTGGCCGCGGCATTTAATTCGAGCAACACTTCATTACGGCGGCGGGGGCGATCCATCTTCCCCTGTCTAACCTGGTCCTTCGAGATTTATTACCTGCCAGATTTACTTAAGTACTTTTATTCTGCTTGTTATGAGCAAAGATTATTTTGCAGAAGGTGAAGTTTTCTATCTACACGGAGTTAGGTTTTATTTAATTTGGGAAAAAAGTTTAGTAATTGGCTCATAAACTGAAAGATGACTTTTTTAATCCTTTTGGATTTGTAGTTTCTCATATTATGTTCCTAGCAAGTACTTAATCAGATTTTTCTCCCAACAGTTTGGATTAAATAACAATCGTTAATATAATCCGTTTTCTTTATAAAAATAATACAATTCTATTTCAAATAACATTATTTTCCGGTGCTTATTTGCTTATTTCTTGAAATTCCGTTCTTTTGTTTTACAATATTTTATTCTCTTCAACATTCATTACAATTCTTTTTACATTACCAAGAATGTCTTTAAACTCCTCAACCGATTTGACAAATTCTTTATCATCTATGTACACAGTAATATCACAAAAAAAAAAAACGATACTTAGTCAATTATATACACTCTGAACTCTTCATTATCCTTGCAGTTAGGCACAAATCCCGATTCATACTTTCCTTAGTCTATGAAAGTCACAGGTGTGCCATAACCTGGCGGGTCGTATCGTTAAATTGATACAGTCTCTCGGCCTACTTGCAGCTTATACCTTAATACTAGCTTAGACTACTTGTACTAACTTTAATGCTCCCTCTTCTTAGTGTTTACGGAAGTTTGTGTGGGATATACGTGGTTACCCAGACTTGGTGCGGTGGTGTCAATTGAGGCAATTGTGTGAGTGAGTTTGGAAAAGGACTATTTGTGGAGCTTAGAATAGAAATTGATTTGTCTATTATTGTGTGCCTATTTGTATCGGTCTTTGTTTGTTGCGGGAATGGTGACGCAAGTGTGCGCTTTTGATGCACTACTACTTATTGCTCAATAATAAGATCTATGACGCGACTACTCTAGCTCGCTGTTCATTGTTTGCTCCGGATCGGCTGCGGCGGTCGCGCGCCTGTGCCTCGCGGTGCCTGTTCGCGGCTCCGCCAGGGCGTGCCCATACTGCTCGATATGCTGGGAACAATCCAGGCGATCAATCTGCTGAACGCCCTGATTGCTCAGGAGCTCGATGTTGACATATTTATGTGTAGCAGTAAATGTATGTTAAATGTTTGCATGAAGTTTTTTAACTAAATGTTTTTGTTGGCTTGCTGCGTGCTTTGGTGTTTACTGTAAGTGCAGCAAGCAATTGTTATATAAATAAATGTGGTAGCATTCTGTAGTTAGGCTGAAGGCAACGAATTAGCTAGTGGCAGGGATAGCGTAGTGGTGTGACCGTCAGACTGCCAAGTCATAGGTCTCGAGTAACCCAAGGCATGCACCTCTGACTTTTCGGATTCATGTGCGTATTATATAATTATCACTTGCTTCCAAAACGGTGAAGGAAAACATCGTGAGGAAACCGGCATGCCTGAGAGATCCTCGACGGCATGTGAAGCCAAGTCAGAGGTCCACGGGCGGCTTTAAAACTTTGACACCAGGTCAGTCACTAACCACACGAAAAGACGAAGCTCTCTTTATCCTCTCATTGGTATAGTTAAAATATCATCAACAAAACGATAGGCTTTACTCGGAAAATTGGTCGTCTTGTACGGACTTTTACCTTATAATCTAAGTAATTTTATTTTAGGTTACTTTTAATGCCATTGCGTCTACTATAACGTATCAGTCAGAATTTTCAATGTGCTTATTTGGCCTAAATATTAAACCCCGAAACTCAAATCTGAAACCAGCTGTAATGAAGGAGAAATCAAAACAACAACTGCCAATCAAGTACTATGGCACGAGATTAAACCACAAATCAAATGGCTTATACTTTACGAGGGTTTAAAATAAAACCATCTCTTTAAAATTCAGTATGAATCTGAATTAGAATCGGACCATAACAGTTAGCAAAAACTTATTATACAAAATGACGTAATATTCAAAACACGTTACGATGGCACGTTCCAACATGTCCCGGAACAAATTATAACGTCCTACAAAGCCCTAATACCAGGCAAAGTGGGCAGACCCGGGCAGAACGGGCATACCCGGGCGTCAAATGTAAGAAGTTGCAAATTCAGCGGACACGTTACCCGGGTTTGATTAGGATCAAAACGTGGTTTGAATCGTTAATTTTAGTAGGTAATGTGGTTTTAAGTTGGTCTTTAAGTGCGGATTTTTTGTCAAAATTGTTATGGAATATTGTACACTGACAGCTCTTGAACGCGTTTAGATGTGCTGAAGGCGTTCAATTTTATTGGTGAAACCCGTACTAAAAGGTTTATAAAGGTTTTATTGGTAGTAGTGGAAAGAAGAGATTATTTTATTATTTATCCTGTTTTATTCGAAGGCTTAAATTGGTTGTCAAATCTTAGATTGATGGGACTTTTTTAAATTAATTAAGCTTCCAGAAACTGTCAGGTAAAAAAAGAGGTAATTAAGCAATAAATATTCAAATCGGAAAATTTATAATTGTTATTAAAATGGAACGGAAATTCAGATGTTGTGGTACAATTTCGAAAAGCGATGTTCATAAACCGATGTAATTAATTGATAGTATTAAATTGACACTGCTGCTAAAAAAAACTCAAGAAAGAGAAAAAACGGGCATAAATAAATAACACTTAAGAAAAATAGAATACTAACTGAAGACTTTTCTAAATAGGCATTACATTACAATAATTTGATGTGTCAGTACCAATTTCCATGATGAAGGTTCTGGATTAAACCGGTTATATCCAGCTCGCGGGTTGACAAAATGGCGGGCAGTTTTTGCTTGGAGTTAGCATAATTTATGTTCGCAATAATCATATTTGTTACACCAATGGACAGTTTCATTTCGAATGTAATTTAGAAATTATTAGGGTGTAAAGGTTTGTTACGAGTTAATGGAATTTTATTTGAGGGACCAATTTAATTAACGAAAAAGCGGGATGTGAATTTATGTTTGCACATCTTTTTCAGCAAGTTCCAGGTTAGGGTACTCATTAATAATAATGCTGTATGTAGATTAACTTTATTTTGTAATTAGTCAGGTTCACTGTAACTTTTCTGCATTTGGTTAATTTGCATAATTAATGGCGACATCATATATAACAATTGCCGGGCGCGGAAAAGAGTCATACATTAAAATTCATAAGACTGTTGATTTACACCCAAAAATGTATTTACGGACCCCAAAAACCAGTTAGACAAAGCATCATTAAGCCGAACCCAATCTAAAATGATTTAGCTCCTGTCAAACCCCCCTTAAATCTCGGAACCCATCAGAAAACACGGAACATATATCAAGTATAATCCAAAATCGAAAAAAAGGGAAATACATAAGTAAAAAACTTGGTACAGCCAAGTGAATAAATCAAGTTGCAAACGACTGTGGAACCGGGAACCGGATCAAGCGAGTAATCCCCGGCTGGTAACCGGGTTGTAACCGGATTTAGGCGGATATAACCGGGCCGGCCACCTGCGATAACGAGCCATCGCGGTTGCGCTCCAATGGAGCTCAGTTAAGGTGTCCCCACACTTGGTTGAGCTGGATTTGGGATGCACTTGGAAATTGTGCAAGACTCTGTTTGGGGAACCATTTTGGGGTTTTAGTCAAATTCCTTTTCTTGATATTAGGTAGCTACTCCACCATCTAACCATGTCAGACACTGCATGGTTCTCGTATGATCTGACCAAAATTATGTCAGGACTTTAATAGAGACTCTGACCTCTGAGTTCGTCGCTCTGAGAAAAAAAAAATCAAAAAATTCAAAATTCAAAAGTCATTTATTCAAACTAGGCTGAGAATCAGCACTTTTCGAACGTCAAAATTACATAAGACAGTCTCCCAAAACGCCCACCCTTCACCACTTCCTAGTGCATTAGCTGGGAAGAAGAAGTGGCGCAACAAACTCCCCAGCAGCACAGCTGTCTGTTCAGTTAGAAGAACAAAAAAAAAGTCTAAGAAAATTCTATATAATAGTATTCAAAATAATTTACATTACGCAACACAAAACATAATTCAAATTATTATCCATATGTTAGCTAGCACACGCCAATATACCAAACAAAATCATCGAGAACTCAACCAATCAATCATCGATACTCAGGCCGAAATAAAAAAAACTAAACGTAAACAGAATTAATATCTAAATAAAAAAGCCTCCAGGCATAAAGGGCGTGCCCGCTTACATATAGTTGTAACTGGAAGTTATAAATGATAAACTAGGACCATCGATGTAAAATAAATAAACAAAGAGTTAATTACTAATAACAGTAAATAATATGATCAATTGTCGAGGTCACTAGCTAACCACATATTGCAATACAACTCATAAAAAAACAGTGTGATGAGTAGATTTTGTCAAACAAAGAAAACTCCTTGACGTGTAAAACTGATTGTTTTAACTAATTTACAAAAACAAATATCATTTTACGAGTATCATCATTTATCGCTAGTTATCTGGAAGCTTGGAGGTATAATTTCTTGTCACTCTAGTTCTGTTAACTATTCAGTTCATAATTTCTTGTCACTCTAGTTCTGTTAACTATTCAGTTCATAATTTCTTGTCACTCTAGTTCTGTTAACTATTCTGTTCATAATTCTACGGCTATGCAGCAAAAGTCTAATTTTAACTTTAGATTAATCTCTTTTTGAAAAGATCAGATCCTTCTTAATATGTTTTATATACCTTTAATGCCTAGTTTGCTATCTTCACAACTATTCAAATAACCCAGCTTCACTCAAGTCATTCTTATCCGGATCGTTCACCCGGATAACTCGACCAAGAAAAAAAACACCATCCTCTGCAATGTGGTCGCACCCTAACTCGCTTTGCTCGCTCACTCGTTACATAGCTTCTCTTTTGTTAGTTTTACAAGTTTCTTATTGCTCACCTATTGCATCGAATTGAAATTTCTTTTTAAACATCTCCTAGATAAACTTTGTGGTTCGTTTGAGCGGAAAATATTTCAAGGAATTCTGAGTGAGAAGGTTTGTTTAAATAAATAGATTAAGAGGGAGCTGGGGTTGGCTATGTGGAAGGGTTAACTGTGCTTTAGACTGACTTTGAGGTGAAATGATTGATTACTTTGCAATGTTTACTGCCCAGCGAAACGTAGGACCGCCCATTGTGTCACACTATGTAAAATTTTTACTTTGAAAAAAACAGATTCTTCTTCAAAGTTATTCTGCCGATGACAATAATCAGTGCGACTTGTTTGAAAGGATAAGCTTTCAAAGGCATGTTTCCCATTAACTCCTGTGACACATTAAAAACGGGTTTCCTTGTCAGTCAATGAAAAATTACTTTACTGATCTCCAAAAAAAAGAAATGTTACATCTTTACGAACTAAAGGTAAATCCTTAGACCTTCTACCTATTAAATGTGACAACATTATAACGTCACTAACGCCGCTGTAACCATGACAACCATCTTCGCAACTCGCCACAAATTCATAAGCATAACTTAAAATGAATTGAATATACCGCCCTGTACAAAGTGGGGCAGATACACCTGAAACTTGTGCTTCAGGCGACGTCTTCGTTAGATAACGGATAACTTATCTGTTGCTTTCAGAGGGTGGGCAGAACTCCAAGTGTCAAGGAGGGAGTTTCTTCTATTATACGAGTAGTTTGCTTAGAACTGGTTTTGTTTCGGATTTGTGTGAGATGGGGATCTTGTTTTTGTAAATGAATGATGATCTAAATAAACATTTATTTATTTATTTACTAGCTGACCTGTCAGACGTTGTCGTGTCAAAATGTCAATTTCGATTTTTTGGCTGTTTCTTTGGGTTTTTCCTAATCCACCCCAGTAATGAGACAAAAACAAAAAATATATTCAAATCAGTCGAGCCATTTTCGAGTTTCTGTGAGACTAATGCACGGCAGTTGATTATATATATATGTTTATAGATAGATAGATTAAAATGTATGGACAAATTAAAAGTAACTTTACGAAGGCCCAGAAGTACCGCTCTCTTCTCCATCAAAGGAAAAACACGCATTGAGTCCTTACAACGAGATTTCAGACTAAATAATACAGCCGGTCTATGCGATAAATTTAGGTGAAGTAAACTGTCATACCACCTGACATTATTGACAGCTCGCTTCGCCTAAGTTTTCACTGTGACATTTTTACATAACAGCAGGTTTCTTCACAATGTTTTCCTTCACCGTGTGACAATTTAGTTTCCACATTTACAAGTACATAATAAAACTGAAAAACTATATAAATAACCTTTTCAGGCTTCGATCTTTTGCAGGTTCAAAAAACACGATTGTAAATTTTGCACGATATTCTTTCACTATTCGTACACTTTTCCATCCATTCCATAAATAATCCCCACGTTTTCCTTACTTCACACGGGGACTAGATAATAAGCTTCTCAGATAAACTAACTACATTGCGAAACTAATACTTCAGCTGTCTTTTTACCCGGTTTAATCCAGATCGCACCGGTTGGCGGCTGTGAGGACCAGAAAATGGATACAGAAGTACACATTGAAATTGAGTAATTGTGTTATTTTATGAATTTTAAACACAATGCCCGAGATTATGTATTATTTATTTAGCGCTAAACGAATTCAAAACATAATTCTATGTCTATCATTTTCAAACGATTGACAGAAATAAAACGATGTTTTACCGTAAAACGCAACGATCTTTGAACTCAATGGTAAAACACGGAGATGGACCAAAGTTTCTCAACAGGATTAGTTGTAGGTAACGCCACGTGTTAAAATTTATGTCGCTATAAATTATTCTGAAGTTTGACATTTATCAAAAGTTTTGTCTCTCAGAGCGTCCGCGGTTTTTACCTGTTGTGGTCCTTCTGCATATTCCTACATATTACTGTAACCGGATAAAACCGGTCGTCTCTCACAGGTTGCACGTAGCATTACTATTGCATACCGATACTAGTACTGACACTTCAGACACCACCGACACCCAGACAGTTGAATGTAAATTGTATTTACTGGAAATTATTACCACCATTCTTCAAGACATTGCGGTTGAAAAATGGAATGCATTACGATCGGTTCTTATTTGAAATACGGATGGATTTGCTTATCAATCGGTTGGTAAGCAGAATTTAAGGCGTCTCGAAAGAACATAGTACCTATTTAAAGGGTACTTACTTCTAGTGTGCAAATTCTTCTGAAGGACGAAAAATCTTATAATGCTCAAGCCGTGTGCCCGATGGGATTTCCCATCGCCAAAAATTACGAACTTCCATACAAAGTTTCATACCCTATGTAACCCTTTTAGGGGAGTAATTTTCAATCAAATCTAAATTTCCAATCCTTCCTACGTAAGTTCTTTTTCTTCTTCCCAGTCGTTCTCTCACTGCTGACAATCGTGACTCTGTTTTAAATTGTCAACGGTCTTACCCCATCTGTTACGATTAGTGGCCTGGTGGAGGATGGTATCGCCAGTTGCTCGGATACTTGATCCGACCACCTTTTTGGGGTTCGGCTTTCGCCCTCTATTTTTCCAGTCACCATTACACGTTCCATGTTGTTGGTACCCACTTAGACTCAAGGTAATTGCTCAGTTTGCAGGAAAATTTCATGCATCTAAACTCAGCGGTATAAGCTGTGCATTATTTATTAGTGAGTGAATTTAAGTTTTTTTATAAAGTCGTTTTTTTTTTTTAGTTAAATCAAAAAAGTTTTACAATGATATAATTACACCTTTTTTGGAAATCAACTTAGGTATTCTATTTTTAAACCCTACCTTGTACCTTTTTTTGTACCTAACCCTTTCTAAAATTCACAGTGACTTTCCACATGATTAGAATAACCTCCCTCACTCTCATATCTTACGTAATATACAGGGTTATCACCATAGATATAAGAAAGAAGGAGATATGCCCGGTAGTTGAAAATGTATCGAAACCCAATGTCTTCTATCTATCCCTACTCTCTAGCCTGCGATCACACATGCGATCAGTAAACCCAATAAATACGAGGCCCCGCTCACACTTGCAATTTACAAATCAGAACGTACTACATAATCAATTATAAACCTTATCCCATCAAACACAGCGTGCATTTACCATGCACCGTACAACTCACCCACACGAAAACATCGTTCGCTATCGTTGTGCTGTGCAAAAGCCATTTATTTTACATATACGCTAGTGATTGACTAAATCGGAAACTTATCGATTCTCCCATTTATATTTGTATTAAAATTTTTGGAAGTTACTGAAAAAATTATAAATAAAAAACGATATACATATAATAATATGATATAAATAAACAATAAGTAAGTAAAAAAAAGAAATATTAAGTAAGCCAAAAAAATAACAACATTATGAGAAAATCTAAATGAGTATAAAACAAGATTTCACATCGGTCTTCCAATCAGGCTATAACTGTTGACAAATTGAAGAATAAACTTTAATAGTAATATAAATTCATACGACAATCGACATTATTGTCGATAGCCTACGTTAGTTGATCTGCACAACCACATCACTAATCCGTCACAAGACGCTGCGGCCGTACTAACGATGCAACCGATTAAAGTAAATATCGTTTTGTAATTTTTACATTGCTTGTCCAGTTACTCAGCGACATACTTTGGTAGTGGTAAAGAAGCAATGTATTTACTACAATAAAAGTACAGTCGCTGTGATATATGAAAACAAAAATAACGTAGTAAAGGCAAGAAATATTTTACGATTTGTTGTTTTTCATGATTTTCAACACAAATATAGCAAAATACTTGTGCTGATTTATGAAAAGTGGTTCTACGATTTATAAAGTTTATAGTTTAGCTTCGATTTTTACAAGAAACCACTGAACAACACGGTATTCTTAAATGTTATCACGATCGCGCTCGAAAGCGCACTAGTTAGCGGAGACGGCCATTTGCCTGAGGCATGAGCATTGTGATCAAGACGCGCGGACACAGACACGCCCCCATACCACTTCTCCTGTTATTTATATTTCTATGGTTATCACCGTATATACTATAAGTACTTATACTTTGTGACGTCATGACTGCGTGGGGCCATGTACTGAGAATATTAAATAGGGTTTGTGACGTGATTAATGGAGTGTAAGAGTAAGTAGAATTTAAGGTGTTTTGCATGTAGGCCTAAGGTGTAAGTAAGTTAGGGTTATGAAAATAAGTACTTATGTCAAAAAACACGAGAGAGCTACTTTGAGTGGAAATTGTGTAAGGATGAAAGGATTCGCTCTTTAAATTCAGTATCTTAGGGATTTGAACCGTGTTACCTAGTAAGTGGGTTTTGGAGGTCAGATAAGCAGTCGTTCCATGTAAAATACTGGTATTCAGCAGCATCCGGTTAGACCGGATGCCACCCTCGGCTCGGTCGGCTTCTGAAATGGCTTATCACCACCTAGCCTAGCTTTTTCCCTAGGCAGATGTCGATAGGGTATATAGGGATTTGAACGCTTTTAAATACAAATGGAGATCATAATCGTGATGTTCGTGACGGAAACGAAAATATTTGGAAATTCTTAATATTTCGTTTGTCTGTAATTAGCTGGAGATGGGAGGCTATCAAAACAAACTAATATTAAGGTACCTAAGCCAAAGGCATACGGTAGATATAGTGGATATATCTTACCTTATGTAGATTTTATTTCTGAATAAGCTGGCATTTGAAATATAAAAACTTTACGGTGGAGTTTCTTGTCCATTCTTCTCCATAAGAAAACTACCTTCTGGAAGGGGCGACTAGAATCAATTAATTTTTTTTTAATTTTTGACGTTCAAAAGTGCCTTGCAAGGGCCTATTTGAAATAAATTATTTGACTTTGACTTTGTACTTTTGATAATAGAATTTGGTAACGGTTACAGTCAAAAAGAAACCTTAAATCTACTTTTGTTGCTGAGTTGTTCCATGAAATATTGAATTTAAATAACAATGAAAACAACATTTAATTGTAATACTTGGAGAGACGTAACAAAAAAAAACTGTACTATCGAGTGCACACCATACCACGCAATAAATTAGTCGCAGTCGCAGCGAGCCGCGGCGACTAATCGCGTTATCTCAATCAAGTGGCGACCGCCGCAGGCTCGTCGCTGCGTTTACCACATTAAGTGTGGCTCTGCTTAGGCTACGGTGTGTGAACCTGGCCTTAACTCGATTAAGTTTTGAAAATTAGTTTGTTAGTGATATTTCGATTTAGGAATGTGTATATTTTGAAATAGCGTGTCTTTCGTTAACAAGGTGTAACAGACTTAGAAGATTTAAAGGGGTGAAAAATCAAGTTATTATATCATAAAGGCCTATTCAACTAAAAATGTCATGGGTAATTTCGCCCCCTGAAATTAATGTCAAAATCTCCCCTTCTCCTCACTACGATAAGAAAAAGTATGTAAATTCAGTGATAAGGGAGGAACACCTGTGTGTTATCAGGATCGAATGTCGCCAGTGACACGATGAGATTAGCCAGCTTGCGGACTGAATAACATTATTATATTGATTTCTCTTTATCACAGCCTTTCCTTTTGTCTAAAGGACTATGCTTTCACTTAAATTTTATTCTAGGTTTTTTTCCGCATCGAATGTGTCCCACATCAAACACATAAAAACACATCAACACTAAATCCCAAAACAAAACAGCATAACACCAACATCCCACATGCTACATACAACATCACCAAACGTCTCGCCTAGCCTCTTAGGTACTGAGTTAATTAATACCTTCAATTCGACCCACCTGCATTCACCCCTAACTGTGTCGCGCTTTGAACCTGCCTCACATCTAATTACCAACACCCTGTATACAATCCAATTTCACCCCTACGTCAACATTTTATGGTTGAATTTGGGTTTAGTTAAACGAATTTGGGTTGCGACGTAAGTGAATATTTAAGGGATGGAATTAATGTTTGATTACGTTATTGTAATTTTCATGATGTGTTTGCCTTGTTGTTGTGTTAATGACTAATTTAGGTGTGATTAGTAAACTGAATCTGAATGTAGGTACCTATCTACATTGGTTGATATTAGAAATACATAATTTATGAATTAATTATTTATCAAAAACCGTAACCTAAAATTACAAAAAAAAACTCACCTTTTCAAAATGCTTCACCTCCGCCAGCAAAACGAAGTTGATGTGTATAAATCTCGCATCCTCACAGGACCTAGCCCTCTGCCGATACCCCGGCTTACTATAACAATACCTATAACCCGTATACTCCGAACTGTCAATGTCCACTTTCAACCCCCCGTTATATCCCCAATCACCTCCACAGCCCCAACATACACCTTTGGTAACAAATTTCTCCCAAACATCTAAAAAGCCATGCTTTTTCGCCCCCGCATGGCCAATGCGGGGGCGTCCAGGCCATGTTCCGGCGTTGGGCTGTAGCCTAAGGCCTTTTTGAGTCCTTTGCAGTTTCCACTCTCCGTAAGTCCCAGTATCAGCTGGCTTTTTCCATTTCCATTTGGATATCACTCGTGATTTTTTTGCAAAGTTTTATTTGGCACTCACTTTGACTGTTTTTTTGTTAGGTCCCGAATTATGGGTCCTATTAAGTATTTTGTGTCCACGGGTCGCATTGGAGGGTTAACTTTTCTCTTTTTGGCTTACACCTCTTTGCTAATGATAGCCTTCTTCAGTGAAGGTGCTCCGATTTCTGTTCAATAATTACTGAGTACTTAAATGTAATTAGCTTTTAACATAATTGGAGTTCGGAACTGGGTTATTCAAAAGCGAAGAGGTGAAGCTGATTTACTTTCGGTTTATTTACCAAAGTAATTATTTGGAGTTTGACGTCAGGCATAGAGATGTGTCAATGGTTACAAAATAAAAAGAAACCTAAAAATAAGCGCTTTTTTAAAGAAAAACTTGGTCTAAAATAAAAGTACAAGCCTCAACTTTTTCAAGAACCACTTTCTTAAAGTTTTCAAAGCGACAGAAAAATAATTGACGGGCGCTCTTGTTTAAAAAAAAAAAAAAATTAATAAAAAATAACGCAAGTTGCTAACGTTAAAACTTGACACTTTCTTACTTATTAATTAGTCGCTGAAAATCTAAACTGAAGTGGCGTCTTTGAGTAAAATCGCTAAATCACGGCCTCACCCCCCTGTATTTCTGCTTACCCCCCTGGCTCGCAGCGTTGGCATCGGAGGCCTATTAATCAAATAACTCTCTTGTGATTAATTAGCTAATCAGCAATTAGTAAGAATCGTTGAAATTAAGGAGAACGGATGTACGCATACCCGTGTGTGGGAAGTGAGTGAGGTTGTTCTGGAGAAGGCGTTAGTAGAAGAGGTAGTTATAGTTACAAATATTTCTGTGTTTATTGTTTTGAGAGCAAAATATATTTTGAAATATATTTTTTGTAGGTTTTTTAAATACATTTGAGTAATGATTAGCAGTGAGTCAGGGAAATTAATTGTTAAGCAAGTTGACTATAAACTAACTTAAATTGTAAGTATATTCAAAACTGTCATTCTTTCACAGTGTATGAAATGGTTGTAACAATTAATTTCATCTAGATCTTCGAAGATAATCCGATTTCCTAAATCGGATCCACTGGAGGATCGTAATTAGCGGTAGACCTAATTTAGGGATCAGATCAGACTGTAATTTAAAGTCAAATCATCGGCTGATAAATGGTTGCCCTCACAAGATCCTTACAAATTATAAGAACTTTGAAAACACACTACATCCAAAAGTACATTACGGTCGCAACGCATTTATTTATTTATATACTTTATTGTACACCAGATTATACATTACATAAAGAAAAAGTAATACACTACAAAATATACAATGGGCGGCCTTATCGCTTACTGCGATCTCTTCCAGGCAACCTTGGAATGGACAGTGATTTTCTGGACATAAAATGGGGTTGTCTTAGGTGCAAAAAAAAGGTATATAGGTACAATATACTATAATAGATACCCAGATAAATGCTATATAATAGATACATACATACTAACTATATAAGTAACGAAAATAAATGACGAATATTATTACAGCTAACGATAAAAACAGAATCATAACGATAAGTAATGTTCTTTCACGAGTCTTTTAAACACTGGCAACGATTGCGCGCGCTTTATTGGAACTGGTAATGCATTCTACAAACGAGCTGCCTGGACAGTAAAGGATTTGTCAAAGAAAGTTGTGGAATGCATTGGCATTTTAAGCTTCAAGTTATCTGATTACCTTAATAATTTCGTGTGAGAGTCACAAAGAAACTGGAAACGTTTCTTGAGATAAAGAGGGGTGGAAGGGGAAAAGAGCACATTATACAAAAGGTAAAGAATATGAGCATTCCAGCGAAGGCGAATTGGTAACCACTTGAGCTTCACGCGAAATTCGGAAACATGGTCATATTTGCGTAAACCGTATATAAACCTTATACAAAAATTTGGAAGCCGCTCAAGTTTATCGAGTTGGTCTTGAGTAAGGTCAAGATAGCTGGCATCAGCATAATCAAGGATGTGTAGAAGAAGAGATTGTGCAAGCGCAATCTTGGTGGCAGTCGGTAGAAAATTACGTATTCTTTTCAAAGATGCAGCGGAAGCGAACAGCTTGCGGCTAACTTCCTGTAGCTGGGCAGTCCAAGAGAAGTTCTTATCAATGAAAATCCCCAAGTTTTTAACTTTCTCGCTGAAGGGGATAACTGAGTTGTCAAAAGAAACTTGGGGAAGAGTCGTCCAGTCAATCCTTGAGACCATCCTACTACTGCCCACCACAACAACCTGTGTCTTTACGGGGTTGACCATAAGTCCATACCTCTTGCTCCAGTGGCATATACGGGCCAGATCGCGATTAATCGTTAAGATAGCCTCTGAACGATTTCTAAGAGGAGCTCGTGAGTAAAGTTGTAAATCATCTGCATAAAGATGGTAGGAAGAAATTAGTTCATCGGAGATTGAGTTAATAAACTACCTAGTTAATAAACTATTACCAGTTCAGATAGGTGTACCTCAAGGCTCAATACTGGGTCCATTCTTGTTCTTAGTGTATATCAATGACTTACCATTCTATTTAAAGGGTATCTGTGAAGTTGTACTGTTTGCAGATGATACCTCTCTTATTTTTAAAGTAGACAGGAATAGACAAGATTTTGACGATGTAAACAGTGCACTCTCAATGGTTACAGATTGGTTTACGACAAATAACCTAGTTCTCAATGCTAAGAAAACGAAATGTGTAAAGTTCGCCCTACCTAATGTTAGAAATCTAGGTCCCAACATCGTCTTAGATAAAGAGGTGCTTGAATCCGTAAATTCGGCAGTTTTTCTGGGCATAACAGTAGACGCCAAACTTCAGTGGGGCCCACATATATCGAGCCTAGCGGGAAGGCTCAGTTCCGCCGCCTACGCCGTCAGGAAAGTAAGACAATACACTGACGTCGATACAGCTCGTTTAGTCTATTTTAGTTATTTTCATAGCGTTATGTCCTACGGTCTTCTGCTGTGGGGCAAAGCTGCTGATATTCAAAATATATTTGTCCTTCAAAAACGAGCTGTTCGAGCTATTTACCAGCTAGGTGCCAGAGTTTCTCTAAGAGATTTTTTCAAAGATATTGGTATCCTCACGGTGGCATCTCAATTCATCTTCGCCAATATCTTATATATTAGGCAAAATATACACTTATACACTAAAAACAGTGATTTTCACAATGTTAACACTAGAAATAAGGACAAACTACGAGCTCCCTTTCACCGGCTTCATAAAGTTCATAACTCATTTGTTGGGCTTGGTATAACTTTTTATAACAAGCTACCCTCTTCTTTGGTAGATTTGCCTTTTAATGCGTTTAAAACGAAAGTAAAATTCAAGCTTTGTTCAAAGGCATACTATTCTATCAACGACTACTTAAATGATAAGAATAGTTGGTCGCTGTAGTTAACTCAAGACAATGTTTATGTTCTTTCTCCAGCTTACCCACTGACAAGTTATATGAGTTTATATAAGTAATTGTTTAATTTATTTGACTATAAAAGTCAAATTATTTAAATTTAATTATTGTTGACATTTTAAGTCAAGTTATTTTAATTTATTTTTGACAAAATCTACTCATCACACTGTTTTTTTATGAGTTGTATTGCAATATGTGGTTAGCTAGTGACCTCGACAATTGATCATATTATTTATTACTATTAGTAATTAACTGTTTGTTTATTTATTTTACCTCGATGGTCCTAGTTTATCATTTATAACTTCCAGTTACAACTATATGTAAGCGGGCACGCCCTTTATGCCTGGTGGCTTTTATTAAGATATTAAGTTCTGTTTACGTTTTGTTTTTTATTTCTGCCTGAGTATAGTTCTCGATGATTTTGTTTGGTATATTGGCGTGTGCTAGCTTATATATGGCTAATAATTTAAATTATGTTTTGTGTTGCTTAATGTAAATTGTTTTGAATACTATTATATAGAATCTTCTTTTTGTTCTTTTAACTGAACAGACAGCTGTGCAGCTGGGGAGTTTGTTGCGCCACTTCTTCTTCCCAGCTAACGCACTAGGAAGTGGTGAAGGGTGGGCGTTTTGGGGGACTGTCTTATGTAATTTTGACGTTCGAAAAGTGCTGATTCTCAGCCTAGTTTGAATAAATGACTTTTGATTTTGATTTTGATTTTAAAAACTGCGAAAAGTAAAAGTGATAGCACGCCACCCTGTGGTACACCGGCAGAAGTATTACTCCAGGGAGACAAGGTCTCACTGATGCAAATACGTTGCCGGCGACCCAACAGGTAACTTCGAAACCAGTCAATTACCGATGGAGATATATTAAGAGAGCATAGAATACCAAGCAAAACATCAAAATCAACAGAATTAAAAGCATTACTAAAATCTAGTAAAGCTAAAACCGTTAGATTACCATTTTCCATGGCTGACCTTATATCGTCCGCAATATTCAAAAGCGCTGTGGTGCCGCATTTTCATACAAAAAACTGTGGCACGGCCCGCCTGTACCTATAGTGTGCGCTGGTTCATAGAACATTTACCAAAAGCGATAAAGGAGGCTTTTTGCAATGCGTTGCGTCGCGGCACCGCCCCAATCTGCTTTAGCCTTAACCAACCAATTTAATTGAAACTCTCACTACATTATACAACTAAAACAGGTTCATCAATAATGACTTTCCAACAAAATCCTTAAGGATTTATTTTCATTATAATGCCGCATCTATTTCCCTTAAACTTCATAAGTCTCTAATACCACTGTATAAGAAAATAAATTCGCGAGTGTAATCCCCACGGCAGATTAATTTCTTATTGTGGGGATTCTGTGGAATAATGACTGGGAGGGACAAATATAGATGTATTGTCTTGAGGATAAACTTAAGGAGGCTGTGAATAAAAAGTATGACTGCGTTTTAGATCTTTAGTAGATTAATTGAAATCTTGGAAGTGTTTCTTGGAACTTTGATGTGTGTGCAGGCTTTCTTTTTATGTTTTGGTAAATAGAAAGCGCCCTAGCATCTACTTTGAGTTGAGATGATATGATCCTATAAGGGCAAGTAATTAGTTCTTCAGCCAAATACGTGCTATTGAAGAGGCCTATGTACAGCAGTGGACTGCTATTATAGGGCGTTCAGTACGAATCCGTGCTTCTATTTTAATTAGGTTAGCTTCTGGTCTGATCAGTGCAACTGAAAATCAGTTTTCACGTATTATTTCGAAATTCACCACTAGTTTTTGTCAGTAGCGTTTACACACTCAATAGGGGTTCATTAGGGGAATCAGGGGTTGAAACCTTCCACCCACAAATACCACATATTACCAATAAAATAATATAAAATTGGTACAATTTCTTCCCAAAACTAATTATACCATATTCAGCCACTAACTACCCATTACAGAAGTTGGAAAAGCCTACAATAAATTGTGAACTAAGACGTAGTTGAACCGTCTGTCTGTACGTCTTGGCGACGTTCCAGTGGCAATTACCCTGCTACTCTGCTTGCCCCTTTGTTATGTAAGCGTTATGTATTTCTTCCTTAGGGGATTTGTTTCGAGTCAGTTTTTAATTGCCTACCATTTTGTCTTGATGTTATTTTCTGGGAGTTTAATTGGTATAAGAAGCAGAGTTGTAACAGTATTTTGGAGCTCTGCTCTTTGAAGTCATGAAATCGGAATTTGCGATTGGAAGTTATTATTTATTATTTATTTATTTAATACTTCAAGCACACAAATGTACAGAGGCGGACTTAATACCACAGGCATTTTCTACCAGTCAACCTTTGGGTGATGCAGAGACAAACAGTGGCAGGTGCAATAGCGAGAATTCAGGAATAAATATTTATTTAAATATAAATATATTCATATATCTATCAAAAACTATAAATATAATATATACACCTAAATTATACAAAGTTGATACGACAGAGGGGCTTTCCTTTAAACTGCCTATACTAGGTACCATTTTCAAGCTCTGTACCAAAAATCAATTAAATAGGAGCAGTAGTTTAGTCGCAAATGATTTTTTAAGTTTTTGCCCCGTTTGAACACGATGTATCTTTCCTAACAGCTGATTATGTCTATACGCATAGGTCATGCACCTTAAAACGATAAATCTGAGTATAACCTATGCGTGGTTGCCGCTGTGACGCAAATCACAAGTACAACCAAATATTCTCGCTAAAAAGATGACAATGCAAACAAGGAAGCAATAAATACACACACACTTGCATTTTCATTACGAGTGTGAAAATCATAGCAAACACCCCGTGGGTAAAAGAAATAGAAATAGGTCAGTGTGTTGCTATTGCATCCTAGCGACGAGGGGCAGGGGTTGCGATCGGTAAGTGAGTGGGGCTTCTAAAAACTGTTTTTTTCAGTGCGCCGACGCTATTCTTTCGGAACGTACTTATGTTACGTAACACGGAAGTACCTGCGCCGCCTCCGTATTGTCGAACTCGCGCGCTGACAATTGGGATTTAGTTTTATTATTGTGATAGGACACTAAACAAGTTTAAGACAGTATTTCTTTTTTTATTGTGACAGGACACGTAACTTGGGATTATTATTATTTAGTGTTAGTGTTTTTTTTTGTGATCGACTGCTTTTATTGTGATACGACACGTAATTAAACTTTGGTTTTGTGTGTGTGTGTGTGTAATTAAAGTGTTCAACAATGCCTCGTGTAACTTACACGGCGTTAGAATACACTGACATGATTTTTAATTAGAAAAATAAGTAACAATATTCTCCGTCGGTATAATTTGTGCATTCATGTGAATGAAGGACACATCGAGAATTAAAAATTTTAGTGTTTTTGTTGTTGCGCGCGTACTTCAAAACCATACCTAAAAGCCGCGAGTGAAGGCCTAAGCCGCCGCCCGCGCCACCGCCGCCGGCCGCCCGCTTTGAAATGAGATAAAACACGCCGCGCGGCGCGGGCGCGGCGTTGCCACTGTTACCTAGGTATCTTCTAAGGTCAGTTAAATTTATTTACAAAGGGTGGTTGCGTTTTACTCTGATTCATAAGCTATTTAGTTTGTTTGAAAAAAAAAAAAACTCATTTTTGATGCTTTTTATTTTTATACCGTATCGAATTAATACTAAACACGTATAGTATACGTAGTGTAATTTAATGCCCCTCTGTCATATCAACTCTGTATATAAATATAAGTACAAATAAATACACATAAATATACTAAAACAACTAAGACAATCAATGAGAAAACATTACCGTTGTGATGATACTGCCAGTTTCTTGCGAATGTGCTCGCGAACTTTAACTTTAAACGATAATCGGTTGGTCGCCATTCTGATTTCCTGGGGGAGCGCATTCCACAGAGAGATAGACTGAATGAAGAAGGAAGAGTGAATGAAGTCTGTGCGGTGAGTGGGACATTGAAGAAGACGATTGTGAGATGAACGAAGATTTCTATTGTGGTTGGCGCAAATGAACTGAAAGTGGGGAGCTAGATAACTAGGGGAAGAGGGAGAGTCAAGAAATGAAAACAAGGTGGTCAGCGCCCTTTGCTCTCTGCGCTGGCGTATGGGCAACCACTTTAGAAGCGACCGATGCGAAGAGACATGATCATATTTACGCAGATTGAAAACGAATCGAATGCAGTTATTGAGAAGACGGTCAAGTTTGTCGAGTAGATCTGCATTCAGGTCATAGTAGCACACATCACCATAATCGATGATAGGGAAGATTAGGGACTGCACAAGCATAGTCTTCGTACTCGAGGGTAATAAATTTTTCAATCGGTACAGAGCCCGCAGCGTTCCAGTAACCTTCTGGCTTACCCTAGCGACTTGAGTACGCCAGTTTAGTGTACTATCAATGTGCAAGCCTAAGTCCATCACGTCAGTACTAAAAGGAACGATCGTGCAATTGAAGAGAACTGGTGGCAAGGTTGTACTATCCACCTTGCTAATACCGCGAGGACTGCCAATGATGATCGCCTGACACTTTGTAGGGTTAACGGCTACACCAAATCTATCAGCCCAGGTTTTTATGGCTATCAAGTCCTTGTTTAATTTGTCGATAACACCAGGCAATTCATCAACCCTTCCCTGACAGTACAACTGCAAGTCATCTGCATACATATGATACGCACACTGAAGTTCGGAAGTTATACGATTAATAAAAATAGAAAACAGAAGAGGAGAAAGTATACCACCTTGAGGAACGCCAGTTTCCAAATCACACCAGCATGAAGAAGAATCCCCAACATGAATAGACTGCTGACGTTCCTGAAGGTAAGAGGAGAACCATTCCAGTGCTTCGGGAGAGACCATAAGATATGACAGAATGGCTAACAGGATGTCGTGACTGACGGTATTAAAGGCATTCGAGAAATCCACCAACACTAGAACCGTAACTTTGGTGTCTTCCAGTCCTGCCCTTATATCGCCAGTCACTTTAAGGAGGGCGGAAATAGTGCTGTGGCCTGGCCTAAACCCAGATTGAAGAGGGCTAATGAGTGAATTGCGATGAACAAAGTTGGAGAATTGTTTGTGGACACAGGCCTCAAGCACTTTGGATAGGAAGGGAAGGATAGAAATTGGACGGAAGTCGGTTGGAAGAGAGGGATTGGAAACCTTAGGTAGTGGACGAACATAAGCTTATTATGATTATACATGTTTATGCACCAATAATATTTCACGTAAAAATGATATTTAATTAATTAAACAACCGTTTGAAAGTAGCAGTGAATAAGCAAGATTTTGTATCAAACTTCAAAGACTAAGAGCTGATTTCACCAATGAAACTGAACGCGATCAGCAATTCTTAAACGCGTTCAAGAACTGTCAGTGTCAAAATTGTTATGGAATATTGTACACTGACAGCTCTTGAACGCGATTAGATGTGCTGAACGCGTTCAATTTCATTGGTGAAATCCGCACTAGGGATGACATAATTATAGCAAAAAGCTTTTTCTTATAAGGTCCCATAAAAACTAGACTGGACATTTTTGGGGAGCAAATATAAACAAAAACAGTTAGTCTAATAAACTCATGTTGTTTTTACTAAACTTAATTCATAGTTTATGAACACAAAAATGAAGCGAACTACAGAAGTGGAAGAAGTAAGCGAAGTGTATTAAGATCATAGCCGTTAGCGGTAGTTACTTTTTTTCTATCTTTTTTACGGATTTGTTAGGATAGCTGCAAGAAAATATTTTGTAGAGCTTGGAAATATGAAAATGATTCTTATTTGAATAGCCAACTGTCTTAGTGGAGTTTTTAAAAGAGCAAAGTAAGATTTGGATTTACTCATTGAAAACTCGCTATTGGTTAGAATCGTGCCTAAATATCGTGCCTGAATAAATCTAGCCTCTTAGTTGGCAATATTTCAGGGAATAAAGTACCTACTTTTAAGAATATAAACTAAACGACTCTATAAAATGTAGGTATATCTAACTTCATCTTTCTCCAAACAAAACACAAACCAACATTTCCATACAAACGTCTTGAACTAAATTCAAACCAGTTCTAACCGGAACCAACCGGTCTCGGGCTGATTTTTACCCGGCTCACTCTTTTATCTGGTTGTAGCAATTTCCTGAATCATGGAGACTTATTATTGGTAGCTCAGAAGGGTTGGAACGGGGTGATTTTTTTGGAGAATATTTTAGGGGTTGAGTTCGTTTGCGAGTTACGGACTTTTTGATTTGGTTAAGAATAATGTAATGGGATTTTTATTTAGAGTAATTTTATAAGAATTTATTAAGAAGGGTGTTATAACTGTTATATTTAGGTTCGAGGAAAACCCAGTACAGCATCGTTTGTTTAAATCAATCAATCAATATATCATTTATTCTCTCTTCACAATAAGTGGTCTTAAAAATAGTGCAAACTTAATACTGTAAAACTTTTCCCACCTTTGTGAGAGACTGGTGCCTGAGGTAGGTTTTAGAAATAAAATCTGTGTTACAGGTCACCAGGACCCTCACTTCGGTAAGATATTTGTAGAAATGACCAGGAGATAACAATATCAGATAAAACGAAAAAGTACAAAGAACAAAGACATCTACTAAATTAAAAATAGCACAATGAGCAGAGATAAACAGAAATATCCAAGTGTATTGATTAAAATGATATGTGTGCGTATGAGGTGTATGCATGACTGTGCGAATTGAGGATGATTGCTAGTGAGTGAGTAGATGTGTGATTGGCGAGTGTTCAGTTTAGTGTGACTGTGTTGCGAGATATGGGTGGGTAACAGCTATGAAGGGAAGTTAGGTCTTTGACCTTATTTGGGTACTATCAATAAGTTTTCGGTTTTTTGGTAATCAAGCGATTTGAGATATTTTTTTAAGGCTTTATTGCAACTAGATTTTGTTTTAGGATATATATTAAGTGATTTATTTATTTGGTTATATAGGTGTTGTCCGAGAAAGCAGAAGAATTTGTGGGAAAGTGATGAATGCAATCGATAGGAAGCACATATTCTATCTCTGCGGCGACTACCAACGGGTAGGTTTGGGTCATACGGTAGCTGGGAGTGTTTTTTAAGAACCGTGCGCAATATGAAAGTTTGTCTTACCGTCAGAACATCCCACTTTTTATAAAGCTCTACTGTTGGGAAATCGTAGGGTAGGCCGGCACTAACCTTAAGAATAGCACGCTGCGCTCGTTCTAGTACCAATAAGTGGGTTTTTGCTGCACCACCCCAAGATGAAAAAAAAAATGAGAGGTTACTGATTAGCTCAAACTTTAACATTTTTATACTACAGTAAAGACTATTTCCTCAACAAGTAATTCCTAAAACTTTATAAAGAAGTTTATTTTTTTAAATCATCTTTAATCATATTTGTACAAAAAATATAGTCCTCCCACACAAGTCACAATTTTTCAGTCAGATTTAAATTCAGTTTCTTATAACCAATTTTTATCTCCGGCGTTTCTACTACCCGCGGTAAATATCTGAGTGGGGTGTTTTCTACCCCAAGAGGCGTTTAGGAAATGAAGAAATCCGGTCCTTGGGGGAGGCATGACATTAATAGAATTCTGTTTCATCCCCCCTTCATCCGCCTTGGGACATTATTTGGAAGAAAATTTCCCCAAAAATAACTTCAATTTAGATAGGTACGTTAATTTAGTATAGATGTTTCTTTGGGGGGTATTCAATCATGAGTCTATAGCAAATCCGAATTTTTCGATTACAAGTTGAAACTTTCTTGTAGATGTTTTTAACTGGGAGTTTTGTATTGCGAGTGAATTTTGGAGGGATATTAATTAAATGAAAGAGAGGTTCTTTCAGAGCCGAACACTGAAGTTCAACTTAGATGTCTTTGAATTGGAGTAAGTTCAGATAAAGCACAAGAGAACAATATTCTAGATAAGATATAAGATAAGATATTTTTTATTTGCATAAAACTATATATAGCGAGCTATTTATCTATGTATAGCGAGCTTTTCCAAAACAGATAAATGCTTTGAAAGTGTGGTTAGATTAGAGTTTGATTTTTAGATATTCTCATGATATTGTAAATAAGGAATTCCTATTCATCTACCTTTTATAACCCTATACGCACTACCACACTCGTGTGTAAACATGGGGTGGCCAAGCTACATTATTACAAAGAGTGCTCATCTCCCAGAAAATTGCACTTTTCCATATAAATAGCTGCAATATCGGCCCCGCGAAGAGAACATCATAATATCAATAGAGAGCTGTTCAATAATGCAAGCTATGTCCAATAACTATTTCTATTTCTCTACAGGGCTGTAAGATGGATATAAAGAAAAGGTTAATTTTGACAGAGATGGGGGTGAAAAGTCGGTCAAGGGGTTGAAATTGTTCTTAAGTTTTCTTCTCTGGGTAAAGTTCAGAATAGTTATGTTATAGCTCATAGAAATGTGTTTTGAAAATATTAAGAGCATCGCTATTTTGTATTATCGATATTAGGTCTCTAATCTAATCTCTAAAAATAGTAAGTTGAATTGAATTATGAGGCAGGAGTATCTCATTTCTGGAAGAAACGAAATTTGATCTCTGTCATTATTTACTGAAATTAGAACGCTTTTCTTTCATGCTTTTTGTTCCATGGAGTGTCCATAGGGTGAACATTAAGCTGAATCAGCCAATACCTAATTTGATAGGTGCACGATGATACTAAGATTATAATTAAATTATTCTTCATATAAAAGTCTTTGTTGGCAAAAAATTAAGAATCTCTTGCTTCAGTAGTTAAGTTAAAGTTCGTTAACAAAGTATAAACCTAAGAGCCGTCGTACAATCTATCCAAGTTGAAAACTTTACGATTTATTAACAGTCGCTACTTAATTAATGTCGCTGATACTTTGTGACTGGATGCGGCGAGCGCAGTAAGAGGTAGGAGAGAAACTGTTTGAGCGTAGCAGTGTTCCTGAAGTTTTTGCTTTTGTTGACATGGCTGTAAGTTCAGTTTTTGAGTGACTAAAAGGACTTGTGGTATATAATGTCGATCATAAATTTGAGATAATGAAAGAGTAGGCTGAGAGACTTGGCTTAGGTGGTTAATACATGATGTTAATATTTGAATTTGAGTTTCAAAAAGGTAAAGCTAAATAACATGACAGTTAAATGGTATAGCTATCCTACACCATTAAGATTCTGTTTCCACCAGAGATGAGCGAGGATGCGTAGCGAGGGATGTGTTTGTAACTAACCAATAACAACGCTAGCTTAGCTCAAGCTATGACAGATAAGCGATGTTACTGGTTAGTTTCACACACATCCCTCGCTACGCATCTTCGCTCATCTCTGGTAGAACCGCAGGCTAACTGTCGACACATTTGCCTGCTAGTAAGTTTCTAGAAAATAAACAAAGGCAATGTTACAATTATTATTTGTTTAGCTGCCAGATATAGTCACCCCTTTGTAAGGCATTAGGCTCGCTATACAGTATGTATTAGAAAGGTGTGTTCAGATTTACTACATGGTACTGATGGACGTCTGATTATTTTTTCTAGATTACTTTGTTGGTCCCATGTAGAAAATTGTTCAGTTTGATGGTAAGGGCCGCACCCTTACCATCAAACTTTCTGACACATGCTGTATACAAATACGAAAAACCGTCCTAGGTAGGGTTCAGTTCTAGTAACACCTACATCCGTGCCTTCCTCTAAAGTTTCTCGTTCAAGTTTCAGTTAAGTGCGACTGATGGCCAGCAAATGGCGGCCACAATCAACTGATGCGTTTAAACTCCAATCTAACTCGTTTGGTTAAGTCTAACCTCTGGTAAAGCGATCATTAGGTTTAGGGAGTATTTTTGGGTAATGTTCTGGTGAAGTGGAGTTCGATCAAAGTGGTTGTCAAAGTATTGTTTTATTGAAGAAAATTTGTGGTGTTTTTAACGTGACTGTGTGGTTATTAGCATTCAGACAGTTTCAGATCATCCACTGCTAAGTATTAGCTTCCGGTTTTACTTTGGAGTATTGCTGTCATAATGCTAATGATTCCGTGATCATAATTAATTATCTTTATCATTTCAGAAAGCGTCCTCTGCTAAGATGCCAGACAATTTCAAAATATTTTTTAATTCTTGACCTGAGCCCGCAGTCTTCCGATTTTGCTGATATTATTTGTGTAGGCACTATTAGTAGAAATATAATTTAGTTTTTTTATTTGAGGATAAACTAATTTGTTTCTTCACATTAAAATGTATCTAAATTAATATTTTAAAGAGGAAATATTTGATTTTTGGTATTTTTCTTCGCTTTTACGCTAAAACGGCAAAACGGGTTTAGATGAAATTTGGCACATGGGTACACCATGACCGGGGTTAGTACATAGGATACTTTTTATCCCGATATTCCCACAGGATCGAGACTTATGCGGGTGAAACCGCGAGGGGCAGTTAGCATTAAATAAAAACGTTCTAAAAGTTTCTACCTCAACAGATCCTACAAAACTAAAATCACAAACGTTAACCCCATTCAACTGGTCCTAAAGTCCCGAAGTCGGGAATCCCTACAAGCGAAACAGACAGATAACCCTTTTTATACCGACTTCAACATCGACGAAGTTTGAAGTCGGTTCGAGATAATCTCGCCGCGGACAGACAGACAGATAAACACAGTTTGTATCTTTGGTTCTTGTTCAGTTATTGGAAGCACGGTATATTATGGAGGTAAGTAGTTTTAAGTATATTGATTTAAATCTAAGGATGGGTTGAAATAAAGTGATAAATTAATATGTTTTTATATAAATCTTCCCAAAAATTTATTTTCTTGTAAATTTGAATTAGGATTGCAATCTATAGTAACATAAGTATAGTATCTTCTGATCCTTGACTGATAACATAATAAATTGGTTCAATAATTTGATTTTGTACGGGAACAGAGTAATGTAAGCGAAAATGAACGCAATCCCATACATGTTTATAATACAAGTAATGTTACTATTTAATGTTTATACTCGTATAACCCATGCGATGCCTTGTTCACTTTGGTTAGGTTAAGATTTTTAATGAAGTGGTCTTCTTTTTCTCAGTCTCAGTCGGCAGGTGTCAGAGTTTTAAAGCCACGCATGGTCCTCTGACTTGGCTTCACATGCCGTCGAGAAATATCTCTGAGGCATGCCGGTTGCCTTACGACACGATGTTTTCCTTCACCGTTTTTAAAGCAAGTGATAAATATACAATAGGCACATGAATCCTAAAAGTCAGAGGTGCGTACCTTGGGTTCGAACTCAAGACCTATGACTTGGCAGTCTTGGTCACACCACTAGGCTATCGCTGCTCAATGAAGTGGTGAAGAAGATATTATTTCTAACTCGGGCACCTACCCAGTCATCATTTCAACCGAAAGACGTCCACTGCTGCACATAGGCCTCCCCCAAATGGGGGGGTTTGCCATAATCGCCACGCTTGGCAGGCGGGTTGGCGATCGCAGTATGGTGTTAAAATGCATAGAGAACGCTGCTGTCCATTCTCTAGTGAGTCCCTTAGTCGCCTTTTATGACAACTACGGGACCTACCTATCACCTACTCAGCACTTTTGAGTATTTCAAAGAGCTAATAAATAGTCTAAGTTAATTACAATCTACACTTTATCATCAAAAGACGGACGACAATGAGAACCAAGTGCAAGTGTCGAAATAATTTCAAAAGGGCAAACGAAGTGAGCACAGCATTATGTCGGGGCGGGTCGGAATGAGATGATTTAGGATCAAAGACAATGGAGGGAGGAACGCTATACTCTGAGGATTACGTTGACGTTAAAAAACGTAAAGTGCTCCTTTTTTCTCAGATGGTAATTATTACGGGTTTCTTGAAATAGGGGATCTTTGTGTCAATCATAAAAGCCAGACTGAGGTAGGACAAGTTTTCCTAATCTTAACGTAAAAAATTTAAGATTATTTTTTTGTGGCCTGTTTCACCTATAAGTACATGATATTCTGACCTTTTGTGGTCCGTTTCCAAACCTACAATAAAGTATATAATTATGTATCTGGTAGATACACATACTTACAACATACTTAAAATTACGCCTTCTTTCCAAGGGGGTAGGCAGGAGCCACAACTCCCCACCTTCTACGATCCTTACATAATTCTTTCACCTCGTTTACATTCATACATCTTGTCATACACGCACGCCGGTTGCGAGGACTACGCACTGACCTTTCTGAAGAACATCCCCAATAACGTCACTGTCCTCCTAGGGCGTCTCCACTCACATCTGCCTTGTGAATATCTTTTGTTAGTCGCCTTTCATTCATCTTCTCAACATGATCAAGCCATCTAAGCATACTCTTTTCAATTCAATCTGGTAGATAATTTTGAATAAATTCTGTTCCGTTATTGAATTTATCCGGTCTGCCAATACGGAGTAAATCCGAATCAAATTTGATTACTAAATCTATATTTTCGCTTCTTTGAAATCACGACCAATAGGTCACTATTTCCGCCTACCCAATAACCAACTAAATTAATATCTAAAAGCCTGTACTAATAACAATAGCTATCCAAATAGCGAGTATGTAATGTAGGAAACAATTCAATCAGCCGCGCGATCATACCCAGGGGACGACTTCGATCGATCGTCATAACCTGCCCGAGATGTCGCCGGTGCTAATAAGCGCAGCTATGTACCTGGAACAATGGAAAACAGTTTATTAGAATGGATTTCGGGAAATAATTTACTTACAACAAATCACAAATTCATTCATTCACTGACAGATAACGCACAGCGTAAGCTACTGCGTCTGGAAGCATGAAACTTTGTAGATTTCCATAATAAACTTGTATGTTAAATAACAGAGAGCCTTCCCTTAAAATCGTCTATACTAAATAAACATTAAAATATCTGCATAGAAAAATAAGTATAAAAATGAAAATACTCGTAGTAGTGCGGAATAGTACCTAACGTATTGGCGTTGCCAAAACCGGGCGTCCTTCTACGTTGAAAAACAAGTGTGCGTGTGTACAGAGTGTTTCTTTAAAGACTCTATCAATTAAAAAAAAAAAAAAAAATTGTGAACATTTTTTCTAAACATTAAAAAAAAATACTTCTATGGACGCTATACTATTGCGGGTAAACGAGAAGGGTAAGGAAGGATTTTTGAAAATCCATACCCTAAAGGAGTTATCTAATCTAGGAGAATTTCGTCTATTTTGGCGATGTAGACTCATGGCACACGGCTTGTAAGCGTTATATTTTTTTTAATGAAATAGCACTGAAATTGATAATGTTCTACACTTTTGAGAGGTAGGACAAGCATTTAGGTAATAATCTAAATATATATTTTGAACGAAACTTAAGACAAGTTTTTAATTATGAACCGTAACCAAATTTTAATTAAAGAAATCGATGTTCCATCAATTAGTAATTTGACTTCCGGTAGGCTAAGAGATCCGATTAACAAACTTAATAAAATCCAAAGTAGCTGAAAATTGTGTCCAATTTTCAAATACAACGTAAACGAATGAAAGTTGATTCCGAGGGAAATCATCCCAAATTGTTATGAAAGTACCTTTTAATTTAGAGGTCCCGAGGGGCCGGTCTCGGTTGGAGCGAAAAAGCTTGATTTTTATTTTACGTATCAGAGGAAAATAAATCAAAATATTTTCACAATTTCTAATTTAGCGAGCCCCAAGATGCTTATGATTTTTTTAAGTATCTTAAATGCGAAATTGGGGAACGTATTAGAAAAATTACATTATTTTACTTACAATAATGATTATTTACATTTAACTAAAAGCCTCTAGAGGAAGGATCCTCTGCATTCAATTAGCAATCAACATTATAAATTCATTAGTTTTGTCTACACGCCAACGTTCGCCAAAAGAAGCATTACCGCAAGTGCCTACAGTAAAAGCAAGAGCAACTTCCTCGCGCAACATTTTGTTATAATTTTAACATCAGGCGCTTACACAAAGCGGTGGATGATAAAATCTGATGTAGGGAAAACATCTTAAACTTATGTAACTTTGTCTTATAATTCTATTATAACTTAAATGAGAGAATATCCTATGTATGTATGAGATTTAAAAGTTATTATAGGTATTGTTTAACAAACTTTAGTACAGTCAACTATGCGTATACGTTCTACAATCGACTAAATAATACATCAGCGCTAACAATTTGACAATGGCGGTTTTTCTAGTGAAGTAATACCATGTACGGTTGACTGCACCAATACACATGTAATTTCACCCATTGATCTTTGATAAACTCTTAAAGTTATCATTAAGTATAGAGTCTGTAGACATAATAACTGTTTTGAAATACCAAAACATAAGCCCAAATTTTATTCCAACATTTACGATAGCGACAAAAACAGTATAAAATCGAGCAAACACATGTCCTGCCGCAGTATAGAAACATGGTAAATAGACTAGAACACGAATTTACTCTAAAATCAACCGCACTCGTAAAATTCTTGATCACTTACTGTTTTTAGGGGCAGTAAACGAGAATGTGGGTTGTGACCGCGAGTTGTTGGATGAGGCGAATATACGGTTTGAATAAACTGCTTATTTAAACTTTAGAAATATTGATTTACAAAAATAAATTAAATTTTAATAAGGTATTCGTAAAATACTTTCATTGATCCTTAACGGATGGTTTTCATAAGATGGAAGATAATGCATTTGTCGATACATTTTGTTATTCTTTTAGAAATATTCTAGTTCAGCGTAGAAGCAATTTCTTGTTTTCTAGCTGATCCGAAGTATCTTATATTTTATTTTGTGAAGATATTTCAAGCAGATACAATGTTTAAACTTTCAGTCTTATTTTGTCTGACTTTATTTCGTGAAAGTAAATGTCAAAGAGCTTATTTGGAGATGAGTACTTTTACCTGACTGCCCCAGAAGGAAACTAATGTTTTCCAATTTAATTAAATTGGTGTAGTCTTGCACAATTATTTAATAAAATAATTGTGCAAGACGGTCGTTGAGACTTTATGGTTGTAATTAAAATAACTACTACAAGTGTCTACAATTTAAAATCAGCAAACTATTCGTCTCCAGATATCCCATTACATAAATCAGTTTATCACGAAGAGAATAAAACGATCCAAGCGCCGGTTAACATCTAAAACACAATTTTAATTAAATCCATTGATTAAATAAATTTATATTCCAACCCAATAGTGGCTATAAACTTTCAGTTTAACAGCCCATTTGTTTGGCAAGAAAATTAAAGTCCGATGGCTCGATAATAGGTGTTCTCACCCTATAAATAATTTGCACAAGTTGATAGGTGTTTTGCTCAGGCCAGGATGCGGTTGAAAATCGTAAAGTTTTGGATATACAGGCCCGAAGTTTAGTAAAACTGCTGAGGAATATAATATTGGTCTTCATAAATTTCCGTGAAACAAATTTTATACGGGTCGATCGTTTTTACTCCGGTATGTATAAACTAGCCTTATAGCTAGCTATGGCTTTGCTGGTTGCGGAACAAATCCTTCATGAAAATTAACAAAACCTTTTAATTTTAAACAGAGCGACTATCTTTACTCCTGCTTTTCAGGAAACTAAGTCATTATATAACATTTGTGCAAACGCTTTAGAACGTATAAAGGATTCGCACCAATCTTATTATAACACCAATAACCACAGATTTCTAATAAAGATTATTATATCATCTAGATACAACAAATGTCGTATAAATCCGAATAAGGATATCCGCAATAACCGCAAACTTTATGTTTGTTCAGCTCTCCGTGCGGATATAAGCTCTAGTTCGCGGATTAGTTTCGGTTTGACCTTTAGTCAACCGTTGGATATAAACAGATATTTCTATTTGACCTTACCCTTTACATAAACTATATTAGGATATGGATTAAGATATTTACGACATTGTAGTTTGAATGATTTTAATCATTGAGGTGGTTCCTCACTCACTACATTGATAAAAAAAAAATAAAGGATACTTAGACAATCATATCAAAGGGTCCAACCAAAGTTTTGTTTTAAGTAAATAAAAACTCGAATCATTTGAGTGCAGCACTATAACATCGAATAGATCTCAGTTTAAAAGTTATGTAAGTGAAGCAAGGGTCCATGGTCTCTAACATCTCCAAGCGAACGTTTGAATTTATTAAACATTCCATGAAATCTTAAAGCCGGCGAACCGACATAAAATCAAATAGCTTCAAAACTTTAAACAGCTCTCGGAGAAGTAAAAATATAAAATGTAGCCGCAATTTCAAGCAGAGATAGTCTAACCTCGTCTGGCTACGAATTGTGAATAAAACAAATCTGTCTTCTTGGCGTTTAGCTCTTATTTCCATCCACTTCCCAGCTATTTCCCACTTATGGTGCGGTCCAAGGCACAGGGTAATGGCGTTCCTGTTTAAAGTAGTGTAGTGTAATCTCATGGGAGAAAAAAGATTAATCGCGTTTCAGAGAGATGTGAATACGTAGTGGGAATATACTTTGATTTAGCTAAAGCGATTGCTGGGATGGTTCTTGTTTTAAATAATGAGTTTGCTATATTTATACTGGGTAATAAAATATTAGTTTTATGGTTTTGTGTATTGAAAGGATTGTAATATTATTTGATGTGCTAAAATTGTACGTAGTGTATAATTTTACGGATCAGGTTTGTAATTTACTAAGTGATACCATTGTTTTCTTTCCTACACCTACCTTTTCCTATCCAAATACATAATTCTTATATCCAAAATCTCATCAGTTACAATAGTTACATGACTTGATAAAACCTGTGTCAAATCGCTAGGCTAACAGTTTGCGTCAAGCGCGGACCATTTCCCGTGTTCCGCTGTGTCATTGCGCGAACACGCCACATCGTCAACTATTCAGCCACTGTTCGCATTCTTCTCGTGTGTACCTACCTATCATAGGATTTATTGCTGACTTCGGTCCCTGCTTGTTCAATGTGTAGAAAATAGATTTTTAGAGATTGGTTCCAGCAGATCATGATGATTTGGAGAAAATTACAGCTACCATATTTCATAACTTTAGTAGAAACACAGGAATGGATTGTCAGAAAGCTAGTTCTAGATGAGATGACTGATAAAGACCGAACTGGTACAAATAGATAAACTATGATAGTATAACAGTATGATAGTAAACTATGATAGTATAACAGTATGATAGTAAACTATGATAGTATAACATAAACTATGATAGTAGATTGACCGAGTCATTACATGAAAACCAATCGCCAAATATTGCAGTTCGATTCATACAGAAAAGAAATAGGATTTCTATGAATATGTGACTCTCATGTAGATCATAAAAAATCTTCAGACATCATAAATGTTTGCACCATTAATATCGTTCAGCTGACTTTATGAAATAAGCTGATGTGCATGTCAGGAATACGTGAACTCCTTCCTACAATGCTTGAAGCAGAGCGTGATGCGAATAATTGCACTGAATAATAATATGATATGAACACAAGCGTTTATTTAACTGTTACAGCGTGTGAGGCTTTTGTTTTTGGTTTCCATTTGCAGAGATTATTGTTAGTTGATATCTCAGCTGATATGAGGTTGAAAACCATCTTACACATTTTGAGTATGATGTTGATGGTGAGAAAACATTTGTTTAAGAATAATAATATCGATTACTAAAGCAAAGTAAGCCGAGTAATAATTTAACAAAAACCAAACCGCTAAAATACGACACAGAATTCACAAAAAAAAAGAGAATAAAACAAAAATGAATGAATGAATGAATTCACAAAGGTAACATTGTTTGTATTATGTTATGCTAATATATAACTAGTAGCTTTAATTGTAATTTAGAATGTAACTAAAGACCACGCTACCGCATTAGGATTATTGCCTGTAATGATAGTTGTGTTTGTGATAAATAAATAAATAAAAAAAGTGTGAATTTTCTCACATTATAAAAAAAAAAAAAAAACAAGTAATTTGCATCGGAAAACCATTCGGAAATAAACCCAAAGAAGTTCAGAAACACGAAAACCTCGTCAAAATAAAGAAGTCACAATCCCCAGCTAATAAGAGTGAGCGGTGCGACGTTAGCGGCGTCTGCGGGGGCAAATCACTCGTGAATCGCTTACCGTACTTATTTCCATTCCGGGCTATTTCACACGTAGCCTCAGAGCGGCGACATTATCTGACACACTGGCTTTAAGAGCAGGAGTTTTGGGATCTTAGAAGGTGGTGAATAGAATGCTGAGTTATTTACAGATAGATGGCGAAAATTTTATTAATCATTGTTATAAAGATTTCCAACAGAGGCTACACAATTACATGCAGGTTAAAAAATGCAAGGGTCATGAAGGATACACTCTTACAAATGCAGAATACCAAATCATTCACGAAAATGAAATGGTATTTAAACTAAATATAATTATATATGCCATGCTAGATGACAAAGCCTTTTACCGTTTACTGGAAGATATAGGTTTTCTTTAGTACAATACCAAAGACAAGCCTAATGAGAAAGTGTTGAATTATTTAAGATAGCGACATTTGACATTTGTCTGCAAAGTTAAATCATGAAGATTCAAGAATAGTACTCTTAACCAAAACCAAAAATACAAAGAAAAGTTACTAGTCAATTCCCTAGTCTGTGTGTTCGGCTCACAAATGGTTGAATCTGAGAAAACATCGCGTCTGAAGCGATCGAGCGTGAATTATATTCATATGATATCCTCTGAACGGATTACTGCCGATCAGATTGTATTGATGCCTCTGTTTGCCGTCTGAGTATGCCATAATCTAGTGATTTAATGTTCTTCTGTAGCCGAGTTCGGTATAAATATATTGATGAACAGAATGTTTTGGTGGCAGAGATAGGTAAAATAGATATGTAGATTAAACTTTAAAGTGCATCTTTGGTTAAATACAAAGACTAATATTGATGCAGTTTTAGAAATCTTGTTGTCTTTGGTATGTGGCCGTGACAGCAACCAATAACAACATTGTTTTTTTTTTTATATATTTTGGTTGAGCACGAGGCTTTTGGCTATATTTGTATGTGTGTATTTTTGTCTTTATATTTGCGTTTTATTTGTGCAGAATAAACAATTTTCCTTTCTTTTCTTAAATAATCGAAAATAAAGAATTATAACATAACATTGCGCTGTATTCACCGAAGGACTAGACTATGGGTTACGCAGAGGTTTACCTGTATGTATAGTGCACCCACATTTCGCCAGTTAACAATTGTAAACACTTCAAACATAATATAACAAGATGTTTACAACAGTATATCGTCCAAATAACCCACAATAACGATCATTCACAGTCCTACTCGAGGGGTTGCAAATGTTGCAAAAAACAGTTGAAACAACCCAGAGCTACCTACGACCCCAGCCAAGACGTAGGCCAAACAAATCGTTTGTGTAGCTCTAAGAAATTGAGGAAGTCAGGAACGATTGTTGCGACGGAGACTTAATGATGCCGTAAGGTGAAGAATCGACAAACGATCTGGAATTCTTTTAGTCTAAAAGAATTGGGGTTTAATATTAGATTTTGTGCTAAAACTGGTCCGGATAGCATTGATTTTCTTTTTTTGGAAACCGTTAGATGGTTTCTAGTAGGTATTTATTAACAAAAATGTTTTAGCAGAAAGTGAACTTTTACGTTTCCTGCTATCTTCACAATTTCCAAGATCCGTAAGTCACATTTAATTTTGCTACGAGTACTATAACTGATACACAAGATTTGTAAAGAAAAATAAACCTTTAGTTTTCTTACCCATATCTTCCTGAACCCATAAAAATCACAACCACTTAATTTATTTCAAAGCAGACATGTGGAAAGGCGGTCAGAGAAAAAAATTACCCAATCATGTACCAAAACGTTTTCAAGATTAGTTTTCTTTATGCTCGGGAGACAGAGGGGGAATGGGGGGTGGACGAGGGTCGTGGACATCAATCAGCCTGTCCGCCATCCCCCCTGCACTGACACGGCTGTGATTTGTCAGGTTACACGCTTATTTAATAGTATAGTTGGCAAGTGTGGATGGATCTTGTTTTTTGTTTCAGAAAGGTGCGATACTTCTTCGTTACTTATAATGTTTCTGTTTGTTATCAGTGGTCCTAAATCTGTTCTTGAAGCGTTTCTATATTCCAGACTTTCAGTAGCCATGCCAGCTTAGGATAGTCTTAATATTATAAAACCTTGTCGGTATCGTTTTATTGGCCGTTTTCATCTTCCTCAGCAATTACTTGGACCAAACTCTCTTGATTTCTAGGACCAAACTTTTAGGTCAGAATAACTTTAAGTTGGAGTTGTGCTAGTTTTAAACTATCTTTTATTACAGAATTCTGTCTAATCTTTAGTAACAGTATCTTAAATGCGTCCTTAATAAACATTTTATTTTCAATTGTAGTCTCATCTAATCATGTAATTACTTTCGACTTCACACCTCCACTCAAAATATCCATTATATCTTTAGTCCTTGATCCTGGTTCAAGAGTAGCATAACGCCACATCACGTCGTCAATATCATTCATCAAGCTGAACCAATTTCCGCCTGTTGCTATTCGCTTCCCCTCTCATAATATAGTTGATGTATCACCTTTTTATTTCACATGGTTCAGGATTATTACTAAGAAATTCTTTGGATTTGCCTCGATTATTATTGATGATGTTCCAACGGTGCTTGAGATGAGTGTTCGTATTTTGTAGTTAACTTTACGGATTTGATTCTGTAGTATCGTATTACGAGTCGTCTGTTTCATTTCTCATTTCATTATTATCGTCAAAGAATTGTATTTCAATCCAGATCATGAATGGCAACGGTAAAACTTGATCAACACACAAAAAAGCAGGTATTCGTCTATGAAGCCTATGAATAAAGTACAGTATTTTTTTTCACAAAAATGTTTACCCTAAAAGCCTCCACCACAGCCCAAAGTACAACCCATAAACCTCATGGTATAAACAACCCATGTCCAAGCTGATTAACTGGTCATCGGATACAGGGGTGTAATGAACCTGACCCAAGTAATGGAGAAACCTACCCCGATGGTAAAAAATGGGCCGAATATGTTGTTTATGGTTTTCCGGTAGCTTAGTGACAGATTTTGAGAGTGATGACGTGGGAAATGTGACGGCGGGTTTATGTCGTCAAAACCCTTCGCATTTTCGGAATGAGGGTTATTTATTTTGGTTTCCATTAAAGATGGATGTAGTTTGTAATATAATAAGTATTCTAGCATAAAATATGGTGATCTATGGTTACTGTTTTATTTGTACTGCTACACTAGGGTGGAGTAAATGCAAATGATAAATTGCTTTTTTCTTACACTTTGAAAATGACAACCAAGCGTTGTACCAAAATAAACTGACCTAAAAATAACAATATCTATTTAAATCATGCAACAGATTTACGAGCAATATATTCAGCGGACGAGGTCCATCGGTGACATAGTGCTAGCGAAATTGGCACATAAGTTAGCGCCCGCGCCAATGGACAGCAAACGATAGCAATTCAACATGGATTCCGGTGACGGTATCGATTTCCCCTTCTGAAACGATTCTGTCTGTGGCAAATGATATAGACGCTTTTGTTTCGATGACAATTTTGTGTTGGATGTCCGATTTGATATGATTCTGATTGCGTTTTCTGATAGCGAAATGTTTTGTTATTGGTGACAGGAAAATAGGACGCGAATGCCTTCTAAGGTATTAATAATAATAATAAATAATACCAGCCCATTAATGTCCCACTGCATGGCAACAGCCTTTTCTCATACAGATAAGGCACGAGCATTGATCACCACGCTTGCTCAAGACGGGTTGCGTTTTTTAACTTATATTTACTATAAATCCAGGTTTCCTGACCACGTTTTCCTTCACCAATGTCCTCATGAATGTGAAGCGAGATCTTAACCTCAGCGCCATCACCTTAAATATTATTGCTACCAATTTCTGTAAGGGCCGATTCACAAATTTATATAAATTAAAGATAGTTATCATAACATGTAAACATTATTCTTAACCACAACCTATCAAATTGTTTTTGCAGCCACATCTTCAATTTACCGATCATATTTTTACGTTAAAAGTTTTAGTATCCTTCCAACCTACATAGTTATTTACTTTTAGAGCGTCAACGAAAGCAAGGGAAACGACTATTTTCCCCGTTTTACCAGGAAGCTCACTTCTGTTTGCGCCGCACAAATTTTGACACTACTTGTTTTCCTAAATGACGTCCGATTACATCCGAATAGGTTTCCGATTGTAGAACCGATGTATCGAATAGGATTTTGTGGGTGTTCGGAACGATGTCCATACGTCTGTCTGTCTTGTTTAATGCTGATGTATTGTTTGTTCATAGCAGAGTGTTTGATGAATGAGGAAACGAATCGAAACCGATTGTTTTACCGAATTGTTTGGAGTATGGGGTATGTCTTGTGGGTTGTGAGCGATTTGTTTTTCATCGAATAATTTTATAATGTTTTGTTAGTGTCAAATTGATTTATTGAAGATTTTTACATTTATTGATGCGATAAAAAACTATGGTTACTACACTTTTGGACATGAGATTAAATCTTCAGAAATAAAATTGAAAAGCCAAGTACCAAGGAATGCAAAAACTGCAGATTCCGTAGAACTTTCTTTTCGCCAAGAAATATTCCACAAATTTCATGAATAAAGCTCCGGATAAACTTGTTCCACCATCTTTAACTTAACTATTTGTATCGACGAGGCTGCGTTTCAAGCAAATCACTACAAATTGTTAACCAACAAATATAGTTGAAGTTTAACAAATATTTCGTAAGCTGGACAAGTTTAAATTATATTTGGTTAGAGTTTGGTGTAAAGGACTCTGGGGTATTGATATGTAGGTACTCGGGTTTAGAAGTTGTGGCTTGAGGTTTAGAAGTAATGGTGTGTGAAAAAGAAGAATTGGTGAAAGAATATATGCTTAAAAATACCTAGTACAACAAAAGAAAACTTAAGGTACGAACACTAACGTAAGATGAAAAATGCAAAGAAAAACAACCGTGTATAGATTTTCGAACCAAAATTCTGGTTGAAAATCGAAGTTTTAGGGCAAAATTCTGTCATGGGTGGGCCCTATAAACAGTTGACTAAACTGAATTCAAGATAAACAGTAAAGTTAGGATAGAAATTATTAGTTATTAGTGTTATTACTTACCAGAGTATTTATTATTTGTCTAGAAGAGTTTTTTGCACGTTCTTCTCCATAGGAACCTACTACGCTTTGGAATGGGCAACGAGTTTCATCTTTCTGTCCAACCGACCCCTTGACAATTTAAAAGTGCCTGTAATTGGTTTATTTGAAATAAATACATTGAGTTTGAGTTCTAGTTTTAAAAGTATCTGTTCGAAAATACATCTAAATTAATTCTGGAAATATATAAACATCTACAATAAAATCACTACACTGAATTAACATTGCATAAGTTAGAGAGCAGTATAGAAACCCTTGATCTTGCAAACTATGTATCGCGTGCGGGGCTGGGGCGGATTGAAACAGATTTGAATAAAGGAATCGTGCAAACATTGAGAAGCGAAGATTTTCACTCTACTTTATAGCGAAAACGATGGAGATTTTATATTTTTATCATGTTTAAAATGTAAACTTATACGATATGTTGTCATCGTCTGAAAATATCGTATGAAAATATCTCTATTCGTAAAGAAAATGGCAAAGATGAAGTTAAACAATGTCAGACAGTCTAACTATGATTAAAACTGAGTGCCATTCATTTTCAATAGAGGCAGGCACTTTTCATAAAATTACGTAAAATAAATTGAAACTTTAAATGATCCCTCTGGGCTTAACCTCGAGTAAGAACTATCTAGACTTGAAACTAATTTTATTATTAGAAACTGTTCAATTTGTCTAATTGGTTTAGACTTTAGACAGTTCCAATTCAAGTAAGCTTAAATAATAAATTCACAACCGAATTAGAACCGGAAAGTACCTACTACTTTGATCAAGACTATGAATCCAGGAACATCCAAAATAATTTCCACGCCAGTTATTTCTTCCTCCCATTCAATACAATTCGATGAATTAAACATACTTATTTATCACAAGAGAAAACCCATTTAATATTTGTTCAGTTCAGCATAGTATTCTCCCAACCTCCGACTAGTGATTTATATTGCTCGATAACTGGCCTTATCGATAGTACATTCGTATGCGAGCAAACAGTGCAGACCACCCGTTTCACATTATCTGGCCACAACACTAAGCACGCTGTAGCCTTGGAGCTGATATCTTAATAATAGGGATGTGGGTATAGTATCGATGTGTGATGATATTTTGAGTTTGTTTCAGAATGTAAACACATGTGGTAAATATGTAATTAAAGATTGGTGAATTATATGGCCTCTAAGCTATAACACATACAAATTTACCTAATGTATTTTTCAAATGTTTCGCTTATTTTCCGAACTTTACTAAAATTGTATACCTATTTCCTCAATTTTAAAGCCAAGTAAAAAACCAAATCTAAAAGAAGACTAGATCTTATAAAATAAAAACTAACAATTGAGCCACTCTATAACGATATATAACTTTCATGTAAAAATAGATATTATATCGGTAGGTAGTCAACTAGTCACAGCCCTATACCACGCAGGTGCGCCTTCGGTCGTTGCGATCAATTAGTCGATAAGCGTTGTGTGCTTACGGCTCTACGGTCCACGGCCATGAACCACAGTGTACCATGAACAGTAGGTGCACTTTAATCTAACCGTAATGTTTTATGTTGATAACAGACTTTATTTGCGTGAGAAATAAATTGTGTGGAATGTTTTTAGGTGTGCGTGTGGGTAGAGTTCACGGTGAGTCTGAAAGTATTTGGAGTTTATTTATGTGAATGTCTAAGACAGATTGTATCACTAAAGCACATTTGGTCATCCATTCCAGTCACAACCAACAATTTTTTACTGTGTTTAAAAATGACTATAAACTAATGAGCTTTTGTAACTAATCTTGTTAGTAAACGTTGCTCAAAGTTAAGAAATTATTAGCGTCTGCTTAACTATTTATTTTTTGACGTTAGAACGTATCTTAACTTTAAGCAACTTGAATATTTATGGAGGTAAGTGTTTAGTATCACAACGACGAGAGTTATCAAGGTTATCACAATGAAGAAATAAGCAGTACCTTTGTACTCAAATTATAATTATGTCTTAACTCTATGTATTTTACTGTGTGTACATAAATAATAAAATAAATAAATAAATTAGAAGAGCATGATGTGTTCGTGTTAATTTTTTTTTTTTTTTATTAAAGCTCCTACACACAGTGCCGGCGGCATTTCGGCCGGGTTTTACCGAGCGGCACGTTCCACCGGCTTTTGCGCCTCCATTTCCTTTGCGATCCTTTGTGCGGCTTTGTGCGGCAGGGCCGGGCGCGCCGCGGCTTGGCTAGGCTAACAGGGTTTTTTTTTTTTTTTTTGGGTCGGAAATCATCAAAATCGGCAGAGCGAGAGGGAGTGACAGACTTTTACTGACTAAAACCCACCCGTGTTCCTTCCGTTGCCTATGTGCTGGGGCCGCGATATCCCTTTCAGACAAACCCGCGACCCCAGCAGGAGGCTAACAGGCTTACGACGCAACGTGGCATCTCACCTCTTGGAAAGTGGTCATCAATGAAAATTCACATAAAATTATGAATAAATCTTGATCCACCGTAGTTGTTGCCCTGTGGTTAAACCTCAAGCATTGTGTTCTAAGATCGTATTCATGGCGAGTGGCTATTGGCTTATTGTCTTAGCATTCATGTAAGACGCGATCCTATTGGAAATTCTTCGCCGAGTGAGATCTCAGTTGTATGGCCGTTGTAAATATGGTTCAGATTTATCGTATTCTGAGAATGTCGGAGTAACGTTAGTAAATGTATAGCTGTTATCAGTTTAAAATTTTGTCAATTTCTTTCGAGAAAAGTCTTGTTTCCAGTTTTTATATGGATGAAACATTCTTGCGAATTACAAAAAGTGCAGAAGCTGTCAAAAACCATAGATGATAAGCCCATCCACTCATGAACGTTATTAATATTCTTCCCAGGGTTATGGTAAAATACATGTACAAAAAGGGTACCTAGTCTTTTGACTTTACCTGAAGTAACTAACAGTTGCCATATAAACCATTTACTTATTTAATAAAGAAAAGAAAACCGTACCAATAATCTAAGATAGAACAAAGATTAAGATAAGAGTAACAAGCTATCCCATTCATGTTACCCTCCATTTAAACAAAAAAATATATAATCACAACTAACAGTAAGAACACACACAAATTCCTTTTTCAAAAATGTCGCGTCGTCCCCGGAAGCGAATGTGGCCGGAAATAAAAGTTGGATGTTGGGGGATGAGAGGGGGCGGGGCGGCGTGCTAATACCCAAGTAATCCACCGACTCAACCAAACAGTTCAGCTGGTAACTTAGATACTCTATAATATAAACAAAAGCTTTTTACCCAACTGCGGTAAAGCACAAAAGGTGGGTAATGTATTTTAGTTTGTTTCCTTCAGTGATCTTGCATACAAAAAAAGCAATGTCAGAACACTCACATTTATCGCAATTATTATTTAACTATTTAAATTAATGCTGAAAAAACTAGTGTATTTTTATACACTAGGGTTTATAATATCAGTAGCTATCTACACTAATATTATAAAGACAAAAGATTTGTATGTTGGTTTGTAATGAATAAACTCAAAAAACTACTGTCCAATTTAAAACATTCTTTCACGAATAGAATTACAATTAAATCAGTAGAGTCTATATTATCATTGAGTAACATGGACATCATATTTATAAAGATATCTCGCGGGCGGAGCCGCTGCCGGAAGCTAGTTAAGTTAGTTAGGTACTTAGTTATAAAATCACATGATTAACTAACGTAGAAAATTACAAAAAAATCACTTTGGTTACTACATAATGTAGGTAGTTTAGATTTCAGTCGTTTCTACGTGACTAGAAATAGCACAGGTTACGCATTAAGCAAAACATGATCGTTATGTGGGTCAGTATGTTAATACTAATACTGGAGTATAATATATCTGCCTAGCGTTTTTCCAACTATGTTGGGGTTGGCTTCCAGTCTAACCGGATGCAGCTGAATACCAGTATTTTACATGGAGCTACTGCCTATTGACCTCCACAACCCAGTAACTGGGTAATCCGGTACCCCTTGGTAAGACTGGTTGTCAGACTTCTGACGACTCGTAACGACTGTCAATGATCCACGAATGACAGCCGGGATCAACGCGTGCTTTCCGAGGCACGGAGGAGTCTCGATAAGTAAAGATGGTCACCCATCCACGAACCATACCGGCAAGCGTAGCATAACCTGATGTATCGACCCGTGCGGCTTTTATTACTTAGCCGCGAGTTAATACTAATACTGGAGTAGGTCATTGTTATAGGCTTTTTAGTATATCATTGGAGTAGGTATACTCATATAATAAAGACATAACAAATTATACCACATTTTTGCTTGCATAAAAAAACTCAGTGACGTCGATATTTTTTACAAGCATCTTTACATTTCAGTAGGTAAGTGTGGATCGGAATCAATAGTATTTAATTGAAATATTCATTGTATCTATTTGCACGAGCGTGAACAAGAAAAGCATCGCTATAAGATTATACACAAAGACATTTAAATATCTTTGGTTATACATAGGTGCATGTCTGCAGACTTCAGAGGAAAGAAAAGGTAAAGAACCTCCCATCCTGAGCAGTTCAAATTATAAAAGCTATCAAATTGTTCTATGACACAAACCGAACTCAGACGGAACTGCCAAACACAGCACATTCAGCTCAAAATAACAACCGCGCACCTACCTACCGTCTTCCCCAACATTATCCAAACTACCCTCTAGATAAGCGAATAATTCTAATCCTCCACCATGTATCTTCCGAACCGAGTCGAACAGCGGGTAGGAGGACCCGAGAGCTAGACTTAAGTAACAATTGAATTTAGTGCCGGTTTACGAAGGCTAGGTTTAGCATAGATTAGTGTTTAGTCTGTCGGTAGTTGGTGCAGACATGGGTTCGTGATTGGTTGTAAATTAATCGCTATCTTTAGATGTTCTAGTGATGAAGGGTACTTGTAGATACTAGCCTTTGCCTGTGCTTTCGCCCACGTGGACTTCTGAGGATCCAACGGGAATGTTCTACCAAGAATAGAATCCTATATCCTAACCCAGGTGTGCATTCAAATCGTCTGTTTAGGCGTGAAAATGTAACAGACAGGCAGACTAACAGAGTTACTTTCGCATTTTAATTAAGCATGGATTTCAAAAGGGACTTAATTAGTTGGAATATGCTAGCATTCAACTGACTCTCCACTGCAAGGTAAAGGAACATCTCAAATAAGGAGATATACTCGAGTAGTATACGGTCTAACACGCGTCAGTTAAATTGACCTGAACAACGAAAACCCCGTGAACTGCTGCGTAATAAAGGCGCTCTTAATGCCAAACTGTTGCTACAAACGAGTTGGTAAACTGTAAATAACAGTATTATTCAAAATACGAACGACTTTCACCCATGAACATAATAATATACTACTCTTAAAAATACATAAATCTCCAAATCACATTATCTTCTAGCGCAACATTACAACGTCTTAGTTCATCAATATAATAGTCAATATGTTTTTGTCGTCTAAACCTTTCAGTGGATCAAGCGGCTTATCCGGCGGTAGTTTATCAGCCCTTAAAATATAACCCTGTGGAGACGGCCTTGTTGCTGATGACAAACTTTGTCCTGTATCGAACCTCAGACGGGGATTAAGATAAGGGTACAAGGTAAGAGCGATAGCGTTGAACTGGGCTATATTTTTATAATCCGGCTCGAAGGATCATTAAAATGTTAGGCCTATACACCTTAGTTGATGTTGATTGATACACTGACTATTGATTAATTTATATTTATTGATAATATTATGATTACATGATAAATAAGTACAAGCGGTATGAATGCTATTAGTGTACTAAAAGGGGCGGCACGGCATAAGTAAAGTGCTGAAACCTGAGCTATATACAATGGAGTGGTAATGTATTGTCTCCAAAAAATACGTAAATACTTTGAAACCTCATGGTTGATAAATAAAGCCGGATTATTGTGATTTAAGTTGAAAGTGAACCTAATAACCTAACTGCCCTAAAAGAAAACCACTATTTAAAACAATCGTGGTTTATATTCTAAGATTCTCTAAAATAGGAGCTGATTCTTCAATACTCAATATATTTATTGCTTCCACATGTGAACTTAGGTGGTAGGTTTAACAAAATAATATGATCATTGTGGACCCTGTCGGGCACAGCAAAAGTAGGAGAGAGGAAGAGGGCTTTTAATTTTGTTTACTTAGTTAGTACCTATTTATTGTAATTATTTTAAACTTGTAAATTAAAATTTGTCATTTAAATAATCATTGATATCATAATAGCATTTAGTTAATAGGAATAGTTTTAATTTGTTTATAAATGTATTAAATTTTTGTTCATTTTTTATTAATTCTGGTAATTTATTAAATATTTTAATTGACATGACTAGTGTACTTGTTGAGTGCATTTTTAACTTAGAACCTGGTAAGTTTAACCTATTTTTATGGCGTAATGTATATTTAGACTGTATGTTTTCTCTTGTCGTGTAAAAGTGCTAATTTCGAACGAATTTGCATATTTCTAGAATGTATAGGCAAGGGAGGGTAAGTATTTTATTTTCTTGGAAATGAGGTTTGCAACTGTCGGTGTCTTCTATATTTACAAGGATTCTTATTAATCTTTTTTGCAATGTGAAAAGTGTCGGTGCATCTGTGCTGTTTCCCCACAATATTACGCCGTAGCTGAGCCATGCATGTGCGTAGGCATAATATGTAACAAGTGCAGTTTTAAGGTTAGTGGTCTTTTTGACTTCACGAAGGGCGTATGCAAATTTGGATAGTTTTGATTTTATCTTTTTAATGTGTGATTTCCAATTAATGTTTGTGTCTATATCCAGGTCAAGTAAAGTAAATTCATGAACGACTTCTATTGTTTTTCCGTTGTAAGTGAAATTTATGTTTAGTGGGGCTTTTTGTCGGGGGTGGAAGGGAATTATTTTAGATTTAGAGAAATTAATTTCGAGGTTATGGTCGTTCATCCAAGTTATTGATTTATTTAGTATAGTGGTTAGGTCCTCGCTCAAGCCTACGTTGTTCCGGCATGAAGTTAGAAGCGATATATCGTCAGCAAACAACACACACGGCCCTTCTATGGTTTTTGGAAGGTCGTTTATGTAAATAAGAAAAAGCAGGCATCCAATTACAGTTCCTTGGGGAATAGAGGCGTTAATTGCTTTACTATCAGACTGAATATTTTGTATCTCTTTGGTATTTTCATTATAAAATTCAATTTCGACCTGATGTTCTCTATTTGTTAAATACGATTTAAACCATTCATGAGTTTTACCGCGGATCCCTATACCCTGCAATTTATTTAATAGTATGTCATATTGCACTTTATCGTAAGCTTTAGTCATATCTAATAGTAATCCTACGGCGTATTTTTTGTCATTTATTATATTTAAAGCTTCCTGTATGTATTTATAAATTGCTAGAATAGTCGATCTGTTTCTGCGAAAGCCGTTTTGGCATTCGTTAAATATGTTATATTTTTCACAGAAGGAGTAGACTCGATGGGAACTTTATCAATGTTTACAACACAAAATACATTTAATAAAAATAATCTTGAGCTCCATTTTAATAACTTTTATTGACTGGATTCTTAAATAATTTTATTATTGTTAATGTAATTTGTTCATATGTGTGTACTTTCAATATCAGATACAAGGCATTTTCAATGTCCGAAAATAAAATCGCTACCTCTCTTGAACTGCACCTCACAGACTAACCAATAGCGTTTGAGCGAAAGATTAAGAAGTCACCCGACGAACATGTTTCCTTACTTTGTTGGTCGCGCTAAGTCAGGGCTGTCACTCGGCTTAGCGCTTTATACTGCAACTTTCACTCTTTCTCTTTTTACTTTTTATTACGAAGTTGTGTGTTGGTGGAGTTTGTCGTACAGTTTCTGGTGATTGGAAAAGAAAATGCAATCGTTTTCGTGTAAGGAAATAGGGAAGTTTGGGTTAATGGTGTTAGTTCGATATAAGTTCAGGCATTGGTCTCATATTTTTTTTTAATAAGTTAGTTCTATTTTTAATGTTTAGTAGGCTGAGCTTTTAGTCACAGTCATGACGTCCAGCTACGACTAGTTCTGGTTATTTATTTAACACCTTAAGCACACAAATGTACAGAGGCGGACTTAATGCCATAGGCATTCTGTTCTATGCTCGTAATAGATTTGTTTTGTTGTAAGTACTAAGTATCATTTATACGAGCTTAATTATCTTTTTTATATGCACGTGTTTCTGTTGCATTAAACCAGTTTTTCTTTCTCTAAAATATCGTATGTTCTCACGATATTATAAAAAAAATAAGTTTTTGTGAAACAAATTGTACACATCAAAAGCCTATCACGTAACATCATCCAAGAACACATTCAGTTATTAAACTAGGAAAACACATTATAACAGTCCCAGTAAAGAAACATGTCCCACTCCAGCTTACATAATCTCCCCCAAATCTAGGTCCACAAAACATCTCGAAATAATACTATTTCTCCATTCACCGCGACAAAATTTATCTCTGAAATGTCAGACCATTTATTTACGAAATAAATAAAATCATCTCACGTACGCGCGTTCGCGTCAACCCTGCGTTACGCACACGCGCGTGAAGGGCGATGATCAATCACAGACGTCAGTTTACGCGTGTACAAACGCACAGACGTGCGTATCCTATGCTAACCGACGAGCTACACGCTCAGCGACACGCTCAGCGACACGCGTTTTGCGACAGCGATTGCGGAGAAAACTAACGAAAGAAGTTGTTCAGAGCATGCGACGAGTCACCACGACGCGACTTGCGGAGCGATTGAGGTAAACAGAAGACGCGCGCGTGTGTCGCTTGACGCAAGTCGCTAGAGGCTGAACTGGCCCTAATAAAACATTAGTGTGCGTAATAAAATAATAAGTAAGGGTTACCATATGGAAAGAGTTTTTCTTGTTACTAGGATCTATTTTCTGGATTTTTATTGTGGTTATGATGTGAGATGATTTTTCGTCTCACAAATAGGTAACCTTTTTGTATTTTCTGAGTCGGTTTAAGGCCTGTTTACGTATGCAAAAACAGCTTTTAGGTATACTTTGACATTTCATGGCTTAACACGATATAGCTTTCAGCATAATTTTAATATTGTGGCGCTAAGTATTTCAAAGATATATAAAAGGTCACCATTTTCGAAGTTTCTTAGTTCAGTTGGAAGTCGAAAAAACAATAATATCCTGGAATTAGGCTATTAGCACTTGAATGACCCAGTTTATGAGATGAACGGCTTGGAATGTGGACTTATTTAAATGGTTTTAACAGTAAATTAAAACTTATATTTTTTTTTTTATAAATAATAATTTTCAAAAGGCTGAAACTTAACAACGAGTACCTACAATTCATATTTATAAAGCTACTTAAACTGTCATTGAAAGTACAAGTTGTTCATTTATAATTTCAAGTAATTTTTCAGCCTATTTAGTTAATTGTTGGAAATAGATCTCTTCCAAAGAAAACTTTCAGTAGTTTAGCTTTAGATCAAGGTCAAATACTTATACTACAAAGGCCTTTTATAAAATAACTGTAATTATAATAAACTTCGAAAGCTATTAACTCTTAACTCAAAACCAACTCAGCGAAATCTAGCTCCTGTAATATAATTTTCAAACCAAGGTGTTGAAAAGTGAGAAGTATAAAATCAAGGGAAACCTCGCCGCAAACTAAATTTAGCAGCCGACGGGCTGGAAGTTGAGAGTTGACTAAATAAACTAACAATTTGTTTTAAATTGAACTTGTAACTTGTGCTCGTCTTTGACAACCCTGTGAGGTGCGACTGGGAACGGGCAAAATTTTATAGGAGCTTTTTTTTTAAACACAAAAATGTGAAGTACATAGATTTTAACACTAAATGTGTAACTGAATCGTTATATTTGGCCGTGCGAATAACTATCAGTGTGACATATCCAAAATTATTTTTAATTGATACCGAACTAGCTTCCGTCCGCGATCCTATAACCTTCCACAAGAATTGGTCTATCCAATGAAAAAGATTATTTCATATCCGACTGGTAGTTCCGGAGATTCCCCCTACATACAAGCTTACAAACAAACAAATTTTACCTCTTTTTATTAAGTTATATAAATATATCCTATAATATTAAATGAGCAATATTTGTATTTAAACAGCATGGACATCGACGCGAAAACTGTTACCATGGATTCGGTAGGTACATGATTCTGAACCCCCCCGTTAACGTCAATTATAAAATAAAAAAACGTAACTCTGCCTCCGTGTAATTTCCCGTTAATCGCTTACACTATGACCAAACCGGCCCTCACAGAATGACTAGGGAACGTCGCCTCGCAATTTATCCTCACGCAGCAGTGAATGCATTAAACATATTTAGAAGAGAAATAGGCTGAAGTATGGCGAGAAAGATGGGTGGTAAGCAGGGATCCAGGGTGAGAGGTTTTGAATGTAGAGTTGAGTGGCTGAATGTTGCATTGTCGTGTTCTTATAAAGAGGGTATAATGGAAGTAAATAATGGCAGTAATCGCTTGACATTAAGTTCGGTAGTGGTCAAATGCGACTCAGTAAAATATAACAAAGATTTATGTTTCTCTATAGCTACTATACACAAAACTCAAAAACTTATTATGGTTTACCTATTATTGAAATTGAAACATTTATTTCAATTAAACAATTTTACGGCATTTTTGAATTATCAAGGAGTCGTTCAGTCAGAAAAATGAAGCCAGGTGCCCATTCCAAAGCGTAGTAGATTTGAAAAAAACTCCATGGACACCCTTTTAAATATTTTTAAAAATAATTATAAAGAGCGACCTGGCTGCGTGTTCATCTCATGATTAGGGGAATCAGGGATCGGATCATGATTTCAGTTCGAAACTGCCGGCGATAATGAATGAGAATTTTATACGTACAAAAAAAAACTTCAAGGCAATTTTGCCTTTCTTTAGAAACTTCAATCTCCCCAAATTCCCTTCGTTAATCAACTCAGGACCTTAAACTTACATATTCCAAGGACGGCCATAATATTATAATTAGGTGGCCACAACAAGGGGATCGTGGCCTATCTGCCATCTCTATCCTCGAGGTACCCGCTCAAATATATTTATTTTACTCACCTACCCTCTTTTAAAAATACGAACTTACGTTTAAAATTTGCGGGCGGCGAAATTAAATTTGCTTGAGGTGGCTGGAGGGATTTCTTTTTTGAATGCAGTTTTTTAAGGAAGTATTTAAAGTTTTTATTTAGATAATATTACTTCCTGAGTTTATTGTGAGAGATTAAGAATTTATGATGTTCTGATGAGAAAGGTGTGCAAAGAATTTGACAATAATAAACTGATGAAATAGCTGACACCTAGCTGTGCCTAAAACTGAATTTAAAGTCAGCTCCGTGAAACGGATACCGTTGATAAATAAGAATATCATATTAAAAAAAAAAGCTCCAAACAGCCTCAATGAAAATGAAGCAGCAGTAAGCATTACGGCTAAGGTTATCAGTTACTCTCATCAAGCGAATGGGCTGGCCACTGGCAATAAAGTGCGGAACGCAATAACCCTGCCTACCACTCCGTCACGGCTGTCACTGCTAAGTTACGACTCTTACTGCCAAGTTACGAGGCTCACTGCTAAGTTACGATTGTGAGACATTCTTTATAAGTTTAAAGCTTCTTTTGTCCAGCACTCGTGTTCTGGAGGGCCTCGATATTTGAAAGCAAGTCAATATTTAACAAAAAGTAAAGGGTCACCCGGTGTCTCTCAACTCCTTAGAAATACTGAATTGGTGCGAAAACCGAAAAGGGTAAGCCTTTTTTGAGTTAGTGTAGTGTGTGTGTACGTAAACTGCAACTGCAAGTGCTGACTATCATAACGAACACGTGAATAAATTGACTTCCTAAGTGAATAAGAAAGACGTAATTAGACGATTTCTTAATTTTATGGTTACTTAGCAGTTTCAAGTTAGAACTATTGGCTAGATTGTAATGTGAATAAAGTATCACCAACTGTGGTACTTTATAAACGAAAAAAAGTGTAGCTTTTGTACATCAAGTGTCAAGCTTTTGAACATACAGTTCAAAATCGTTTGACACTTCGTGTGTGGTACAACTTTTAATATCAACTTGCCCTACTCTATACTTCAACTGTCCTGAAAATTATTAAGGAACGGGCTCTGTGGTCTTATCATGAAATTTGACGCCAGTTTTACTGGTCAAACACTTGATAACGTGTCCAGAAACACCCTGGACTGTCAGCTTCCTTATCAAACATGCTAACTAGCTGATATTTTTGAAGAAGAATTCATATTAATTAAAGAAGAAGAAGTAATTCCTGTGCATCACAACATTCACACGATACTAAATGGTTGCTAAGCAACAAGAAACAAAATTACCATTAAACTCTACGTTGTACTGAACCCCATCAAACCGGGTAATCCGGCAGCAGACAGGTTAATCCCCTTGTTGTCCGGAAAATATCCGGACAACAACCGGACAACTATTCTGTAAACCCTTGTCCATTGTGGGATGTTCATTTTATCCGTTTGTAACTTGTGATGTTCGCGGATGATCGCGTGAGGGTTGAAATAAGTATTATTGTGAACGCTTTTGGACATAATAGGGTTTTTTTTATTGCGAGCGATGTGAGGATTTTGTTTGTAGGTCAGCTTCCGTGTTTTTCTGGGAACGGTACTTTCGGATTAAATTATGAATAGTTGGGAAGCAAAAACTTTTTTGTTTTATAGGTTAATGTCAGAGACAATTTCGTGAAATGTAGGAGTTTTCGTATTTTCTCCGTTTTGTTAAGAGAATAGGTACGTAAATTCTGTTCGATAATTTGGATATAGCCTAATATTATTCTTAACTAAATCATTTTATATTACTATTGGTAATTCCTGTGTTATAAGTTGGCTCCAGGCGGACATCCAATTCACGTGTCAACAAAATATGGAAATGCTAGGCTAATAAATGCTAATAATAACTAAGTACATCACACAATCTATAGTTGATATGTACGAAAGGTTTTTGCCTTACAGTTTACCTACAAAATAATGAGCTAGGTGTAAAATTGCCCACAAATACCACAAATAAATGAAATTACGTCGAACTCATATTCGTATCTGTGTACCTCACATTTGGTCATTTAATTCAATCGTTATCGCGGGACCGTATGACATTAGTGATGTGCTGACGCGCGGGATTATGCGGGATTTGTAGTTTTAACACCGGACAGATTATAGTGGTTTATGGTTAAATGTGATGACTTTTTAAAATTTCATGTTGAAAATCTGACTGGTCTCAAATTTCGTGTTTGTATTTTACAATCGTTATGAATGGATGTAGATCCTCCCGCGGCCCACTACAAACCCGCTCCCGCTCCCGCTCTCGCTCCCGCTCCCGCTCATAAAGCACCGCGCCCCACCACCGCCGCTCCCGCGGCCGCTCAGTTGTCCACTTCGGACGTATATAATATAATTTCAGACACCTATATGGCGTTCTGCTCCCCCCGCGCCGTACAGATGGCTCACGAAATACTCGTGGCCAGACAATCCGATAACTTCCCAATGTTGCAAAGAGTATTGTATGAATACTCTGACGTCATGCAAACTCTCCACCCGAAAAAACCTCATAATGTCTAACACCAGTACAGCGAGGCATAAACCCCGATCCCTTAAAATAGGCATCTTCAATGCAAACGGCATCCGCGGTCAACGCGATGAGATCTCGGAATTCCTCCGCGACCATCAAATTGACCTACTCCTCGTTCAGGAAACGTTCCTCAAACCTAGTCACCGAAACCCCTCTATAGCGAACTACCGTCTCATCCGTAATGATAGGACGCGTTGTCACAAGGGCGGCACCCTTATTTATCACAAACGGGATCTGTATTGCATACCTATGGACCCTCCTCCCCTAAGTAAATTAGAAGTCACTATCTGCCGACTATCCATGACTGGCCATCAGCCGATCATGCTAGTATCGGTCTACCTCCCTCCCGCTACGTCGTCGGCTGAGAATTTCCAACATATCTCAGACGATTTCACAATCCTATTAGGCATGAGCGACTCCGTTATCATAGCGGGCGACCTCAATGCAAAGCATCCCTCCTGGAATAGTACCAGAATCAACTCCAGGGGTCGACACTTGTTCGACCTCTCCACCTTCCTGAACTTTGACGTCATCGCTCCGATGACTCCCACTCATTTTCCTCACGACCCCAGATACTCTCCTGATGTCCTGGACGTGGCACTCCTTAAGAGTGTCAACTTGAGACTAGACTCAATAGAAACGGTGCACGAGCTTAACTCTGACCACCGTCCAGTACTAATAAGACTCGACTCCCGCATAGGTCATCGTCATCATGACCCCGACCAGCCCTCTGCTACAAAAAAGATAACAGACTGGAGGCGAGTAAGCGAACAGCTGAAACCCACCACATCCCCTCAGTTAGACTCAATCCCCAACAACTTCGATTCTATCGCTGACACGACGGCCGCGATCGACTCCCTCACGGAGCACGTACAATCTGTCCTGAACGACTGTTCAAGGGAGGTCCCAGCGACGGATAACCGTCGCTGGAAGCTCCCCGACGATGTACGTGCTCTAATGACGGAGAAGAACGCGGCCACCCGTGCCTACAGCAGCTTCCCCTGTGCCGCAAACAAAGCCCATATGCGCTACTTACAGCGAACTGTAAGTACACGCGTAGCGGAGCTGCGTGAAGCGGGCTGGGACAAGATGCTTAGCGAGCTAGAGCCCACTCACAAGGCCTTCTGGGATCTTCAGAGGAAACTCAAATCCCGGGAGATCGCCACCATGCCCCCCCTGATACGCCCCGATAAGTCAATAGCATTCGACGACATCGAAAAGGCCGAGTGCCTAGCAGATAGTCTCGAGCTCCAATGCTCTCCCAGCTCTCAGCCAGTAGACCAAGCTCACCTCGCAGAGGTCGACGCCGAAGTCGAAAGCAGAGCCTCTCTCCCTCCCGTCGAAGACCCTGATAGTCCTCTGCCTCCAGTCGCTCCGGACGAAGTGCACGACTTAATCAAAGGTCTAAAAATTAGAAAAGCCCCCGGTTCAGACGGACTCACCAATAGGGTGATCCAACTCTTCCCCGCTCATCTCATTATGCTACTGACCACCATCTTCAATGGTGCTCTAAGCAATAATATCTTTCCCCAAACATGGAAAGAGGCCACTGTCATAGGTATTCCAAAACCTGGCAAGCCCAAATCAGATCCCACCAGTTACCGTCCCATCAGTCTGCTCAAAGTACTCGGCAAACTCTATGAGAAGCTTATTTATAAGCGACTCAGAGACTACGCCGAGACTAAGGGCTTAATCCCCAATGAACAGTTCGGCTTTCGAACCCAGCACTCTAGCGTGCATCAGGCCCACCGTATCATAGAACATATAAGCAGCGCCATCAACCGCGGCTTAATGACAGGCGCTATCTTCTTTGATATAGCGAAAGCGTTCGACAAAGTCTGGCACAACGGCTTATTGTATAAGCTCTACAAACTCGGTGTGCCAGATCGTCTCGTGCTCATCCTACGAGACTACTTGTCGAATCGCACCTTTCGCTATCGCATAGACGGAGCCCTATCCACCCCTCGTCAGATCCGAGCAGGAGTCCCTCAGGGCTCTGTACTCGCCCCCCTATTGTTCACGCTATTCACCAGCGATATCCCTAGAAACAAAAAGACTCAGTTGGCTCTGTTCGCAGACGACACTGCCATCTATTGTAAAGGTTTAGGTTCCGCTTCGATGCTTCTAAACCTCCAACAGGCGGTCAATAACCTTGGCGCCTGGTTTAGGAAGTGGAGAATCGAGGTCAATCCCGATAAAAGCCAAGCGGTCCTCTTCTCGAAACCGTGGCTAAATCCCTCTTTCCCCCGATCAGTCACCATGTTTGGCAAGCCGATCCCTTGGGCTACGCGAGCCAAATATCTAGGTGTGATCTTAGATAGGCATCTCACGTTTTCAGAGCACATAAAGGCGGTTCACTCGCGAGCCTCTTTCGCTCTCAGTAGACTTCATTTCGTTTTAAATGCACGTAGCAAAATGTCACTCAGGTGCAAATTGCGAACTTACACCACGTGCATCCGCCCTATCATGACCTATGCGGGTATCGTTTTTGCCCATACCAAACCCCGATTCATCCATAGGTTGCAAACATTACAGAACCGATTCCTCCGTAGAATCACGGGATCCCCCATGTATGTTAGAAATGAGATCCTCCATCTCGATCTTAAAATACCTACCATCCACCAGTTTCTCAAACGCATGTCAAAGCGTTATTTCGATTCAGCCGTCAAACATCGCAACCCTCTGGTTGTCGAGGCAGCTAGTTACATTCCCTCTAGAATCAGTCACTTTCGCCGCCCAAGGCATATCCTCTCCGACCCAGATGACCCCATCACACTCCTACAGGAGAGCAATAGGGCCACGAGTACAGTGCACAAATACACCCGACACCCGCGATACAGACCTCGCCGTAGAGGTCCCCCGCGATCGCGACCCTCCCGAGTAAACGATACTCCCCCCCGACCCTTGCTCGTCGACGAAGCGCCAGCACGCGTTGCCGCTGAGCCTGTAGCTTTAAATTCCCCGATCAATAATCATGAAACCACCATTTTGATCCAGCCTGTCCCTCTTGCTGTCCTCCCCTCAGCGAATGCCCTAAGCCGAGGTTCGCACCCCACAGGGGGTGGCCCTTAGCGAGCATTCGCCTAGTTTTAATTAGAATAGTAAAATTGCCCTGGCTGGAGGCTTTGAGTGTAGAAGCTTAAGGCAGCCACAGGAAAGCCCGGTTAAGCAGTCACTACCTTAGTGGTAATCTGCGAGATGCCCTAGTTAGGAAAAAAAAAAAAAAAAAAAAAAAAAGGATGTAGATCCACTTTACAAAAAATACGTTACGCAACAAATATTCGCTTAGGCTGACTTTAATATAATTTTACCTAAATCTTAATAATTTCAAGTCAATTAGGCAACAAATCCAGAGCATTAATACTCCCATGCTCTACCTACAAAACCTTTGAAAAAGCCAAGTGGTCCTATTTACAAAATGGAGGCTTGCATACGTTTGAGCAGTCAAACGAGCAACAAAGGCTTGCAACCTTGCAACCTTGTTTCCCGGACAGGTATTGTGTCGGCTTGTGATTTGTGCTGTCACCGTTCCCGGGATTTAAAGTCCGGGATGAAAGAATTAAATGGCTTGTATGTAAACTGATGTGGGCCGGATGTGAATTACGTTGGAGAGTTTAACGTTACATTTAAACTTCGAAATAAATCCTGAAAATATATTGAAATGTTGACACTTGACGTTTGTTATGTAGATGCCATGTTCTGAAAGTTGAATCTAAGGAAATGTTCACAGTTACTAATAACGATATTGGCGTAGTTGCTCTGCGTTGGAATTCTACAAACTACTACTACTACCACTAGCTCGGGTTTGTTTCCCGCACGAAGAAATATGTGTGTATGTGTGTGTGTGTGTGTGTGTGTTTCAGGTTTGGGTGAATTGGTTGCTAGTTTCCCCACACCTTTTTAATACAGCGTTTAGTATTAGAATCAACCGTGTCATGAGCACTAATCATTCCAGCAACATACCGATTACTTCAAAAACTTCCTACAAGGTTAGCAAGAAATATTTTTATCACATCATTTCACATTATAATTTCGTCGATTTTCTCCATGAAATATTATAACCATAGTCTTATATTGTCATACTGTCCGTCTAACAGACAATAAATGTACTATCGAGGACACAGGCACCTGACCATTTTTCAACCTTTTTGCTTAGGCAATAAGGTCGAAAAGTGGCCACGCGCCTGTGTCATCGATAGTACCATATGGACCGTTGTGTACCGTCTAATAGACAATACGAGTAGATGGACCATAAAAACCACAAAATGGAAAGGACCAGAAGGAAAGGAAAATTGGTAGACCTAACGATGGATCGACGACATCACCCAAATAGCAGGCAAAGGATGGATGGAGGTAGGAAAGGATCGAAATAAATGGAAAATGCTAGAGGAGGCCGTCACCCATGATGGGGTCCATATCTCAAACCCAAATCTAGAAACTTCAAACTAATAATACTAACAACTAGATCTAAGCAAACTACTAAACCACATACTAACATTTATACTTTATTATTTAAAGTGTCATCTACATAAGTTTTAAAACTAAACTAAAAAACTAAAAATAAAAAATAAGCCTTTAATTCTTCCATATCTTAATATGGAAGAATTAAAGACTTATTTTTTATTTTTTGTTTTTTAGTTTACCATAAACTCGCTCCATTCGATCATAATTGAGCCCGCATGTGATGATAGATGTGATTGAGCTTATGTGCATGGTTGCATATCCGACATTATTGTTATTAACAGCACATTGAGAACCTGAATTATACCTTACATTGCTGGATACTTGTTTTAAATTTTTTCAGAGTAAACAGCTAGCAACCTATAAATAATGTATTTCTTCGTTTCAGAGCTGTTAATCAAGAAAATTACGTATTAAAAATCTAATCGCGATGTCATATCAGAGACAGTCATGTAATTTTATTTTACAAAGATCCCTTAAAAGCAGGAAGGTAAATATAATCAAGACTCACATTATGATCAACAAACACAACCCTTGTTTCCTAAACCATGGCGACTATGACAGATAAGCGTAATTTCGATAAAATATCGTCGATAACCGCACGTGTTGCGGTCCGTAGTGTTTATTGAACGTGCCTTTACTTGGAAGGTGTGAACGTGTAATTAAAGGGGAGGCGAAATAACTGCTCGAAGAAGTTATTAATTGAGGGTCATTTTCGTAACGTTAACTGTGGAACGAGTTCTGTTTTTATTTAACTGAGTCTTCCAGTCGCCATCTTGTTTCCATGCTGTTCAGGAAACAAGATGGCGACCAGTAGACTATATACTTTTTTAAAGTTTTAATCTGGCCCCTATATATAGGCTTCATACAGTGTACTAGATAAATAATGCTAAAGCATGTTGATCCATGTGTGGAGTAAGAGACCAGATAGATAGTTACGTACTATAATTGATTGTTACTCATATAAAATGCCCTATAAACACACCCAAGGGAAATACGAGTACACCTCAGGATGAACTAATAATCCATAAAAACTAAAAGACATTCTAGCGTAATAAAATTTGTACTTCTCACTAAAAAGACGCTGACAAATCTTCAAGAATTTAAAAGCCCTTCCCAAAGCCCAATTTAACCCTCAAATGAGAATATGTGGAGAAACGCAAATTAGTCTGTATTTATGTAATATATTAAGTGGAAAGAGCCGACAAATATTTGTTCATAAAGTTAGCACTGCAGGGTTATAAGCGTGTAAACATGCAAACATACATTCACAGCCGTTTATTATAAATGGAGGATTAGTTGGGGTCTCTGGGGGCGGTGAAAGGTGTAAGAAATTAGCGGGATTTATGTTAATTGATTGGGGTTTATTGTAACTAGAGTGTATAAGGAACAACTACATATTATTTCGAATTTGTCTATCTGTCGGATTCGAAATAGTTGCATAGAAAAATAGAAACAATTAGTAGTAAAATACACATCGGTGTACTCTAGTCCAGAACACCGATGTGTATTTTAAAAGCTTTTATTTAACTTGCAATGTATGTATGTATGTTTGTTCTGGTGGAATCTTGCTACTCAATTTTGAAGCAAATATCTTCAACCGATTGAGCTGTTTGTATACACGTTTCGTTTTTAGTTATATTGATTTCATTCAATTATCATGGGGATTTGGTTTCTTAAAAGTTCAATAAGTGTTTATTTATTATCAATTCTAAAAGTTAAAATAAGCGATGTCAGTCAAGGATATAAGTATATATAATACTAAAAAGGAGGTGAACCTGCTGGGACCAAAATATCTGATGGCCGACAGAAAGTTTACTCAAGATTTAAATTGGATTTATTGGACGACTGAAGATGGATATCCTTCATCGAGAGGTTTTGTGAGTGTAGGGCTTATACTTACATACGTAACGTTACGCCTGTAATGAGGTGTGAGACCTATATTAACACCCACATTTCGCCAGTTATAATGTTTAGCTTCCATGTAATAGGGGGTGAGCCTATTGTCATCAACCGAGGACAAATCCATACTCCGGGAATTGTAGGACTTATAAATATCCCGCTTCCGCTCATCCCTTGTAACACACGGCACCTTAACCTCAGCGGTGTAAACGCTTTCGCTAATGAATTTAATTAAATCGAGTGGTGTGCGGGATTTATCGAGCCCGATGGGTATGGCCCGATGTGTTTGGCTCGATGTGTATGGCCCGATGTGTTTGGCCCGCGGTTTGTGTGCTCGCAAAAACAAACGCGAGCAGTTGCTCGAATTAACTGGGTTTAAGGCAGGTTATTAACGTTTTTTGGTTATGATTATTAAAAGTAATTATTGAAATTAACGGCAAGTTCTTTACTTTTCTTGAAAGGAAAAGTCAATAAAATGTCAAAATGCTTCCTAATAATGGATCGCTTAGTATTCGCGAGTGTTCCTTTCTAAAATAAACCTTAATTATTGTAAAATGAGCCTCAATAGATATGTTGCTACAAAATTTTATAATTACACTTACGAAACAACTCCCAGAAGAAAATGAAAAACTATTAATTACCTGCAACAAAAAATACATCAACATCAACAACAAAATCACCAAACACAATACCTACATTTACTCAGTATTCATCACAAATTCATCCCTCATATCGCCAGCCATATTACCTAGATCTAGGCTACAGAATACAATGCCTAGCCCAGGTAACGCTACATCTAGGCAACGTCAGCCCGCCTGTCTGTCGACCGTCGAATTAACTTGAACTACGAAACAGCTGCACCTAAATACACTTCCCTGTTTTATTTTTAGTTTAAATAGGGATGTTTATTTTTATTTTGGATGTGAGGTTTCATTTAAACTAGCTGTACCCGCGACTTTGTCAGAGTGTATTTTGTATTAACTTCATAATTTTAATATACGGATATCCAGGATCTAAGTAGCCTAAGTCCTCAAGGCGTGAGAAGGTGACAGACACACACAGAGTAACTTTGTATTTATAATAAGTACGGATTTAAGTGTGCGATTACAGTGGCGCGGGGCGGGCAGCGGGTGCGGGTGGCGGGTCAAGCGGAAAACGCACATTTCCATGGATGAACACAGTAGCAGCGGGGCGGTTGAGCGGTCCAGACGAACCTACCTCGTGCGATATTGGAAATAATAATAATAATGTCAGATTATTTAAAAGCTAGTGCTTGGGACCTTTTTTTTTCTAAAAGCAACCGTCACGATATCAATTAGTGATCGGTATAGACATGGTGAATTTTATACTTTATACGAAAGGCTGCGAAATCTAACAACTAGAATTCCACAAAAGCACTTATTAAATCAAATCAAATCGAGCGGGAAACGCAAACTGACTTGCGTCCACCCGCCCCGCTCGCGACACCCGCTTGTCCCGCTGCGATTTCCGCTCACCCACCCCGCCCGCACTTGGTGCACCTTAGTCAAAAACTATGTGTTTGTGTTACTCGCTGTGATTCCGCTGCCCGCCCCGCTGCCACTGTAATTTCACACTAAGGGAGGTTTTAGAAAAACGCGCGTGCTCGCAGCGACCAATGCTTGTTGACAATAAGTTCTATCAGTGGATTGTCAAGAATAAACATGTCGGGTACGAATACTATTTTACCTCGATATACGATTTGGTACGGATAGTAACTATGCATGTCCCTTCAGTCTGAAAAACTCCACATCCAAACTGGGTCCTGGTCTGGCAAAGGTGCAGGTTACAATAAACAGAAAAAAGGAAGTTGTCACATGAGGCTAGTTATATGCTGGCTTAATATCCAGGCCTGGCACAAGCTAGAGCTGTTTACACGATGCTAGGAAATTTGAAGCCAATAGCATTGCAGTGAGTGCACGGGCTAATCGTGGAGCAAAATTATCCGTTTGGGTACTAGCTTCGCCTGTCACACGACGCTAGTACACAATAAAAAAGCCAGGATAGTACGGTTATCCTGTGTTGGGGTGGGCTACTAGCTCAAAAATAGAAGCCCATCCTATTATACTATAACACTAGCTTACTAGCCTAAACATGACGATAGTTCTGTACACACGAGGTCAAACTGACTAACTTACTTTCTTGCTATCCAAGCTTCAAAAACAAACCTCGTGTAACCCGGGTGTAATGGTGTTTGGCATTGCAGTTTCTTTGTGTTATGTAAGCAGGAGGATAGAGTCACTACTCACTACCTGTAAGTTCTATTTAGTCACCTCGACATCAGTAGGTAGACTACTATTTGACTGGATGTCATAGATTAGAAAATTCGTAACCTAAAAGAGAGAGTGTGAAAATTTCCAGCAAGGAAAATGTAAAACGCGACGGCCTATGTAGAATTATGTACATAGATCTAAATATAAATGTGTCAAGAGAAAGTGCGCGAAACAATCGGATTGTAAATATTACCAGCTGTTGCCAGGGTACACCAAGAAGTTAGAACAAAAGGTTCAACCAACAAAATGTATAGGTACTTAATCATTCTGACGGTAAAATGAAGAGGCTGTATCGTATTACGAGTAGGTGTGACGGTACATTATAATGCACCCCAAGGTGTTATAAGTGCTAACCATTATTTATATTTATGTGTTATCGTTGAATTCTCCATCGACAGTCGTCCACAGTTGACCTCTTAACATCAAACAATCGCTGTCAATGAACGGCTAGTACCTGATATAAAGCGTGTTATTGTTAATTAGCTATATGTAATCAAATCATCATGTTTGACTGACATATTATGTGACTGTTAATTGATGTTATTACCAAATGATATTGCTCTTTCATGCACATTAGCCATCAAAAACTACTTAAGTATACGACAGTTTAATATAATACCAGCCTATTCTTGTCTAATTCCAGGGCTAAGGCTTCTGCTCAAGCAGAGAAGGCACGAGCATTGATCACAACGCCAACCCATCGTGAGGAGCAAGACGTATAAATTATTATCTCGTTCGAAGTGCACCTTCTGCTTACGCTTGTAACGCCAATAAAGCCGGGACCAGAGCCAGCAGCGGGATTTGTTTAATGAGACCCGACACGCAAGTTTGAAGGCTGCCTAATGGTTCGGCCAAATTAGAAGAAATAGCCTGATTACTGAACGATTTAATATTAATTTAAAGTGCCCTGGAAAATACAGACGTTATTAATTACGAAATATAAATTAATTAAGGATTAAGGGCGGCTTTATAGAAAGTTGCTTTTTTTAATTGTGTAGAAAAACAATGTTGGGTGTTCTTAGCGAAGAGATAATAATTTGAAGCCAATGGAGAACTCTGAAAGTGGCGAGAGATAACGCTTGGAAATAATGTTAAAGTATACCTATTATTTTCTGTATTTTATCACGCTTGTTCGTTTCACGGTCGATAAGGTATAGAAACATCACAAATGAGCCACAAAATAAGAAACACTAATTTTCCAATAGATGAAATTCCAGGAAACCACAATGATTATTGTCGTCTAGCATCACTTCCCGTATGCCGTATATATATGTATCGTATATTATCAATGACACAAAAAGAGTCGCGAACTACCTAATGCTTTATGACAGCAGTCAGGTATGAGACTCGTATCATACAATTTCTGCGATACATTTGCAACCATCACACACCCACAACCAATGAACCAGCTTATAAATCGATCAGCCTCATAAAAAATGGCCGAAAACCTTCTCCCAAAAACAAGGTAACCAAAAGAAATTTATGTGGGTAAATTAAGAGTAATGTCCAGCAATATTGGGCAAGTCCAAGTCTCGGGATCCCTAAGAGTTGCGGCCTGTTCGAAATGTGGGAGTTCCACAACACTGAAATAACTTGAAAGATTAAAGGAAGCGGTGAAGTTGGGTGGATAAAGGGCCGTATGTAGGAGAAGGTACAAATTTTCAAGATAAAAGGAAATTCTCGTGAGGCTTATAATGTTTTTGAGGTTATATTTTAATAAGGAGGTGGGTATCGTAAAAAATTGTGGGGCTTTTAGTTAGAAGCAATTTTCTTTATGAAGCTGTTTTCAAGAACGCTTTTTGTGATGGGCGTCATAGTAACTTATGTTTAGCTGATTTTTTAATATGTAAAACGATTGTTTTCAAAAATTTCACATTTTACTGCGTTACCTGTCCACCGTTTTCCGCAGTTTTTCCTCTGTTCTGACCGAAATTTCATTAGATACATTTAATAGCTAACTTTAGGGCGCGCCTTTTGCAATGAAACTTCGCTGAGCTCCTGATTAATTCATAAGGAAAACGAGTGCAAACGTCACTCGTAAAGATTAAAGCATTTCTCCCATATTTCCTTATTCACACACATCTCCCATAACATACCCCTTAAATATTAATTAAGGGCAAGCTCAAGGAAAAATCTTATGTGAAAATAAACGAAAGATATAAGATTCCCCCCTTCGAGATGTAATCCAATATAGTCTGGAGCAATTACAAAAATTAACACTTAGTCCGGAATCTCGCAATCTCGCAAATGATATCGCGGGAACTGTTTATTGGATCCCCCCGGGATCCCGGGGGATGTGTCCGGGACTGTTAATCACGCCGGGATTACGGGATCTGTTGTGGTCATTCGTCGGAAAGTTTTCGATTATGTGCTTGTTATTGCGGCTTGTTTTCGGTATTATGATACAGTAAGCTTCTCCAGATTGAGAATTTGGATGCGCTGTATCTTACGACTACAACTAATTGCGGTAACCATTCACTAAGGGCCAGCGCAGACAGAGAGGAATAATCCCCGCGCGGTCTCGGGCATTTTCTTTACGGATCGCGTATGCTATGCTATATACGCGTATGCGACGCCGCGCCGATTCCCGCGTATCTTCGAGGACTCGCGAGCATTTTTTGTAAGGTTCAAGCATTTATGCACTTTATTTTAATAATTTTAAAGTTTACTTTCAAGTGCGTTAATAAAATCCTCTCCGCTGCGCTCCGTTCTGTCTGCGCTGACCCTAAGTGTGGTTATTTGTCTTTGACGACTATTTCGTTGCATTGACTTCTTGCAATAGGTAACTTGTTTAAAAACTTCTTCTTCCATAATCTTACCGCCAAATTGCACGGATGTGACGCATATAATATACCCCATTCGTATTTTTTTGTACTTAATTTGTAATTTTATGAGTCATATTCGGCGCAAATAAACGTTTTTTATTTAGAGATATTAGCGGACAAGACCTCACGTACCCTTATCATTTAGGCGCTTTTTACCACACGTATAGTACCAAAAGTATAGTGCCAAATGGCTTCTTTTCTGAAAAAGGTGCCACAAACCTCAATCCCAGTACACTATCATCTACATTTCTCCTTTCACGTCACTAGCGACAGAAACAAAACAACGTCAAATCGAACACTTAGCCATCTGAACCGAGAAAAAAAAAGCCAAAATCAATAAATACAACGTTGGTTGTACCGCAAAATATCGGGAAAAAACTTTCACAGCACCATTGGATATTCAACTCTATATTTTAAAGGTAAGGTTTGTTTTTCAGTGGAGTGCTGGCGGGTTCGGGTATACTCAATGGATTTTTATGCAGATTTCATATTCAATCTCCGATAGTAGAATTTATTGTCGCTCTGATGCGGAGTCGTTGTACATTTGGTTTGATTTGTTATTTCTTGTTATAAATGGAAAATGTGTTGGGTTTATAGTACCTACTGTTTTATGTTTGAGAAGAATCTACTGTGAGAGGCATTGAGAATTGTCTAGGATATTATAATGGTCTATGTTTGAAACCAAAAATTCATTGATAGTTTAGACCTTTCACATGAGTCTCATATTACCACAAAAATAATATAAAAAAAAAAAATAGAATTACTAGATATGCTTGTTTATTTTATCAACAGCCACATGGCATGTCCATTTCTTAATATGTGTGAATTACATTTAAACAGTTACATATAATAAACAAACGTCATATTTTATTCGTAACTGCTACAGAAATTGGTACAGTTCGTTAATAAAACTGTAGATAATATCCGGTAGTAAGGTTTATTTAGATTAGACCACCCAGAAGTACGTTTTCCGTTGGCATATTATTTTGAAAGACATTTCATGTGTGCTGTAATTCATCTTGGAGAAATCTAACTTTTAATACATTTTATAAATGCGAAAGTGAGTTTGTTTGTTACGCTTTCACGCTAAAACGGCTGAACAGATTTGGATGAAATTTGGCACATGGGTAGACCATGATCTGGGTTAGAACATATAACAATTTGTATTTTTTGATTTGTATCCCGATACTTTCACGGGATCGAGACTTTTGCGGGTCTGACCGCGTGGTGCAGCTAGTATCAGATAAGTCTAAGCAATAAACCCAAGGTTCGCTTAAATTGGGAAGTATAATTTCAAAAGAAGGAAAAGAAAGAAATAATCTACATCGTCGCGAATCTCTCAGGGAACTATTTAAAAGGATTAATATTATGACGGTACCTTGCCAATTCATATATGAAAATATTATGTATGTAAGAAAAAATCTTCATATTTTTAATAAAATAAGTGATAGACATAATTTTAATACTAGAAATAAAGATAAAATAGATCAACCATTTTTCAGATTATCTAAAGTACATACATCTTTTATGGGGTACTGTGTTAAATGTTACAATAAAATACCTTGTGATATATTACAATTAAATGAAAGAAAATTTAAAACTCATATTAAAAGTACACTCTGTAAACAAGCATATTACAAATTAGAGGATTATATCCAAGATAAGAAATTGTCCTATGGAGCAGGACCAGCATGTTTCCAAACATGCTGGTCCTGCTCCATAGGACAATTTAGAGTCTAGACAAAATCAAACTGGTTGCTTATTTAATTATATAGTTTGTTATTTTTTATAACTATGATTTTACATTCTGTGATTTCTTGAACTCACACTGACTTATTAGTATTACTTGTTAAAATGTTAGGAATATCGTATAATTTTGCAATGTTTGTAAATATGTGAGCACCATGTATCTATCTATCATAATTAATTTATCTGCAATTGCTTTATTTTTTTTCATTTTTTTTTTTTTTTTTTACCTATCGTGGTATAGTAATCTTATTCTAGATGCATCGTCTTCACATATAATTATATAATTAATGTATACAAAATATTGTAAAAACATTTTAAAAGAGTAACGGTGGAGTTTCTTGCCCATTCTTCTCCATACGAAAACTACCTTTTGGAAGGGGCGACTAGAATCAATTCTATTTTTTTGTAAATTTGACGTTCATAAGTGCCTTTTATGTGCCTAATTGAAATAAATTGTTTGACTTTGACTTTGACTTTGAAAAGTATAGAAGATGAAAGCAAGAAAATAAATACTTTTAATAAAACAAGCCAGCAATAATGCATTCCCACTGCAGGGCAAAAGCCTCTTCTCATACACAGAAGGCACGAGCATTGATCACCACGCTTGCTCAATACGGGTTGGTGATTTAAGACTTACAGGTATTAAAGTCCAGGTTTCCTCACGATGATTTTCTTTCACCGATGTCAGTAATGTCGAAGCTAAACTCAGAAAGTAGATATGAATTGAAAAATACATTGGTACTTGCTAGGATTTTAACCCATAATTTCATGCATGCACGAGAAGCAACGCTTTAACTACTGGACTATCACGACATTATTGTCACAAAAAATTGCCACAGGACAAATAACAGTATCTTTAACGCCTTGATATTCATATTTAATATGTTTTTCCCCGCCTTATTCTTCGATTGTAAACGAATTAGTAGGTATTTACGTAATTTATTACAGATGTTGCAATAGGTACCATAAAAAAAATCAATCCAAAATCCCGTGAACACGATCACCACATCTGTTACCGGCCCGGTTTTATAACCCCCGAGTGCTGCAAGCAAGAATAGTCCTTACGGTGGCTAGATATGAACTTCTTCGATGGTACATGCGTTTCCCATCTATCTATCAAAAAAAACCTTGACCAATATAACAAAACACTTAACGGTCAGATCAATGAGCCCATCAGTTGACATCAATACCCTGCCCATACTGGGCCAGCACCGGCCAGCAGTGAGATGAATGGCCACTGTACGTGCGCACACGCACCGGCCATGTTTGGTAAGTAGAACTACATCCTGGACGTCTTTGCCCACTGAGTGTTAGTTATACTGTGGTGGACTGATTTTGAGGTCATTGGATATAATGCATTACTTTATAGAGGTCGCAGATAAATCAAAGTGGTGTCAGAATAAGGAACAGTGATGTGGTCATGATTTTAGATTTAGATGGGTGACCGTTTTGTCCACATTAATATAACATCACACGCCTGTATTCCCCGAAAGTCTAGGCAGAGGTGCATCTATATAATACCACCACCATTTTGGCACGCCACATGTCGCTGGTTATGTTTTAAGTCCCATAAAATAGGGGACGATCCTATTGCCATCAACTGGGCACGAATCAAATATACTTCAGGCTGCTACTGCCCACTTTGCCCGATCTGTGAATCGAACCCAGGACCACATGCTCAGCTGTAGCGCTTGCAACCACTAGACCAACGAGGTAGTCCTGATGATAATATATATAATTCTCATTACAGGAAATTATCTAATATATCCTGAATCAATGACATAATAAAAACTCTTAATCTGTGGGTAATGTGCAGCCTCTGTTTGAGCAATCACAGCTACTTATACGTATGCCTTACAAATATTTATTCCAAGCGGGAATAGAAACCGCAACCCGTTGCACAGAAGCATATCGTACAGATACTGCGCCTATCGAGCCAACTTGGCAGTAGTTCTGTATACGGTATCTACTGATTTTCAGTTGTTCCAATAGTAAATGATAGATTTTCAGCCGTATTTGGTATGCCTCGAAACCTTTGATTACAAGTATGTTCGTTTTGCTGGTAAAGTTGTTAATTATAGTTGATTGGGTGCTATCAGGCAGACAAAACATGGAGAGAGGTTGAGTTTAACACTTCTTTTAAAGTTTATGGCAAAGGAAAAAGTTTTGTTGTAAAGTTTCCTTATTTGTTTGGTCAAAGTTTTCTTAAAAATGAATATCTACTACCTATACGTTGAAATTAGTTAGCCTTTCTTGTAATATTTAGACTTAAATAACCTCTTCTCTCTCTCTTTCAAATTCGCAGTTCTAGGTGACGTCAGAATGATGTCTGATAAAACGTTGTCTAGGTGTGTCAAGACCATGTCAGTGACCAGGTTTTGGTAACGAGGTTATGATCACTCACTCACTTGATAATGTGCGGGAACCAGACAAAACCACGACGTGAATTAGGATAACTGTTTCTATAACCCAACACATACAACTGAAAGTCATTTGCCTATCCCTCCCTGGAAAGCCGTTGAAACTCCCACCCGATAACAATAGTTCCACCCATTAAAATTAACACCCTCTATAATAATTAATAACCGGTAACAATAATATACTAAGACGCTAGTGATATAGTTATAACAATATACTAAGTCGGTACGGTGATATATGTGGTTATACCAATATATACAACGCTGATATATCTGAGTGACAGCAACATTAATTTCACATATAACACGAATTACTGTCCCGACATACAGACGTGTGCCAATTCTACGGCACATGTATGATTTAATGTTTTACTACTTTGATTGACTTTGTTTTGAAGGGAAGATATACTGAAACTGTTTTATTTAGAGAAGTGCCAGAGTGTAGAAATATAATTTGAAATTATTGCATGGATTTTACCGATAACTAAGATAGTTTTTGATTCATAAAAGAAGAAGCTCATTGCTAACAATATCATCATTAAATTATCACATACATCAATAAATCAGCATTAGGAAGAAATATGTAGATGTTGCAGCTTTTTGGATATCTATGTCACCTAAATGTGACCTGCACGTCAAAAGTATTTGTAAGTCGTATTGCTCGTTGAAAATGTCTTTCTAATCAGTATTGACCATCAGCTTCTAAGCCTTCTCAAAGGCTTTTCGTTATGAGAATTCGCTATGAGAATCTTCGATAACGTGTGTATCATGATCGCTCTTTCCTGTTTTGGCCCAAGCGCTTTTTATTCTTCCATCTTTTTCCATAATCATAGGTAACAACTTTTTATTTTTTATCTCTCATATTACACCTTCATTTGTTTCCACCAATAACGCCAATTTCTTTCCTATTACCAGTAAGCAAACTAAGTCTGCTTATCCCATGCGAAAGGCAAGCATAAACACTAGCAATAAATTAGAGCAACGCGCACATTAATCAAGTTTACTTCAATAACCCACATTGTATATTCATAAGCGGATTCCACGAGACTAATCATTCATCTTGAGACAATGATAAATATATGCGGTTCGGGGGAAATGGGGCAGAAGGTTCAGTGAATATAGAATCTCCTTTAGTAAAGTAAGTAGAGGACGACTTTTGACTGATGCTTGAGAGTTCTTGAGTTGGAAACCATAGTGAATAAATATTATTCCTTTATCAGCTGCATGATCCAACCTTGTGCATACGCAACGATAGGAAGAATTTTAGATGCAGTCCGGCCGTCGAGAAAATGCGTTTTTGACACCTGTCAGTTTCATACTATCGAATATGTGTTTTGCGAATTTGATCCTTATTACTACTACAAATTGTCCAACTGAAAGGTGTCAGGGACTGTAAGTGATATCTAACATTGGCAACTAAATCCTACAAACATTTTCGTGCAATACAAAATTAACTACGTGTAAGTGATTTATACTGTACCCTGTATTAAATAGACCTTCTGTCCCCTCCTTATTATCCTCGCCACGGACCCTAAAGTGACAGATAACGTCAAGGTAAGTCAACAGACAGTGTAGGGTCGACCTCACTAGTTACGAGTTGAAGCAAACGTGTCAGCTTGGGTGACATGATTGAAGAATATGGGGCAATGATGTATGGGTTCTGAAGGTTGACTATCATGCTTGTGTGGTGGGTTGTGAATGGAGGTATTCAGTGTTAGCATAAAAGGAAGGCTGTATTAGATAGATCTAAATACACCACTACTAATTTGAGATTTTCCAAATTTTTTACATCTTATATCAACGACAATAAAGTCAAGAGGGACTGCAAACGCTAAGTACAATAGGTACGTGTTTTACAAATTCAACTTTATTAGCACCTTAGTCTTGTCCAACTGACAGGTGTTAGGAACGCATTCTTAAATGATTAATGATGTACCTAGTTTAGGGCTACGATATTAATTGTGTAGTTTAGGGCTACGATATTAATTGTGTAGTTTAGGGCTACGATATTAATTGTGTAGTTTAGGGCTACGATATTAATTGTGTAGTTTAGGGCTACGATATTATTGGTGTAGTTTCGGGCTACGATATTCCAACCTTGTTTTCCAAAACCTAATGATGATGCATATGGAGATGCCAAAGAGCTTTAAAGGTACAAATATATGATTCAATAGGCAACTATCCCCAAAAGACATGGAATTAGAAAAACACTTTCGGAAGATAATAAACCAAATTAGATCTTAAAGTTTAATCGTGGATGTGCCTTCAGGGATACGCCGGCTAAAAAGTAATTTTAAGTGTTGAAAAGCTTTTTAGTGATGTCGCCTCTAATAAATAGTATTTATGTATTGCGAATCCTACCTCAATGTAGCACCAAATATAAACACGCTATATACAAAGCCCACATCAATACTCTCTGCCGAACCGCTCCAGAAATATCCCACCACTAGTTCATCGATCGCTCCACAAATAGCCGAAACCCGATCGTCTCGCATTACCCGGGAATCAAACCCACACCACAGCGGATCGAGTGCCCTTCCGTCGTCAAGTCGCCTGTGAAAAGTGGTGACATTAGCGATACGTTTGTAAGGGATCCCTATGTCACGGTTTGTGTCAGTTTGAGAGCATGATAAAAATAATTTTAGTCTGATTTTGAATTAAAGTTGGTACCTGACTTTAAATTCCTGACTAAGTGACTTTTGGAGCCGTTTTATCGAAACTCGTACATAATTAGTACATGTAAAAAGTCTACAACATTTTGATAGACTTGTAAAGTAACTTATTTAGGTATTCGTTTTCATTAATCTTTTTTTACGATAACGAGCTTTATCTTAAGGGGGATGCGCTAAGGTAGCCCGCGAAATTCAAATTTTCTTAAGTTTTTTGCAATTTGCAGGTCAGTGTCAGGTTGTATGTTAATTAAAATATGATTCGCGACCGTAACAAACATGGCTTTGGATAATTATAATCATTACAATCAGGAATACAACTCCATAAGTAAGCACAAACGTCAAATGTCATGATTTCATGAATGTAGTCATTCAATGGAATTATATGAACTTAGAGAGTTGTATTGATAATTTTTATGATTACAATTCTATAAATATACATTTAATACGGCCGGGAATCATATTTAAATCAATTAACAACATGATACTGACCTGCAAATTTTAAAAAAAGTAACCAAATTTGAATTTCGCGGGCTACCTTGACGCTTCCGCCTTAAGTCAGACTGTCTTCAATAACTTTGAATTCTTTGGTATAGGTACCATGTAATTTTTTATCCCCAACAATTTCCAAGCAAAGCGATTTTAAACTCTTGCTTCACTTTATATTTTATACTCGATGACGACGTATTAACATTATCATGATGGACTTAAACAACCCGATCTAGCCATCCTATCGAATCATTCCAAAAACTTACTCCCATATGAAGATCTCCGCAAACATACCCCTACACTTACCAGTATCCTAGTACACAAACTGCCTAGTACACAGTTCACAAGTTCGGCTAGTACACACACATGTTATACACAAGTTCCGGCGGTATCGGAAGCAATAAGGCGGGGGACACACATCGCGCACTGTGTGTTTGATTTGTCCACCGACACTTTAGTGAGGCGGAAGTGTTAAGAGGCGTATCTATTACTATTATTGTGGTCGAAGAAATAAGAGCCTTCTTCTGTAGTTAGTTATAGATGCTCGGTATTAATGTTTTAGGATTTGTTTGATTCATTTTTCTAAATGAATTGCATGAGTACACAGAAATGAAAACAGTTAAGGAGGAAGTCGAACACAGAGCAAAATCATACAAAGATCGTATAAAAGCTCATAATAACACCCCAGCAACACCGATATGTGAACCAATAAATGATAGAAGGCTCATAAGACAACACATATGGGACGTTGTTCATCAACAAATCCTAATTTAATAAGAGACAGCTTCCTCACTGGAGGAACAGTTCTCTCCTGTCAATAAACTCCCACAAAAAATCTGCGAAGGGCTTCTACAGCCTACCGCAAGATGCTACAAAAAAAAAATATGTTGCTATAAATCAATCCACCTAACCTTATCCCAACTATGTTTGGGTTGGCTTCCAGTCTAACTGGATGCAGTTAAATACCATTATTTTACATGGAGCGACTGTATATCTGACCCCCACAACGCAGTTGCTGGGTAAAATGATTCCCTATATGGCTATATGATATATGGGTAAGACTGGTTATCAGACTTCTGGGCTTCTGACCATCCGTAAGGACTGTCAAAGATGAAGACTAATGACAGCCGGGACCAACGACTTAACGCGCTTTCCGAGGCACGGAGTAGTCTCGATATGTAATGGATGGTACCCATCCACGATTCGACCACTGTGCGCCTGTTATTAATTAGCCACGAGCCACGGAAAAAATGTTGCCACTAATCTCTTATCAATATCATCCCGACCCGGGACAAATATCAATTCTGTAGTATCAAAATGTTTGATTATTACTCAAATTTAAATTCAAATTCGAACTCCTTGCATCCACTGCAGCAATCGTGCATTCGATGTAAACGAATCGATGAATTGTTGATAGAATTTCTGGTCATAGCTTATTTTACTTAAATATTGGAATCATCAACATGACGTAGAAGTAGAAGGGAACGATTTTCTCCTTTATAAAAACTGAGGGTACAAGGACCAAAGCAACCGACAGTCGCCATTCAAATACATGCGAGAGAACTCCATTAATTTAGGATTCAGTATTGGAAAATACAAACCCTGTAGGAATACGTATGTTCTCAAAAAGGAAAACCACACTTTCCACTAGTACGTCAGTATCTTTCCCAGGTGACAGTAGGGCGTCCATTATCCACGCGTCACTCAGGACGGTCCTGTTTACGGTGGGTGACAACAAATATCGTGAGTAGGGTACACACGCTGATGTGTGGCGTGAGACCTTGTTGAATAAAGTTCCGACTTCGTTTCCAACGATTCGTATTGATAGGTGGTTGATGTTTTTAGTTTTACTTATAAGAAGGTAGGTGTCAAGAAATGGGTCAGGTTGTCTAAGTTAAGTTTGACTTTATAGAACTTTCGGGCTTTTGAATTGGAGAAATCGAATTGCTAGGAATGTAACATCAGCACAAATAGTCTGACTGAAAATGGTTGACTTCTTAACCAGCGTTAAACATAAAAAATATTGTCACTATCAGTTGCAAAAGATTTTTAATAATGATTTAATTATAGTAAACCCTATAACTATTTAGTATATTTTTTTGTTCAAGTAAGCTTAGGAAGGTAAGTAAAAGGCAATGTAAGGTTTACATTAGCCTACTTCTACTTTGAAACCAGACACAAATGTATTTAAATGAAAAGTTTTGCATTAGACTAGTTAGCAAAACAAACAATCATTCAAAGAGATTCTATACCCACATCACGCCAACCTTTCTAAGGCCATCGACACTGTATAACCAGTTGTTATTTAATTCACGAAGACAATAGAAAATGATTGCATTACAAATAAGTTTGCAAGATCAAGGGGCTTGTTACAAGAGCATTATATGCTAATGTGACTGTTCTTTGTGAGATAAATTAGATTTCCGAGGCAGTCATTTAGAAAATGGACCCGCGGCCATTTTAATGTATGTTAAGACTAATATGTTTTTCTTTTCGGGTCTTTTTTGTACTGAGTGTATTTTTTCTGTCTAGTGACAACTGCGGAATGAAAATGTTATTTTAATTTTGTTTTTTTTTTGTTTAACATAACTAAGTACCTACTTACAATTTTGGGTATTGATAAATCAAAGGACCTACTTACCGTTTCATCACCGTGTATTTACCATGAGATGTGTCTCGAAATTTCACAGCGTGTGGTCACTTGCTAATGTGAATGGAGAACTTACCTGCAACAAAAGGAAATAAAATTATAAATACAAAGTTCTAACAAAAAAAATTCACAGATCGAGAAAAAAGCTTATCTAAAAACACACAAAAGAAAATAAAAATAAATTGAGATCTCCACTGTCAGAAACTCAATTTTAAACTAGGTTCGCCTCCGGCATGGCTTCGAATTCGGCCTCCGAAATATTATGGCATTTGTAAATAAAACTTTGCCATTCCACAGCAGGACGGACGTTTTACAAAAAAGTTTCATCAAAATTCGGCCAGCGTGTTTGAGTTGTCAAGAGACAAACAAATATGTGTAACGTAAAAATGACCAAAAGACCATATTTTGGAGCGGGATATTCCTGATTTCAACCGTGTGTAAATCTGTCAACTCGTTGTCATTTGTTGTTTGCTTTTGGAAAAGAGAAAAAAATAATGGGACACGCACAGGAAATATAAACAATAAAAATTAACATACTAACAAAATCATGAAAACAATAAAAAAAACCATTAAAACTATTAAAAACAAGAAAATAATAAAAATAAAAGCTGTGCGAGGCCCAAAAGGGTACTACTATTCATGTGTAGGCTTTTTATTATTTTCGACTGTATTAATGAGTTTGACTAAAACAGAGCAGAAAAATATTCTGGTTGGTGTTTGAATTTGTAGGTACTTCCTTTTACAAAATTTAAACTTTAGAGGTGGCCACAATTACTTTTTTGTATAAACCGAACAGTTACTAACGCAACTAAATGCAAAATTCATACAAACTTAAATGAAAGAATCCATTTTATATGAAACCATACATTTAAATGTACCCACAATTACACATCGGGCTATTGTGATGGTAATAAAATAAAGTTTTACGAGCTAAGGTCACAATGGGACTGCACTATTAATAAATAATAGCAGCATTATTAGCTTGGTCACCGTTATATTTGTACGGAACCATCAGTTTTATGGGCTCGCTGTATTGGCATTAATATTACATGAGACCTGTGTGGGGATGGACGGTGTGTTTGTATTTTATGGCATTTGTACTTTATAGAAGAGTAATAAGGAATAGTTAAAAGGAAGTTCTTAATAAATGGTAAAAACAGTATTTTTGGACAAACGAAAGCGCGACGGTGAAATTAAAAGGAAGTTTTATAAAAATCATAACCAAACAACCAGTCACCACAGTTTACCATCAGTTCTAAGTACAGACACTACCAATACATTTGGTCTGTCCATTACCGCGCTCTAAAGGCTCATAGAAAAAGTTAATTACATTCTTCAAACAAGTAATTTCAGTAAGCCCTTTCATTTGCAAGTACATACCTATACATGCCCCTAAAATTGCTTTACTAAAGAAAGCCTCAAATACCCTCGCACTTTTCACAGCACACAAGTGACTTGAAGCAAATAATCACAGTTACGGAGAAAGCTCCTCAAAGTCACTGATACCACCATAAAAGCTTTAATGTGACTGATGGTGTCCATTCGCCATCAGTCTTGAACGGGGAACAATGGAGTACTTAACATAATTACTTCCCTTAAGAAGAAACCACTTACAACAGAAAACCTACCTTATATCGTTAAACATAGAGTTGAGTTTTAGTTGTAAGTGATCAAAAAGGAAAAGGTCTCAAAATTCCCTACCAAAATTATGGTCAGTGGACCACACGTGTGCTCCAATTTTTCTCTTTATATTGTGGTTCCATATTTGGATGCTACGCAACGGACTTTCGTGTTTGTGCATTGAATAGTTCTTGGTACCTACAAGATAAGTGGTGTTCCCTTTATTTTGGGCAGATGTTTACTACGCAGAAAAGACGAAAGGGTCACTTTTTGTTAAGTGATTTGAGAGTCAAAAGTCCAAAAGACTTTTTTGTTGGTTGCTTGGAGATTCATTTGTTATTGATATTATTGTATAATGGTTACTTTAAAATGATAGGTTGCCAAATTTTGGTATAATAATTATCATTTTGAAAATTTGCGTGGTGGTAAACGAAATTTTGTGTATAGTTAAAATTCAGTGTGTCCCTAATATCTGCAATTTAGGACACCTGCGTTTTGACGACCACTCAGGTAAATTACTAAATGACCATTATGCGGCATTGCTTGTGGAACTGTGCTCATCAGTGTCAGGTAATTGAAGACATTATACTAAGCTAAAGCATTATTTTTTACTTGGTTATACCGAATGATCGAATGAAAAATTCTAAAGACTGGACAACTAGGTAAAAAATTGCACTATTAACTTGAAAATTCGCTTATCAATTATAATTATTATGTTTTACTTAGGGGTAACAGAAATACTAGAAGAATGTCCATAAACATATAACACAAATAAATGTACAGCTTTGATCGTTTCGTACAAGCGTTTATTAACTATTTTATTAAAATTACATGGTAATACTTGTAAAACCATAACACGATTGTAAACACCGTAAAAACATTTACAACCATGTCTTTAAGATAAGCTTTGACTCATCTGAAGTTAAAACTTCCTCCATTTATGACAACTTTACTCCTTTCGAAGATATAAAAAATCTTCGAAATCAAATATAATTTTACATTACATCGTCTACTTTACCAGTAAAACTCTTAACTGTAGTCAATACTATAGTATGAGATAGTAAAGTTTACGTATACTGTTTAGAAGAACGATAAAACTACCATACGATCATTTTACGACACTGAAACGTCACTTTAAAGATAGTTCCACAGATAGCCCCAAGTAATAAGAAATGGCGGGAATAGTTTCCGATATTGGATAAGAGATGGCGCTACAATAAAAAATGCGCGGAAAAAGGTTATGAGTTTGAAAGTGAGGTGATAACACATTTATATTGATGATAATAGTCAATTCGCTTTTATGCAGAGGAAGATAATGATCGTGTTAATTGATTACGAAATTGAATTATTTTTTATGACAGACAGAATGTCAGCTCATTACTTTAAAGTTTTAAACCGAAGGATCTTGAGCTAAGCATCAACTACTAAGTTTTACGATTTTCACGAAAAGCCCATTGTTAATATCCTATGATAATGGTTATTGTAAGCAGTAGTATATTATTTAGTGTTTAGTTAGGTGGTGCGCTGAATATACAGGCTGCCACAAATAACAACAACTGACAAAACTGTATTTAAATTTAAATACCTAAATAATATTGAGTTAATAGGAAAATATTATCAGTATTATTACATGCGTTAAATTCTGACGAATATTTAACGCATTCCAATGTTTACTATGCATACCATTCCCATCACTCAAGTTGCTACTTAAATAATTATGATTAACCTCTTCAACACCTCATCACTTAACCCTTTACTGCTACTATCGCTAACATTTGTGAAGTCACTAGTTGACCTACATGCGTGTGCGCAATGTTTGTGTTTGTACATGTGCAGGAAGGAAACGTAGTAGGTACCAGGTAGCTATGTGCCTCTGTAGTGGCACGTGTTCTGTCAATAAGTAGGTTATGTTTTGTGTTACCTGAATGGCATTGCTTGCATTGTAATATTGTTTTCAGTTGTTCATGTAAAGAAGCGTTATACGAGTAGGTATTCTTTTGAAAAGAAACGACCCATACATAATAAGTACCTACATCTACAGTAAATAGTAATTTATAAGGGATTTACACGTAATCACAATATGCCGCCGTGGATTGATTTGTCACACTTGTATATTTTAACAGTAACGTCGTTACATCAAGACACCCTGTATAATTGGTTTCCCTTCAATATCCATCATATCGTTGCCACTCAAAAAGCTCATCACTTCACTGGCCAATCCGTCAATGAACGTCAAAATGAGCCAAAATGTCCAATACCTTCAGTTAACTAAGTTACTTTTGTTTACTTAATCAAGCTATTTAGTTCATTTCTACATAATTATATAGTAACAAGGACTACCCCGCTGGTCTAGAATACGCAAGCTGCTAATGCTGGTCTTGGGTTCGATTCCCGAGTCGGACAAAGTATTATTGAGTTTTCCCTCTGGAGTTTCTCAGTAGCAGCCCGTAGTGTGGATTTGTGCCCGATTGATGGCAATAGACTCGCCCCATAGAACGTGGGACTTAAACATAGCTGGCGAAATGTGGGTGTACTATAGGCAGCTCCTCTGCCCAACCCTTCGGGGAATACAGGCGTGATGATATTGCATTCGGCTAAATTCGGCTATGACGAATGTAACCGATGCAACCTCTGACCAGTGTTGTACTGTTCGAACTATAGCTTTGCCGGTGCCGCACAGCTTATGCTCGCATTAGCTTGGCGAGCGCCCAACACTAATCGTTAACAGCTTATGTTTTAATGGGCAACACTAATGCGTTTCTGAAGCTTTTTCTAACAATGTGGAAATAACAGGTGTGGACAATTGTACGGGGTACCTTCATAAACGGTTGTTTTGTTTTTTTTTTCGGTATTGTTGGCAATTTGAATATTAGTATGGGCAACACGATATCGGAAGATACCGTTCGTAATATAAGAAAACCAGATATCGATGAAACAATGGCGCTGATTGTGATAAGCACAAATAAAAAATATTGTTGTCTTTTGCTAACATTCAAAACAAAAGTCTAACGTTATCGTCTTGTTACCATTTAACCAACCTAAAATAGAATACAATGCAACACAAGCAATGCTGAACAAAACAGATCACCTACTTTACACCCATCAATAAACCCAAACAAAACATTATGACCCAAATCAAACTATTCACCACCTTATCACCCAATCAGCGGCCGCCATAAGAACCATAACATTAACACCTATAGTTAATGGCTCATAAACTCCATCAACTCCATGGTACACCGTAAATAATGACCGCTATAAGCTGACGATTGATATGATTCGTCATTGTATCTTCGTTGCGATGACTACTCGTTTACGATCAATTTACGATTCAGTTTAAGTACCTATAATTAAAGAGGGTGCGAATGAAAGAGCGATGGGTTGATTGTGTAATGTTAAATAGATTTGGTTAGGATTCCTCGCGCGTCCTATTGTTACGTTTTCACTTAGCGTTCTTACTGACTTTTTTTTTCTTTTTGCTCGTATGAAAAACTGGCTCAACTATGCGAGCTAACTTAGTGTAGCTGCCGGTGGACGATTCGCTTAAGGGTCGTAGTGTGATGTTAAATAACTTTCCTCAAGAATTGGATATTAAATGTAAATAATTTTGCTTTTTTTAATCCGTCAGATTTTTGCAGAGACAGCGCTTTCAAACAAAAAACAAACTCTTCAGATTTATTACATTAGTATAGATTACTTAAACATAATCTACAACATGGAAATCACACAATTGGTTTTAATAGCTGCCTACAGAAACTTTTACTACCCTTGCAGCTTTAAGAAAAGCACAACTTTATTCAATCACAAAGATTTCGTAACCAGAACTTCAATCAAAAACCTATAACCCCACTAATTACATCATACATCACCCCTTATTTCTACAACAAAACATTCTGCTTCCATACAAAACCGGTAATGAAGTGCAAATTCTCACAAATCTCAGTCATGAGCCATATTTTGTAAGTGCAGCGCCAATTAGCCAGGAATGCTGGCTCTTGGCTCATTGGCTCACTGGCTTTCTGGCTGCAACGGGCATAAATCTTAGCTGTATGCGGACTATAAGCTAATTTACCTAATTTGTGGACTTGGGCTCTTGGGAGTGTTTCTGTTAAGTAGATCATTATGGTAGGTGTGAGAGGGCAGGGCAGTTTTGATGTTGGAGAGGGGTTATTAAAACAACTATGGCTGATAAATATATTGATTATGATACTTAGAGCAAGCTTGTATTGACTCTAGTTATATTGGTGGAGGACAACAAACAGAGGTGTCAGAGAGTGTAGAAAATGCTTACATTTTGCGAAAATTTATATGCATCGATTGAATTAATATGTTTAAAGTAAGAATGTTTAGATGTGTTGATAGTACGCACTATGCAGAGGGCACATCAGTCCAACTCTCAAAGTGTTTACGAATTAATGAATTATGTCAAGGAGGATATCATTCTTTGTGGTGATAACAGCATTTCCTACATCAAAAATAACTTCAGTATCGTGGCGTTTATGGTATTTATAGTGGGTATTCTTCACAGAGATGAAAAGAGCCATCAATTATTAAAATACTTTAAAATACTCTAAATTACGAATACAAACATTTTATTACACAACCTACACATTTCAATACAGTTCCATTTTAAAATGAGCCCGTTAAATCACTGATAGAAAAAAACATACCGAACTTAACTTGAAAAGAGCCGAAAATATAAAAATGCCATAAAAATCAAACCACATAACTTTGGTTAGTGTGACCGCACACCATGTAGATCACGGTGCTCAGGGATGGCAAACCTTTTATGCGTGACATTAGAAAATATATTTATTTATACTGTTTTTTTACCTACTTATCACCGATATCGAGAGGCAAGTACAACAAAATATGTTTAGTCTGTCTAATTTGCCTCTATAGACAATATAATCCGACAAAGCAAAAGCCTAAGAATTTTTCGGTGTTTCAAAGTAGTCAGTTAGGAAACACCAACCTCATATAAAAAAATAATACGTACGAAATTGTTTGTTAAATAATATAATTTATCATTAAAAAAATTGCGATTTGAAATCGATTAAAAACAACGGTGTGCCTAGAATTAACCGACCCATACGCCACACGTGCCAAAGGATCCCTGATCTATAGTGTAATGGCAGGCCGATGGCAATTTTATGGCATCTGGCACTTTTAATGTATGACAAAACATATTATTTAGTGTGAATCTGTAAGAGCCCATCGATTTATGGGTCGTTATGGCCTGGTTTGGGTATGTATGGGTTTCTTATCTAGTGTATGGCATCATTGGGTGATGCGAGTGTTTTTTAATATTATGATAATATTAACACACTGTAAAAGTAGACACTGTTTAGCACTTTACAATATTTAAAAACATAGTCAACAAAGGCATTTTACTAGGCTAGTTGGTTTATTTGGGGATCGAATTCGCGACCCGATGTGTAGGAACTACTTACTTTTGGTCGAATACATTTATTTTATATCTTTCAAATTAACTTTACTATTGAATTGAATTGAATTTTATTTATTTTTCAGTTTATGGGACATTGAGATCTTAGGTACATTAAACACTATTTTACACATACTACCATTGCTGGTGTAGAAATATTAAATAATAAGCTAGGTATATGCAAATCAGAACTAGGTACATTATATTAAATTACGAAATATTTTATTAAGTTTATGAATTTATAATTTTAAGGAAAAATTAATAGACTAATCAAAAATGCATTACTTATAATGTCAAAATATTAATAGTTAAATCATATTGTCAAAGAATAAATATAATATTAACTTTCTTACTTAAAAATCAAACAAACATAAACGTTAACATTTTTCAAATCATTACCTTCAAAGTTAATCTCAAATTAAAATACTCTGTCGTGAATTCCATTCATTTGACTGTTGTTTCCGTCCACAAAATGTTAATGTTTCCTTATCTTAAGTTATTCCAAATAATTGAGATAAATGTCCCACAATTAGACTCCAGTGAATTTATTACTTCATTTATAAACTCGCTTAGATTACCTTGTCTTTCTTCATAAATTGTATAATACACTATACACACATACACTATGGCGACCCGCCCATGCATTGCATGGGTGAAATTTACTGATGTGGCGACACGTTCAAAAGTCTAGATTTCTGTGCTTTATGGTACCTAAATACTGTAGTTTAGAAAAACTAAGTGGCACACAGTCTCCCGTAAAGTGAATGATTGCCTCTGTGGTCCAGTGTGGTCTAAAGCGCGACAGTTGGTCGAGGGGTTCGATCTCCGAGTCGACAGCGGTTATTCCGTGGAACAGCTCAAATCAGCCTGCAATCGTCCGATTTGAATAAAGGATTGAAAATACTGATGACCTAAAGCAGGCAGCAGAAGACCGGATCCGGAAAGCGGAGTAACGGGTTTGGAGAACTTGAAAGAGACCTCCTATGTCCAGCTGCAGTTAACTCGACCATAATGAGTAATCATGGGTAAATCATGCTATGATGTCGGAAGACGCATCTTGATGATTAAGAAACGGGCCATTAAACCTCCAGATTCCTCTAATTCCTATTGAACCAGCAGAAGATGTAAAATTATGAATACAGCGTAAATATTTCCAAGAATATAAAGACAGTTTATAAAATTCCAAGTATGTATCTTCGCTAGTACCGGAAATATTCAAAATATTTACATTAAATACCGGAACATCGCTTTATTTCTCGGTAACTATTTAGCATAATGAGTTTTGAGATACTATCATAGTTATCAGATACGTAGATCTATGATTCATGTACCTACTTACTTATTAAACCATGGGTTATAGTGACGCAATGATACAATGAGTAATGATGAAAAAAAAGTTCTAAAGAGAATGATTTTGATACCGAAGTGGACCGGGATGATTATTCACATCGTATAATTTTTGTACCTATTAGTACCAAACCACCAAATTAGTCATATACGAATTCTCAAAAAAATAATGAGCGAGCCTTACAGTAGTCGTTTAAGAAGTGTAACATCTGACATCTCACCTTGGTAATAACCAACATTAAAGGGGCGGGGCCTCGTCAAGGTCGTTTCTGACAGCCAACTCTAGCACCGCGCGCGCTCATTGTTCAAACCAAATAGCGCGCACTTCCCCGGCTTCCTATTACACACTTCCGTCATTTTTCACGAAATCACTCCCACAGATTGCAGGAAAGCGAGAGAAAAGATGTAACACATAAAAACAAAAACTATTCTGCTATTACACACACACAACACATAAACACACACACACACAAACCATATTTTTTCCAATAATTGTTTCATACTGACCTAGCTCTCCAGAGAAGAAACGAGTATTGTATACATCAAGTTAACTCAGAAGGTACAGTCGATCGCACTTCGGTGGTAACACTTTGACCTTGAGCTAGCCTAGCGTAAACTCCGTGCGAGTTTCAATATAATATTAGGCTAGCTTATACTGGTTTTGTTACCACGAACCCGCGGCATAAAGTACCTATTTACGGTGAATACGGTTTATAGAGACACGTAACCTTTTAAAACAACGGTTTAATGTCCTGAACTGAACTAAACAACATTGACCGCGGCAGTAATTGGCGAGTAGGTTGCCAAACAATGCACTTCACATGCAATGTTACCAGTTACGACTCGCTAAGATGCTATCAATTATGAAGTTCGTTTTTGCTACACACTGTATACCTACAGATACATACTCGTAGTTCAAAATCCGAGTTTTTCGATTCTTTTTTAAATAACATTAGTATTCATGTAATCAGTTATCTCATTACTTGGGAGTAAATAGCCTGAGATTAGGGGTGATCAAATCTTTCTCTCCTCTGTATAGGCAATGAAACTCTTACCATACTACAGATTAATATTATTTTAAAAGACCTATTTCATACTGAAATAAGTAATTCCGAAGTAGAACATATTCCTATTAAAATTGTCCTTAAACACGACGGAAATAAAGATTCCTTTGATAATTTCAAAACCCTTGATCGACCACGGGATCAATAGTATTTTCACTATTTAATTGTGTTTATTTACTTGTGGCTAAGTAATAATAGCCGCGCGGGTCGATCCATGAGGTTAAGCTACACTTGGGGCGCTGGGGTTGGTCCGTGGATGGGTGGCCATTTTTACATACCGAGATTCCTCCGTGCCTCAGAAAGCACGATAAGCCGTTGGTCCCGGCTGTCATTTGTGAAGACAGTCGTTACGACTCGTCAGAAGCTCGAAAGTCTGGCAGTCAGTCTTACGAAGGGGTATCGTATTACCCAATTACTGGGTTGTGGAGCTCAGGTAGGCAGTCGCTCCATGTAAAATACTGGTATTCAGCTGCATTCGGTTAGACTGGAAGCCGACCCCAACATAGTTGGGAAAAGGCTAGGCAGATTGAATTGCGTTTATTTGCCAGATGTTACGCCGGATACAGACACTCGGACTACTTAAATTTTACTTTTTATTGTATTTCACACACCAATTTCTTTATTTTTTTATTATATTAAATATAATATAATTCTGTATCTACGAGTATCTTTCCGTGACATCACTGGGGGCCCTATCAGAATACCAGCGCTGCGACATTTAAAAAAGGCCTCGTACAGGACTTTAATTTTTAAGTATACTTTGTTTTTTTTTTTGTTTTTTATTTATGTTTAGTGTGTTTTTAGTTTAATTTGTGATTTCCTGTGCGAGTCTCAATAAATACTTTTTCTTTCTTTCTTTATTACTAATTGCTCAATAGTAGGAGTAGGAATATTTTATTTTACCAAATTACTGTAAACATCAACCTTAAGCTAAGGACACATAGCATAATAACTCAATCAATCAACCAATACACCTACAGGCGATTGATAGCGCTACTACCTGCGCAGACCCACCATTAATTCATTCATAACATAATAACAGTTTACTACCGTCGCCCATTGCTAGATAATAGCCGTTGTGTGCATAGCCTTCTATGGCCTTGATATACTTCGGACCATGGTTTATGGTTTGTTGTTGATAATACGGTTGGGTCAGTACCATACACTGGAAGGTATTCTGTTAGGAGGCAGGTTGATTGGACCAATAGTAGATATGATACAAAAACAAATGAACGACGGAATGAGGCTAAACGTAATGAAGATTATAATAATTATGACGTTACACGTGTCATCCTACCAGCGATAACGGCGATGGAAAAGTCATGTCAAGTCAAAATGTATGGGACTGTTGAAAGTCGTTTTGGAAATGGAAATGCTTTGAAAGCGCCTTGCCTACTCCCTCTGGATCCAGTTATGTCCTAGCTATTTAATCTAAGTAAAGGTTGCGTACTTAATTGTTAACATGACGACTTCGAGCTAAGACTAACTTATGGTAGAAACACATTGAAAGCCACCAGGCTTTTTACTATGGATTATCATACTTACATTTAAATCCGAATATTATTTGGGCCGAACACAAAACATTATTTCTTCCTTTTTTAATATAGCAGACCATCAGGCCCGCCAGGAAAGCGTAGAAAAAATACAACCTAATGGATACCTACTCACAATCAAAAAAACTTACATAGAAAACAATATCCGCACTGTATAACTATTTTTTGATCACTCGAACTCCGAAACCTAAAGTCGGAACTCCGAAATCGTTTCGTCAAAAACGTTTGATTGGCTCTACTACCCGATTCACACGGACGAACAAATTAAGAGTACAGTCGAAAAAATAGTTTGGTATACAGGCAAAAATATTGATCTTTCCACTACAGATTATCTATGCCAATAAACTGCCAATATTCATTGTAATATTGTTCGTAATAACTTTTTACGCTTATATATATACTTATTTATATGAATTGACTACTTTGCACACTGATTGCCTCGTTGATCTAGTGTTCGCAAGCGATACTGCTGTGCATGAGGTCTTGGATGCGATTCCCAGGTCGGGCAGTGTCATTGAGGTTTGTTATGTTATGTTTACGTGACATTATGTTATGTTTCACCAAATTGTTTACAACACACATTCACCAAATTGTTTACAAGTAATTGCAATTTAGCTGTACAGTCAGCATCAAAAGTTGATGACAACATTTCGATTTTCAAAATCGCTGTATAGTGAAGTGCTAATAGTGAATACGGTGTACAGCGATTTTGAAAATCTAAATGTGGTCATCAACTTTTGATGCAGACTGTACCTACACAAATCTCTTTATCTTACTGTACCTAGTGTGTGTAAGTAATAGACCCAGCAGTGGGCTGTGGGCTCGGGAGTGGGCGTCCGTGCGTCAATCAACAGTTTTTGTAGACGCTTTTGTTTCAATAACTATTGATTTCTTTTGTTTCGTTACGCAAGTACGTACAGGCATTGTTTTCGATAAATTGTGCTATGAATTGTATGTGGGTTTTATACTTATTTCTTTTAGATAATGGGACGTGATAATGTAAATTTATTTAACTGAGAATGTAGCTCTACGATATAACTTAGGATGATATTAAGGCTCCGTGCACGAAAAACACCCTTGTTCGTCAATAACTTATCTAATTGTAAGAAAGCTTGAAATAATTGGAACATTCTGTGTAAGTATAAAAGTACAGTTTTCGTGGTGCCACACCATTCGTGTCAGTCACAGTGCATGTTGACAGTTGCATAACTTTTGCGCTCTCGTGAATATGGTTTATTTTTGATTTACTTAATGAAGATATTGTATAATCAAAAAATAACATTTTGATTTTATTTCAAGGATAGCTGATGACTAATGTGTGATTTTTAAATTACTTGATATATATGGTTTGCTAATTAATAGGAAAAATACATTACTGACAGGTTCAATAAAAAAAGTATTCTTCTGCTATATTTTGTATCGAAGTTCAAAAAAGTGGTTCAGCCACATGCAAAAAGACCATGTAACGATGCTGATGATATTTTTAAATATTTAAAATCAAAAGTAGTTTCAAGTAAAAAGTAGTTTCAAGTTTCTTGTAAAAAAGTGATCAAGATCAAACGTCAGTCTCGCGTTATTTTTCGTAAAACTAGTTGCGTTAAATGATTGGTGATTTTCCATGAATACTTAACTTATTTGAAAAATCTCTTTTAGCCACATGCAAAACAAAGAACTCGACTTTTCAAATCACAAATAGTTTTGTTTTATTTTTTTTCCATTTCTCACTACTAATGAACAAAATTTATCAAAATCAGTCGATTTCGTGCACGGCCTGTTAATTAAACGAGATAAGCAATTATGCAACTATTTGCTAAGAGGTTTGGAATTTGATTACCTTAAAAAAAAATGAAATAATTGTTTTAAAACTTGTAAGTAATCTTAACTGTCAGATCGGAAAAGACATCCCTTTCCGATCTGACAGTTTATTAGATTCACAAATAAATGGCAAAATTGGTAAGTTGGTAACCAATTATTTCACACCAATCAAACAAATTGTTTTTCTATGAATCCTCAATACCAATCACCAATAAAACCAATAACGTTATTGCTCCTTGACCAAATAAACCCATTAACCAGTTATTCAATTAATTGATTGATATCATAGCCCCCACATCAATCTAGCTAGACCGTGAGAGCAATAAACTATATCAATTGGGCGTGTCTGTCTGTCTGTCAACAGCTCTATAGCATAATATCAACATCCTGTATCAACTCAAGTGGGGAACATCCTGTATTGTGTGAGAGATTTGGAGCTGTTCCGCTTTTTAGTTTGGTGTGATGAATAGACATGGACAGGTCTGGCCACGGGATATAGTTCTGAGTACCTAGTTCTTATGGTTCCGGACCCGAAGGGTGCCATACAGAACCCTATTACTAAGCCTCTGCTGTCCGTCCGTATGTCTGTCAGCGGGCTGTATGTCATGAACCGTATTATGTAGTCAGTTATTCACAGATTGTGTATTTCTATCGCCGCTATAACATGAATAAAAATTAAATAAAGTTAATAATTAAAGGAATGCAAGCCATACAAGAAATATGTTTTTTTCGGCGTTCTTCGATCGGCGATCTCAATACGGTATGAAACCCTTCGTGTTCGCGAGCCCGACTCGCACTTGGCCGGTTTTAAGAAAAGTTTTCTTAAAAAGCTCTGTTACAGCCTCACGTCAGTGGTAACAAAACTAGTATAAGCTGGTTCATATTCTATTGAAATTAAAAGTGAAGAAATGGAGCCAGGAAACCTCAAAAATAATCCATTGATAAACCTTAACCCTTCTGAAAAATATTTTCACACAAACAGTAGGTAACAGGAAATACATCATCCTGAAAAATACTGTGAAACCGAAATGAACATTTTACATTTTGCTAATACGGATGATTTCGACAGCCAAACGAAAAAATACTTTGAATACAGACGGAAATACAAAAATTATTTTTCTCTCAATGAAAGGCGAACCCGGTTCAAAGTGAAGGCCCGAAACTAATGATCACGTGCGTCCATCTCCGAAAAGGCATTTTAAAAACCTTAAATTATATCTCTCCTCATTTCCCACCTTATGCCTCAAGGAATAAGAGTCAATAAACTTTCAAGAAAAATGCAACGTTCCCAAATACCTATGACAGTTAGGTACTCACTGTTTGAAATTAAACGTTCGACTTTCACTCCAAAATGAACTCTATTTTCAAAAAGAAATGAAAGGAAATTGCTTGTCAAAGCTCCCGGGACAACGCTATTCAAAACGTCCTGGGCAAATAAGATAATAGAATTTTGAAAATTTATTGCTAAATGAATTTAGACTCTATGAAAGCGAAAATAGGGTTAAATTCAATTTACTTCTTACTTAAATTGGTTCTCCGTTACAGACAGAATATTTGATTTATTATATTTTTGTGCAATTAAATGAAAATGGTTTATTAATTATTTTACAGAAATGTGGTTAGAATAGCTTGGCTGTTAAAATTAGTGAATTTTATGAGTGTGATAAAGGCGAGATAGTCTTGGCCTACCTTTAATGATTTTACTGGAATTTATAATATTTTCACTGTTTCTAAAGTACGATGGAGAATTTAAATTGAAAAATAGTATTATGTCTTAAGAAAGAAAATTATTAAAAAATATGAATAATTTATGCATCGTTCATCAAGAAAAATATAATGCATAGGACTCAGAATCTCCCATAACTATTTGTTAGCCATACAAATATTAAAGTGCCACCCAGCAACACATGGCAACATTTAAAAAATCTTCTCTGAACACACATAGAAACATCACAGCGCAGCTCCTGAAATACCTACTCCATAAATTATGGAACCACATTGAAACACAAGTACGAACACATCCCACTATATCCCTATAAGCCAATGGTTTTAATCTCATAATTCTTAACAGGCGCCCGAGCGGCGTATCGATACGCCGACCCGCTAGGTACGCGGATACCCCACGATACGCCGGTACGCTGCATATTTGATTACGTCGTTACGCGATCGAGTTAGGTTCTGCCGCTGATCCGATAAAGCGCTAACTCTATTTATTTCTATTACGTTAATTGACTGCTCTTTTAATTTGCTAATAGGACGGATATAGGATTTATAGTCGTAAACAATTAGATGTTTGATTTCTTAGGTTATATTGTGATTACCGTACTATATACCGTTACTATATTTTGACGAGCTATGTGAACATAAATGTAGGAAACAGCTCATTATTTTTCGCGATTTCAGGGTTGATCCCATAGTGAAAGTTGCTCATAATGATGAGTACAATGACCCCTTAAGAGGATGTCCATGAATTCAATTTCACCCTGTATTTAAATCTTATGTAATAGGGGCGAGTCTATTGCCATTAACCGGCGCAACTCTAGACTCCGGGGTGCTACTGAGAAATTCCTGATGGAAAAACCCAATAACAATTTACCTGACCTAACCTGGGAATCGAACCTCGGACCTCATGTTCAGTAGTAAAAAAATAGTTGATGATGATAGTCAATAGCTATAAAGTATCAGTACACTGGCCTTAGCATGTGGATTAGTATTGAAAATAAATATTTACACAGGTGAATTCAAGTGGGGTACATATGAGAACATTCCTACCAATTCTATGTAGGCCATCGCCATGTCTGCTTAGAATGATCCTCTATGGATTTAAAATTGACTGTACCATATTTGGTTGCCATTTTTAGGTTAATTTTTAGTAATAGTATAAAAATTAAAAAAACTTGAGACTTATCTAGCAGATGTTTAAGCCATTGAGTATTTGGTACCGTGAAATATGCCAGTATTGCCCCCAAGGGAAACTTTGCCCGAAGAATCATTTATAAGCATATCTTTGATGTGCAAATGTCTTAATATTATGGCAACATTGATTGACTTAGGTGAAAAATAGATTATATGTATGGCAATACTAGTCTATCGTGATTGTTGCTAACTTCGCTTACTAGCTTGTTGGTACTCGTCGAATAAGATGCGTGTTTTTGCGGGCAAATTTTAGTGCAAGGTCAGGGTAACATTACCCAGTAATGTTGAGTAAAAAACTTTTCTTAGTATCGTATTCCTAAAGTAAACGCCAGCTTCACCAAAATTCTTGTACCAGTTTTTACGTCATCTGTATAAAGGCCATATTTGCGTCAAAACATCAATGTGGGCAAAGTTGGCTAAAAGTCCACATAACTTTGCCCGCCAACAAAATCGAACAAATATTGAATTCAATGTTGAATAATAGTAAATTCAGCAATACTAATACATGCACATGATCTTACAGTTGTAGCTGATGAAGGAAAAAACTTACGTCTCCATAGAAAAATAAAGAAAGAAAGAAAGAAAAAGTATATATTGAGACACGCACAGGAAATCACAAATTAAACTAAAAACACACTAAACATAAATAAAAAAGAAAAAACAATAAAAAAACAAAGTAAAATAAAAAATTTAAAATCGTAATTATTCGAAAAAATAAAAAGCATAAAAACCTTTTAAAAAAAAAAGCTTTTATTTAAATGTACTAAAAAGAAGAAAATAAAATTTTCTTTTAAAATTTTAACTACTCGTATCAACTGTAAGAACGACTCGTATTAACCTGATTATACACAATTTATATGATCATAAAAGCTTGCTTTGCTGATCACAAGCTTTTATGATCTATTTTATTTATAAGTTAATAGTTAAAATTTTAAAAGAAAATTTTATTTTCTTCTTTTTAGAACATTTAAATAAAAGCTTTTTTTTTAAAAGGTTTTTTTGCTTTTTATTTATTTTTTGCTTTTTAGTTATTTCTAATTATTCTCGGCAAGCCCTTTCATTTGATACCCATATTGCTGAAGTGCATAAAAAATAACTATTTCGCCATCTTAGATGTTCCGCCATATTGGATTTAGAATGACGTCACATTATTTTTCGAGTTACTCTCAACAAGCCCTTTCATTTGATACCCATATTGCAGAAGTGCATAAAAAATAAGTATTCCGCCATCTTGAATGTCCCACCATATTGGATTTAGAATGACGTCACATTATTTTTCGAATTACTCTCAACAAGCCCTTTCATTTGATACCCATATTGTAGAAATGCATTAAAAATAAGTATTCCGCCATCTTGGATGTTCCGCCACATTGGATTTAGAATACGAAAACGATTGGCGTAACTTTAATTAGACCAAATGCATTTTCTTTGCTAAAGACCACACTATGAAAAAAATCGGAGAACAGTATTGAAACATATTATAGTCAAATATCTGCATTAAACTGGCAACTTATTATTGTTAATTACACCTTTTCGACGGCCGAGCTGACTATCTGAAATGTTTCGTTTCCCATTAAAAAAACAAACACATGATAGCCAGGTAATATTTATGAGAGAAACCCATGCCTCGCATACCAACTTTATATTATCTACAATGGGTTAATTTCGAGCAATTAGTAGCTCTGTGCGTGCGCGCATAATTACATAATTGGTTCCCTTGCGGTTCATAATTGTGCCTGATTTCGCCCAGCGATGGGCATTCAGGATCGCCAGGTATCTGGATTTGTGGAGATTCGTCCTAATTTCGGACGTGTCCTGCTGGGATGTTTTTTTTCGAGGAAGGTAGATTAACGTTAAATTGTTGGAGGTACATTTTTGTTCTTTATACATACTAAAACGTATTTATTGGTCTGCTGCTCCATAAAAATGTTTCCCCAAAATCCCTAAACTAGTTTGCAATTACCATATCTGTCAGAACCCATCACTTTCTTTTTAACTTATATCTTTTTCATCTTCTATAATAACGTTATTATTAAACAGCTTGGTCACCAGCCTTTGTTGATTTTAACCATAGGGCTTTCATAAAAATACACTCCACCTCAATGATAGGCAAATCCTTGGTTCAAAATTCAGTAAAAAATCTGTATTTTTCGTTAAAATCGTCTACATTGAACAATATTGATGGTAATCCTCAAATTAACATAATTAATGAAGCATAATACGATGTAAGTGGATGTGTCCGTGGCTTACACCGGAAGCCGATGGACGATGTACGGCCATCGATTGGAGCATCATCGGATATAAGTGTAGAAGATCAGTGATTATCGATCGCGAGATAATTGTAACAACCTGCGTTTGTTTACATGATTGGAGCTTGAGGTAAAGTAGTACTTTACTTTTTCAGTCTTTACAAACTACAGCATGGTTTTGTCAGATAACAAAATAAAGAACGCTGAATAGTTTTTGCAAAACGTGGCTTAATTTGATTTTGATTGACGGATGGACTTTTTGGACTGAAAATGAATTTTGTATTAGGAAAATGCATTGGAAAATCTTCCTGCTAGTAAATAATAAAAAGGGTATTATTTCAGTATGCTTGGTGACAGCAGCTATATAGACTTATGAGAAAGAGGTAGCTACAGGAGCCAGTTTAAAAACTTTTATTAAAGCGTTTGCAAAAACGGACTGACATTTATAGCAGTCTCGTTTGAACTTAACTATCAAGAAACTGAACGTGAACGAGTACCACATGAAAATGTTTTAGTATCTGAACGTTAAAACATCAAAGAGAATAACCATTAAATGTACTAAACGATACATCTTCCGAGTAATAAAGACAGTGGGTTCGATTCCCGGCTCGTCATTATTGTAATGAATGAACTCTTTGAACGATTTAATGGAAAAATAACTTAAAGAGTTTACTTTGAGAATTTTCTTGGGAAGTGAGGTAAAGTGGTTTGAAATAATACATTATGGATGTTAGGTAAGGCAAGGCAAGGGGTATCGTATTACCCAGTTACTGGGTTGTGGAGGTCAGATAGGCAGTCGCTCCATGTAAAATACTAGTATTCAGCTGCATCCGGTTAGACCGGAAGCCGACCCCAACATAGTGGGGAAAAGGCTAGGCAGATTGATTTGGATGTTAGGTAAAAACTGATTCTATATTTATTTGCCGTTTGCTTTTAATATGTTCTTAGAAAATTTATAAAATAAAAAGTGTATTTTCATGTAGAATAAACTATCAGGAATTTACATTATTAAAAAGCTTACAAAAACAAAATAACAATACAAATAAATTAACTAGCAACAGCAGTAACGTGATTTTTATTTCATCAACCAAACCTCAATTGGACGCGAAAAACGTTATTTTGATCACACCAACTATATTGTCACGAAAATCGGCCATGATTGCACATTCACCAAATAAAATAAAATCAAGTATGTACAGTACAATCATGGTGTTGGTTTGTGCAAGTTTTTTTAGTGGGCAGTTTATCTGAATTAACAAACAGTTGAAATTTGTGCGCGTCTGCGCGGTGCAACGACCTTACTGCGCAGTTTTTGCGCGAAATGCGACTGGTAGGGTTGGCACTTGGCAGTATGCAATTTTTGTTTATATAGATCAGTTTGTTTGTGAAAGAAATAAGTAGATATAAAGCATTTTTTTACAAACATGTCAGAAACTATCAATTTCTAACCATGGCAAAAAAAAAATGTTTTGCGGTTTCTGTCTATTTCAATAATTATGAAAACTGGGTCTTTAAATATAATGTCACTTAATGGATCTAGGACATGCTCGTTTTCATTATAACTATGGTAAAATAGAAGAAACTTTCAGAGGCTTTCCAATAGGTTCTACTACAAAATATACTGCAGTAGGTAGGTACTCGTAATAGCCAAAAGAATAATAGTCGTGTACTCGCAAACCAATTACAATAAAACTGTTTGCTTTTCTGTTAACTTAAGGATCGATCGAGCGTGATATTGACTATGTACTCACGTAGTAAGTACATACACTTTTATATACTCAACGCTACGTCAAATATGAACAAGCGAATTCTTTTACATCGAAGTGTTTGGTCAGGCTATTGTCATGAGAGGTTTTCATTAAGGCGTAGTTTGTACCAAAGAAGTTCATAAATGAACCAGCCTGTAATTTTTTTTTTTTGTTTTTTTATAATTACTTTGCCGTCAAATGTTACGACGCAAACATTTTCCTACCAGCCTATTATGGTCCGACTGCAGGGCCTATTCTCTTAGTGCTCATAGCAAGGCAACTGCGCGACACGAACACGAGCGGCAACTGCCTCTGCCGTCAACGTGTCGGCGGCTGCCGTCGACGAGTGTCGACGGCTGCAGTTGCCTCTTCCGTTGGCGCGTGCCGCTCGTATATATGAGCACACAGAGAGAAGGTACGAGCATTGATAACCACGCTTGCTTAAGACGGGTTGGTGATTTCAGACTTATAGACTTATACAATGTTTTAATTAACGTAATACATATTATCAGGCTTCCATTCAATCAGGGATTGGATCTAGACTAAACTCTGCCGACAGTAAAAAATCTTCTTTATCTTTGAGGTCACATGTCATTACTTACATGTGTGATACTGATAAATTATATTTCAATAAATAAATAAATGACATAAAGTATGTTTAGTAAGATATTCGCCAAGTTAACGCATGTAGGTGATGTTTATGAGATCTGGAATTAGCACATACATAGTAATGTGTAAAACAATACGCTGTTGTAATGTTTCTAATGAGCTCAAGGCTTCAAATAGTTAACTTTATTTATTAACGCTGCTGTTTAGCTCAGTTTATCCAAAACATTTTTGTCGGATTTTAGTATTTCTTCTTCTTCTTGAATGTACTGAAAAACATGAAACAATAAAATGTTATTTTCTGTAAACTAGGTATTCAAAAGAAAACATATATGGGACTTTTAATGAACGGATTTGGTATTTTAATTATTATGTAAGTAAACACAGATGGTATGAGACGGAAAAGCTAAACATTGGAATATGAATAACAAGTTAACAAGACAAACAGAACAAACGTGTCTCAGAAATATAGTAGGTACTTGTATTAATTAATATTTTCACCCACACTAAATAAAAGCCAACTTCTAAATACTTCACTCTTTGACGTATTGTTAAAAACCGCGGCTTTTCTATCACAATCTAAAACAAAAGAAACTTAATTCACAGACCAGGCGATATAAAAACCAAACAAAAAAAGAAAAACACGTTTTTTGAATAGGCTTTGTCAACGGCTTTAAAAACGCTTGACTGTGAACACGCCTCTCGATTTATTGACAACAAAAAACTACAAAAGGTTACTCTTAACACGACTTAAAACTATCGATAGGTATTTTTTCTATGTTTTTGTTGTTGTTTTTTTCTATTCGGTTGTGCTATATCCGTCAGTGGCCGGATTAACAGATTACATTTTTGTGTCCCGACTTGTTTGGCAATAAATATTAGTTACTGACATAATGATGTTGTATTTCCTTTACAAAAAACGTTTTTTTTCTTATTACTTAGCGTGTCAAAGAGTCCATCAATCATTTTGTTGTAATCAAAATATTTTTTTATTCTTCTAACCTTTGCCTAAATAACTTTAAATGCAAATAGGTTTTTTGTGATATCTAATAGTTATTAAATCACAATTTGATGAGACTATTTTGCATATTTTTTACTAAAACAGCTAAGTAAAGAGGGCAACTTGTTTTCTGTCAAAAGATATTTAATTTCCGTTTAGATAAAAAAAATATGCTAGTTAAATAAAATCGTTAAGTAAAATTATATAATACTAGCAGCGCCCCGCGGTTTCACCCGCATAAATCTCTATCCTGTGGGAATATCGTAATAAAAAGTATCCTATGTGTTAATCCAGGTTATAAACTATCTGTGTGCCAAATTTCATCCAAATCCGTTCAGCAGTTTTTGCGTGAAAGAGTAACAAACATCCACACATCCATCCATACTCACAAACTTTCACGTTTATAATATTAGTAGGAAGTAGGATTAACTAGAGTCATAGTTAAATTAAAAAAAACTGACTAAACATCGCTATAAAATCTTATGGTAGGTAAGTACGTTCAAATATTTTATATGAATAAAAAAGTTGATTCTCACAAATAATTACGTAAACACAGCAAAAACTCGTGCGCGCCAGCCCTACGTGCAAGACATTGAAATGCCACACAGGACCGCAGGCCCTCTCGTCCCGTTTGACGCTGGTCATTTTAATCACTCACATCTAGTAGTGATGAAGTGGATATCACGGAGAGTATTACTTATATAGTGGTTGGAATACGGGTGGTAACTGGTAACGACAACTTACTATGCTAATTTTCCAGCTGTTTAGAGAACAAAATTGTGTTCCAAATATAAGCAATTGACAGAAACCGATCTACGGTTTACATACCTTGTTTTGGAAGTCTTCATGAACGTCTTGCTTCACAATAGTTTGTTCAATCAATCAACTAGCTATGTATCACGCAATCCGCGTCTGAATAAATACCTCTTCCGTTTTGGTCAATGGGTAGTTTAGTAGATCAATCAACTCAGTTTGAAAAGCCTTTCCATATTCGTTAATAGGTACAAATGTAGGCATAAACAATATCGAGGATGTCAAAAAAAAAACAGAGAGAATTTGTCACACATATACAATATTATTACAATATCACACGAACCCCGACACTAGTCTTATTATCTTAGGTTTAAAGCAAGTACGTCTGTATTGCATCTCGGTGCAAACCCGTGCAGGCTCTAATCGAAGTATCGATCGCGTTGGAATTATGTTAAGCAGCTTGTCAATTGCTTGCCAATTAGTACAACACCGCTCTCAAGGATAGTGATGCTTTGCTAGGTCGCGGAACTAGGAAACTATATAATAGAGGAGTTTCTCGACACGTTCTAAGGATTTTTAAGAGTATTTTCACATTTTGGGATAGTGACAGGACGGTGGTCAGTCTTATGAGTGGCCCACTTACATTAATTTCAGACGGTTCGTTTTATGCCTTACGGCGCGGCGGTTTGAAGTTTGACCTCATGACACGTTAATTTTTTGGCAGGACGCCGTTTCAAAAACTGAACGAATCAAATTACCGTAAATACGAGTACTTAGAGCACTGATAGTGTGTAATTAAATAAGATTGATGACTAACGACATGCAATTACGAACGAGTAGTATGAATGAAAATGATAATGGATTTCTGCCTATTTTTTTAGCTCTTTTAGGAAACCCTAGTTCATTAAATGAAGTATTTTAACGAATAAATACTATGTCTAAGACATTAAAAAAAACAGAACATAACTATTTTCTCAGTTCTACAATCAGGAATTACAAAATGATCTATGGTGGTCCAAGCTTAATAGCTTATAATTAACATCAAATCCTCGTCAACTAACCAACGAGTTAATTCTCTTGTTATCTCTTATCAGATGCTGTACTTGTGCAAGTCAGCGGTAGGTACAAGGTGAGCACTAGTGATAATATCTCTGAGTGCAACTGACGGCCGGCGCGGCAGGCGAGCGGCCCGGAAGGCGAAAGTTCCGACTTTCATTTTGGTTGAAAAATTGTCGGGAATTTCGTGAATTTATTTCCCGTTGACCAAGCATACTCATTTTAAATGTTTAAAATTTTTGACGTCGGTTCTTTTTTCTTTATTTTATTCGTACAAATAATCAGAAAATATGTTTTACTATGAAAAGTTTAAGCTATACTACTTTTACGCACTAATAATACAAGAATAACAACAGTAACATAATAATAAAATAAAATAAAATAAGAATACAAAAATGACCCATCCGGTGTTGAAAAGTCGATTGCAAAGTTTGTAGTGCAGTGCCTTACCAGAGAGACAATTCCTGTATTTTTAGGAACGTTCGCATTGAAATATCAGTCTCAATCTATCAATAAAACCTCTTATTTACCAACATGTCAATATTGGTTGTCGCGCAGACGAGATTATGCCTTGAATTAGAACGTTTTTAAGTACGAGAATTGGTTTTTCCAACGTTCGACGAACCAAAGTTCGCTTAACTACTCTTTAACTACTCTTGTTTCACCATTCGTAGAGAAACCCAGAATAACAAAAAATTATACAATAAACAAATTTCTTCTAAAACTAAATTACTGCAATAGCTAATAGCAGAACAGTAAATATAGTAATAATCTTAGAACGCACCGCAGTCAGCTGTTTCAGCTTGCGGGCTTCCTAAAGCAATAGAGGGGAATTATTACATGTATGAGTTGCAGAGTCGCTCGGAGAATTTCATAATCAATTGTGCGTTATTTTGTTTACTTTCATGATGATATTTTATAAGAATTTCAGTTGTTCACTGTAATATTTACCTTTTACGTTAAAATTCAAACTCAAAATATTTATTTCAAATAAACCAATTACAGGTACTTTTGAATTGTCAAGGGGTTGGTCTGTCAGAAATATGAAGCTAGATGCCCATTCCAACGCGTAGTAGGTTCCTATGGAGAAGAACGGGCAATAAACTCCACGGACACTCTTTTAAATCAGAATATTTTTACAAATTATTGGTTACATCATCCAGTTAATCTAAGAAACCTTAAGTTTTAGCCTTAAGTTTTCACTAACTCTAGGCGACACTTGATTGAAAGCGTCAATAAAAGCGCGCTGAATTTTGAACTTTCGGCGCTAAGCCGAACGTTGAAAATCACATAGATGTATATTTCCGCCTTATTCTTTTTAAGCACCTACATGCATTTAATTTCCTGGTCAGAAACCCGAACAAACACGGACATTTCAAAAATTTCCTATCTCTTTAGAATTCAATTCCAAAATCAATAGTAATAATACTCCTTGCAGCCGCAGGTAACGGTTCATAAATTGTAATAGTGTCAATTTGTTAGTCGATAACGAACATTATAGTCACCACCGTTTAGCTCGTTAACGGTTTATAAACTTACGCAAAATTATATTCTATCATGTTTACTGGGAACCTGGCTCGCAATCTCTCGCCAAGATCAGTATCTTTGGATAAATTATGCAAGAATAAATATTTAAAGCAATAGGTACGAGTTTAACTATGTATAGCAACATCGTGATCGCGAAAAAATTATCAGTCGTTCCATACAAAACTTCAATACGTACTCGACCCAAATGTATGGGAGTTGGGTCGAGTTTTGTATGGGACGACTGTTTTTCGCGATTACGATTTTGGTCCCACGGAGAAAATTTTTCAGTTTGATGGTCTGTACCACACCCTTAATTTTGACCACGTCTTTCTGATACACCCTGTATAGTCTACAATGCTTTAGAGGCTCAGTATAGAACAAATAGCAAACGAGTAATGGGAGCTTCCATTTTCAAATAGTCAATGAATAGGTAAGGTACTGTCAAGTAATAAATAATATGTTAAGTACTTTAAAGTTATACTGTTTTTCCAACTACGTCATTGCCAACACTTTAATGAAAATGACAGTGCAAAAAGGTGACATCCGTGCGTTATCTTGATTGCATTGTGACGAAAATGATTTAGATATCCTGCCGGAAGATGATCTAATTTTTCTTTATTAGTAATTATTTATTCGTATGGATAATAAAGAGTATTCTATTCAACATGAACAAGGTTCCACAAAAGGTAAATTCTCTCCACAATTACGAACAGTTTAATTCAAAGGCAAGAAACGCATGTATGTATAAACGATTCCATTGTTTCGTATCCTTTAGAAAAAGCCGCCGTGGGAAAGACGAACACATATGACCATCATATCTTGAAAGTTTGGGGTGGCGCTGCTTGCCCAGGAAAACGTCAACGTTATATCAAATTCAGTACATTTTATGTTTAGTTCCCTTTAACAGCCACATATCAGGTTATAATGGGTACTTTGCATTGTTACATTTAGTACAGCTATGACATAATTCGGGTCATGATTTGTTAAGGCAGTGAAAATAGGTTTTGCACGTAAATATACGAGTAGTTTCGGTCTTAATGACTCATTTCTATTATTTCATATTGCATTGACGAATTAGTCAGAAGACACATCGCACGATATACTCTGCACACTTGGCAAATGAAATCCAGACCGAAAAAAGGGTAACATTTTGACCGTCACAACTCTTTTGCTCTAGTATGTGTTTGTGTGTGTTTACAAGCGTGTGTCTATGTATATGTATATTACTGTAGTTTTTATACGGGATGCGCGTCAGCACACATAAAAAAGGAAAATACACATTTACATATACAAAAATACACAATACACATATACACACAATACACGAAAGGAACATCGTTCCAACCGGTTCCTTACCTATCTCTAGAAAACAACTTCATTCAAATGAATTTACTTAGAAGTTTACTGAATAAGTTTCCCAGAACCACTAAAATGTGAACTAACAAATACTTTCCTAAGCAAATTATAAGTAGGATGAAGTATTTAACCCTTTCCCGCGAAGTGGGGTCGAAATCACCCCACCCGAAAGTTTGAAACCGAGCAATTTAATCACGCCAAATAATTTTAAAAGGACAACCTCTAATTTCCGTGGAATTTATTCGAAATAATTGAATCTTCGTTTTGATATAATTTTATAAATCGGTATTAAGTGATTTATTAATTACCTACTGATGATTGAGTGTTTAAAACCATAATGTTATCATATCATAAGACCATGTTCAATAAAAACCTTTCCAAATACATAATCAAATGGTTAACCGTCGATAGAAGACATGGATTCCCATTACCCATTGGTCAATGATACCACTAATACACATCCCCTCTCTAACCTACGGGTACACACAATAACAACGTCCGGATTATAACCCACGACCTTCCGGTCCCGACGACCCCACCCATATAAATATAACTACCTAGTACCTATATTAAAATTTTAAATCTATTTTATAAACAGTCCTTTCATCCCTGCATCGGTCCCACTTAGAACTCTGCTTATAACAAAAGGCATACATAAGTACATTACATAAATGATGAGGAATGGCCAGAGATGGCTAAAAGCTTCGAAGTGCTCTGTTGATTTTATTAGAGGTATAGGGTGAAGATATTTTAGTTAATATTCAGTTTTGAAGAAGACTTTGAAATATAGAGGAAAAGGAAAATTTTATTTTTTTGCCGTAAAACTGAGTTTTTGCAGCTAGTTAGAAAAATTGTACGCTGAGCATATCGAAACTTTATTACTGCAGTTTTCAGTATATCAAATAATTACACTCTTTAATTATTGTTTTAAAAACGATAACCGTCTGTCTTTAAAACAATAATTAAAAGTAATTATCCAATTATGGAATGTTGTTTGCCATCCCCAAACACACATTTAATAAATCAAGAATGTTAATATTAACCCTTACTGATGGGCCCTTTCGACCACACCAATAATTGTCCGCAAACACGCATGGGGTCGAAATGACCCCGGCAATTATACGGTTATTATGACCATGTGGGCTTTAATTAAATACTTAAAAAGATATTGACATTGTAGGTAGGGTTAGTTGATTGAATAATATTTTGTTTTAATTACAAGATGAAAATGGTAATTAGTTTGAGTAAAACAAATTAATATCAGCATTTTCTCACGTGTTTGGCGAGTAAAGTTCATACGGTGGTTAAAATATTAAGTCACTGTAAAAGATTGATAGCGGCACTGACTGCCCAAAGTTCGCTTGACAGACTTAGGTCTCTGCGCTCCCTTTTATTGCATAATGTACAAATCTCCTTATTTTGAAATATTTATACCATCTTCAAAACGACCAATGTTTGTGACATTACCTACCGATATCCTGAATACGGAAACCCTACCATTCACAGACATTATCGTATGATATAAACAAGTTACACCACATCAGATGGAAGCTTGTATCACGTTGAAGCAATAGATCATATCGAGCGCGATGTGGCGATAACTGGCGCAATACTTAACGCGTTACACGCTCGGAATCTTTATAACCATGTGAACTGAGATAAATACTGAAGATGGTCAAAGGTCATAAGAGGTGTGAAAAGGAAATTGAGTCGTGGTAACTCAAAGATTTAAAGACCCAATTTTAGAATAGGTTTCAGGGTCGAAAGATGTAGCTACTAATGTGGCTTACTAATGGACCTACAGTATTCTATATTTTTTATTAAATTTGATTTGTTACAGCTGTAGTGGCAATCATGTCATTTGGTTTAAATAGGTCTTCATTTTTATTATTATTTAATTTATCTTTTTTATAGATTCTTTTCCTTTTCGATTTTCTGAATGTGAGAACGTAGTAGGCTTAACAGACTGTAGATCTGTGGGCCATTTTATATTTTGCTAAGTACCTGGTACTTGTTGATAGGCCTACACTGTCCTCTCATAACTATCCTTTTACTCTGTTATTTGAAAACATTGTAAAAACCATTTACTTTTAAAAGAGTAACCGTGGAGTTTCTTGCCGGCTCTTCTCCATAGGAAACGACCAATTGGAACCGTGCACCTAGCTTCTGATTTTTCATAAGTACTCTTGTAGGTTATGTGAAATAAAATATTTTGAATTTATTAGACTTTTTTTTTGTTTGTTTCTGAATGGGCCTGGTATTGACCTCTAACTCGCGTGATGGAAAGCGATCACGTACTGCAGCTATGCCTAATCCAAAATGAAAATGAGAATATCGCTGGAAAAGTGGAATTAAAATATGTAATTTGGGCCCACTGAGATGTAAGTCACTATACCCCTCTCTACTGAAAGCTTTATCACAATTAGTAGCTTTTAAATAGTCGGGAATAATACTCGTAAATCAGGCAAACTTTTCCAATGTTTCTTTCCATCAAAACCTGATTCAATTATTACGAACATTTTAAAACAAAAAATAGCCAAATCGATCCAGCCGTTCTCATGTGATGCGCGAACAGCATTTCATTTTTTAGAATAGAAGATATGTAGATAGATTATTAAGATGTACAGAGCCGTAGGCAACATCTAACAAGCCATTATGAATTCAAATGAAACTCCCAGCATTCGTACTGTGCTCGTACCTACAAATAATTGCATTAGCTTACATTTCGTAATGCCACCTCGTTATTTTTTTATTACAAAAATATGTAAATCTAATTGAAGCCACGGAAACATGTATACTTGCCTACTTCGTTTCGTCAGACGCGTTTGATAATTATACGGAATTACAAATGAGTCTGACTTTGATATGATTTCTAGTAATGCAACAATATAAGGCAATGTTCGGAATAACAACTAATGACTGCGGGTTTGACTCCTAGATCGGGAAAATCTATATTATGTATTCCACCAGGAAATTCAGTAGGGTTTGAATCCAATTCCCGTATTTACAAACATTCAAAATCTGGTAGCAACCTCATCTCAGCTACAATACCAAAAAACTTATTAAAAAAAATGGTTTAGAGCTTTTTTTGACAGATTGAGCCTGTAATTAAAATGCGCACGTTCTTAAATATAGGAATTGCCGCTCTGAATAAGTACATGGGAATTACAATGTAACTGACGAAATGATATTGCACTATATCTACCTAAAAAAAAAACTGAAAACTGAAAACATGTTCTCAAGATCTATATTGCTGTATCGAACACGATTTTAATGATTTTGACTCTCAAATTCAAGTCAATAATAATAACTAACATCATTGCGTAACACACTTCAATCACAACCTGAATGATTTTTGAAGGATATTGCTAATCCATTGCTTCATATGTTCGGAAAAATTGTCTGCTCAACAACGTAAATCACGCAATGAATGTTGTTAAACTGTCAAAATGAAAGCCATTGCCCCGCTGCACTAACCTATCCAAAACATCAAATTGTCTACCAAATTAAATACAACTTGAACGAAATCTATCGTCAGTTAAAAACAAAACTGAGCCAAAACATTGACAACATAGCCACTATTAATATGCAATATCCGAGCTTCGAATGCGTCGGCTTACCTAGTACGTTAGTACACATAGCTAGCATGTCAGGACCTGCATAACTATCGGCTTTTCATACATGCACCGGCTTTACATACATATGGCGGCTTTGAAGCAGCGCCTTCGGATGCGAACAGAATTCATTATTCAGAATATGGCATTTTAGTATCGGAGATAGTACATCTATGAATAACACGGTACAGGTGTTTTTAGGATTAACATAACATCACTCACGCCTGGATTCTTTAGCAGAGGTGTATTACATGCAGCCACAGTTATATTCAAGTTCCATGTAATATGAGGTGAGCCTAATGCCATTTATAGGATACCTATCAAGTCTCCAGAGGGTCTGAACTAGTGGCAATAGATTTCAAAGCGTTTCGTATTTTTCCAACGACTTTCAACGGGATTTACATAAACTTTTCGGTAGCTTATGTCAGTCCCATTTTTGACTTTTCCATCATCGTTATCGCTATCAATTGTCACTTTGTCAAGGCCCTCTGGTTCCTACTAAGAATTTTCTATTGGGTACAAAAACGATGCCCCCCTGGATCGAACTAAATCTCATCTTAGCAGTCATGTTTAAACAGCTGATGACTTTTTTATCATTTTGTATCATCAGTTTTTACCAACATTTCCATAAAACTAATAACATTCTGCACACTAAAATTGGAGCTAGTAAAACGAAGAACTATAGAGCACCGAAGGAATGTTAACAGTTTATCTATTTCCCTGTAGTTCTTTATCAGTTGCTCACCAATATTCATTTATTTACAAACCAATATGGAATGGAAATGCAAGGAAAAAATAAGGAAACATGTATTAATTGAATGTCGTAACTAGTCTTTGTTCGGGAGAAGTGGAGTGGAACAATCATGCGAAAGGGTTCCGTACGACACGAACAGGCGTTTGATAATCATACCAGTATGTTTGTCGTGTTGTGGGTGTTCTAGTACAGAGAACGAGTGGCCTGAAAGTTTCTACCAGATAGTGGGTCCAAAATCTGGCATTACCAATGGTAATGAAATTTTTTGAATATTTTAAGAACTTTCTTGGTTAATCTCAACTTAATATGTGGTGAAGATATGGCGCCGTCAGTTGAGACTGGTCATCCCTTATCTGCCAAGGCTTATTTTTAATCTTATGTTTAGAATCGTTTTGTTTTTTTTTGTAAATTGTTCTCACATATAGAAGCAACAAGAATAATGTCCAACCCAGGATTTTTTTGTATCCATATTTAAGAGTGTCCTTGGAGTTTCTTGCCCGTTCTTCTCCATAGAGATCTACGTTTTGGAATAGGCAACTAGCTTCATATTTCTGAGTGACCGACTGATTAATTACTCCTTCTTCTCTATATGAGAAGCCTTTAAAGCTCTTTAAAGGAATAATCAAAGGATGCTATTATCAGTACTCTTAGATATAATAAAATTCTTCAGACATTTTTGAAGCAAATCTTAGTTTTTTCTTGCTAACCAAAATTTGTTTTGGTAACTAATTATACAAAAACAATAGTCTCAAAACAATGACATTGGAGGATTTTCCCAAGTTTTTCAAGCGTTTAAAATAAAAACTAACAAACTAGTTAAAAGCATTCGGTGAAGATTGTCGACTGCCGTCTTTACTCATCAGTCATCAGACTGTATCACCAAGGTCGGAAGTATTTGATGATGGTCAAATGACACATCTAATGGTCAAAAAATTATGATGTGACTGTCAAAATTATGGGAAGTTACGTCATTGTGAATTATACATTAGCCTGTTGTAAAAAAAATAAGCAATACTTGCGACTTTTAGATCCTGAAGTGTATTTCGTCACTTACTTTGTTTGTAAAATTTCTTTTGAAAATGTGTAAACAGCACATCTTTTTATCATTCTCTTGTTAATTGGAATTACTTGGAATAGCTAGTTTTATGTGAATTTTTAAGCGGAAGACTAGCTCTGGTTTATAAAAAATAAGATTCTTATGTCCCACAGTTCTGTAATGGTGAATGCCTTAACAGTCATATTGCTAGCAGTCGTGTTGGTTACTTATCGTTCTCCCCGTGTTTATTTCCAACTTGTGAGTTTTCTCACGTTTGCTCACATCTTTACAAGCTAAACATCCAATACCTTTGAAAAACATCTTCAAATACACATCGATCGATCTATTGGAGGATATTTCTGATACTTTAAAGTCATTAAGTCATCAATGATATCATTTTTGTGAATTTTACTTCCGTGTAACAACAGCCAGCTGATGACAACAAAAAACATACGTACCTAACAACGCGCGGTTGAATAGCCCATGCGCGTACGCATACCCATTGACACATCTCTATGAATGACGCCTTTATATGCAACGTAAATCACTGCATTCGCTATCACACTTACGAATAAACACAGATTTTTCACAAAACACAAAACCAATCACTGAATACACACACAGAAAACGAACACGGCCGAAAAAAAAAAACAATTTAGAAATAAGATTTTTGAATTTTGACAACTGTCAAACGCAGTACAGTCGCGCGCTAAAGTGATTTGATGATTTTTATTGTGCGTTTTAACATGCGGTGCTCACTCGTGCGGCCACAACTGACTGACTAACGGTCCGTCCGTCCGTCCGTCCCGCTCTACAGTTGCGCAACTAACGGGGCATAGAGTAAGCACATTTTTGTGTACAGAACGGCAGTATAGTAAATAAGTTGATGTTCTGAAGAAAGTTTTGTCATTAAAACTTAATTGATTGGCTTTTGTTTGGACTTTTGCTGGCTCGAGAGGGCAATATTTCAGTAGAAAGCGAAGTGAAAAGCTAATGTTTCTAAATAATGAATACTGTAAATAAGCTTGGAAGTAAATCTCAGTGTTTGCGTTACAAAACACAAAGGCTGCATCACTAATGTTCGATCGATATGCACAACAGCAAAACTATAAAAAGTATTTTTCTCTCGGAAGCCATTACAAGAAATATCATCGCATAATCCAGCGATTTATATTATGGTCTGATCTGAATTTTTCAGCTTCGAATCGCATTAAAATTATTCATAGTCTATACTTTATATTCGTCTGTTCGTAACAGTATTCGCGCAGTTTTTTTTTGTTGTCCTGTAACTTTTAGCGTATAATTAAACAATATTTTTTATTCTTGGTTTAAGATGAGGCTGATGAATTTTCTGAACGATAAATTGCCAGCAATAAGTTTGTGTAATTTTTTTTTGTCTGGCATTTCTGCAATTTTTTTTTTTTTTTTAATATTTAGTATAGAATTTGGTTTCCAAGTTTAACGTCATCTCTCATTTTGCTGAAATATTGCAGTATATACAAGTTGATTTAATAAAAAGGTAGGTAGGTACAAATAAAGACGAAAGCTTACCATTAAAATAACTGTAACATCAACAATTTTATGAACATACAAAATAATCTTTGTTTTACAATTACGGACGCGCCCACGTGAACTGTTGTACGTAAACTACACAATAGCACTTTAAATCACTTGGTTTACTGGCTATAAACGGAAAGAAGTCCAAGACTCATAGTTTGTCTGTGGCGCCCAGTGTAGGTGTTTCGGATGTATCAGATAGGTGAATAATTGCTATGTGTAGACATAAATTACGCATTTTATTGGTAATATTAATTTAATGATACGGTGCGATGCACTGTCTATTAAAATTTACATTAATTATAGGTTTTATATCTGAGTTTTATGTGAAATGATGTGTGATCGTGTTATGAGAAAGAATTTGAATTTAAAAGACATTAATTTCAAATAAAGAAAAATATGTCTCAATTTGATTTACAACTGATCCAATTGTATCTTCAATCTAAGAAAGCTGTATAATAGCGTTGTTCAGAACATTAATTTACAAAAAAACTTCTTCGGTTAGTAATGAATGAATTAGTCTTCGAATAGTTTATTTATTCAACTGCTAGAATCGAGTGATACAAAACACAAGTTAGTGATCTACTAAACCGAACTGGAATGTTATTTTTTCGAGGCCGGTAGCCTGCGAGGCCGCTGAAGGCCTTGACATCAAAGGCCACGGTTTTTGCCAACGGCGTACCGCGGCCTTAAGACAGGCCTAATATTTATTACCGCAAACTACAATACGATGCAGAGAGTTAACTTCTTACATTAATTGTCTTGCGCACACGCATGAGCAATGCAGTTACCCGGAATTCAAGAGGGAAGTAAAAGGAACTGACTCCCTATGTTTACTGAGAATTAGATGTTAATAGGAATAGTGTATGAGTACGTCCGCTGGGCGATGAATTAATAAGCCAGGTTTTGGTATAAATAGATTAAATAAGTAATTAGAAGTGCATGATTAGTGACTCTTCCGTGCAGAAAAAACTGTTGAGTGCTTTGCGTGAAATATAGAAGAACAATTGACGATCATTTTAGTCTTTCACAGTAGGTATTGGATATGCCTTCCTCATAAAATCTGTATACTACAGGAAACGCCTGCTGTGAAAAGGACTCCGGCAGCCCTAAGCGGCCCTTAAGGTCCAAACAGTTGCCATTTTCAAGTTTACTATCGAAGATTTGCAATGAAAATAGTTACAACTAAATTATGGACCATTGTGTTGAAACGTGAGTACAAATAACTGAATATTGAAACGACAAAAATATTCAAAAGGCCACACAGTGACAATTGTTCGGTTGCTCAAAAACAATTGTTTTTATGTGTTGCTCTAAGTGTACAGTGACTGGCAATAGTGGTATACTCACATGATTGTGGAGAATGGAAATGTAATTGTAAGTACCTGAAACAAACATTGTAAAACATTAGTGTTTAGCTCATTACTAAAGTTGGTAAATCAACAAGTAGGTAAAGTTAACTTGTCGATTTTCTTAGGTAACATGCGTATTATTTTAAGCACATTGTATTTAACAATAAATTGGGAGTGCATATACAGGGTGGCAGGGACATCGACGCGAAGCCGGCTACCATGCAAAAATTTCAACGCAGTTGGGTTCAGAATCATGTACTGAATGGTAGGCATTCAGTACATGATTCTGAACCCAACTGCGTTGAAATTTTTCGTCGGTTATTTAAAAAAAAATCTGCTGTTTCATAGAAAAGTGCACTATCTACGCGGTCAAAATGTATGGAGCAGCTGTTTTTTTTTTATAATAACAGACGAAAAATTTCAACGCAGTGGGGTTCAGAATCATGTACTGAATCTATGGTAACCGGCTTCGCGTCGATGTCCCTGACACCCCGTATTATGAAGTTTATAAGAAATATTGATTTTCATCATGTCTTCTTTTCTAACTGACGTAATACTCTTGAGTACCTACCTACCTACATTGAAAAAGTAAATTCCAATCATAACCACTACACATATTAGCTTGTAAAACCGCAACAATGTAAACAACAGGTACCTGCCGTAAAAAATAATGCTAAACATTCGGATTGTTTACCGCAAAACGATAAATCATAATAAACCAGTTGAAAAGTAAAAGCGCTTCAAATTTTCACATTTTATTTATTTCTGAAACTATTGACATTATACAAAAAAGCTGCTGCATCGATATATATATCGATGCAGCAGCTTTTTTGTATCAAATGCAACTGTAAACATGAAGGATCCAGCCGCTTTATAAAGCGGCTGGATCCTTCATGTTTACAGTTGCACCATTGTGACATTATACTGAGCTATCGCATATTTACAAGTACAACACCTCAATACCTCAAAAATTGCATGTGAAAAGCGCACGTATCCGCAGGGGGACAAACAAATGACAATACACAGGGATATGCTAGAAGGCTGGCTTCCACCACGTGTAAAGAACTTTTAGATAAACAACCTCTTTTCTCTACGGAAAGTAAAATCGAACAGTTTTAAATCAAGTTGTCAAACGTTACGTTTTCATTATGACATGTGACTCTCGGCAAGGAAAATGTTTTTTTTTGATATCGCGATATTGATGTCTGGTCTCCATTCAGGTGTAAAAAAACGACTTGATTTGATTTAAGGTCAGTATAAAATTTGCGATAAAAAGAATTGAAATGGTAGCATAACTCTGATTATTTTTTGTCCAGATTCTTTCCTCTCTTAAGTAAGTTATGTATTTGTATAAAGTTGGTATACTGTGTTAAATTTTTCATGAAAACGGCTCGACACACAGGCTTTCACGTGGAATAGTGTCAAGAGCGATCGATGGAGTCACTCTCTATACCGTAGGTGTCGATACTGTATCGTACCGGTGAGGAGCCTGTAGCCCCTTGTAGGAAGAGGGTAGTTTGTACTAAAGAAATGTCGTTTTTCGGATAAACTTTATAGTTTTAATTTTTAATAAGTATAACAATTTATTTGGTATTTATAATGCTGATAAAATATATAATAAATATAATATTATATAAATATATTTATTATTATATAACATTTGATATTAATTAATAATATTAATAGAAAATAATTACAAAATATTGAGAGTAGCAAAAAAAGTGATTAAGAATTTTGTTAGTGACTGTAGAGTGTAGGTTTCTTTAAGATATTTTGATGCAATTTTTGTATTCAATGTTGTTTATCAAAATGTTGCCGTCCTTTTGTTTGATTCCTATGAAGTGAGAGAGAGAAGTGTTATAATGAGTGGTTTTTTTTTTTCAGATTTAATTTATATGGAGTGGGTATTGGACAACTTTGAATTAAAGCTCTCGCAGACACGCGCGACCCGACTCTAGTTGAACAATTTCCATGAATTTTTCATAGAAATTGATCTACTAGAGTCGCGTCTCGCCCGTCTGCAGGAGCCTTTAATCCTGCCATCAACGCATGGATGTTAGGTAACAATAATAATTAAAGGCAACATAATCTATTTAAGATAATCTTTTTTATTTTACACCGACTACGAGTATATTATCTTCGAAATCATCAAAGATGCAGTCGTGACGGTACATTTGTAGGAACATTACAAGTAGGTAGTGTAGTACATTCCCAGATCATGGTCGTGGGCGCCGGCCATCGTGGGACAGGTTACGTGCGTGCTTGACCGAATTTGGGCCTACTTTTACTTTTCTATTGATTCTCAAGTTCGTGTGGCATTGTTGTTTAAATATTTTTAGTGCTGTTCTGAAGTGGTTAATGTTTTGGGTGAGTTCACTTCTGAAATAAGTGTTTAGAGAGATTAGGTTGTGAGTTGGCAGTAATTAGGAAAGTAGGTTGATAAGTGGTAGGGCTACTGAGAACTGGCACTAAAAGAAAATAAGAAATGACTCGGCTGCGTGTCATCTTGGTTTGACGATTATTTAACCTCTGTTGGAGTAAATAGGCGTTAAGCGTCACAGTAATAATCATAATCACTTTTGAAATAATATCTTTCATAATTTGTAGTCGTTTTCAAAATAAAACAGATGTAGAGGGAGTTCCTTTGACCAGTAATAAAAAGAAAACTCGTAAAAAACCTTGACAACATTAAAACTGCCACAATCCATTAGCAACCCAAATTCCCGACATAACATAATCACAAAACATCAATTTCAATAAACTTTCAGTCAAGCCGTCTAAACAAAGCGACAACAGTCATTGTGACAGAAAAGAAAAGCAAAATTAAAACTATAAATCACGATTATTACGTGGCAGCCGTGGCGGAAAGTTGAAAGCGTTGATAATCAGAAACCATATTGGAGAGAATGAGAGATTCGGAGCGGACAGGGCAGTCGCCTTTCAATTGGAGACATTACTGTACAAATCGTCACAGATTATTGTACCTATTCTAGTTGGAACCATTATAATAAAATGATAGTGATTTTTTTAACTGTTTTACATATACAGAATAATAATTGGTCATAAAATTAAATTGCAGATTAAATGGCGACTGTAAATTGAAAACAAAACAAAATGTTAAAAATAAACTAAATTATAATTGAAGAAAACAATTTTGTGTGTGAGTGTACTCAATAAAATAAAAGAGTGAAAATAATCAATCGGTGTAGTCAATGCCGTGTCGATGATATCAGGAACTGTTTGCTATTGAAGTATACCTATTAAAATGGTTTTATCGAATTAAATTATTGCCATCACGAATGAAAGTGCGAATATGAATAAATGAAGAAATACCTACTACGTCAGTAACAAGAACTACATAATATGAAAGTAATTTAATTTCAAGGCACCTTCCGATAATTATTTATTTTGAATAGATCGGAAGATATTGAAATACATAATCAAATACACGGAAGTCATCAAATTCTCATAAAAGAAGAAGAAAAGAATAAAAGTGGCATTAGATTAGGCCCTAAAATAATGCCCATCGAACACCGTACACGGCTTTAAGGGTCATCGTAACATAGATACCGAATGGCCGTATTTGGAAAACTCTTTGACACATCATAGACGTGGGATGTCCCAAAAGGGGCCCATGGTGAAATCTTCGAGATCAGGTTTGGATCAGTTCCTCATCGCCCACATAGGGTCAGTGTTGCTACATAACCTGATGTACCTGCATGTGGTATGGATGGGAATGTTGGGGTTTGAAGTGTGTGTTGCTATAAGAATGCTTGTTGAAGATCATACAGGCATGATTCAAGAAGATACCGTATTTGTAACAACGTTCGCATTATCATATAATTTTTTGACATTGATTGACGCTGAGGTAAGATTAAGACTAGATTCTGAATGTTTTTAATTACGGGAATTGGCCTTGGCCTTACTTTACGAATGAAAGTAACGTGCATTGGTGAGGCCCATGTCTAACAGTGGACTGGTATAGGCAACAACAGTAATAATAGTAATGAAGCACTGTCTTAACCACTTTCTGTTTCTGGGTTTTGGGTGTAAAGCAAACCCGGAAAAAGGAATGACACGAAATGCAGAATGAAGTTTTCAAAATATAAAAGGTACTTGACACTTCTGAGATTGTACATACCTACTTCCCACTTCCTCATAAAAATGGTATTCAAATATCTTCCGAGAACGTAAACAAAATACCTTCAGATGAACAGGTTGCCGTCAACCTGACGCGTAGTGCCACCATTTTAGTACATCATCAGAACTAGTTTACGTTAACGGCCAGACACCTACGCGATGGATTCATGAATGAAGACGAACTACCGCTACTAAGGAATCAGTAGATATTTGGGGAGTTCAAGACGCAGATGAAGTGAGTTTGGGTCGAGATTGAGGTTACTATTTCATCAATAAAATAAAACTATCATGACGAGATGTTTGAATGTAGGCGAAGAAAAAATTGTTGTTAGTAACGTAGCACGTGGAAAAATGAAAAACAAGGATATCATATTTTCCGAGCTATCTTCATGTTTTAAGTAAAACTTTCCATTCTAAGAATTTGGATTCGGATTCATGTGCGTATTGTATAATCACTTGCTTAAAAAAACAGTGAGGTGCCTGAGAGATATTTCTCGATGGCATGTGAAGCCAGGAGGCTCATGGGCGGCTTTAAAACTCTTACACCAGGTTAGTCACTAACCATACGAAAAGAAGAAAGAGAATGGAAAACTTTCAAGAACATATTATTGTTATTAAAAAAAAACTATCTCAACCATGAATTTAACAAAAACTCGACTCTCACTCACGAAAACGAAACCGATAGTAAAGAAAAGGGTTAACTAAACAAAATATCGTATGAATATCATTCATTGATGAGGTAAAGTTTCGTAAGTCCATACATATTGATGGATGCGTGGGAGTCGACTATGATGTTCATACCACTCGAGATGATGATAAACTTGTATCAATTATGGAGATAAGGACGGCAGACAACTTAAGTGGCTTAGTTTAAATGGATGGGCATGATAATTATGGATGGTTCGATTTGGTTAAAGAATTTTAGGAATGATTGATAGAGTGACGAAAGTAAGTAGCAAAAGTAGCAATGACAATATGGTAACGGAACGGGAAAAAGATAAGTAATTACAAGACAAGGAGAAGGTAACTGCGTTTGATTAGGAACAAAAGGTGGCTAAGGTTGGGTTTGAAAATGAATTAGAACCAGTGTGTAACACTATTCTATACGTAGTCTACACACAGAGTATGCAGCACGCAGAAACTAAGTTCTACTACTTGATAAGCAAGAAAAACACAGGTGTACCGTAATACAATTTAAGAAAGACGTAACTGCAGATTTTAAACAAATAACTCAAAACTCCCACGCACCGCCTCCAAAAAAACTAACTAATAACACATCTATCATTAACCGAAATTACAAGACCAACAACATTCTACTCGCCCAAATACTGGCCTAGCCTAGCGCAAGTAACTAGCGTAATTGATTGTCAGCGGCGTGACAACTTTCGCAAGATGATTGATGGCGAGCGGGTGTTAATCACGTGTCACGGTTGACGTGTATGGTGGCGCCCTCTGGTTGCTTGTTTATTAGATGTTCAGCACACCTGGGTTTTGGGTTAGAGGCAGATTATTTGAGGGCCCGATATGAGATTTTGGTCGGGTTGTTGTGTGATTTTCGCAAGGATTTTCTCATTACAAGAGAAGGTAGATATGTATAAGATGTCATATTGAAACTGTCATTGCTTCTATACTATACAAGTGTCCAGAAATTAGTGGAAGATATTTAAAATACGTTTGATATTATTTTGTCCCTATGTGTAAAATACTGATATTCTGCTGCATTCGGTTAGACTGGAAGTCGACTCCAACATAGTTGGAAAAAAACTAGGCCAATAATGATTATGTTGTATCTTTAGGCCGGAAGATTCCAACGTATGTATCCTAGAGTAATAGCAAATTGATATTGAAAAAAGCCATCTACCAAATTCAATTACAAAAGTAAATGACAATAGACACAATCACTAAATTAAAAGTTTCACAACAGATCATGATACTGACAGCCTTCATGGCCTTAGTTCTCACCACAGATAATATAATACTACGCCACTCACTATCACAAATGACACTTTAGACAAGAAGACCATGTCTCAATCAGTAAGTTGTCGCTACGTACACAAGGTAATGAGTATTAATGACAGGTAGCAGCCCACAGCCCACGTAATAATGTAATAACAAATTGACGACATACATCTTAAATTAGCAGGTGCCCCACACGGTAGCTACACTTTCTTTACTTTAAACGAGAGCAACGCGACTTCCTCGAAAACCGGGATGTGTTTGCACATTAATGACGAAAAAATCTGGGATACTTTACAAATATCTAAAAATTAAATCCCCGAAGTATTTCCTATAGGTCCACGCCCTAGAGATTAGGAAATATTTAGTTGTTTATTTATTGGATCTACACAATTACATGCATGTTTGCAAAAACAGGGAACAATAATAGTGTGCGCTTCCAGTCGTATGAGACCACATCATTCACTTATAATCTAGGTAGGTACAATAAGTCTGATAACACAAGAACGAAAACATTTGCTTTTTCAAATTATTCTTTATCGATATCTTATAAAAAATCGATATCTAAATCGACTGTAATTTACAGATGTACTTACAGATGTAGACAATGGCTTTATAAAAAAAATTACATTTGCTTTTACATGTTCCAATAAAAATCATAAACAGCAAGTTTTAAAAAGAAAGTTATAATAGTAAAGGTGTAAAAAAGTTGAAAACAAAGAAGCTACTTCTATTCCCAGAGGCCGCTATATCAAAAGGCTAGGCTAATACAGTGCTAATACTTGTACTGGCGCTAGTGTCGATGCTAGTCGAGTGGCGAATCTTTCACATAACGGTGGCACGGGGTTATTGGATGGTAGCCATCGTTTGTGCAGGAAAATCGAGACTGTATAACAATATTAAGTAACTATTTTTTTTTTCCTTTGCATAAAAAATATATTGCCCAGTTTTAAGGTTATGTTTCAGCAGTGGAATACGATAAGCGGATATGGAAAAAATATACCTAGTTTTAAATGTAATGTAGAACAAGTTTCAACATTTAGCAAAACAAAGGCTTAGGAATTTTTGTTAGAAAAAATGTATCATATTGATCAATGAATGTAGTTATAATATCTAAATACTTACTTTTAGCATCCTAATTTTAAGCAAAATGGCATATGAGTGACAAGCACTGGTAGTTGTAAAAACAGTTGGAAATAAAAAAAGGAATTTAGAAAACTAATAAGCCCGACTGCAAAAACACATACCGAACTGAAAAGAGAAAAAAGACAAGCGTTATATTTATAATCTATAGAATTTCGGTATTGTAGGCGGAACAAACCAGACCTGAATTATGGTGTAACTTTTGTTTGTACCTGCGATACCAAAATTCTAGAGAATAAAATGCTTGTTTTTATTCGCTTTTCAGTGTGTTTTCCAGTCGGGCTTATTAGTTTTTTAAATTACTTTCTTTTTTATTTTCAGCTTTTTTGTTTTTTATCATTTCTTATTCCAAATTACATTTAAACATATAATTTAAAACCCTTAATTTTGATCCCCATTGCACTTTCGCGAGAGGGTAGTGAGTTTATTTTTTAAACATACATTTTGGCGCCAAAAATCCGCAATTCTTTTTATTTTTTATTTTAACATACCCAGTGACACTCGCGCAATGAAGATGAATCTGACGACATATCATTCATCTAAATCGAATCAGCCGTTAAGTAGTTACGAGGGAACATAGAGACTGACACACATACAGGTCAAACACATAACCGTCCTTTTTTGGCTTCGCCGCAGTCGGGTAAAAATGAAGATGTCTGCTTAGGACCACACTATAGAAGTGTATTTGGCTTCGCCGCAGTGGGGTAAAAAAGAGGGTGTCTGCTCAAGACCACACTAAAACTTACGAATGGAGCTGAGTATACGCGATTCAGTGTCATCGACCGACTGGAACCGAGATACCAGATTCAGCATCACCGACCCGAGCGTGGCATTTAGTGTTCAGAAAGTGCGCAAAGTGCGCCTAAAGAAGTATTACACTTCAAAAATAGAAAAAGCTTTTTACCACCACTAAAAATCCCCCAGCCATATCAAACAGGACTGTCCACAATCCGTCCAAAATGGAGTACACACTAGCTAGCTGAAGCATACTCGAGAGCTTTCAACCGACAGAGCACTGACATAATGATATGTGGCCATCTAGCGGCTAATTTCAGTACTATGACGTCACAAATTAAGTGGTTTGGATGTTAGGTAATCTGATATTATTGGGTAGTCATGTGTCAAAGGTTCTTCTTGGGAAATGATTGGGGCTGGTTCTGGCAGCTAAGGATATCATGTCACAATTTATCCTATTGTTCAATACACATAACATCACGCCCGTAATCCCCATGGGTTAGGCAGAGGTGTAACTATAGTTCACTCACATATCGCCTATATGTTTAAGTCACATGTAATAGGGGGTGAGCCTATTGCCATCAACCGGGCATAAATCCAGACTCCGGACTGCTTTTGAGAAATAATTCATCCTATTGTAATCTGTGGTAATTTTTTCTTCTATATTATACCTAAAGTATAGATAAGAGATATGAGAATAAAAACAGCTTGATGTTATTTCACATAATTGTGGGTAGGTACCACCTGCACATGCCGTCCAAATATATAACATGTAACATGCAAAGTTACACAAGTTGCAACAAATTCGCCTAGTTGGGTTACATTTCATGTTGCATTGGATATATATTACATTTTTTGGATGTTTGTAAATGGCAATTGTAAGCGCTATTGTACATAACTTACCTTTATAGATATTAGACTGTAAGCTTTCTCAAGAATGAATAAATAAATAAAATATTTGAACGGCCACGGTTTCGTTTCAACGTACTTTAAATTTCATGTTACGTTTCACAAAACATTTCCCACCACATTAGGTGACTTTCTGCCAAAAAAGACAGCTACTTTCCACTTAATTGATTACGATAGCATAATCAACCTATAATGTTCTTACAGGCCTCCACTCTATGAGAAGGAGTGGGCCGTAATCCATCACGCGAGCCCAGGGCGGGTTGGTAGATGTCACATGTCTTCGAATGTTTTGGGTCTAGGACATGCCGGTTTCCTCACGATGTTTTCCTTCACCGTTTTGAGAGAAGTGGTGATGAAATAATTTACACAAAGTTAAGCGCCTGTCAGGGTTCGACCCTACAACCTACAACTCGTAAGTCGCGGCCGTTACCACTGTGCCACCGCTGCCCTTCCTTTATAATAATTATCATTAATAATAATACCAGCCTGTTACTGTCCCACTGCAGGGCAAAGGCCTTGTCTCATACAGAGAAGGCCGGAGCTTTGATCACCACACTTGCTCAAGATGGGTTGGTGATTTCAGAATTATATCTATAAAAATCAATGCCACTTTTCGTTGTAATTTTATAACTCAAGAACGGCTGGACCGATTTAGCTGATTTTGGTTTTGAAATGTTTGTCATAGTCCAGGGAAGGTTTAAACGGTGAGAAAATTAGGGTGGGTAGGTAGGGTAGGTAGGGGTAGGTAGGGTAGGTAGGGTAGGTAGGGTAGGTAGGGTAGGGTAGGTTAGGTAGTGTAGGTAGGGTAGGGTAGGTTAGGTAGGGTAGGTAGGGTAGGTAGGGTAGGTAGGGTAGGTAGGGTAGGTAGGGTAGGTAGGGTAGGTAGGGTAGGTAGGGTAGGTAGGGTAGGTAGGGTAGGTAGAGTAGGTAGGGTAGGTAGGGTTTAGTGCTACCCGTGCGAAGTCGGGGCGAGTAAAGCTAGTTTACTATAAGTCCAGGTATCCTCACGATGTTTTCCTTCACCAATGTCAGTAATGTCCAAGATAAACTCAGAAAGTACACATGAATTGAAAAAGACGCATTGGTACTTGCCCAGATCATTATCATTACTAGTATATTTATTTACACCACAAAAGACAGCAAAAATATGCCCGAAAAAATCTATCAAATTCTAAACTGAAGCGAACAAGTCGAACAATAAACAAAATCAAGGAAAACACTTCCATTTTCAAAAGCGTAACCACAATTTAAGCGTCACGCAGGACACAAACCGAGTCCTCGAAGGCGTTACAAAGAATATTTTTTTATCAGAATATCAGTCCGTCAATAAATAAACTGGAAACCTTTCAACGGAGATGGGGAAAATATTTTTTCGGCCAAACAAAAGGGATGACAAGTCCTCCGGAGGAATCGAGAGGCCTCGGAAAGGCCTTGCCCCGCGAAGTTATGACAGTGGATGTTACTGATATCTTATCTCTGATATTGAATTCTAAGCAACGTCTGCTAAATGTATTGGAAATTGCGTTTCGTTTTTTACATTTGTTTTCTAAGAAAAGTGGAGTGGTAAACATTTTGATTAGAAATTCGGGTTTGTTTGAGCGGTGTGTTTTTCTCTAGATTAGAAAATAATGATAAAAGCCTAGCATCTATATCATAAAACTAAGTCTTATTAATTAATGGCGGAATATACAGCATCATGTATCAGAAACGTGTGGTCATATTTAAGGGTGGTACATAATATCAAACAAAGTAGGAGAAGGAGGAGGAGCTCGTGACTAAGTAATGACAGCCGAACGGGTCGATCCATTAGGTTAAGCTACCCTTTCCGGGGTTGGTCCGTGGATGGGTGACCATCTTTACATTCCGAGACTCCTCCGTGCCTCGGAAAGCACGATAAGCCGTTGGTCCCGGCTGTCAGTCGTGGATCTTTGACAGTCGTTAAGGGTCGTCAGAAGCCCGACAGTCTGACAATCAGTCTTACCAAGGGGTATTGTGTTACCCACTAACTTGGTTGTGGGGTCAGATCGGCAGTCGCTCCATGTAAAATACTGGTACTCAGCTGCATCCGATTAGACTGGAAGCCCACCGCAACATAGTTGGGAAAAGGCTAGGCAAAAAATTTGCAACTGTCCCATACAAAACTTCAATACCTATTCGACCTAAATGTATGGGACGGCTGATAATTTTTTTCGTGATTACAATGTTAGTTCCATGGAGAAAGTTGTTGGTCTGTACCCTTAAATATTACATTCTGATACATGCTCTTTTATGAGAAAAACCTGGTCTGAATGTTTCGAAGTCGCCAACACGCAATAAGCTAGCGTAATGAGCGATACTCATCCCTATTCAGTATGAGAAACGGCTTTTACCAACTTGAAGAAAAGTTCAACCCACATTTATAGATGAAAACAGCTAAATAAAAATACAACCTACTCATAATTTTTCTGCATCTCCTACAAATTCCACTATAAAATATACATCGTGTTCTTCCTTACATAAAGGTATGCTTTCAAACTCTCTTGCAGCAAGTAAAACAGTAGTATCTTGCAGAGGAATTTGCAATTCAAGCAAAGTTGCTCTGCAATGGACCGCACTAGTTAGCCACGAGCCACGGTCGGCACTAAGTGGGGAATAAAATGGTAGTTGAAACTTTTACAAAGCGTACATTGCGTGTACTTGCGTATACTGGAGAGTGTTTCAGTTTTATATTATGTGACAATGGTATTAAAATCGGAATTGAGATGTAAATTGAAGTCCTGGAGTTTTTACGACAGTAGGTAAGCATTGAGAACTGTATAAACTTGTAACTGTTTAACTTTAAAATAATACAAGTTTGGACTTATTGATGACGTGCATCAGAAAGGTCAGTGCGTAGTACTCACAACCGGCGTGCGTGTATGACCGTAAACGAAGCAAAACAAGTATGTAAGGATTGTAGCAGGTGACGTTCTGTAGTTTCTGCTTACATCCATGGAAAGAAGGCGGGAGTAACGTATCTTTATAAAATGAAAAAAATACTCTGAATTATTTGTAGTTGTCGAAATTGTTACTGAAATGTTTTATTTTTGCAATTGCTGATAAAAAAATACGCAAAAGAAACTATACTACTGAACTAATTGGGTTTATTATAATAATTACTAAGTGTACAGATAAAGCTTCCCAAACTAATCATATCATCCCAGATTCTCAATATCCTAATTTACATTTGCAAGAAGTCTCCTGAAAGACATTCAATTCAAAGCTCAATAATTACGCTCACAAAAATTAAAAAGATCATAAAAACTACCGATCGAGTTAATAAAAATTCCTCTGCTTTACAGAATTTACGTCATTCAAAAATAGATAAAAAACCGGACACAACTTCTGATCCTGTCCGCTTTATAATCCGTTTAAACGGGAATCGAACCTTGAACTAACTCGTATAAAATAAGGAGCACTCACCTGATTGGTCGGCGTGAGAGATGGCAGTACGGTTAGCCCCTAAACTCCTAATATAACGCCACTAACTTTTATTTGGTTATTTATTTTGCTGAACATACATTTTGTTTCTTTTTCTTCGGAATTCTTATTGGGTTTGGGCGGCCATTCGTTTGGAAGGGTTGGTCTAAGTAATCACTAGTGTTGCGTACGATGTAGGTACGTATTTTGATTTGCGATTGGTGTAAACAAATGTTATATACGCTTAGGCCGCCCGTTTGTCCACCGCACCGTTAACAGGACGTCAACGAGAACGAGTTGTTGATGCCGTGGAATTAGTGACAGTACTTTTATTATGGCCGCGTAATCTCGTTGCTCGTTGTAAACCATTCACGGTGCGGTGAACAAACAGTGTTAGAAATTATTTCCGATTCGTATCCGATCTTACAAGTATTTCAAGTTCTCAACGTTCGAAAACTTAGTGAATTGGTGGACTTGGTGAATATTAATTTTCTTTTACCTATACAATGAGCTTTAATAAGTAGAAGTACAGGCTCATGAATAGACTTTGTATACTTTTCAGATGGGTAACATCAACATTTCGTTACAAGTATCCAAAAAAAAAAATTGACCTCAAAATCAACATACCTATTAAATAACGACGTTAATAAGCTACGAAAATTTGCAAAAGCTTCACAAATCCCTCAATTTCACCGTTACAATTCTATTTATCCAAAACAATAATCCCATTCTCACACAAACAGAAAGTTTCGAACAAAGTAAGTTGGCGGCGCACCTGTGCGACAAACACGACAACTGCGGCCGACGCGACGCGGCAGGAGCGACAGACGGACGACCTCGAGTTTTGAACACGTCACTATTTATATAAAATATATTTTGTAGTTTATTATTTAGATTTCGCGTCACGACAAACCAATCTATAAGCAGTGCATACGTACTGTGTTGTTTATTGGATATTGAAAAGACTGATTTAAATCTTAATTCATAGCAGACTATAGAAGTATTAACAAATTATGGAAAAATGTTTGATAGAATCCCGCATGAAATTGATACTTCAACGTTTAACTTTTTTCAAAATCATAATAAAAAATTAAAATCAAAACATTAAAAAAAATACAACCTAATTGAGAACCTGCTCCTTTTTTTTAAGTCGTTAAAAAAAAATACACTGCAATCCATTCTAGATAATAATTAGAACTTTACTTCTCTACTTTTTATTGAGTTTCATACATTTCAGACCAGGACAATAATGTAAAAAAAACACATTTTAATTATAGCTGTTAGCAGAGCGAGCACTTTTCATAACATGCTCCACTATCAAGGAAATTAAACTTAGTTATTGATAGCAAGCAATCTCAGTGTTAAAACAAAACAAAAACCTGCAAGAGCAACCTAAGGACTTGTACAGACGGATCGATTTCCGCTTGACTGTGAGCTAGCCCTTAGACAGCCGCAAATTTTATAAAAGGTGCGTGAATAACTTTCAAAGTAACAAAACCCAGCAGAAACAAGCGTTCAAGTAAAACTAAAAGCCTATTCTGGCAAAAAAATACAACTAAATCATTACCGCCTTGACCTCGTTGCTCTAGTGGTTGCTAGCGCTACGCTGACCTGGGCTCGATTCCCAGGCCGAGCAAAGGATTTGTGCCCGGTTGATGGCAATAGGTTCGCCCCCTATTACATAACTGGCGAAATGAGGGTGTACTACAAGGACACCTCTGCTTAATCTTTCGGGAAAAAGAGCCGTGATGCTTTGTAATAAATAACAAAATTGACGTCAATCTTAAGAACAAACAACACACAATGTGTCTCATATTTTTTTGTTTTTTTTATTTGAGATCAAAATCAGTTATACATTACAGCATTTACAAGAAGTAGTTATATTACAGCCGAAAAAACGTATAACGCACTCTATTGTCCACAAAGTGACATCAGAGTATGAAAACGAACGCATCCTAAAGGATTTTTTTTTTTACATATTTAGAAAAAAACTACCTTATACCGAGGAATCGAAGGAAGCGGATGACAAGGGCATCCGTCTTATAGGCGACTTAAGAGTGAAACCATACGTGCTCAAAAGAATATTTCGCAACCGGCATCATGCGTAAATCGCCACATCTAGACAATCTCTTAGTGCAAAGGCAATGCCTGAAATAGTTCAGCTCCAGGAAGTTTCTGTAGCTTGCTTCCTGAAACTAGCGCCCCCTGCCGCCGCCTTATTAAAACTTGTGAAAGTTTCAGTAATTCTACCCACTGTACATTATTAAGGCGGTGCACTTTAATTTCTCGGCTTTTCTTTAATTAAAACTGTATTGGATATCTTTTAGAAGTGTCTTCGTGGTCTTTGCTGGTTAGGAGATTGTTTCTTTTTCTTTTTTCTTTTGGGTAGTTGGTTCTTTTCTAGTTCAAGTTGGTCATTCAGACAACGTGGTTGTTATTGACACTTACAACTGGCTGTTTACATGCGATTGTTAAATGATTGTGAGCGACTTAATAAGCTCTTGGTCATAACAATCAAAGTCTTAAGCTCCTTAATTAACTCCCAAAAACGGTGAAACTAACGGCAATCCATTCGATACTTGCTTGACCATGACCAGAGAGATTTAGTCTCACAGACCACTATTTAATGGCAGTCTACCCCCATTAATGTTTAGTTCTAGAACCATAGAGTGTTTTACACTCAAGTTTTAAAGTCATAAAGACATAAACTAAAACCATGCTTACTCATGCAAATGCCTGACAGGAACTTCCATAACTTTCTTCCTGTAAGCATATCGTAAAGTTTTGTGATACAGTCGTTGTGCGGTGTTATGTGGTGTTTCTCCTTATGTGGCGCTTTCAGCTTCACGAAATAATAATAAGTTAGGAAGTGCGACTGACTGGAAATGCGGTTGTAAAATAAAATGGTTTAAACACCGACTGGGCTAAAAGTGCGAGGATTTGTCATAAACAAGAGAACACGAATCCATGGCTTTACCAGTTATAATATCAGTATGTTGCAACTTCATGTTAGTAAAATATTAATGCTTATACTTTGTGAATGGTCTATATTAGTAGTCGTATCGCAAGAGACTGCTGACCATGGGGTCCTGATTTCCATTCCCAGGTCAGGCAGTGACATTATGTTTTTCTATTAAGAATTCTTTGACAACACGGTGTCTGGAATTAGACCAGATTGATAGCAGTAGGCAAACGCCCCTATTCTTTAGACAACTCTGCCTAGTCCTTCGGGGAATAAAAGCGTGATTTTATGTTTATGTAAGTATAAATATTACCCGCATATTTCATCAAAATCTTTCATCCATTTGGGCCGAGTTTTTTCGTTAGTGCAATAGGGTTAAACACAATAATAGGACATCCAAACATTGCGTGCCGATGAATTGAACAGGCCCTTCCGTGGCGGAAGCTGGCCTAATGAGGGTCAGCAGCGTTGGAGGTTCTCCTCTGATTGTAGGCCGGGCCTGATTAATAGCATTGTCAGGGTTGGTGAAAAATGTAGAGGTATTTTGGAAATAATGTCCTGGGGCCTATTTAACAAAACCGACTGCGACAGGTCACAATCCGACAATTTCACAAGTTTCTTTCATACATTTTCTGCTTATACAACACCTGTCGTGAAAATATCAATTATGTAATTATTGACAAATATGTCACATATTCAGTACCTAATATTAAATTGGGTACCGGTTGTAAATGTAGTTTTTTTTTAAAATATTGAATTGCTAGATTGCTACAAACATTTGCATAGGATGATTCATAGACTTGTGACATCCACAGACCCTCAACAGACTCGCGTGGTGGATTACGACCCACTCCCTTATAAGAGAGGAGGCCTGAGTTCCAGCAGTGCGCATTAAAGGCCTTCTCTGTTTTTGTTTAAGTCAAAAATCAGCTTAAACTTTTTGGAGGGATGAACCAACTAGCGAAATGTGAAAAGGCAGATTTCTGTTCTTTGCCTTTCCCAGATTCTTAAACCTAAACCCGATTTGACATGTTTATAAAACACAATTTTACTTGAAAGCAAAGCCGTATTCACTTAACATAACAAAGCAGCTGAACTTATAAGGATTCCTCCTGAGTTTTTTCGCGAATACTTAAACAAGATGAAAACATCCCCAAATAAGCACATATTTGAACCCTTATACAATACAACATAAGAACGTAAATTGTGTCTTTGGGTCCTTCAGATTGTGGAACATGACTCGCAACGTCGAGCAATCTAAAGAGAGGTTCAATTGTGACACTTCAGAGTGGTCCGGATTACACAGATGTTACTTTTAATTACAGTAAGTACTACGTTTTGTGTAAAATGTTTGAAGATTTTTGGGAAAGGACTTTTAATTATTTACGGCACATTTAATTTCGTCTGGAAGTGAGAACTGAGTGTCGTTGAGGTACTTGCTGATGCTTATAGTCTTGAAAAATTATGAAAGTTAATACTGAGATTCAATGTCAGTCTTGCACAGTGGGAACAATCACGGGAAGTCGAATTTTCGTCGGTTCTAGTAGCATAAGTTCCTATAAATTGAGTCTTTTTGTGTCAAAATCTGTCATTCAGTTACGAAATTGTCTTTTATGACAGACTAGCTTTCCCCGGCCAGGCTTCGCACGGGTAGCACTTAGTTTGAGTTTGATGATGTTGATGGTTGTAGGTAGAAACATTTTTTGTGTTTTATATAGATTTAATTTTAACAGAAATATCGACATCAACAAAATATCTGTCCCGCTAAGTCACAAAACTAAGCGTTCTAACACCACAAAATATAATTATGGACTTAAAACTGCAAACAAAAACACACCTTACTTCTTTATATTTACATTCCATATTCTAACGGAGCAAGATAATTTAGCAAGCACCCATGACAATTCCTCATTAAGGCATTTCCGGCGCCTCAGACTCCTTTTACTAAAATCGCAGGTACCTGCGACTGCGAGTACGGATAGCAAGAGAATTAACAGCGGTAAGGAACAGAGGTGTCGCACAGTTTCAAGTAATACTCAAGTTATACAGGGCTGGCTAGGCATAGATTTAATGTAATTAATTGTAATGTATTGTTGTCTGGGAAATATATCGTTTAGCTGATTGACATGTAATATGAAGCCGTCAATTAGTATTTTACATAAATGGTAAGGAATGACCACTGTATTAAAAAAATATTAGCTTGATAAACGCTCCGTTCAACATAGACGGTCGTTGTGGCGATGCTTGGGGAGGCCTATGTCCTGCATGGACGAAGTTTTTGCTACAATGACGACTATAACATTGTTTTTATTGATTTTGGTCTTCTTACGTAAACCATGACAAGTCATAACAGATACACACAAGGGGATCAACGGTTCATAAGAAAAACAACTTACGAAGAAACAAAATATCGATTTCCTCTCCATCCAAACTTACAAAATCCCCCTAAAACATAATACTCAGTAAAATCGCAACATAAAATGATACGGCTATGGCAGCCCTACGGTCCCGCGTGTTCCACGCGACATAGCAACAAATGACGCGCCGCATCTGCACGACGTTTACACATAAAGTTCTCATACTCCAGGAATTATGAACATTTTGTTGTTTCTCACAGTTTCGCTTCTGATATTAAGGATATTAGTATGTGGGAGGTAAAATGGTTTACCTACATAATTTTTGTACTATAACTTTTGAGAGACATACTCGTATTTATGATTATTATGGACGAAATCAGTGAAGTCAGGTTTCAATATACACGGTGATTTGAGAGTGCTATCTGCCTGAAAACTAACCGTACAGTGGACGTACCACGACCATGCGATATTCAATACCTTGGCAACCCTGACAGGAAGAGTGTAAAATAGTGTGACAATTAATCACTTCCCATTTCCATTACTGCACTTTCGCGCTAACGCAACTACAATATTTACAAGCTAAAAGTGTTTTTAGGAGCTGCTGCACTTATGATATCATCAAAATATAAAATTATCTACCAAGACCTGTAAAAGTGCAGCAGTGTTTTCTTTGGAAATCTAAAACCATCCCGAGAGGTCGAAGCATAAGCTCTTCCATAGACACAATCTAGTGTAAGTAGAACATAACCTAACAATTACTATGTTTAAGTTTACACTTTAGAACAATGTAGTTTACAAAGGGCAATCTACTGCACTCCCATGTGTGTTCCAAGGTGATCACAGTTTCATGTTTAAACACGGTCGGTCACTTACCTTGAAAGTAAAGGGGTAAAGAAGTCTCATACAACATAAGAGGGTAAGATCGAAGAGTGTACTTATTTGAAAGTATCTGAAAGTACTGATCTACATCTGACACCTTCATTGAAGAATTTCGACGCGTTTTTATACAAATGATTAGGTACCTATGTAGTGTAGGTGCGTATAACATTTTAGCTGTTTTAGCATTTTAACTGTTATGCAGCTATGTTGGTTTTGAAGTTGCGTGTCATTTGTCACCTAGTTCATGAAGCTGTGAGTAAATTAGGTACCTACTACCATCCAAAAAAATCGAATGGTCAAATTCTCAATCGCCAATCCGAGATCATAGCCACTAGAACTATAATTGTATAAGATCTATCCAAAATTAATCATAGTCCCGAATGAGAATCTCAGCATGAACAAATCAAAAACAACCAACCACATGAATCTAGAAGCAACTGCACCTCCCATAGAAATGCGTTTCATGAAAATCCCTATCATGTATTCGTGCTAACTCTGGCAGTTTCCATTATGGCGGCAGCAGATGGCGCCACTGATGTATAGTTTGGTATTTTAAACGCTGAAACTTTTCGTTCATCGGGCACAGTTGGGGAGCGCTCAAAAGCCGGTATTTGGGAATGTTTCATGATATTGATAGAGCTTTGGAATTGAAATAAGTAGAGCAGTGATTTATGTAAAGTAAGTAGGCTGTTAGGATATTATGATAAATACTACGTATGTATTCGAGTAATGAAAGTTTGGTATCTAGGTTTTGTGGTAAATACGTCGAATGTACCTATCTGTTGCTTAGCATTCTCAATGAATAGAAAGGGAATGTAATTAATATGTCCCGTGTTTCTTTGTTCACTGGACGTATTACTTTTACAGTTTCCTACAGTGTTCAATGAAACTGTAATCTTAGAGTTCATTAAATTCTAAATAATGATTTATGTAAATGGTTATCGCCATAATTACCTACTTGGTAATTTGTAATTAAAATTAGCTTCTTAAATCATTTAAGAGTTAAAACTTCACATCTCATCTTTAAAAAATAATTCCACGAAACACCTCCATTTCTAAAATTAAAATAAATAAACTAAACTTAAACTTTCTCAACAATAAAAACTTTCCACCCACAAATGAGTTACTAGCAAATAGCAACTACTACTGCAAAACAACTTGACCTCGCAAAGAGGAAAGTTTAAATTGTATACACCTATGTATGTAGATTTGATCAGGACACCTGCAGCGACCCTGGGGACGTGACGCTGTGCAGTTTACTGACTAACGAGGGCCACGGGATGGCGGAGAGTAGACCTTGGTAGACGAGTGCGCATGAGTAGTAGTGCATGAACATAACATAACAGCCAAACGTATTATAAGTTGGGGGATTATATCGCTGATAAAAATGCTTGGCTCAACGCTGGTCCTGCTCCACAAGGACACATAAACTAATTGCTTAGCATTTGAAAATACTGTGGGAGCTGCTGAAGATTTTAAAAACTATCTTTGCATTGTATAAATTCTATCTCTTAGCATTGTATATCTTCTTCTTTTCGTGTGGTTAGTGACTAACCTGGTGTCAGAGTTTTAAAGCCGCCCATAGGCCTCTGACTTGGCTTCACATGCCGTCGAGAAATATCTCTTAGGAATGGTTTCCTCACGATGTTTTCCTTCACCGTTTTTTAAGCAAGTGATAATTGCTTTGCATAGCACATGTGTGAGTACTATGTACCGACTATAAAGCTACCATTTAGGTACTGGGTATGTCTTTCATTGACTTGAATGTGCCCTGGCGGCTGAGAGTATGTCATGCTCACTCTAATGTATCGCTGATGGTGGCGCGTGAGTTGGATCATTTAGCTCCCTTCAAAATGGTTGAGCTGAATGGTGCTCTATGCGTCATGTTCGTGAATGGGCGCCGTTAGTGGGGACTGGTCATCTCTTAGCTACCACGGCTTATTTTAATTAAATTATTTTTTTGATTTGTAATTTTTTTTATTTCTGTTACGGACGCTTTTAACGTTTTGCATCGTTCTCACATGTATAACTTCAACATGAATGATGTAACCAATATTTTGTAACCATATCATTATTTAAAAGAGTGTCCGTGGAGTTTCTTGGTCGTTCTTCTCCATAGGTACCTATTACGTTTTGGAATGGGCCTCTAGCGTCATCTTTCTGACTGACCGACCCCTTGACAATTCAAAAGTGCCTGTAATTGGTTTATTTGAAATAAATGCTTTGAGTTTGAGTTTAACAAATCACGGCTGTATTCCCCGAAGGATTAGGCCTATACCTAGAACCTATAGTACAATCACATTTCGCCAGTTACGTTTAAGTCCCTTGCAATAGAGGGCGAGCCTATTGCCATCAACCGGGCTCTTAATCAGACTCGAGGCTCCTACTGAAAAAACCCAAAAACACTTTGTCCGACCAGGGTAGCAAATCTAGAAGAACGTCCTGCTCAGTAGCAGCGCTTGCGACCACAAGACCAACGAGGCAACCAAGTATAGTAGTGCATTAGCAGCAGTAGAGAAGTTTGGAAATGGAAATGAAAGTAGGTAACGATGCCTAGTGCGGTGCAAGAGGAGACAAGGATGTAGTTCCCGAAGGTATTGGTAATGCTTATGATGAAAAGGGTAAATTGATTTTCAGGCCAACGAGACGTCTATCGGTTGAGGATCTAATGGGTAAACAGTAAAATATTACCTTAACGAACTAAACAAAATCCTTACATTATTTTTAGTTTCTCTGTAAAATCAGCCAGAAACGGAACCTGGAAAAACGAGCCTTACACTACATTTATTTACTATTGTTTAGCTTGCACTTATATGATACTCATTTTTCCTAAATTTCCAAGTATATCAATATAGGGTAAATTCGTTAGAAATGGCCATAGTTTTTTTTTAAGTTAAATAAAACTGAAAATATTGACAGCATAATTAACTGTTATTTTTAAGAAAATCAACAACAATCAGTCTTTAGCACATTCCGGGACAAACCGCCTCTCGACGTTATCTCGGTATATCGTTACGTGACAGTACGGCTAAGGGCGGTCAATTTTATTTCATGTAATTTGGCAAACCGTCGATAGCCGTTGCTTGCCCATAACATTCCTAGGAAGCACATGATCTAGTGTCACATCACGCGACTTCATTCGTTCGTAGTTGTCACGGCAAACTCTTTTCAAGTAATTTTTCAACACATACATATGCAGTGCCTTATGACACATTCACACCGCCGACAGGCGTAGACTGAGCCATACAAGTACAGTGATGTTGATATTTAGTGTCACGGCGTGTGCGCCGCCGGTACGTGCGGCCGGTAGTACGGCTGTAGACGGTATGATAAAATGTATGGGATTTGGTCGTGTCATATCATGACATTTGCAAATAGTCAAGTGTCCCGGAACGTGTTAGAAAATTAGCATAAATATATTTTTATAATGCAAGGAACAAACATTTAAAAAAAAATCATAACTGGCCGTCTTACCCGGTATATACGGGAGTGATGGCCGTAGTAGTACGGGACAGATGGCCGGCACTGGATTTGCCTCTGCCTTTCCCTTTTTCTTTAATTTTTGCTTGCTGGAGTTCCTTTTTCTTCTTCTGTCCATATTTAGAGCGCATGTTATCAAAAGTTATACAATTCTCATGTGGGGTACAGATTACTGATCAAACATTGAAGCCAATCTTCATGAGATGGGTTTTATAGTATTTTTCGCTACGACTAGCACTATTATCAGCTTCATCTTCTGCGTCTTGTTCACCAGATGTATCACATAATATTGGTTTATCCTTACTAATATTACTTTCAGACCTCCTTCCTATCTGTTTGACAGCCGTCATATGGCCATCTCTCCTTTTTGTCCGGGTAAGATGGCCACCTTAATTTTTAAACTTACGAATTACAATATTATTTTCCCATTTTGAGGTTATAATGAAGAAAAATATAAACCAACACAATACACTCACAAAAACACAAATACGTAATAAAAATATTAGTATTTTCGGATGGTATACGAACCTACTATAAAATTTCACAACTACTAAATTCAATTAAGGCCAATTTACTTATTTTTTTACTTATTTTTGCGCAATGTTTTGTTCAGATATTGTTCGTGGTGGTGTACTAAGTATTCTAATTTAAATACAGCGCCACCTTGTGAATAAATTAGCCAATCATATTGATTGTCCAACTCTCCCGTATACGGCCATCTCTAACGAATTTACCTAGTCTTTTGGAAATATTTTACCTTTTCGCCGCATAATGGTGTGGATATTATGTTTCATGTCCTTACCTGTAAATAAAGAAAAACAAACATTAATAATTTTGTATTTGAAAACCACAAGATATCAAATAGTCATGATTTATAAAAGGAAAAAGGCTAAGTCGTATAAACGAAACTACCTACAAAATGTAAACATTAATAATGATGACTAAGTTATTATTTCCTAGCTATCCATTTTTTTTTTCTATCATTAATACATTCCCTCAGAGATAAACCTAGGAAAGTAATTTTCCTCAATTCAAGAGATTTCAACGAAATAGGTTGAAATCTTTATGGGTGTATTCAGAATCAGAATTCTTTTTATCCATACCCAAGTGAAATGTATGTAGCTAGTTAGCAAGTAGTTAGAGGAAACTTCGGCAAAGGAAAAACTCCCCGGGGAGCCTTTTAATCAGTAATTCAGGTAACTCGTGTAATGATATGTAAGTATCCTTTTCAAAGAGTTTTTCTAGGTATATCTTATGTTTTGGAAAAAAAAGAACATGCTTGGTTATTTTCCAAGCACTTAAACCATTTTTAACCGACTTCAGAAGGAGGAGGTTCTCAATTCAACTTTTTTTTTGTATGTTTGCTTCGTGATTACTCCGCTTTGTCTGGTAGGTCATACTTTTTTTGAGTTAACTTTGCTTGGGTAGTTTTTGAGTTAGCTTCAATAATACGTATTGTTCCTGCTTAGTCTAAGTGGATGATGTTATAAAAAGTTCCTGTCACTGTTATTCACATAGCTGGTAGTGGTATTTGAATTTGAGGGGGGTAGGTACCACAACAAAAAACCTTTACAAAAAAAAGTGGCAAAATACGAAAATTCTGTCGAAAAGGTGTCAAAAAAGTTTTATAGGCAAAAGCAAGTTGAAATAAAATGATGGTTCTAATGAAAACGAAGAATTTGTGTGATATTGATTTTGGTATTTCAAAGAAACATTGGTACCTATTCTTTATATTTCATATTTTTATGTTTCATGCCATATTAGGAATACATATGAAACGGACATAAAAAATACATTAATTGAAGCGGTAACGTGGCTAAATAATAATGATTTAAAATTAATTTAAATAAAACTTTGATTATGCACTTTAGCCAACGATCATCGTTATTCACTAGTCTTGACATCGAATTTAATAATAATAAAATACAGACAGCTAACACTACAACATTTTTAGGCCTAACAATCGACAGAAACTTAAATCGGAAAGCGCATATCGAAGCTCTAGCCAAAAGAATAAGTAGTGGTGCAGTCTTTAAAAGACAAAAGTGCTGCGTAAGATTTATGTTTAGTTTCAAAACTAACGATAGCTGTAAAAACGATTTGACAAAATATCATACATTTACATTACCTTCACTTTATATATTTGAAATAGCAATGTTCGTAAAAACAAATCCACATTTGTTTCCACGTATGGCAGACAAATTTCCAAGAAATAGACGTGATGATAGCAAACTATGTGTACATACATCGAAAACTGCACTTTTGCACAAAAGTGTTTTTTGCATGGCACCAATTGGTGCCTACAACTACATGTACAACAAATTACCCAAAAGTTGGAAAGAGCAAAATATACCTAAACTTAAACAAACAATGAAATTGTTTTTGGTACAAACAGCATATTATAGAATTTTTAAACGAGTCATGGTGATTATTATAAATAAATATAAGTAACAGTGTAGTAATATTATGGTCATGTAGTAGTGGAGAACCTAAATACCTATATTATAAATAATTGAATGCATATTAAAAGTGATGTTAATCGTCAGATTCACGATCAGTTAATCGTCATTGTGATAATTGTAATCTTTAATATTGGATCAGGAAAATAAATAATAAATAATTGGATGATGTAATGATTGAATATAAGAAATTAGTTTAACTGTGACCGATATTTAATGTATAAGTGTAACAGTAAAAAATTATTGATTCAATAATAATAATTGTACCTAAGATATTTGCACGCCATGAGAAATGGCAAACATGTTGTGAGCCACTCTTATTTAAGATCTTGCATGCATGTATTATTTTAATTCTTTATGTTTACACATTTTCGAGCAAATTTTCTTTCTTTCTTTCTTCTTAAAATTAACACAGGACCTAGCGCTAGTCCCGCATGCATACATAAAAGTCAGAATACATAAAATAAATCCGTAATTTTTTCTCAAAACTAGCGGACGCACGCAGCAATGTCAGCTGTCAATAACAATGGCGGCCATCTTGGTTTTAATCAATCATGTTCCCGCCAAATGGGACTGATTCGTTTTCAAATAGATTTTTCTGGTATTTTTCTGTAAGTATTTGTTGTTCGAATCCGATTGGATTTCGGACTGTTGGATGAAATTATTATTTTATTAGATATTTTTCTGATAATTAAATCTTTTATTTTGAGTGAGCATGATTTCCCATGGGATTTTTATGTTGGTAATGGTCTTGTTCAATTTATATTTTGACGAAATATTTACTCAAAGTTACCAAACAAACAAATAAATTATTTTAGCTTCGCTTAACTTCAACAGAAATCATTAATCTGACCATCCAAAAATTCCATGTATCTTCGACCTCATTTCGACAAAATGTATATTATTATTTCATTAAAATTTCACAAAACACATTTGGAGAATTTCATTTCAACAACAATAGCGAGGTTCACGCAGGCTTGCACGTAGATGGCGCCACGGAGCGTCATTAGTGGGTCGCACTTCCGTTTCCGCTGGCTCCCGCCCTAGTTCCGGCCGCCCGCCCCGTTGTGGCGGAGCCCCCCTATTGTTACTCTTGTTTTTCAGACATTTTAAATGTAATTCTATGTCATTGTGGTGTTAAATACTTTGGGGAGTGACGGAATTAAAACTTATTCAATTTGTAATTTAATCAAAACCAAAGTTCTTGTCAAAAGATTCAAGTTCAAAGGTTGAATTAGCATTTACTTAGAAAAACGAAGATGTTTTTACATCAGGTGTGTGGTTTCGAACGTGGAAAAGCTGTTTGTGTAGTTTAAAAGGTGACCAAATTGTAAAAAAAAAAAACATAGTAGCAAATGTACCTAGAACATAATTGATCGTCTTAAGAAGAGCGGGGTCTAAGATAGAAGTTGTGCAAATAACATTTCAAAACTTGGCAAATACTGCAGAAATACGAGGTGTATTGGAAAAGATAAATATGACTGCTATTGCGTTCAAAGGCGACAGGCGGTAACACGGTGCAAGTGACATATTGACCCATTTCCTGGAATGTCACCCACAACCCTCTACCGGAACGTTCGGAAGACATCTTTTCACTTCACAACAACTACAAAAGGTTACGTAAACACTACGGTAACTTAATTAATTCCCATAGATATTTACGCTTCGTTTAAATATATTAAAAATAAGATTAAATCTATATATTATTGTGAATTTAATAATCAAATCGATTAGGCATGCGTTTCAATGCGTTAAGAATAAAAGGTTTAAATAGTGGAAGTGTTGATGGAGATGGTATCTTCGGTGAGTTGGGCGCAACTTGCTGTTGGGTCCATAGTTTCGGGTCCAAGAAAATGTTGAAGATCAAAGGGAGCCTATGGCTTCTCTTCCTGCTGGCAGTGGGGGTCACAGCCCGACCTGAAAGCGGTAAGTAAACCTTTTCTTACATACTCGGCGTCTTTTGTTCGTCGTCTTTTATCTATCTTTCCGTTAAAGCACTTAAACTCCACTTGGACAAGTGATGGAGTTATTTACGTGATTGAGATAGAGGTACCTACATATTTTTTATTTATGTATTTCTCTGGCAGAACGTTTTTTACTCAAATGTTTTGCCCAGTATTTTAATAAGTTGTTTTTTTTGTAAATTTAAGAGACTTCTTATTTTACATAAAAATCAACAGACATCACTTAAATACTCAAATTTTTATTGTAATTGTTTTTTTTTTCATTTTTTTTGTAACACGGTGTGACAGATGAGCTCTTAGATTCCGCACCAGTGAGCGCCGAGCTCCGATCAGGACATGTACTTGAATCAGCATCACAAGAATCATCAGGTAATTGTCACCATTTATGGATGTTTTGCCACTTTTGCATTGTAGTATGGTAAAGAAATCAGTAAGTAACCGTTCTTTGCAGTACGGAATAAAAAAAAACATTTAATCATCCGCTCTTACGAATTCGGATAAAGAACCAATAAGTTAACAATCCGAATATTTTAACTAGATTGAAAATAATAAGGTAAGTTACTCCAACAAGGTTAGTAATATCACTGAAGAACAGAACGACAAGTCTCAATAAAACTACACTGAAAATTACCTTTCTATAAGATGATATACATCTAAAAAACACATTCTCATAAAGAAAACGTATTTTTCAGATGAAGCAGCCGATTCCAGTCCGGAGGACTCCGAATCTGATGAAAGTCGTATGTTCAACCCTGACGAAATTAGCTTCGGTACGTACAAGTTTTATTTTATAGTTCAGTACCAAGTCCTATAGTGATTTAAAGCAAGTTGTGGTTTATAGAGAAACAATATATGAAAAATAAAAGTATCCCTAATGAGTAGTGGTTGATATTAACGGCCCCGACTAACGTGGGTTCTACCTCAGGGAGGAAAGCTCTAAACCTTAAAATAACAAATATGTGATGTTATTTCACTGGTCTCACAGACAGCGAAGAAAAACATCGTGAAGAATTTGAAGACATATGACATCCACCAACCCTCACTGGGAGTGTGTGGTGGATTAAGGCCCGCACATTGAGGAGCAGAGAAGGCCTGGCCTATGTCCTAGATCTCGCATATATTGTGTGTTTGTTAAAATATCTATGTTATTTTCAAGGGAAACGTCTAGAAAAAACTGAGAAAAAATCGCTTATTTGTTTTTCCTTTTCCCTACAGAACCGATACACAAATGCAACGCAGAAGGTGACATGTACTATGAGAAGAGGAACAACATCTGCTATGTTTGCGCCTGTTTCCAATCCTCAGGACTCCTGTACTCCAAGTGCGCGGCCTGCAACCTGTGCTTCCGTAAGTAACCAAACTAATAAATGTATATTGACCACCACTTTCGTAACCAGGCTCAAAGGTTGGTATGTAACCTGTATTGACTTTTCACAGTGGAACAGCTTCCTGTACCTTTGCCACCTCGGCCACGTAAGTTATATTGTCAATATTAAACTGTCTTGTCGTTCTTTTTTTTGTCTTGGTTCTTTGGTATCTCTTTAGGTTTTCTACCTGGTCTTCAAACGATTTCGTCAACGAGTTTGCATCAGTGGTAGTGCGAGTAGCATCGTCTTTTGATTGTTTGAGCCATTTGTTACTATTTGAGATCATTGAGTTATTTGTAATTCTTGAATTTAGTAGGCGTTGTTTTGAAGCCGAGTTTTCTGATAATGATGTCTACTTATTTGAAGTTGAGTCATCAGATCAAAAAGAAGTAACGTTTTTGAAAGTAAATGATTAAATCTGTCTTTCTACAAAACCGTTTCGCTTTAAATTTATTACTTGTTTTCTCAAAGCAGCATCATTGATTAATCAGTAGTGAATTATAAAAATACTAACATATTTTTTATCCATATTTAGCTCCATCATTCCTACCAAGTCCTTTACCAGGTAAATTAGATTTAGGTAAACTAACTTTAATAATCTTAATCTTTTATTTAGGTACTTGAAGATGAGTTGCTCAATCTCAAGGTCTATTCTTTTATTTCTGTGGTCATAATCTACCCACAACTTTTATACATGGATATCAAAGCATTTTATTATAATTTTCAGCAGCTCTTCCTTTACCATCATTACCTCCACAAGCACCACCACTTTCACCTCCTCCACCAGGTATAGCACTTTACATTACATAGAATTCAATAGCTAATTAATGTGATTTTTGAAAAAAAAGAAAATTACGTCGGTGTTAAAATCAACAGAGTAAATACATATTTACAAATTAATTTTCTACAGTGTCTCTGCTACATTCACTTCCAACCCCAGATATAAATTTGTTGACACTTATCACGACGCTAACAGTGACTGCGAGTTAAATGTATGAACATTTGATCCGTTTTACAGATCTCTCTCCATTATCTCCACCCCCAGATTCTCAAGCAGGTAAATTTAGTTTACAATGTATATTACAATAATGATTCAAAATTGTTTCGCCATTCCCTTTATCTGAAATGGTTCATCGCTGTTATCAATTCCTTATTAATTACAAGTTTATATCTTTTAAAGTTAGCCTCTATTATTATTTTTGCAGTACCTCTGCCACAACCACTTCCACCCCCAGGTATACATATAAATTATATTATCACGTATTTTGACATGTTCCAGTAGTGAAGTTGGTTGCTTAGTAACAGTCTTTATTAATTTATAAGACTATCTTTTCTATTACATTATTCCCTTTTTTATTACACTCCTTAATATTAAAAGTGCATATTTTGCAGAACCTCAGCCTCAACAAATTCCGCCACCAGGTAGAATAATTATAAAATCACTTAAGTATTATTGTAAACATTCTTACACGGTAGTACTCGTAAAAACACTAAAATATTTTATTGGAATGGAGCACAAACCGCACGTTAGCTTATACTCGTATAGTTTTGTTCTACTCGATTTAGCCAATGTTTTTTACGATGAAGTGTATGTTTAGCCTATTGATATTTCTCAAATATGAAGGTATATCTTGGTTAATTTTTTGCAGCACCACTTCCGTTGTATCCACCTCCTCTTCAGCCAGGTACTTTTTTTAGGCTGCATTATATTTTTTAGCCACCATAATGGCAAATTAATGAACAAACTATTTAAGTGTTACATTAATACACAGACACTTCGTTCGACACACTTTGATCCTAAAGTATTATTTGGTTTACACAAATATTTTTCCACAGAAGCACTTCCATTACGCTCACCTCCATTGCCTCTTCAACCAAGTATATTTTTAAGACTCCGCTTTATATATAATTCAAATTCAAATTAATCTGAATACGGTAGTCCTATAATTTGTTCTGCATTCGTTCCAGAAATAATAGAAATAATTCTACCACAAAATCCACCTCCAGGTAATTTGGAGTCCATGAATGTATTTGTTTCTTTCTTTCAAGTTCTCCTACTTTTTTCTAAAATGATTCAACGTTGTTTACTTACTTATTGAATACAACAAGCTAAATGTCTCAGCGATATTTTACGGGTACATTTTTTGCAGTACCTCTGCCACAGCCGCTTCCACCACCAGGTATAATAATTTGTGATCACAAATTATTATGCCTGGTGGTGGAAGCGGTGGTAAAGACAAAATTGTCAAATTGTGAATTTATTATTTTGTCTTTACTGTGTTGATTGGCGTAAAATATAAGTTGGCAATCAAAGCAAAGGTATATTATGTTTCCACAGCACCATTTTCACCATACTCGCCGTCAATGTCTTCTATATCAGGTAAATTTATAACTATACAATGGACATAATAATTATTCATCAATCAACTTACGCAGTAGCCTAATTCCTTCGTTCTGCATTAGTTCCAGAAATAATAGAAATTATAACACCACCGCTACCATCTCCAGGTAAACCCATATTTTTATAAGTTTATTCGACGCCTTCTACTTTTGATTGAAAGAACTTGGCCATGTTATTCCCTCCAGCCTATTCCATAGTGAATATTTCAAGTTTACCTTCTTTATTGGAAGGCTCAAAGATATTTGACACGTTAGTTTCTTGCAGTACTACCACAACCACTTCCAACACCGCCAGGTATAGTAAATATAATAATATTTTAATATGGAGCGTATATTACTTTTATTCATTGTATGTCAAACAAGAAGGTATACTTTGTTAAATTTTTCACAGGACCTCTTCCATTACCCCCACCTCTATTACCTCTCCAACCAGGAATTCTTCCTCCAGGTAATTAACAGTAATCATTTGCCTGGTTGGCTAATCTACCATATTTCTTATTTTATTTTACAAGCTAAGTCCTTTAAAATGCCCATGAATTATATTTACAATTCGATTTCTGCAGAACCACTGCCACAACCGCTTCCACCACCAGAATCATTCAACATCCCAACACTATTCTTGTCCTAACACTTGTCCTATTTGAAATTTATATCGATAGTTGAGTAACACCGAGTAAAACCGAATAAAACGACAATGGGTTATGATTTTAATTTTTTGTAGTTGTTCTTTTGGTTGGTTGAAAAAGGCGAAATTATAATCTGGTTTATGTTTTCACAGAACCACTTCCTTTGCCAGCACCTCCATTACCTCTTCAACCAGGTATATTTTAGGGTGCATTATTATAATATTGAATTTTAACTCAATATCCAATGTGGATTAATTTCTTATTTGTGAATTCGTTCCAGAAATACCACTACCGATACCATTTCCAGGTAATTTAGAGTCCTTTGAATTATAAGGTTCTCTTTCCCCACTCTTTTATAAAATATTTAAACCTTATTGGTCACTACAACTTAATCCATATTTCATACTTCAACTTTACGAGCCTGATTATTAGCCTCAAATATATTTTATTTAACAATATTTTTGAAGTAATGCCACCACAACCACTTCCACCGCCAGGTATGTGTAATTTTTGTAGTAATTTACAACACAATGTGTTCTGTCTTTGAGTGGTCGTCTAAGGCGAAGTAAAATTTTCGATGACGTGTTCACAGCGCCACTTCCATTGCCTCTTCAACCAGGACCAACATTAAATTGTTTAGTTTGCACATTACATTGAATCTGAATTCAAACTTCTCAAGAGCCTAATTTCTATGTTCTGCATTAGTTCCAAAAATAATAACACCATCAATACCACCTCCAGGTCACTTAGAGCTCATATTTTAAGGGCGCGCATTCTACTTTTTGTATAAAATTCAAAATACAGTTAGTTGTGTAGGTCACTTTGAGTGACAAAAATTTCAAGTGCTTCTTCTATATCGATGGGCTCGTAGATATATGAATATTTTACCATTTTGCAGTACCTCCGCCACAGTCACTTCCACCATCAGGTATAATACTTACAATGTATTAAAACTTAAAACACAGTTTTGATTCTAACGTACATAGGTAAATGTTTGAACTTTGGTTTTTTCTGTTGTCTCTTCAACCAGATACATTTTAAGGCTGCACATGAAATTGAATTTAAAATCAAGAGATAGTTGATAGTTGCCAATTTTTTATTAGTTCCAGAAACACCTGGAATTCCACCTCCAGGTAAATTAATAACACACATTTAATTGCGTTGAACCTGTAGAAATCTGCAGTTTATCCTTTATTTATGCTTTCAGTCCATACAATGATTATATTTACAAATTAATATTTTAACAGCACCTCTGCCAGAGCAACTACCTGAACCAGGTATAATACAAAAATCATTATTTAGAATAGATATTTAGTACTTCCTTACTTATATTTTTATTTAAAATAGAAAATAGTAAAAAGGTTAGCATTTTATTTTTTGCAGCCAGTTATAAAATTAAACAATTCATAAGAAATGAATTGTTTAATTTTATTCTGATGGCCTAATTCATGGATGGCCACTTCTTTAATTTCGATTTCCACTAGATGGCTTTTATGTCTTCAAGTATAACTTTGTTATCTGTATATCTGGTATTGTGTTAGGATATTTAGTTGTATATCAAAAGCTAAAACATTTCGGTTTGCATTACTTTTTCCAACAGTACCACTTCCATTGTCTCCGCCTCCGTTGACTGCTCAACCAGGTATATTTTCAGGCTATATAAATATTATAATATTGAATTTATACGCAATTCTAGTGTTTCATAAAGTATATTTTTTTAACTGGCAGCTCCTGCTCCACAACCAGGTAGTAAAACTTTAGCGTTATATTTTTCTTGTGATCGTACACTCTTCGGTTTTTTCAGATTGGTTAGAGTGGTTCTATTTTGGAATTATTTATTGGTGTTATTGATTTCTGAATAGTTATGATACTATCTTGTCGAGTGGTACTTGACGGTTTCTCCAGATTTATTATTCTTCGTTTTACTTTAGATTCTAAAGTAAGTATTTCTGAATTATCTTTTGGTTGAAGTGAACTTATAATATGGTTTGCATACTTTTTCGCAGACCTACTTCCTGTACCTCCACCACCGTTGCCTCCACAGCCAGGTATATTTATGAAAGCAATTTTTTATTTTTATTATTCTCCTACATAAAAGAGTTTTCTCTTGATCACTTTATTGTGCATCAATTCCAGAAATTATAGAATTAATTATACAACAAAATCCACCTCCAGGTAAAATTTTATGATTCCTTCATCCTATTTCAATAATTTTCCATATAATTCAGTATCATCCGCTTTATTCTTCAAATTGATATCGTTATATTTACCTTCACATTAAAACTTTTACAAGTTATCACTTAATATTACTACATCAGTCCTTACAGCTGTAGTTGTGTTGCGAATTGGTCTTGGTATAGAATCATAAAAACTTATTGTCTGTTGAGGGCATGAACATGTGCCATTTATAGAATTCTTCTGATTTTGTTGCTAACATTGATTGTTTATCAAAAGCAAAGTTATAGTCTGGTTTAATTATTTTTACAGAACCTCTTCCAACACCATCGCCTCCTCCAACAGGTATATATTCTAACTACACATTATTTTGAACTTCATTTCCAATTACCGATGATACCTAATTTGTATGTTCTGCGTTAATTCCAGTTATTGAAATAATCGTACCACCTCCTCAATCTCCAGGTAACTTTTCGTTTATTTGAATCTGTTTGTTTAGTCTTTTTCATTACTTTAGCCTTTGGTTGTGATTAAAAAAAAATGTTGGCAGAAGCTCTTCTGCATATGAATTACCCAGAATGTGTACCTGACACATTATTACGTATTTACTTTGTATAGACGTACATATCCTCGTGGTTCTAGAGTTTATCTTTTTAGGAGATTCAGGATTGACTAATAGCCTTATCCGGAATTTAAAAATTATGAAAGATTAGCTTGGGTTTGTGTGTCTTCTCTGACCATACAATTATGCTTAAGTTTTAATAAGGCTTTGCGTTATCCAAAGACTATAATTATGACCAGCAAAAACTGTAGATAGCCAATTACGATATTGTTATCTTGCAGTGTAGACAACCGACATCATTACTGTTGCTTAGTATGAATTAGAATTTTTCAATTTCAATACTTTTCTGTAGTGGATTTAATTTTGGAATTCAGGGGTGGGTAATAAAGACTAAGCTTATGTTTTTTTTTACTTTTTTGCAGAACCCCTTCCACCTCTACCTCCATCACCAGGTATATTATTTGCTATATAGAATCCTTAATGAATACCCATATAAATATTATAAAACGGGAATATTAACTGAAACTTATTTTTTTTTAGTAATTCCTGAAATAGACATAGTTTTACCGCCGCTACCGCCTCCAGGTAAAGTGTTAATCTTTTTTTAATGAAATCTGTCGGTAGTCTGCTTCCTCTTGCATTATTATTTATGAATTCTTCACTATTTTTATGTTCATTTTAAGGAAGATGCTGTAAATGTTTACTTGTTGTGTTAGTCTTACTGAAATTATTTACTGTAGCTTCGGTACATCTTCATTTAAACACACTTAATTTCATAGTTCCTACATTTACATTTTTACAAGGATTCTTTAGATTCTTATTCTTTCTGATGGATCTCTTCACATTATTGTTAAGGTATGATTTATTGCATCATTAATTTCTTTGAGTTCAACCGCGATGTTGTATTTATGTCAAGAAACTTGTACTTGCAGCAGGGTCTTTCGTATTCGTCTATTTTCTCTTGATAAAAAGTTAAAGCTGTTTAAATTCTCTAATGATTAGCAGAGATGAAGCTTTATTTTTTTATATTACATTTTTCACAGTGCCTCTTCCTCCAGTACCTCAGCCGCAACCAGGTATTTTATGAAATAAGTGAATGTGCTAGGGCTTTACTGCTCTGATAACGTGGATTTGTTTCAGTACCTACTTCAGAAGTAAATGGCTAAAATATAAGAGTTTAATTTCAGAAATGATATTCTACAGAGATTGTAATTTTATTGAGATGAATGATTGACCTTTGCCCTGCCGTGTGTCGACACAGTATATTTTTTTATTTTTTTTTTCAAAAATTTACACTTGAAATCTATATCCTTTCGGACCAGCAGTTCTCAAAGTGATCGATAACGACCTTATCGTCGTTATCGATCACTTGGAGAACTGGTCTAGCAATTTAATTAAATAATAAGTACTATGATCGATATAAATGTAATGATGTTTCTTTGCAGAGGTCGGACCTCTTCCGATACCTCCAGCACCAGGTACGTGTATTTTTATTACTTTTAATTTAACTTGAAATTCCTTTAGAAATCTTAAACGAAATATTATATGAAACGGGTCTTGGGAGATTGAATAATAAGGAGATACCTTAACTTAAAAAATCATAGATATGTACATTTCTTTTGCTATGATAGGAACTATTGCGATACTAATTTCTTTCTCGTACCTATTTTGTTTTCCAACGAATACGTTTCGTGATGCTTTATTCTTTTTCTTTTTATCGGTATACTCGTAGTAATTGAAATAATCTAATACCCAACACCAGCGCCATCATGTAAACATGATAAACACTACTATACTACATTTATACTTACCTACTTGCTTGCTATTATACTTTAATTATGCAAATAAATACGAAACTGATATAATGAATAAACTGATTTAACAGGGCCAGAACCAGCGCCAGGTAGCGATTTCATTTAAAGCTGAATACATAAGTTATTAATTACATAGATATTAAATAATATGTATTCATATGATTACATTTAATCAATTATATCAGTCTCAGGAACAGCAACAAAAGAGTATATATTTCTCGCTCCGTTCTTATTTATAAAAAGTTATACAAAATCTTCAATTATAAGCAAACTTTGTAATGAACTTACCAAACTATTTAGTATTGTTTGCTCATCGAGATATTTTGTTTTGCAGCACCGTCGCCGCTGCCTCTGCCGGTGCCGATTCCGCTGCCACCCATAATCCCGTTCCCTCCCCTTCCTGAACCTCAGCCGATCCCTCATTATAAGCCATTCCCACCACCGCAACCTCAACCCACACCCAAGGATCAATTCCTGTATTGTAAGTATTCATTCGTTCAATGTAACTATTATCAATCAGAACAAGATAGTGTAATGCTTTAAACGGAGTAAAGAACCACTGACGCACTTAACTCTATTTCTACAAGTTAGATAGGTGGACGAACGTCACAGGTAGTATTTTCATCAAAACCACGACCTACTTCAAAAAAGTTAAATTAAAATGAACAACATCGTCATCACCTTCAGATGTAATTTTTTGTCAAACCAGTTCGTTATAACGTGAAAAATGCACTTATCGTATGGTAATCTCATAAGCATTATCATACGGGTGATTATTATGAATTATCATGAAAATAATCTTATTCCCCACTTCAGGTCCGCCTCCCATGTTCATACCGGGACCACCGCGTCCTTACCCCGTACCAGTACCGATACCAGGTAAACGCATCTTGGTACCAGTACCCGTACCAGTACCGGTACCAGCTGAAAAGATTTACATCCGTGGACCATCCATACCAGTACCAGTAACGGTTGAGAAGAAAATACCTGTACCGTATCCCGTTGACAGGTAAGAATTGGTTTACAACGTTGTGTCCTCCTCCTAACCTTATTTCAATTTAGTTGGGGTCAACGGAGCACATTTTTTCTTCCACACATCTTCATAAGATTCAATTCCTTCTGAACTATAATTATCTTTCACACAATGCATCCAAGTTTTCTTTTTCTTAAAATAACGATTGATTTTTGAAAACAATATTATTAAAATCATTTAAAATGTAAAAACACCAAATTCATCAAATACACTGGCTGTTTTTCTTAATAGGCCGTATCCAGTACAACAACCACCTAGGTTAGTACCAGTACCTATCAAGATCTTCGAGCAAGTACCTGGGCCTGAGGTGAAGGTACCAGTTCCAGTTCCATCACCACCGATAGCAGTTCCTTACCCAGTGAACCACTACATCACTGTGCCTGGCAAAGACAGAATTGTCCCAGTACCTGTACCTGTTAAAGTACCCGGAGGTAAGAATTCCACTAATAGATATATTCATGGCAATTAAACGTATCCTAAAAATATAATTTTATTACAAAAACTGACCCCAAAAAGAAATAGAAAAGGAGGCTTCATCGAAATATTATTTATTTTGCAGAAACCAAGTACTACCCCGTACCGGTCATCCTATACGTTGGTAAGAATTATTTCATAATTGATACGTTCTGGGTAAACCTCTAAAGTACTCGTAGCTCCAAAATATAAAATTTGGAGCTACTTTAGAGGTTTAACTTCCTTAAAATCTTTAAATTTAACAAGATAATCATGAATGTTTTACGTTGTCTAGCTCCTGAATGCAGAAACCACCAACCATTGGTACCTTTCCGCGTTCCTTCGGAACCTTGCCAAGTCCACGTCTGCAAAGTTGTTTACAACTACGTCTACATCCAAACACACCCTGACTCCACTTGCTTAGGTTAGTAAACACACATCATTTTTGACTTATACACGACCCATTGCAAAGTAGAATGATGATGTCATTAAACATAGACTAATCTGCTTCTTCAGTTTTAAAATGTGACGATACTTGGATTTTTAGAAATCATACTACTTATTTACCAGATAATGTTGTTTATTTAATAAGTAAATCAATAATCAATACACTGCATTAGCACGAAAGTATTTATATTTGGTAAAAGTACAGATCTAAATTGGATGACTCAGCTGTACCACATTTAAATAAATTTTTCATTATTATATCACAGTATATCAACCAGAGCCCGTAATATCAGGTGAGTAGTACAAAACGTAATTTTCACTTATAGTGGAATCCATTTCTACTACATTTAATTATAATTGTGTGTAAGAAGGTGCCTCTATCTTAATTCCTGTCCACTCATAGCTTGGAGCCTATACTTCCAATGCTACATATATAGGCCGAGCTTATAAAAACGTGGTTTCGTGTTACTATTAACTAGGCCCAAATTATAATAACATTAATGGATTTATTTATTTTTCAGTCAGCCCAGGTGGTGGATCTAGCTGGGGCTCAGCAAGTGCTTCAGCGAATGCTAACGCTAACGCAGGCTCCAATGCACATGCTTCCGCCGAAGCCAACGCAGCGGCCAATGCCCATGGCGGTGGTTACAATGGATATTTCGGACCCTACAGCTACGGAGGTTTCCCTGGCGGTTCCAGTGCATCAGCAGATGCGTCAGCGAATGCTGCAAGTGGAGCCTACGGAAATATTTTCGCTGGATTGGATTGGGCGAATGCGAATGCTAATGCAGCAGCTAACTCTGCTGGAAATGCTGCAGCCAACGCAAACGCTATCGCAAATTCATTTAATGGCTATGGTGGAGATTATTCCAGTGCTAATGCCGCAGCCAACGCTGCAGCTAACTATGGTGGCTACGGAGGAGGTAGTGCCAATGCAGCTGCTCAAGCAGCAGCCAATGCCGGAGGATATGGTGGTGGATATAGTATCGCAGACGCCCAAGCAGCAGCCAACGCTGCAACTGGTTATGGATATAGTGTCGCTGATGCCCAAGCAGCCGCGAATGCCGCAACTGGTTATGGCGGTGGATATAGCATCGCAGATGCCCAAGCAGCTGCTAATGCCGCAAATGGCTATGGAGGACACGGTGGTTCGAATGCTGCCGCTCAAGCAGCCGCAAATGCAGTGACTGGTCCTGGTTATGGTGGTGGATATAGCTTCGCCGACGCCCAAGCAGCCGCTAACGCCGCGAATGGCTATGGAAGATACGACGGATCTAATGCTGCCGCTCAAGCAGCCGCAAATGCAGTGACTGGTTCAGGTTATGGCGGTGGATATAGCATCGCAGAAGCCCAAGCAGCTGCTAATGCAGCAAATGGCTATGGAGGATACGGTGGTTCGAATGCTGCCGCTCAAGCAGCTGCTAATGCCGCAAATGGCTATGGAGGATACGGTGGTTCGAATGCTGCCGCTCAAGCAGCTGCTAATGCCGCAAATGGCTATGGAGGATACGGTGGTTCGAATGCTGCCGCTCAAGCAGCTGCTAATGCCGCAAATGGCTATGGAGGATACGGTGGTTCGAATGCTGCCGCTCAAGCAGCTGCTAATGCCGCAAATGGCTATGGAGGATACGGTGGTTCGAATGCTGCCGCTCAAGCAGCCGCAAATGCAATGACTGGTTCAAGTTATGGCGGTGGATATAGCATCGCAGAAGCCCAAGCAGCTGCTAATGCCGCAAATGGCTATGGAGGATACGGTGGTTCGAATGCTGCCGCTCAAGCAGCTGCTAATGCCGCAAATGGATATGGAGGATACGGTGGTTCGAATGCTGCCGCTCAAGCAGCCGCAAATGCAGTGACTGGTTCAGGTTATGGCGGTGGATATAGCATGACAGACGCCCAAGCAGCTGCTAATGCCGCAAATGGCTATGGAGGATATGGTGGTTCGAATGCTGCCGCTCAAGCCGCCGCAAATGCAGTGACTGGTTCTGGTTATGGCGGTGGATATAGCGTCGCCGACGCCCAAGCAGCCGCTAACGCCGCGAATGGCTATGGAGGATACGGCGGATCGAACGCTGCCGCTCAAGCGGCCGCAAATGCAGTGACTGGTTCTGGTTATGGCGGTGGATTTAGCGTCGCCGACGCCCAAGCAGCCGCTAACACCGCGAATGGCTATGGAGGATACGGCGGATCCAATGCTGCCGCACAAGCAGCCGCCAATGCTGTTACCGGCTATGGTGGTGTAGGTGGCTATGGAGATGCTAATGCAGCTGCTCAAGCTGCGGCGAATGCAGCTTCAGGCTTTGGCGGATACGGTGGATATGGTGATGCTAACGCTGCTGCTCAAGCTGCCACTAATGCAGCTTCTGGCTACGGTGGATTCGGCGGATATGGTGATGCCAATGCAGCTGCCCAAGCTGCGGCCAATGCGGCTTCTGGTTATGGCGGATTCGGTGGATATAGTGATGCCAATGCAGCTGCCCAAGCTGCGGCCAATGCGGCTTCTGGTTATGGCGGATTCGGTGGATATAGTGATGCCAATGCAGCTGCTCAAGCAGCTGCTAATGCAGCTTCTGGCTACGGTGGATTCGGCGGATATGGTGATGCCAATGCAGCTGCCCAAGCAGCGGCTAATGCAGCTTCTGGCTACGGCGGATTCGGCGGCTATGGAGATGCCAGTGCCAACGCCGCAGCAGCAGCCAACGCCGCAGCAGCAGCCAACGCCGGTGGTATTTATGGCGGCAATGGAGGATCAAACGCTATTTCCCAAGCAATTAACATCGCTAACTTTGGTATACGAAGTGGAGAACCAGAGAGCGATGTAGATCTCGCCAGATCCAGCCAATCAGATGAAGTAGCCGACGATGTTCCAGTTACTTCACAAGAATCGAGAAAGAAACGCAACGCTGATCAACGCAAGTACAGGCTCAGAATGAGAGCGTAATCACGTATCACAGAATTCTAAGAATTTGTAAGTACTTACATCGAATATTTAGATTCATTCACGTGCACTTCATGCTCGTATTATTACACATAAAGCCGGTTCCAAAATAAAAATTTACTTTACGGTAATTTTATTGATCCCTACCAGTTCAACCTACCTGGTGCCTGATAAAAGAAATAAATATAACGTTACCTCAACATAACATCAATCAACTACCATTTCGCAATTAATTGCTAAGCAGAAAAATATGAAGAGAAGATGAAGAAGACGGTAAATTCTGTTTTACTAATGAAAATATGTTTTTCTTACAGACCGAAACTCCTAACAATGATCTCTCTACAAACATGGCAAGCATATGGATTCGATTTTGTTTATATTTAATTGAAGCATCTAGAAAATGACGAGCAAACTTCATACTTATATCTATTTATAATAAAGCATTTAGTGGGATATAATATCTGCATTTTTATTTTATCATACACCAAACATTAAAGCGTTATTATCTCTGATAATAATTATGTAGAAACACGAGAAAATCTTTTTGGACCTCCATTTTCACTAGACACATCACGCATTAGCTTAGCATTTTTTGAAAAAGTGTGTTTTTTATTATTTTCTCAGTTGCCATTTGCGTCACTGGCCACGACTTAAACTATGAAAATAAAAAGTGTAATTCGTTTTAAAAGCAATTTTACTTAAATACTCTGTCCACTTACATAAACGACTGTATCCATTGAGAGGTTTGAAGAAGTAATAAAGTTTAAGGCTTACACACATAGCAGGCGAATAAAAGGGTTTCTAAACTCAATGATAAAATTCAAGAATATTTGATTATTTTCTCCCAAGGCCACTCTCCCGTACAGCTTACAGATACATTTCATAGTACACACACAACAAAAATTAAACATTCTAATGATTTATTTAGTCCTTTGATGTCCTCTACCCGAACCCTACATTCATGAGTACTTCTTAAGTTATAAATCAATTACACACACGTCCATTTGACGTCTATACAATAAATTATTCTGGAACAAATTGAATCACACGCACTTATATGCAGTAATTACATCATAAATCATACTGTACCAATATTAAAACGCCAAATGGTTATTACACAGCAGTATAGTCTTTCTTATAAATACGTCTGTATAATTCTTGGGAACGCATTGATGGAAATTATCGTTGATGGTAACTGTAGAACCATAAGATTAGGGGTAAAGTGCAATAAGCCGGGATGCAGGTTGGGGTCATTGGGGGCATTTGCCTTCTTGCCTTCCTGTTATCTGAAGGCAGAGCTGAAGAATTAGAAAGTTTAAAGGAATCAAAAGTTCTTCAAGACGTAAACAACTTGAAAGAAGCAGTAGGTTTAAGAAACACCGGTGAAGCTCCCGTTGATCTCAAAAGTGGTAAGATTGGTAATGTTAATTTATCATAAATCATTCATGTACATGTAAAAAGGGCAATAAGAAAGGGGATTAATAGTCATATTCTCAGAAGGCGCTTAATACATTATAAAACTTAAAATTTATACCTATGTGTAAAAGGATCATCTTTAATAATACCTCATTTATTATAACAAACACTAATTGTAACATGCCAGCCCGGCTCCTCAGCGTTTCAAAGCTTGCGTGCCATGCGCGGGTGATGCGCATGCGTGTCGGTGATGGTAATCTGCCAGAATGGCAGCTAGGTTTGGTTTCAATGACGTTAGATTTTCGTGTGTGATTTTGCACAACGTGGCGTCAGTGTAAAAGGATTATCTTCAATAATACCTCATTTATTATAACAAACACTAATTGGTAAAATAACACACGAAAATCTAACGTCATTCAAACCAAACCTAGCTGCCATTCTGGCAGATCACTATCTCCGACGCGCATGCGCGTCATCTGCGCGTGACACGCAAGCTTTGAAGCGCTGAAAAGTCGGACTGGCACGTTAAATATGTATATTTTGTAAAAAATAATAATCAATCCCTTAGTGACAAGCTCGCAATAATACGTTTTCAAGATTAAGATCTTATTTCAGAAATAAGTTTAGCTGTAACTCAATCAAATTCTCGAGTTAATGAAGGGAGATCGGGGGATGTCTCACAAAGTGATGCAAGTTTTGAAGGTATAATACCTTAACCTTTTATATGTTCACACTACATGCATTATAGAAGGATAATTACTATTTTCATTATTTTATTATATTCCCCAGACTCAGCAGTGAGTAATGCTGTAGTCCAATCAAGTGGAGATGGATCTGCTTCGGCGTATGCTGACAGCATTGGAGGTTCTTCTCAGTCTAGAGCAACAGCTGTGGCTGGAGGAGCTCCAGCATCGCCATTTAACCCTTTCAATGAAGAATTGGGCCCTTACATACCGCCTGGATCAAGTTTTTCGCAAGCAGAGGGTCAAGCAATCAATAGTGACTCATACGGCCAAGGGCTAAAGTCCTATCCTTACCCTGCGTCCTACCCTTACAGTTCTGGATTGCCCTCAGCACAAGCTGATAATGGATTATATCAACCTTCACCTAATTTGAACCCACAAGCTGATAGTGGACTATACCAACGAGATTCTGGTTACAACCCCTATGGCCAAGGACTGAGCCCTGGTCAGGCGCAAAATCAAGCTGATAATGGATTATATCAACCAGGGTATAATAGTCCACCTAATGTGAGCCCGTATAACCAAGGATCGAGCTTCCCTCCAGGCCAAGCTGACAGTGAGTCAAACCAACCCATAATTGAGCCTAATTCTATGCTACCAAAACCTGTCCCTAGTCTTAACCCAGTTTCGGATTCGTTCTCTGCTTCTCCTTCATCTTACCCTTATAGTCCGGGGTTTAGTTCAAGTTCTACCCACACACAGGACAATAGTGGACCATACCAACCTGTTCCGATACCAGATCCCAACTTTTCACCATATGAACGCTTTTTGGTCCCATATAAAGGACCTAGTTTTATTCAGACACAAGGCAATAGTGAAGCATATCTACCTGTGCCTGTAATAAAATCAAAAGATCATTATGAATCTAATCCAAGACAGAGTCAGGGACAAAATCAATACGGTTTTGCTTCATCTCACTCATATGGTCAAAATGAGCCGTATCGAGCCATTCCTTTACCTGATCCTAATTCTTCCCCTTATGATTCTTTTCTTGTTCCATATAGAGATCCTAATCCTTCTCAGGGTCAAACTGATAATGAACCATATCAACCAATCCCAATCCCTAGTCCTAAACAACACGAGGGTTTATCTAAATTATACAGCGAGAGATCCTATTCCGTTGGTGATTACCCTTCATCGCAATCTTATGGTTTTATACATAATTCTGCTCAACCGGAATCGCCAGCTGACAGAGGATCATATCAGGCTATTTCTATACCTAATCCCGGATCATATGAACCTTATATGGTCCCATATATTGATTCAAGTTTCTCTCAAAAGTCAATTAATAATGGAGCATTCCAGCCTATTCCAATTCCAAATAATTCACTTAGAATAAAACCTACTCAGGATGAAATCAAGCCATACCAGTCTATTCCAATACCAGGTTCTGAATCTTCACGTTATGAATCTTCTAAGGTCCAATTCAGAGAACAAAAATCCGAAAAAAATAACGTTCAAGACGAAAGTAATGCATATTATGAATATCAAACCGTTGTAAATAGCAACGACACAAAATCGGATGCTCCTATATCTTCAGCCTCTATTAATAATATAGGCAGATCTCGTGAATATGCTCCAGTAGACGATATTGATTCAAGTGCAGACATATCGAAGAGTGGCTGGGACCCATACGAATATAACCCTTATGCACCCAGTGGTCCATATCCTCAATTATATCCTTCAGGGGCAGAGGCTGCACAAGCATATCCTGATTTCAAACCAGCTGCCAGTGGTGTTCCCAATCCATATAGCCAGGGAATAAGTCCATACGCAAGTTTAGTAGATTACCCATCAGAATCACCTGTACGACCAGGAGGTTATAATCCGGCGGTGAACGAAGCACAAGTGCCTCCTAATATCTTTGCCAGTAAGTGAATATTTCCAGAATCATCTTCTTCAGAAATCATCAATAACCTATTTAAATACCAACCACATCATCATGTTTTAACTAATATAAAACATATATGTAAACAGACAAAATATCATCGCAACGTAAAGCAATTTCATAACGTCAGTAATAAAACTTTCCATTTGTTTACTGAAATATTTCGTTTTTCAGGTGGGCAAAGTTCGCCGATCGCATTCGAGGGTAATAATTTCATTTATAGTAATTAATAACGACATCAGAGTACGGAATAAACGTATTTAATCATTATGGATTGTTTCAGATGCGAAGTCCAGAGCGATTTTGCCTCATGAATATGTATTTCCTAACAAAATGCCTGGTGAGTTTGTTATAATTATTTGAATAGCAAAGTTATGAAAAATGTATATACTGCGCCCACTATTAGGACCATAATTGAATTTCCTAATGTGTCATTTGAATGTTTTGTCATAAGTACTTGTGTTTTCACTATAAACTTGAATTTTATTAAACGTGTAAAATTCTTTAACTTCTTAACGAATAAAAATCATATTATTTCCAGGAGGAGAAAACGCAATACAGTGTACAAAAGAAAACGAATTCCATCACTTTTGGTCTAAAGAACTGGACTGTCTGGTCTGTATCTGTGTCAACGAATACGGACTCCTACAACCTGTGTGTGCGAGTTGTGGTGGATGCCATAACCCTCCACCGAAGCTTCCAGAGGTAGTCCCACCACTACCTGAATCCATTCCTGTTCAGCCAGCAACTCCTGGGCCCTTTGAACCTATTCCAATAATGCCTGAGTCATATCCACCTGTGCCTCAGCCACAGCCTAATCCGGAGTCACCTAATCAGGAGCCCTATCAACCGGTTCCCACTCCGGAGCCCTACCCTGTATATCCGGAACCTGTCCCGCCTCCATCACCCGTCCCAGTTACTTTTCCAGAGCCTGTTGCAACGCTGCCACCGCCACCAGCCCAAGGTAAAAATATCGTTTCATAGTGTACGAGTTATATTTGAAATATATATTATTATTTTGAAATATATAATATATTTTATTATAGTATATATTTATATCTACATTTTATTTTTTAGACTCAATCTAGATTTTAAAGGTGAAGCCAAATAATATTAGATATGAACATAGTATTTACTTAGTTGATGTTTATGTAAGAGTTCTTTGGACTACATGATACTTCGCAGAAAGTGTTGTTATATTATTATCCTATTTTAAGAAAATTCTTTTAATAAGAACTAGAAGCTTAGACTTTTTAATTGACCAAGGCAGGTCTCACAGGAACCCAATAAAAAACCAGAAATAATATTTCACTGAGAAAGATTAACGATCTTTCTTAAACTGCTGTCTTAGTCTGTCGTTTTGATTAATAACTTCACGTTAAGAAAATGCTACGAGTTTCCAACTGAAACCACCATTTTAGTTTAGTTTGCTCATATTAGTGGTTACCGGTATTTGGACATATTTGATGTTTTAAGTGAATGCCGGTGGAAAACTATTTTAATGTTCATTATCAAAGTAGTTTAGAAATTAAATAAAGATATTGATAATTATCAATCATTTTCGCGAACTCATACCTATATTATTGTACTGTATTGTGTATACCCTTACATACAACATCTGACAACAGATTTTAATTTTTAGTCGTTCTATCCCCGAATCTTAAGAACTGTATGTATTTTCTACCCGTTTTAGGTATACAAAAAATTAATGATTTTATTTGATTTTAGCCCATTGTAACCCTCTGCCAACCGGAGTTCCGTTTACAAACCCGCTGCACCCTTGCCAGATATGCATCTGCAGGGAGTCCTTCGTGACTGGCAAGACTGATGTTCAAATCGAGTGCAAGGAGAATCCCCAGTGCAGTGAGTAGCTTTCGGAATTGCACTATAGGCGGCATCAAGAGACACACCACGTCTCTCATTGCGAAGAGCTGCATTACAATCAATTTCTTAAATTTTTCAGTTGCGCCTGCCGATGTGACTGCTTTACGTAAGTGTTTCAGACAGAACATAATTTAACTCGAAAACATTATTTTTATTCTAACTATAATACCAATCATAATTTTTATTTTTGTATTTCAGCTCCGATACCGGATGTGCCCATACCAATACCGCGTAAGTTCTAATAAATATTATAAATATGTGACATTTCCTTAAATACCCGGAAGGGAAAGTAAATTATACCATTTTTATAACTTTCATGTCGGATGTGAACTACCAATGCACAGAAGATGCATTATGTGACGTTAAGTGTTCGCGAAGAACGTTACTCAGTTGAGTATCCCTAATTCCTTCAAGAGATGTATCTGTGAATCTGAACCAGTTATTCGGGCCAGTAGTCCCCCTAATAAAAAACCCATATTGGGTGTTGCAAGATGAGAAATAATCTAGTTGTATCATACCATGCAACTTTGCTGATAGTGATAGCCTACTCTGAAGTGCCAGGTTTTAATTAGCAAGTACTATTTGCTCAAACTGTCCATACTTATAAAGTAGTAAAGGTGATAGCAGTTTGTTACTATACCTGAATTCTTGAAAAAGTTAATTTTAAAATGTATCCACAAATGTACAGAAGAATGTGAGCTAATATCTCATTTTGTCATCATGTAACTTTGCAAAATATTCATAATAATTTATTTATCTTTGCAGTACCGATATGTGAGAAATTCCCCGAAGACGTGCTGTTCCCACACCCGACTGAATCTTGCAAGCTTTGCAAGTGCGCAAAGAGTTTGACAGAAGACGGACTTTATGAGCAGCAGATAACTTGCTATCCACATCCCGATTGTGGTAAGCTTCTTCTATCATATATTTTAGAACATTCGCTTTTCTATTACTTCTTTCTAGAGATGTCCATCTTGATCTACATCCTCCTGTTACTATCCTTAAATAAATGTATCATCTTTCTTATTCCAATTTAACACAGCAACCTCATCTTTATCCATACATCTCTATTAGCGACGGCTTATAATACAGAGATGGCGATCTCAGTAGTAATCTCCTTTCTACCCATATCATCTTTCACACAATCCATACATCGTTTCTTTCTTAGTCAGTCATATATTTACAAGTAAAATTATAATAATCAATATCATATACTTCAACAGTACCAAAACTCGAAGCAGTGACAGAGGTGGTACCTCCTCTACCACTCCCAGTAGATCCTTATCAGGTAAAGCCGTACCCAGAACCTGAACCTGTGCCTATAGAACCTCTGAGAGAACCCTACCACCCGATGGACCCTGTGCCATTGCCAGAGGTCGTGACGGTGGAGCCTTGTGAGTAATGTTTTATAAATATTTCTTCACACAATATTAGAAAATGATAAACTTTTAACGCCATATTTTAGATATCTATCTCATTATATCAAATGACTGTTTGTGAGTGGTTTAAAACTACTATACTATTGCATTGACCAATGCAATCGAATGTAGGATTATGAAATATCTGGATGAGAGGAGCCGACGAGTGATTTGAGCGTGCGATCGGAGAGGCCCATATTTAGCAGTGAACTGCTATAAGCTGATGATGATGAAGTATGTATCACTTTTTTTTTTTTTTTTTTTTTAATTTGGTTTGTTACAGCTGTAGTGGCAATCATGTCATTTGGTTTAAATATGTCTTTATTTTTATTTATCTTTTATATACCTAGTTTCTTCAAAATTTTGTGAATGTGAGAACGTTGTAGGCTTAACAGACTGACGTGGACTATTTTATATTTTGCTAAGTACCTGGTACTTGTTGATAGGCCTACATTGTCCTCTCATACCTTTTAAAACTGTAAAACCATTTACTTTTAAAAGAGTAACCGTGGAGTTTCTTGCCGGCTCTTCTCCATAGGAAATGACCAATTGGAACCGTGCACCTAGCTTCTGACGTTTCATAAGTGCCCTTGTAGGTTTATATGAAATAAAATATTTTGATTTTGATTTTGAAAACTAATATTTTATATTTTCCTAGTACCGTGGCCTCCTATAACGACAATTGCACCAGTCCCTGCGCTACCCGTGACTCCTCGACCTGGGCCACTACCAGGACCATCACCACGTGAGTTTTGTGAATCTAGTCTTGAAGCCTGAAGAAATGAAGAAGTATCGAAAACTCTGCGATATCCTGTCTCATTAAATTATACGTAAAGTTTGTTTTACTTTTATAAAGTAAAATGAGATAAGTCTAGATAAAAAAAACTAACAAATAATAATGTCAACATAGGAAAGTAAATGTAACGAATTTTAAGAAACAACAATAAAGTTTTTAGCAAGAAGTGATCCATTATCTGTTTCACACTATCTACTAAACTACTTTATAACTTTTACAATGTATCCTAAATTCATCCTATACTTCGCCCATATCTACTGTCATCTCTTACAAGATTTTCATAAAAATCATTTCCCCAGATGAGTCTTGCCGGCCTTACCCCCCCAACCAGACGTTCCAACACCCCTGGGATGAGTGCCAGGTCTGTGTGTGCACCGAAGCCACCGCCGTTGGGATGATCACTGTCGAAGTCAACTGCTATACCAAGCCGTCCTGCTGTTAGTATCCTTTCATCTATTTTGAAATATTTAAGTGTTTATTTAGCTTAATATTTTTTGGCATTTCTTTCAGGCATAGATCCACAAGATTCTGTTAAGCAAGGTGAGATTAGAAATTCAAAAATTTTGACGTTTAGTATTGTTTTCAAATTCTAATCTCAAAATTACTATGTTTGTTTCAGCACTTCCAGGTAAAATACTTCTTTTTATAGGTAAGCATTGCGTTAATTGCTTGCAAGCAACTTTACATAGATTTGTTCCTGTGAGAAAGAACCCTCGAAATTGATCTAACATTTTCATTTCAGATTAAATTCGCCAGTTCAAGATCCCCATTCAAAGTTCTGCCGTCAGTGGGCAGTTGAAAAGTTTTGCAAATGCGTGATAACCGTCGATTTTATGCCACCGTTTGCGCTCGTTTGTACCCGACGTGGTCGACAGAGGGTGAAATAAAAAACTCGTATCAACTGGAACATTAAAAGCAAACAAATAAAGTAAAAATTTACGAGCGACTGTGACACGCCGTCAAAATTGCAGATACAGGTGACGTAAAAAAAGATGGAGTGGGACTCTTTGGTATACGGAAAGGTGACGTATTGAAAAGTATATTTCATTAAATTCAACTTTCAGTATTAAAGATAACTGAGCTCAAGTATATCGAGTTACGAGAAAAATATATGTCATACTTAGAACTCACAGATACCGAACCGCTTCCACCAAAAACAACAAAAAATCTGCTCCATCTGTAGTTAAATTAAACGTTTCCCCCAAAAACATTTATTAGAGAGAAAACAAAGCTTTACCCAAAAATTACGTAAAGCGTCCTCTACGTAGCACTTTGATAGCAGATAACAGAACAAACAATGGTACATAAATCAATCCTCCTCCGAGATAGCGGTCCCTAATTAGTGGGAGAGCATTGAGGAAAACCAATACGGGGAATCGTTTTGGAAACGCAATAAGGGTGGGTTCGAAACGGACGATGAGCGCCATCGAGCAATCTGACGCGCTATAGATTGCCCCTGAAGTGTATTGACACCTCGATGTCCATTTACCGAAGCCACTCACCCCTGAACGTGATAGCGTAAGGGTAATTGTGTTTTCCATTCAGGTGCCACTCCTGCTATCACGGTTTTATTGGTCAACGTTAAATTTCGTTTTATTGTTGATGATTTTTTGGGACATAAACATTAAATTTTTAAATCTGGTTGTGAACAGTTTCAATTTTGATTGAAAGGTTTATATATCGGACACTTTTGTTTAGGTTCCCGTTCCATCTACAAAAACGATTTAATTTCTGGCTTTAAACTAGAAAAGATGACAAACATGCCGCTGCCAGTTTTCCGTCTCAATAACTATCTGTATTACACATTTTTCAGGTTTCAATATGCCATTTGTAGGACTTGGCAACGAAGTGAACAGCCCAGACGTCCAAGCTTTATCTAGCGGGTCGCAGCCAATCACCAGCACTTATAGACCTCCACCACCATACCCTTCGTACAGTCCAAGATCCGTTAACGTTTACCCTGGGAGCAACCAAGCGGCGGATCCTTTGAACCTGCCTCCTCCATACTCCGGCTACGTGGACTCATCATCTAGCTATCCATACCAACAGAACTACGCACCCCCATATGTGAACCCACAATATCCTGAATACCCACCCAGATTACCAGTCCTTCCTGGAACTGGTAATACCATTGGACAGTACAAACCCAACAACTTCGGTTATCCTGCGAACTACCAATACGCTCAAGGAGATGCGGTTGGCAATAACTACCCACCGCAGGGGCACTATCAGCCATTTGATCCGAGGTTCCAGACTGCTCCAGCACCATCCTACCCTGGGATGTACCAGAGAGCTTATGAGAGGTCTCCTATGTACGCTTCCCAGCTTAGAGATGGTTATGTGAAACCGCCGGTACCAGCACTCGGTGGACCAAGTGAGTTTTAGAATATTTTGTCAGAGTTTTAGAATATAATATGTAGAATACTCTTTAATAAGTACAGCATAAGAATCATATATATAAAAGTAGACATTTTATATAGGGTGACACAATAGGCGGTCTTATCGCTAAAATCGATCTTTTAAATACAACCTTTGGATGGATTTAAAGGGAAAAAGAGAGACAATACTGTAGGTAGTCTGTGGAGTACGAGTACATTTAGAATATTTCTCCACTAAATTATGTATCTTATTTCTTGTCGTTTACTGTGTTTTTTGTTTTATAATGTCTCAACTCTGAATTTCAGATGTCCTGAATTTGGCGCCAAACTACGCAGCACCTATTGGATATTCGAAGTCTGGTAAAGGTAGGGATATCACATAGTAACTTCTTACAAAATTCTCTATTAATTTATTAAATGAGTTACATAAGAACTATGTTACTATTCTTTCTTATGCATATGCAAAAATTCCCAACATTTGTTTTATTTTGTTAGCCAATAGTGTTTAAGCCCTGCAAGTCAAAAGCTATTGATTTAAATATAAATAATCTTCAGATCAGCATACACCCACAGATGTTTACGAAGGAAGCCTCCAACTTCAGTATAATTTTTAACAAGCGCCCCGTAATCCCGGCGGATCCTACAACTTTTTGGACATAAATTAAAAATATATTAGGAAAGCAGATGGTGGGACGCCCGCCATGCAAATTATATTTAATCAAACTTTGGGCCTTCACTAGTTATTGAATTTCTTTTGTACTTTCTTTGAACCTTGTGCTTTGTAAAAACTCCACATTTGTGATAGTTGATCAACACGTTTTTTGTATGCAATTTTCAGATGGACCAGATGATGACTCGCGGTAATGTTATGAATAATGTGTAAGTAATCCAATAATTTTTTATTCATTCTTTTTTATATTACAATAGAGCAGCGGAGGTTACAAAAGAAGTTACCCAATACTAATATTACTAGTAACGTAATTAGGGTCACTAAAGTCAGCTAAAACTCTTCTCTCGAAACGTATTGGGTTTAACGATCGGTATTACTACCTTCAGGAATACTAAAATATGACTTTGAAATTTACAGTTAAGTTCCTTATGAGTTAGCTAGATCAACCAACAGTCAATTGATTTGGTATTACCAATTCCCAATTTTCAGCCTTGACATCTGCCTGAATTTTCCCGATAGAACATAAAAGTTGGACCGTTTAAAGGTGCTTCCAGTACTAAAACTTCTTCTGAAGAAACATAAATAGCTTTTAAGTAGATTTAATTGAGACTTCAACTAATAAAAACATTATTGTTTCAGGATAATATAATATTTTATAAGAAACAGACGACATGGCTTGGTATGGAAAACGAGTAGTTTTAAGAAGTGTGCACAGCAAATGATGCTTTAAATTATATTTACAGTAAAGAAAAAGCATCTTAATTTGTTTGTTTTATTTCAATCACAATCAATCATCATCATAATATGATGAAGATATTGGATTATGATATAATTCCAGTAGCAACCGATTATTTTATTTATTCAATATAGAGATAAGGATGAGGATTTTATAGAGATAAGGTATACCTGCGGGGTTCTTCGGGGAACAATTCTGAGCCCTATACTACTTTTTTGTTAAATCATTAGACAATGTTGTACGAGTACATTTAATAAAAACGGTAAACGGTACGGCTTCTCAAAAACATTAACAAAGTGTGCGGTTACAAAACTCGTTGCCTGCTTTACCTACAAACCCATTTTTTGTATATTGGAAATGAAAGTAAAAGTAATAAACTACAAAAACTATATAAAGTTGAAATATAAATCCCAGTTGATAGGCACTTCGATCGCACGAATAATGTGACTTTTGTTTTAGTAAAAAATCTAAGTATGTTATAATAATGTCGGTCTTGGTTTTGGCGATTTCACTTTTATGGGGTAAGAGAGAAATTTTTGTACTGAATATAATTGATTTTAAAATCTACTGTAAATATATAGTTTGAATCTTGCATTTGATAATAGCGAATTTAAGACAATAGTTTCTTTACCAAGTAACAAATGATATGGCTACTGTGCTTTATCACAAATACATTAAATGCTTGTAATACATCCTGGCACTTACCTACGTATAGTCGACTTTGTAATTTCTTGCCCACTCACTAAGGATGAATGGCATTCGTGAGTCTAAAAACGTCAAGGTATATTTGTGTAAGTGACAGTTAGTTGCAACTTTATTAAAGTTTCAATTTTCTAGGAATTGTTGTCAATAGTGATCTTACTGATTACGAGGTTTACTATACTAATTGCAGAGCCACAGTTCTAGGCAAAGCTTTGAATGGATTCAAACATGAGATTACTGGCATTCATTGTTTTTCTGCTACCTTGGTTACTTTCTGCTTATGTAACTACTCCCATCCAATTTTGAGAAATAAGTGATTATTCCCACACATGCATCGTACGAATACTTAATTGCATGCGCATTTTGATTATAACCTTACTGGCTACTAATGAATTTTGTATGAATCTACATAAGAGCGCAGAATGAATCTATGATCTGGATTTAAATAATAATATATTAAATTGTAATTTCTCTAACAGGGAAATGGAGCCTTAGTTTAGTTTGATGAAAGGTGAAATAAATGATCTACAGCGGAAACCCTTCATTTTCTATACTAAACTAATGTATGAGTTCAGTTATGCGATGGTTGGCAACGCATCGACAAGACCATATACATAAAATGATTGTGAAGACGACCACACCACAATAAATGAAAACACCGGCAATAAATAAAATAAAATGAAAATACTTTATTTCAGACCTTTCCGTCCATATGATGTTAGTAATACACACTACTTAAAAGCTATGTTAGTAACATACAACATACTGCGCATAGGAATATTTTGGAACTATCAAATAAATCCTAACATTGAAATAAAAATAAGTGATTTTATATAACAAACTAATTTTGTCGATCGACTAGCTATAGTGACTAAACTATTGGATATATTTGATTTAATTTTCGTATGCAGACTGGGAACGTCTTTAGAAATAAGTACGCTGTTTAATTTATTGTCGTATTATCGCCTCTAACTTGTATGCGTTGATATTTTGTAAGTAACAGTATTTATAGGTAGCGAGCGGTAGCGAATCTGTAGTCAACCTAAATCTCAATAATAAAGATAAGAGAAAAAGTAACACCAGATTGGAAAATAAATATGTGAATCTAATCAAGATTGCCTTCAACAGTTGGTACGACAACAATATAATAAAGGTACCTAATAAGCCAAGCGCACATTACAGCCGCAACAAAACAGACCGCAATGTAACGCATTTTCATAAAAATGCACGGTGCGGTCCGCCTGAAGTGTGTGTTGGTTCATAGAAAATGTACAAAAGTGATCTGTGCGCCTCAATCTACGCTTGCCTTTAAAATATAGAAAAAAAACTTACAGTGACAAAATGCCACACATCAAACGAACTGCCACGTCTAGAAGAGATGGATAACCTGGCGCAGTTCGGTGATGCACAGCATCGGGGCCCGAGCTTCTACGACTACGAAGAAGACTCATTAGTGGAGCCGGCCAGCACTCTAGAGAGAGATGATAGTACATCGCTGTGAGTAGGCATCATCACCATCATCCTCCTGCCACTATCCCACCGGGCAGTCATCAGCATCCTCCTGCCATTATCCCACCGAGCAGTAGTTACTGGAGCCGGCCAGCACTCTAGAGAGAGATGACGACACACCGCTGTAAGTCTTGAAGCATCATCATCACCTTCCTGTCGTTATCACAATTTATGGTGGCACTCTCACACGTTCATCATTTCTTTGGTCTTCCTTTACTCTTAGTATCATCCACATTTATACATGTAAATATGCAAAAGCATTTCTTGAAAGATTTTGCGATTGTTATAATGTAGTAGTGATACAGCCAATACTATTTTCAAACCAAGCCAATGCGGCTGATTTATTGCTTCATCATATTCAAACCCGAGGGGGTTTGAATAATCCCCCTTAATCAGGCGCGACGCAACTCTAGAAGGACAATTTTTATGAAAAATTCATTAAACTGGTTCTACCAAAATTACGTCGCATCTTTTCGCGTTGCCGTCGTGTCGCTCCTGTCTGCGGCTTTAAACAAGATTTTTAACTGCACTGATTTAGAATTTGTTAGTATAAATTGTGATTTCCTACTAAAACCTGCTACGTACAGCCTTATGAAACCCAAAAAGACCCATATCGCTCATTTAGCCAAAAGAAAATGTACTACGAGTAGTTCAGCGAAAAGACCCCGCCTTATTTATGAGATAATTTATTTACGTGCGCTATGTGATAAATCAGGGCAACGACGCCATTTTACACGGTCAGCTTTTCTTTGAGCAGCTTCAGCAATAACCGGATATTATCGAAATATTTAGCAGGAGTTAGGTCCACAAGTCTTCCTTGGGGATCAAGTTGAAACACCCTTAATTTGTTGGAGATTATTTCTAGTTTGTCATTGTTTTGTAATCGCAGTTTAAATGTTTTTATTATTGGGGCATACTTCTTGTGCTTTTTAGGTATGAGAAAAATATGGTCAGGAAAGTTTTCAATATGAATGTGGCTATAAGAGTAGGGAAAGACCAAAATAATAAACGATGGATGGACCGAGTGAAAGATGATAATGTGTTTAGAAAGGGGGTGACTCCTGGGATAGGGAGGGGGGGGGAGGAAGAAGAAGACATGTTGCCGAGCACTAATATATTGGGATGAGGCCAGGAGAATGATGATGACAACTTCTGTGCTTTTATTTTTGACACCTAAGTCGCTTGTTGCAACACTCATCGTACAAAGACATTTCCATCTTCCAGTATCAACATTTACCTCATATTGTTTGTCTTTATATCTCGTAAATGTAGGCTGCCTAAAGGAATATTTATTATTTAAACTTTATTGTACACCAGATTATACTTTACAAAAAGAAAAAGTTATACACTACGAGTACAAAATATACATATTATAATGGGCGGCCCTATCGCTTACTGCGATCTCTTCCAAACAACAATAATTCCGCCTCTGAAGTAAAATTTTTGTTAAACTACGTTCGACGACACGGTTGGCGCAGTGGCTGAGCGATCGACTGCTGCGCAACGTGTCGCGGGTTCGATCCCCGCACGGAACAAAAATTTGTATGATCTGCAAGTAGTTGTTTCGGGTCTGTGTGTTAGTGTATGTGAGTTTCTATGTTTGTAAACGCACCCACGATACAAGAAGAAATTCTTAGTGTGGGGTAACGTATAAAAAAAAAAAAACTTTGTCATAATCATACAGACAAGGAATTGCTACATGTTGCGTCATTTAAAAAGTTTTAAGCAACTATTATTATTTTCAGTGAACTATCAAAATATTCTGACACAAGTTCAGACACATCCACTGGCTCCTCTAGAGAAACAAGCGAGAGGAAACGAGCGTAAGATTATCTTTTTAACTTATTTTTTCTAATATAAGATGATTTCATATTTATCGTCACAAAGATCTCTTAGGTCCGTATTACAGAACGTTCCTCAAGTCCAGTTTGATCTTCAATCAGTTGATCACTGTTTAAGTATAGAATCAGTACTTGAGCATCGGTCTTATTCCAGAACGGTAATCAATCTATACTCAGCTGAATCGAGACTCAAATCGAGCCTCAAGCAGAGATGTGCATCAGCCTGTTTTCGTTTACGATTTATTTTATTTACCAATTTGGTTCTGATTAAAGTAGACCATTTAAGCCCAATTATTTAAGGAAATCAGCGTTACGATTTCGGTTCCGAATAGTACAATCCCCCATTTATTGAAGTAAAGCTCTTTGAAGTAAAGCTTTGTAATTTTGTAAGCAAAATTGTCAAACTAAAAAGACTTGTATCTATGGCCATAAATAGGTATTTTATTTAAAATGTCAGTATGTCAATTAAGTAAAAACATCGGTTTGTTGAAGCCGTTGCATAAAAACGAAAACACACAAAAATTTGCAAGAGGCCGTTCAGCGCAAAAGTGGCTTAAACATGAGACAATCACTATGGAGATATTAAACATTCCTTATGCCAGTTTTGCATTTTGGAGGGATGAAAAAATTATAATGGAAAAACAAAGTTAGTAACGCCATCTATTATGAAAAAAAAAAACATGGTTGGGCCATTTTTTATTTAAAATTTCATCTTTGCGACGGTCAGGGAATGTGGGTTAGGCCGCTTTTGCGCTGACTGCCTCCTGGGGCTATGAGATGCCCACGGTTGTGTAATTGTCTTAAATCGTGGTACATCATATGTAGAATTTAATATTACACCACATCTTGTGAACATCTGCACCTCTTTTTAAAGTTTATGTGGGTCCTCTTAAAAATCTGAGAGGAACGAAAGTTCAGCCTTCTGTTTGAATGATCGTTGAATAAATTATTATAATGATCTACCTTTTAACTAAATCCATTTTGATAACAATAATTAAAAAAAACAACAATATAAAAACTCGACAACGCATGAACAGAACAAAAATGGACAATTTGTCATGAAAATCTATGCTCAAGCGAGGTCTCGACCACACTTGGGTGAATATAGATCAAATCACTGCTTGGGTTCGATTCGCGAACTGAGTAACGATCTAAAATAAAGCCAAACTCAGTTGAATTATGATCAATGAATCTTTGCTTGAGGAACGTTCTAAAATTAAAACTCGACTCAAAACTAGTTTTAAACAGAGATCAATGCTTGAGTTTCCTTCTGTAATACGGACCTTAGATTATCAAAATATTTAAATCTACCTCACTTGGGCTACGTAAAAATTAACTTTATAATCTAAGGCATAACGTTCCTTGTCCAGTACAGCGATGTACCGGACATGCACTCCATGTGTCCATGACATGCTAAAGAAGCACACCAACATTGGCATCAAGTGGATCTGTGCCAGCTACCAGCGAGCCAGGCGGACCTTCAAGAGTGAATGCATGATGAGGTATAGGAACTGCCAGGATGGGACCAGTTAGTATTACAGAAATATCCATGCTTTTTATGCCTCTTTTGGACTAAACAAGTAGTTAGTTGCTGACATAGCCTGCAGAGTTACCAAGCAGAAGTGTCTGTCGTAGAACTGACTGTTTGCACTTGGAGCAGAGGAGACCTCGAACGGAAACCACCTTATGGCAACGGTATGCTCTCCAGCTGAATTGACCTTTAAACAGGCAGCTGGGACAGACCGGATTCGTTCGATTGCATTGATTAAAATTTAAATCTGACTATTGTATGTCTTCTAGCATGACATGATAATTATGGCGCAGTCATCATTATTTTTATTAAGATCTTCAATTTCCTGTACCTATGTTAAAAAATAAACTATAAACGCCTAAGTCAAAAGTAGTTAATTGATAATTATGAGAACGGAGAACCGGGTGTTTTGGGGCAACTTAGAAGCGTGGGTAGATATAGACGGATATTTTGCTTTTTAAGTATTCGAAAGACAGCTTTCCTCTCGACAAAATTGGAGTTCAAAATTTTATTTTAACATTTCCAGTGTTCGTGAAGTTATATGAACACAAATGCAAGAATGACTCTTACCACGGCCGGACCTGGTTCTACCACTACAGAGTGTGATATCAATGTGAATAGTAAAATAAGTTGATAATTTATTTATTTATTTATAATAGGTACGCCAACAGCATATACGAGTATATTTTACATTAAATATCAAAGTTAACAAATATGGGCTCTTATACAAAGTTGATACGACAGAGGAGCTTTCCTTTAAACTGCCTATACTAGGTACCATTTTCAAGCTCTGTACCAAAAATCTATTAAATAGGAGCAGTAGTTTAGTCGCAAATGATTTTTTAAGTTTTTGCCCCGTTTGAACACGATGTATCTTTCCTAACAGCTGATTATGTCTATACGCATAGGTTATACGTTGTACGGCTATGCGTTGTTGCCGCTGTGACGCAAGTCACAAGTACAACCAAATATTCTCGCTGAAAAGATGACAATGCAAACAAGGAAGCAATAAATACACACACACTTGCATTTTCATTACGAGAGTGGCGATCATAGCAAAACCCCCGCGGGTAAAAGAAATAGAAATAGGTCAGTGTTTGCTATTGCATCCTAGCGACGAGGGGCAGGGGTTGCGATCGGTAAGTGAGTGGGGCTTCTAAAAACTGTCTTTTTCAGTGCGCCGACGCTATTCTTTCGGAACGTACTTATGTTACGTAACACGGAAGTACCTGCGCCGCCTCCGTATTGTCGAACTCGCGCGCTGACAATTGGGATTTAGTTTTGTTATTGTGATAGGACACTAAACAAGTTTAAGACGGTATTTCTTTTTTTATTGTGACAGGACACGTAACTTGGGATTATTATTATTTAGTGTTAGTGTTTTTTTTTGTGATCGACTGCTTTTATTGTGATACGACACGTAATTAAACTTAGGTTTTGTGTGTGTGTGTGTAATTAAAGTGTTCAACAATGCCTCGTGTAACTTACACGGCGTTAGAATACACTGACATGATTTTTAATTAGAAAAATAAGTAACAATATTCTCCGTCGGTATAATTTTTGCATTCATGTGAATGAAGGACACATCGAGAATTTAAAATTTTAGTGTTTTTGTTGTTGTGCGTGTACTTCAAAACCATACCTAACAAAAGCCGCGAGCGAAGGCCTAAGCCGCCGCCCGCGCCACCGCCGCCGCGCGCCGGCCGCCCGCTTTGAAATGAGATAAAACACGCCGCGCGGCGCGCGCGCGGCGTTGCCACTGTTACCTAGGTATCTTCTAAGGCCAGTTAAATTTATTTACAAAGGGTGGTTGCGTTTTACTCTGATTCATAAGCTATTTAGTTTGTTTGAAAAAAAAAAAAACTCATTTTTGGTGCTTTTTATTTTTATACCGTATCAAATAAATACTAAACACGTATAGTATACGTAGTGTAATTTAATGCCCCTCTGTCATATCAACTCTGTATATATACCAATTACAGGTGTACACGACATTTACATATAACAAAGCAACCTTCTTTAATTACACAAAATTATATATTAATTAAAATTAAAATGGAAAATAAAATAAAATCAATAATAAAAGTCTTTCATTTTAATCATCTCACCCTTCGAAATTAATTCTAAGTACCTACGTACGAGTACATATGTAAGTAAGTAAGTAAGTAAGTAAGTAATTTATTTAGAAACAGTTACGAGCATAAAATAATATCGACCATAAATATAGTTTTCTTAGTGTTTTTAACCGACTTCTAAAAGGAGAAGGTTATCAATTCGGATGTTTATTTTGTTCGGGCGTAACTCCGTCATATACTTCCGAGATGGTCCCATTGTCATCAGGTCTGATGTTGGGATCTTGGAGAAATCGAGGGAACTCTTCAAATATTATAGGCACACCTATAGCGATTTGGGTATTTTTTTTTATAGTAATTCATGCAGTTGCTCTCGGAAAGCACCATTTGATGAAGTGGAACTGATGATGAAGACCACTGATGGCCACCGGAACTACTAAATAATAGACTCTTACTGACAAAAACCCACCCGTGTTCCTTCAGTTGCCTGAACATTGCCAGGGGCCACGGTATCCCTTTCGGACTTTCCCGCGACCCCGTTGGGCATCGGTCCTAGCGGACCCTCTTTGAGGCACGCGACGGAACACAACGCGCCGTCGACCCGGGCCTGGGGGCCTACTCCCTAAGCGAAATCCGTTCGTTCGGCCGTCGTTACGGATACTTCGCTCTCTGTCTAACTTGCGGTATGTCCGTAAGTGAGACGGAGAACGAAGCGCCCGTAACGACGGCCTAATGAACGGATTTCGCTTAGGGAGTAGGCCCCCTGGTCCTTATCGGATAGCGAGCTACCCATTGCTCACCGTCCGCAAGCACGCGCCTGCGGTGGCCGGGAATTGGCTTGGGGTTCCCGAAGCCCAGGGAGTCTCCTGCGGCGGCTAGGGGCGTGACATTTGCCTCTCCCTCACGCGCTGCGTCTCCTCCTTCGTGAGCATTACTGCTTCACAGAAGGAGGTGACGGCTTCCCACGCCCTCTCGCTCCGTACCATGGCCCGGACCAGGGCCGGTCGTGAGAGATCACTGCCGCCGATCGCCTCCACATGGACACAGCGGAGCCCCACCCAAGCCGGGCAGACCTCCACGGTATGCTCCACCGTGTCCTCCAGGCGATCCAAACAATGGTGACACCCGGGCGTTTCCTCCCGCCTTATTCAGGACAGGAACCTCCCGTGAGAACCTGCGCCGCAATTGTGGCGTGACCAGCACGGGGTTGCGACAATCGCACTCTCAATGACGCCATGAGATCCCGCCGGAGCTCTGTCCGCTGTGCCGTGATTTCTCGCGGCAGCGGAGTTACGCCCCGGCGTTTTGTCTCCTCGCGCCAATCCCAAATGTGCGCGAGGACTCTGCCTCCAGATCCCATGGCGGCAATCCGGCAAGGAGGCTCGCCGCCTCACCGGAGACCGTGCGGTATCCCCGGACCATCCGGATGGCCATGACCCTTTGGGACGCCTTCAACCGGCGGGCTGGCCGCAGCCTTAAAGAACGCGCCTACACCGACGATTAAAGTCCCTGCATCGGGAAAAGGTGGTAAGCAGTTGACATAAGGCTATTGTAACTTAGATAATAACAAACTACCCACTAAAAAGCGAAAAATAAAATCTTCTTTACAAAAAAAAAACAACCAACTTCCAAATAAAATTTACTTTGTAGTGTTTTTTTGGAAGTCGGTTGTTAGATTGATGTTTGTTTCTGTGCAGCGTGCCCCACTTTCGGTAACAAAACCTTTAAACCGTGGAAATTATATCCATGATGATAGATTCGTATACAGGATGACTTGTAATTTGACCTATTCCTTCTAGGACAACTTGTGACCTGGTCATATCAACCTGGGTGCCTAACGTGTTATATGGATTGCTGAGAAACCTCTCCGCAATCCATATAACACGTTTATGTTAATTAACTGGTTTATGCCATCCCCTGCTTTCTAACCAGAAAGCAGGGGATGGCATAAACCAGTTAATTAATTCGATTGTCACATCATTTTTAGGGTTCCGTAGTAAACAAGGAACCCTTATAGTTTCGCCATGTCCGTCTGTCTGTCTGTTTGTCCGTCTGTTTGTCCCTCTGTCTGTCCGCGGCTTAGCTCAGAGACGGTTAGTACTAGAAAGCTGCAATTTGGCATATGTATACATATTAATCATGCCGTGGTAAAATAAAATCAAGAAATATATTTTTTTTAGGGTAGGGGTACACGTAAAGTGGGGATGTTTTTTTTTTCCTCGTCTATCCCATGTTGTGGGGTATCGTTAGGAAGGTCGTTCAAAAACATCGTGAGTTTGTGATAACCATTTTTGGATTCAGGGATCCTTTTGCGAAATATTAAGCTTCTAACAGATTTTTTTTGTTAGAGTCAAGTGTCCCCTCCCCCTTCTAGCTAAATGGTTGTACTTGGACTTGTGAAAAAATTCACAGCAGTAGTATATATAACGAAATTAAAAGGAAAACTATCAGAGCTAAGTAGGCTGTACAGGTTAACGAGTAATAATCAACCAACTTAAATTTGCGGTTTGAAAAACATGATATCCCGTACATTCCGTATGGGAGAACATGTTTTTCAACTACAATGTTAAGTTTGTTCTTGGGATAAACTAATCCCAACTACGGAACCCTTCATTATGCGAGGTCCGACACGCAGCTGGCCGGTTTTTTCTTTATTTCATTTCATTTAATATTTCATTTCCAAATTCAACCTTTGCCGATATTATCGGCACCATTAAATATTTTTTGTAACTTTTATACCTCGTTAAGTAGATGATTAATTAAATGAAAATGTCTTTGCCGTAAGTGCGCTTGTACGCTTAATCCCATAGTAAAACTTTGAGATAACTGGCGTCAAATTTCAAGTACATAGATTATTTTTGGAAACGGTTAATAAACTTATTCATTTATTTGTTAACTGCTTGATGTTTTTTTTTTTAATTTGGTTTTTCTATTTATTTATTTATATAAATTTATATTTTGCTTGCTGCACTTACAGTAAACACCAAAGCGCGCAGCAAGCCAACAACAACATTTAGGTAAAAAACTTCATGCAAATATTTAACATACATTTACTGTATACATAAATATATCAACATCGGGCTCCTGAGCAATCAGGGCGTTCAGCAGATTGATCGCCTGATTGTGGGAGCATATCGAGCAGTATGGGTACGCACTGGCGGAGCCGCGAACAGGCACCGCGAGGCACAGGCGCGCGACCGCCGCAGCCGGTCCGGAGCAAACAGTGAACAGCGGGCTAGAGTAGTCGCGTCATCGATCCTATTATTGAGCATTTTCGTTGGACCCGTTCTATCATGAGCTTATATTTTTGCTCATGCGGATCCCATACCGGCGCATTATACTCGAGTTTACTACGCACAAACGAATAATAAAGAGTCAGTATTACATTCCTGTCTTTAAACCTACTTGCCTGTCTCATAACAAAACCAAGTGATTGGAAGGCCTTGCTACAGATATTTATTAATGTGCTGATTAAAGGTCATATTCACGCCTAAGGTCAGTCCAAGATTTTTTATTTCAAAGACGCACTCCAGAGGGACACCCGGTTACATCGAAAGCTTTATTAAAGTACTAGGTACCTAATGGAATCGCAATGAAGGTCATTTAATTTGAGAGTTTAGAGAAAACTGATATTTAGTAACGAATTCTGGGAAATTTTCAATAAAACATATAAATTGGGTTTTCTCGAATCCCATGAATTTTTGCCTAGGCTTTAAGGGGTGCTTAATTGTTGCAAATGAGTCGCGTCCTAGAAGAAATACGTCAAATTACAATTCACCCTGTATAAACCTATGTAGGTACCATTTTGATTTCTGCTTTCGACTTAACTTCGGCATTAGCGATCCCGAAAACAATAAGCAAGAACAAACGATTTTGTAGATCCATATAATGAAAGGGGAAATATGCATATTTGCTGCGTTCATGATATACATTAAAATAAAAGTTATCCATATGGCATGTCACATGACAAACACGTCGATATTTTTTTTATATGCTGTGGAAATGAATTTTTAGAGTGTGAAATAATAATAAAAATAACACAACATAACGCATAAAAATTAAATGAAAAAGTAAGATTACACGAATCGTAAAATAAAATGTACATAAATCTGCCATGGGATGTATTTATGGGTTTCTACGCATGTTTTGTAAAGGGTTATGAAATGAATGGCGTGGAACCATGGTGCGACAGGTTGCTTACATTGTACTAGTATTGATTTCAGGTATGTTTTTTTTACTTTAATTTTTTTTTTGATGCCTTAATAATTTAAGTATAACTTCTGTGAGAACTTTTCAGTTTTAATTAAATACTAATAGTAGGTAGGCTCCTGTCTTCTCTACACGACGAGTGTAGAAAGACTGCCTTGAAATGGGACAGTTAACTTTTAAAAAGACTAAGCCAGTATATAAACAAGATAATAAACCATTTTCTCTTATAGCGCAAATCGCGACAGCCTTTCTATTCAACGATACTTTACTAAAAGACAATGATAATAATTTAAATGGTATCAAAACAAGAAGACGCAAAGAAAGATCCACGTCATCCGATGCCGATTCAGGTGGTTAGTATACCTACAGAATATTAAAGGTCTTGAAATAGTAATGCGTAAGATTAGCGCTCACGGAGAAAGCAAACTGTACAAGCGAATCTCATCCGATCGGTCAGTTTGGTTTATGGCAGTGGGAATAGAAAAAGAATAAACCTAACCAGTCACGGGGACTGCCGACAGAAATGAAAACTTAAAACTGGTATTAGCGCCATCTATACCTTAGGTTACAGCACTACAGCGCGCGGTAACGCGAATCTATGTTTTATAGAATCTTTTTTTTTCTTCTAACTAAACAGACAGCTGTGCTGCTGGGGAGTTTCTTGCGCCACTTCTTCCCAGCTAACGCACTAGGAAGTGGTGAAGGGTGGGCGTTTTGGGGGACTGTCTTATGTAATTTAGACGTTCGAAAAGTGCTGATTCTCAGCCTAGTTTGAATAAATGACTTTTGAATTTTTTGAATTTTATCAGACTTCAGAAACTTCAGAGACTTCTTTAGTCACGTTGAGTGACTACCTCTACCAAAAGCGTCAAGCGTCGCAAATCATTGATTTATTTGCATTCACTTCAAAAACATAAGAAAAAGAGCTTTTCGTAAAAGTGCTCGACCGGGACAGGTATTTGACTAGACCAGAATACCGTTCATGCACATGTACTTCTGGCCTTTTCACAAATTACATTAAAATTACTACATAATCTTATTTTGTTGACAGGTGGAAAAGATGGAGATACGTCAGAATCTTTAAATGTGGTGTTTACGGAATCCTCATCATCGGAGGATAGTGATGGAATAAAGAAACCTAGGAAAAATAAAAAAAAAGACCGAAAGCCTAAGTCATCTGCAGAGCGCAAAGGATGGTATGACGATATATTAGATATAGAAATAGGATTTTATAGTCATGAGTTAGATATATAACTTATATTTATAACGGAAAGTTTTACATATAATTACTTGCTCTTCTACTATAAAGTCTTGATCATTAATTGCGCTTATATCTATGATTGTGAACATCTTATTATAACATAATATATACATATTATTTATTTAAATATTATTTTTGAATAAATTTGATTTGATAGGGAAATCTAAGGTCCCCCTTCCTTTCAAATATATTATCTAATTTTAGGCGGAAATGGCATCGTAAGTGCACAAAATGCCCGGAGGAGATGCAGAAGAAATGGCGAAACCCTTCCATCAACTGGATCTGCGGGGCTTATCAGCGAGCCAGGAGGTCGTTCAAGAGCTCCTGCATGATGTACTACAGGAACTGCCAGGATGGCACAAGTGGGTAACAGGTTTTTTTGACGAATATAATAAGCTTGCTAGATTTGTCTTCTACTTAGCTTCGTGCAAGAAGAAATCCAGCGTACTTACAGTTTCAAATTCTTCGTTATAATAAGTATTGGCCCCCATGAGGGAACACATAAGCGATTACTGATGCTTAAGGTTACCAACAGCAGTGTAAAATCTTGTTAAGATTGTTTTATTTACAGTTTGATTCATGATGTATCTCTATTTTTTTCCGACAGTGTTCACCAAGATAGCAGATCATCGATGTCCCAATGGTACAAGGGAAGGCGTACATCCATATAATTTTCATTTCTTCTATGACTATAGCGTAGTGTTGACGAGTGAATCGGGTACATCAAGTGAGACATTTAGTGCGTCGGAGTCAAAGTCCAGTGAGATCAGTAACACCGAATTGGAGAAGAACCTACCAAAATTCTATTTCGATCGTGCAAATTAAGATTTGTGTAATTAAAGACAACGATCGAAGTGGTGTTTTATTTAATGATAGGTATACATAATATGGAATAGGCTCCCGGGAAATGTTGTGACGGCTCTCACACCAAACTGGTTCAAGTACCGACTCGACCGATGAAATATCTCCGAGCTATTTGAAACGCGCATCAGCTAATTAGCTGCTACTGTGTCTTTCCAAATAATACAAATACCTCATTTCATTAAAAACGTCTAACGGGCCTCTGCGAGCTTCGGCCCCTCGTACACCTTCCAAAGGCTCCCGAGAAATATCAAGAGACGTTATTATATTTTATTAATACGTGAAGCAAAAACTTTGTACCCCTTTTTACGAATTTAAAGTTTTTATGTAAAAGGAGTGCAGAAAGCTAATATTTTGATATAATATACATAAGAAATAAATTAAATTAATAAAAAAAACATTACACACACTACTTACCATACAAGATGGCTTCCTTAGAATCATGACATTTAAATGAATTATGGTCGAATTTCGACCTCTGGGCGACCACTAGTAACAATAATAATACTTTTAACTACTAGATTTAGGCAGGGCCCGGTAACGTTATTTAAAATAACGTTTTTAAAACGTTTCTAATAGTTCTCGTTCTTCTTAGTTCAACATTTTGTTCGGAACGAAAACGAAATGAGAACGTTTTGAAAAACCGGTTTATTCCGCAGGACGCGGCCTCGCACGGTGCGTGCGCCGACAAGCATGAACTTGTTTAGTTAAATTGTACCATAACTTCATTTCAATACATCATTGATTCCAATGCGCTTGCCGCTTACGTATTGATTAGGGTTGTGTTGCGAGTTTTCTATCGATCAACCCAAAAATTCTTAAAAACAGATAAAAACGTTTTAATACCCGAGACCGATTTAAATTTTGTTCTTCTTCAAAAAGTTTTAATAACGTTCCGTTTAAACGTAACCGAAACAAATCGTTCCTTAGGTTTTTAAGACGAAACCGTTCCGAAAAATATACCGTTATCCGAGCACTGGATTTATTAGCTTACTTACTATTTAATAAGTGACTACACAATCGAGTATTGATTGATGATCAATACTCGATCTCATCATCGATCATATCCTATCCTTTTTATTCCCAGACATAAAGTTCATTTTTGCGCAAGTTCAGACTTCGGGCTGGTACTACCCATTTTCCAATTAAAAAACCTAAAGACACTGTCCGAGGATCGAACCAGGACCCTACGCTTAGTACACGCGCTTGCAACCACTACGCTAATGATGTAGTCACAGTAACATGCGTGCACTCACGTAGGTACACTCAAAACGCCATACATCAGTTTCCATTATCTTACATCAGATCATAAATCTACAAAGCATCATAATACCATTAATCGTTCCCTGGTAACAATTTGTCACGCAGACAGACAGACAGACAACTATGTGATGAGACACCGAATATACTGAGCTGGAATCCATGTGGTATTGCAGCTCAGTACCCCTTAAAATGAAGAAAATAAAGTGCAATTTCGTGTAAACCAACCGTAAAAGTAATTTTGCCTGCAGTACAAGATACGAGTACAATGTCAAATTGCGATTGTAGTGAACGATTGTAGTGAACTTTACGTAAATTGGTTTAAAGGTGTTTTTTCATAGTTTACAATAGAGTGCAAATGCATTTGTAATGGACTAGTTTGTGAGTTTGGAGTGTCGCGAGTGTTGAAACTTCATCACTTTGGCATTTGACTTTTTATTTTTGAAAGATTGGGGTTGAAACATAGGGTGACCAGCCGGGATTAAAAATAAATTACGAGTATGTTGTTCTCTCTGAAAAAGAAATATTTATACAATATAATAATAATAATAAATTAATAAATAATATAACAAAAATAATAATTAAATTAATAAGCAACAAGTAAGTAATTAATTAAATAATATAGTAATAATAATTATTCAAAGAAAAACAATTTATATAAATGAATAAACAGAATTATAATACATATGTACAGGTATTTAAAAATAATCTAAAATATTTAAGTACATTTTACAGATAAAATACACATAACATCACGCCTGTATTCCCCGAAGGGATGGGCAGAGGTGTCCCTATAGTACATCCACAATTCGCCAGTTATGTTTAAGTCCCATATAATAGGGGGCGAGTCTATTGCCATGAACCGGGCACAAATCCAGACTCCAGGCTGCTACTGAGAAGTTCCAGATAGAAAATCCCAATAATACTTTGCCCGACCCGGGAATCGCACCCGGCAGGGCAGGGGCAGATAAAATAATACATAAATAATAGATAAGTGAAATATTAGTATCTTATTCACGATCGACTTTGATTATATGTAAGTTAAAACTTGTTCCCACAATACCAACTTAATGATCTCTTCAAACAGGGCTTCCTCTCTCCTACCCTTTTGCTGTGCCCACAGGGTCCATAATGATCTAAATTATATAGTTACCACCTCAGTACACATTATGGTAAAGCATAAAGATATTGAGTATTAAAATTACTTGAACTTTGCTAGAAAAGCTGATTCAATAACAAGGTAACTTTAAATCAACGGTTTTCCGCAGAACAATAACAAAGTGTGTAAACAAAAAAACTTTGGATTCAATCTCTCTGTTAACAAGAATTTCACCCCCTAAACCTTCAGACACCATATTTCACCCCTCGACAATCTGTTTCACCTCCTCACATTCACAGGGTGTTGTCAAACTTCTACGTATAAATGTGCAGCTCATTGCTTGTAATGGACAATTTACATAATACCCGCTTACAAAGGACGGTTAGCAAAAAATGCGAGCAGTAAAAAAAGTGAAATAGGTGTTAACAATGTAATCAACTTCACGTATGCATAGCAAATGATGGTACCCTGTGTGAAATAGAAAACAAAAATAATTGAAAGCGTTTTTTCGTTGTTGCGTGTGCAAAGTAAAGTAAAGTAAAAATATAAAGTGTTATCAACTCGGCTTACCTATTACACTGAAATTGAACGTTGTGCTTTTTCAGGTAGGTTTTTGCAGTATGCTTCCTGGTAGTTGTAATATTGTTTTAATAACTTTTCCTTGGATGGGATGAGCGATGATGCTCGTTTTAATTTAGTAATTTCCTTCCAGAACTCTGAGTAACACATTATCAAAACTAACGTAGGTATCGTATTTTTGCTACGATAAGTATACCTAAATTATTAAAAAGCTATAAATCTATTCCAGCTCCTAACTTATTGACACTAAAAGAGCTCGCTAAAAAAGTTTCAACAAGGCAAAGATAAAGTAACAAAAAAAACTTTGTGGAACTTTTCCTCTGTCGCTACATATTTCTATTTTTACGTATCACAGGTGACAAGTCTCATTTGCGGGATGCTCAGAGTAGGGTCTAACAAAAATATATTTTCAACTGATAAAATGTAAAAAACGCCTTAAGTTTCGAGCCATAAGGGTGAAAATGCTTTGCAAAAAAAGGTGAGCCTGACAGGGAAGTTTGTTTTTATACTACAAATGATAAGTATGAATAATGCTGTATAATGTTTTTGTCTCATATTTCATAGTTGAAAACATTTTAAAATATTTAGGTATTATAAATATTTTGTGGGCGGCAACGTTTATCTTTTTCAATTTACGTAAGATAAAAGCGTTAATTTTTTATGTTATAGAATATCTTATTACTGACTCTTAATGTAGGTGGAAACTGAAGTTTGACTTTGTAACATACTCTCAAAATATAGGTACCTACCTCTACTCACTTCACTATCTTTGCAGTTTTTATCTTCGGTGATCTAGAACTAGGCATTGCATTGCCTGTCAACCAGTCGTAATAATATAGCACATCAAGATTTAGAGTTCGGTTTTGTAGATCTTTGTCTACGTCACTCATACCATATCTGAGCACGGATGAAAACCTGAGTAACAGACTCTCTAGGTAACGCTCCAAATGTGCCATGTTTACGCCCAGGCCCTATGTCTATTAGTTTGACTTTAAATCCTACCCCCACACAAAATCCACCACATTTAATTTACCCGCTCGCATCACTGCGGGCACACACGGGCGCATGACGTCATCCAGGAGCCAATCAGCGGTCCCCAGTGAATACATGTACTGCTCGATTGCATCGGACGCTAGTGTCGTGTACGTAGGCCTTAATAACTGGGTGTATAGGGCTTTCATTATTTGAGTTTGACAGAAATAAAGATGCCAGTTCTTTGGCAGTTTTGGTTCTATGGTAGTCAATTTTCTTATATTATAAGCTGTGCACTTGATGAGATTTGCCATTGGCAAACATGACGAATTTCCATACAAACTTTCATACCATTCAACCAATTTAGAGGCTGAATTATAAAAAATCCCTCTTAAGTCGTTAAAAAAGGAACTCTTGTGCAAACTGTCATAGTTCTAGATACAGCGGTTTAGATTGTGCGTTGTCTGTCAGTCAATGAATGAATTTAAGATTTTTATTAAATACCTTGGTATTGCTGTGTAAAAATTCACTAACGAATAAAATGACGGGCCTTGTCACGTTACTGTAAGAATAAGGTGAAGAATAATATAATTGTCAGTCAGTTCTAGGAATCGTTGATTGAATTATATGAAAAAACTAGGCACATTGGGTCTCTGAAGATGAGAGTCGTCGCCGTGGCATTCCTATGGAACGCTGTCAGGACGCTTCACATAGATGAGTTTATAGCAGATTGCAGGAAAAGATGCAAGTTTCTGTGTTGCTAGAATATAAGAAATATCTGATTTTCCCAGAAACACAGGGTCGGAAAATTACTTCATCCCAGGCCCATAATTAAAAAACCCTTTCTCAAATTCTTTAACAAATGCAAGCCTGTATCCCTAACTCCTCGTCACCGGTTAAACCCGAGTGACACCGACCATGGCCGAGCTTACCCGAGTGGCTTAATGAAGTCATGTCGGCTACCGACTGATGACTACACGATATTGTGAGCGTACTTTCCTAGGCATATGTTTAGAATGACGTGAAACAAATTTAAACGTTTTTCGTGATAAAGCTGTCTTATTTCGCACTTCAGACTTAAATGTTCTCTAACTTTCGCTAAGAAAACTTTTTTGGACAACTTTGTCCTTGGACTACTTTTTTAGACGAAAATAATTGAGGCTTATTTAAGTTTGTTCGCGTAGAGTTGAGGGATGAGTTACACATTTCAATCCCACTTTCAACCGAATTACAAATAAAATTGTTAGAAATGTAGGTACATATTGCGGCTTAGTTTAAAATCTTAGCATTTCTTGGCGGCGTTGTTTGCAAAGGTAACGTCACTTCGATATATTTCTAGCGAACAAATGGTTAAATTCTAGTAAGTCTTGCACTTACATGGTCTCATAATTTTTCTTAAGAAAATGCTCTTGATAAACACTATCCCTTACCTGAAACAAACAATAAAATACATTAGAATATTACAAATTGACATAAAAATAAGATGTTTAAAGAGAAAATTCCTTATAAGTTCCTCACAAAAAAAAAAAGATACTTGTATAAATCTCCCATCCCCATACGATCCCTCCTTAATTTTCTCCATAATGCCTGAAAATAATAGCATACCCAATAACGCGGGAACTGCTCCGAAAAACAACATACCGCGTAGAATAACTGTTCCAGAGAACAGTTATTTTTTATCGGCACAACGCAGGCTTGTAACAACCAGTAGCCGAGGACATCTGGATGTAAAATACGAGGTGCCTATACATGGCCGTGGTTACATGGACGTGTAACTTGTGCGTCAGTGTTTTGTCGGTAATGGATAGGCTGTGGTTCGATTGCGTCGCTGAATTTGGTACGCTGTGGTAATGGTTTTAACGGTCTGAGTGGAGGTAGTGATTTTTCAATCGTAGGATTTTAAAAATGAGCTTCATTTGGAGTGAGAAGCTTCTAAATATAAAGACTATCACGAATAAGTTGAGAAAATGCAAGCGCGAAAAGGCATTTTGAACACCGAGCACCTAAATCGATGAAGGAGTAAGGCCGATACCAAAAATATGTGACCTGCTTTTCCATAAGATAATTGTAATTGTATAAATCTTAACTTCTATGTGATTTTAAAGTCCAAATAATAAAAACACGGTACTAGATTATATTATTCCCTCACACCTGTGCTGCACAACGAACGGTGTGAATGCAGCTCGAAACCTTTAAATTAATACGGCACCGGACCCTTCTTTTATTTTGTGGACCTTACTTTGTTAATTTTTTGCGTGCCCTATTTCTCAAGTTGACGTCGTGAAGGTGTGTTGTGTAAAGGGGAATTATTACGTGTTATTTGTTATATGTTAGTCGTAGGGTTATGGGGTCTTTTTATAGGGTTTTTGTACCTTTTTTGTTTGTTAAAGGTTTAACCTTTTGCATTACTTTTTTAGTATCCGGAAAAAAATTAGGTCTCTAAAGTTGTAAGAAATATTAATCCTAACCAGAAGTTATTATTGTGACACTTACGTGGCTGACTTAATATTTTTTTTTCTGCACTAGGTATTTGTAGTTTAATTTTGATTGGTAGGTAATACTCGTAGTAGATACGTCTCGACTTCTCGAGACAAAGCAATAATTATTTAATATTATAAATGCCAAAGTGAGTTTGTTTGTTTGTTACGCTTGCACGATAAAACGGCTGAACGGATTTGGATGTTGGCACATGGGTACACCATGACCGGGGTTAGTACATAGGATACTTTTTATCCCGATATTCCCACGGGATCGAGACTTATGCGGGTGAAACCGCGAGGTGCAGCTAGTTAATTAATAATTTTACTTTTTGTCTTATTTAAACTTTATCAAGTCTCACACTCAGCCAAAACTTAAATAAAGTCAAAACTTAAAAAAAAAAACACACAAGTTATCTCAAATAATCTAGCTTATAGTAATAAACGGGCAGTTTTCAGTCAACTTGGGAGATTTAGTTGTGGATCATGATTCCCGAGACGGATCGTGTCCGACCCAACTTTAATCCGAGACCACTTCAACTGGGGGTACAAGTTAGAGGGATGTAGCGGAAATAAGTAGGACGCTGAATTATGTAGATAATTTCGGGGTGAAATATGAAAACTGAGGCAAAAGCAGTGATAGGGTCACAAGTCAGTGCGTATAATGTATCGTATCCTCAAGTTTGATCAGTCAGTTGTATTTCAGTTGCCGTGGTCTAACACGAACTATAAGTTACATAATATTTAAAATCTATTTGAGTTGAGTTTGAGTTTTGACGTGTCAAAAACAGTCCACGACCCGATTATTGCACTGTTTCAGTATTTCTCAAGTAACACCAAATTAATCAAAGAACCGAATGACTTTAGCCATGGCAATCGCAGATAAAATATAGAAATTAAGTTACGTAAATCGCCTGCGGCTTATGCCTTATGCCACATCTCATCTCGCTGGCAGAATATCTCATAAATATTGTATGCGTATCCACGGCGTAGCTGGGGCAGTTTTTTCGTTTAATAGATTGTCGGCACACGGCATTGTCGGCACACGGCATTGTCGGCACACGCCGGACTGACGTATGCTAATACGACGTTATGACGCGACGTAACAACACTCAAATTAATCATATTGTGTGTTGTGTGTGTGAGTTATTTCGTTTGTATGTATGTGGGGGAAGTTCTATGGGTAGAAGGGAAAATTGATGGAAGAGAGATGTGGAAATTCCGTCGCAAATGTGATGTGAGTGAAAAGGGTATTCCTATTTTTCAAAGCTTTCAAAACATTGTTGTTTCAGTAGATTGAATTTGTTAAATACACCATATTAAGTCCTCAATTTAAAAGCTTATAAGAACTTCATTCGTTTTCTAGTGAAAACAGAGTAGTAAATCAAGTAGACTCTATGTTGTAAATATGTAAAGCTATTCCATGAAATATTTTGTTGGTGTTATTTTGAGCTCAAAAATTCAAATTCAGAACACTACAAAATTGGCTTACCCTTTATTAAAAAAGCTCTCAAACCAATACCTAATTTACAGTTCTGCTAATTTTAACAACACACAAAACTTCACCTTTTTTCACCCCCTACACTGCGTTTCACCCCCACATAAAAAAAAGCAGCAACAAAATAATTAAAATCAACATTCTCCTTTAAACCTCGGGGCGTGCGTTGCCTGCGCCCGGCATCCCTCATAAATATTTTATGGCGCTGCCCGGACTAGTTTCAACCCCTAAATAGGTTACACGGATGACAGACAAGCAGCACAAGCAAGCTTATGATTTTACCTTTCACTGGTACCTTGTACTGTCATGTTTGGTTGGATGATGTAAATATATCTTTCAGTAGCGTAATTTGAAAAATCCCTAGAAAGTAATTGGTTTAGCCAACAGTTGTTCTTCAACCTTAAACTTATTTTGACAGCCTCGTCTCTCGGGATATTGGTATCAAATGGCGAAGCTAGCCTATTCTAACATATAGCCTATATTTATGTAGGGTGACCTTGATCCAGAACTGAACCTACACTTTGAACAGCGAATAAACTGTCAGTTTTACTCATAGACAAAAGAGATGGAAAACATTATAGAGGTGTCAAAATAGTACATAAGTACTTAAAAACTGCAAAAAAAAACATACCCTATGTGTGCCTTTGTTATAGAGTTTTTCCTGCTGTTTTCAGTACACGTTCATTCATACAGGTCATAGTTTTACCCATTGAAAATCCATTTGACCCGTACAATATGCCAGTTTTGTCCAGGAAAGGTTGGTCCTCAAACAAAGGAGCACTTTGTCCATATGTCGGAGCAGTTTGTCCTAGTTTACACTTGTTCCGTTAACTTACTGCCTCGCTTTTACAGGTTTTATATGACATTTTTTTGCCTGTCACTGGAGTTCCTACAATATTGTTAGCCAATCGTATTGTGTCATTTGTGTAACTGTCACAATCACAACACAGCTGGTCATCTGTACATAGTATAAAACCAAGTCGCTTTTCTTGTCTGTCTGTGTATCCTCTTAGTTTTTCTAAAGTTCACAATGGATTTTGATGCGATTTACACCATGATATATGTGAATAAAATAAAGTATTGAACTTAAATATAGCACCACTGTGGCACTGAAATCTCGATGTTTTCACATGTTACCGATTTTGTAGATTGCTGCCTTGCGAACCAAGGGCGGATTACTAGTAAAAGATTTTGATATATAGGACCTATCTACTACTGGTTTAAATTAAGTAATAGAATACCTTTCAAGTTTCTATTTTCACAATTTCTGTTTCACCTTTTGATAACCTTTTCACACTATGTAAATATTAGTCCTAAGGTTATCATTACTACCCACTTCAGTAGATACAACTTGACAGATCGCTCGCCCTAAGTACAGCTGCTTATTATTCCGCCCAAGTTACAGAAATAAAAGGAAAAGTGGATTACTTTACAAGTATGGTCAACGCCATCAAAAATGTTTATTGCGAGCCATGAAGTTCTGGAAGTTGTATATAAAAATGTTATTAGTCTGAGAACACCATACTTACTGGTTTAGGTATCCAATAACCGAGTCCAAGTTTGCTAGCGCCTTTATTCTTAAACATTATGTTTTTATTATCATTAATTGCTAGGTTGTCAAGTAACCAGGTAGCTGAGAAGCGAATTAATAAACCTCAGGACCACCAGGACTTAACTCGTGATGAAAGTATTAGGTACAGTACCCAATTTCACTCACATAAATTCACCAATATCAATCATATGCTGAGCCCTTTAATAAAGCCACGTATTCAATTATGTGATCCAGAATAGAACACAGAAATAAACCGCCATTTTATATCATCATTTATTAATTTCACATGATTTTTCAGTTTCACTATGAATAAAGAGTTTTCATGAGATAACTACCTAATAACCGAACTCCAAAACACCCTACAAAATTCAGTACCTCCACTACTCCCAACTTTTCCATTATGGTAATCCAAAGTTACCGATACCTGGTAGTTTGAAAAGGAATTGGATTCGCCCACTAGTACCTTATTTACAGACAGTAGATGAGCCTCGATGTCGAGCAAATCTAATAAGTGATGGTGTCGGTCGGAAAACTGATTTTATCGTACTTTATTTACTTTTGAGAGCTTTTATTGGTACTCTTGTGAAGGATAGGGGGTGAGCAGACGTGTAGGTAGGCAATGAAGTTTGAAAGCTTGGGTTGGTTAACTCGTATAGTAAGTAGAAATAAAAAATGAAGCTTGGTTATGTTTTCTTATCAGAATGGAGTGAGTATATAAAGTTTCAACTAGATTCACCACGAGAAATTTGTCCAAAAATTTGTTGTAAGATTTTGACCTTAACAAACTAGAAAGTAAAGTTAAACCACTGGTTTATTTCCCGGAACAGCGAATTCAACAAGTTCAAGTTATCCTGTTTAAGTTGAAGCTTTTATTTACTCCACGATAACCTGAACTTATTTCAAAGTAAATAAACAGCTGTCTATCATCTTACCTACAGGGCAATTTAGTGGGTGACCGCACGATAAGTAGACACCAGGCCTTCTCAACCCTAAAACGAATAAAAGTTCAAGAAGTTTCAGTGTTTATGTGTTCACATAAATCCAAAGTATGACTCTTTACAAATCAAATGAGAATTCTGATTCTTATCTCATAACAGCAAGTACCTACTACCTACGTAAGAGTTGCTTCATGGCGAGTTAAAAATACAAGCCAGTCGGCATGTTTAGTGCTATAGCGGGGCTGGTTGCTATTTACTGAAATAAATGTTAATCCAGAGGATCCAACAAAAAAAAACCCCAGCTTCAAAAAACTACATAGAATTTCATCCAAAATCGCGGCGACATCAAAGAGACAATGAAGGGAGAAGTATCACAAAATTACGAACATTATTTTAATCAGTCGGTACAAAAATGTTCAATATCGCGGCGTCGTCGGCTCTTTGACGGCGCTCACGAATAGCTGGGGTTTGTTTATGTCAATGGATTAAGTGTTGAGAGGTAGCAGGTAGTGTAACTATAGCAGGCACCAAGAAAGCGGCGACAAACACTACGAAAAGAAGGGGAAATTGTCAAATTGCAACATTACCCTTAGACCATTTTATATGTGTTCCTTTTGATATCCCATAACTCTAGGATATTAGTGAGACCATGTCAAAGAATCAACTGGCATATGAATTATTCGTTTTCTTTTTGTGCGTTTTTTAATCATTTTTCATACAAAATAATTCGACAAAGTTTAGTTATGTTATCTTCGAAACTATGTATTATTGGAACACTTGTTCTAGGACATTTTTTTATTATTTTTACTTAAAGAATAATTATAACATATGTATTATTATATTGTTATGGAAAATCAAAAGGAACACGTTGTATATTACCGTTATTGTTATTGAAAACTTAAATAACGATCCGAACGTCAGTTAAAAGCTACAGTACAAATAACCTAAGTTCATATAAAAACTTTTGGAATTGATAAGAGGTTGCAGTCTCGCTTTAACAACAACAGAAATGAATAAACCATAAAAGATAATCGTATGTGAAGCCTATAATTTTGTGATAAGCAAAACAAAGTTCGGGATATAGGTATAGTAGTACAAATGTAAGCATAAACATTAAATACTGTAGGTCAAATGGGCCAAACCCAAAAAAAGTTGTCCTCGTTCCGCTCTCCGCTCCTAACTTGACACCGCTAACCGCTACATGTTTACGCGTTTAAACCGGTTTTACATCTGAGTTATTTTTAATAAATACCCCCTCCTCCCTCCTCTTTCGCTTACTGTTGCCTTAATCATTGGCAATATTAAAAAATCTGTTTAGGCAGCGAAATGCGCTGTAAAAACGCGGCTCATGTTTGGTTATGAGGGATTATTCGTACTCCTTGAGATGAGACAGGTCGCGGCTAAGAATATTCTTCGCATGTTGTGGGAATGGTAATCGAAGAGAAATGACAAGTAAAGAATATTTACATGGAATAATATTTATATAAAATAATATAGAGGAATGTTAGTAATCGGCCAGAAAGATATTGTGATGTCTAAATATTGTAAAGTCAATTTGCTCAGCCAATTCAGTTTTTGCAATCGGATAAGATAATATTGTGGTGGCCCAGTGGTAACGGCCCCGAGTTGTAGGTCTTGGGTTTGAACCTAGGCAGGCGTTTTATTTTGTGTAAATAATTTCGTCACCACTGCTCTCAAAACAGTGAAGGAAAACATCGCGAGGAAACCGGCATGTCCTAGAACAAAAAATTCGAAGACATGTGACAAGTACCAACCCGCACTGGGCCCGCGTGGTAGATTACAGCCTACTCTCGAAGAGAGGAGGCTTGTGTCCCAGCACTGGGAACATTACATGCTAAGAGTGGTAACCGGATAAGGCTTTGATACTCCTTGATGGGATTTGACGCGGTTTTCGTTATTATTAAAATAATTTAACAAGGACGGATGACAACGCTAGTTTTTACTAAAACAGAGTATGATTTAAAAGCATTTATTGCTGCCGGTCTTACAAACACCTAGAATGGTGGGGTGCAGGTACAGGTTAAGATCCTGGATCTCCATCAAGTCTTCTAAATACGGCCACTAGGGGATTCAGTAAGTAAGAAGTCTTGCATACCCCGGACTCCCCCAGGGAACCGGGTGTCTGGATTGTAGGTTGCTAAGGAAAAGTACTCCTTAAAAATAAAAATAAAACTTAATAATAACTGGTAGCCATGAAGTCGGTGTTGGTCTTCCGCGGCGACCAGATGGGTAGACGTCACGTCTACGAGTTATTATAATTTTATCGAGTCAAATCATATCGAATACCTAACCGTTAACTTTAAATTCTCTTTAAAAAAAAACTGTTGTTTTCCAGAAAACTCCGACTGCCTTTGCTTGTGGTCCTTTAAAAGGTACCCGGTTCCCTGGGCGAGTAAGGGGTATGCATTACTTCAACCTGGAGGAGGCTGGCACACGAGCATAGGGATTGGTACAAGCAAAGAGGCATGCCCAGCAGTGGGTGAAGTCGTACTGTGGATGCTGATGATGATGATAACATGAAGTTATAAGGATTTTCTTCAAGATGCCCTTGCATTTACTTAAATTTTTCGCGTCAAGGATATAGCATTTTCAACAGCAGAATTTTCTATATTTATATTTTAAGTTTAATAAAAGCGTATAAAGATCACACACGGGCTTTGCTCCGCGTCCATATATACCAGAGGACGCGTTGGTACATAGAACGATGCCATTTTGATATTTAATTTAATAACGCCTGGCTTGTGGTGACAAGATATACCTACATCATACAATTTACAATTTAATTTTGCTGAAAGTCTACATTGTAGTTCTAGAATACAAGCTGTAGAGTGGCTTAATCTTTTGATGGGTCAAACCACCTTTTACATCAGCCGTGTTTGGACAAATTAAAATTTAGAAATGACATAAGAATACAATCACATGAAACGTTTACAAATAGAAACTCTTAGTAAACAAAATCCCCAACACGCTTGTCACGAAACCCTCCATAAAAATAGTCACCAATTTATTCCTTAACAATACCAATTTCAGACCCCTTATCCACCATCCTTCCAATTTTTAAAGCCTTATACAATTTGGAAAACACTTCCGACGAACTATCGGAGCGCGCACGATATTCTGTCGCGTTATAATAGGGGTGTTCTTAAAGTCGGCAGTATCGTTATAGGAGGCAAATTGCTGGAGCGACACTATGAGATGGTCTCAAGGTGACTTTGACTGTTTATGGGCGAATTTTGGGCTATATCTAGAGCTATTTGTCTGGATCTAGTGTGGGGAAATGATCAGGGTAAAGAAAATGGGATAATTATTGTCTGGAATGGTCTTTCGAAAATTAAGTTGGAAAATTGTGTAACTTAACACTATTTCCAAAGAAAAAACATTCAGGCACAGCACTAATTGAATCTTGTACAAATGTGCGACATTTTATGGATGATTTTATCTACGCAGCGTTTGTAAAGTCACTCGTCAATATGTTTCTGATATAAAATCCATTTCCTAGCGATAAAATCTTCAGCCACCATCTTACTTTTCCACAGCCATCCAAATAAACACATCACTCAAACCCTCTTTCAACGGTAATATCCAACGATCGCATTGTAAACACGTCCCTCAGCTTAAAAATATTCAATAATCCACGAATCCCAAGATGCAAAGGCATCGCGTCATTTAGCAGCGCCATCTACCGCGATCCCCGATCCCGAACGATCATCCCCGATCCCCCCCGATCTCCTGCGATCCCGTGCGAATCCCCACGGACTCGCGCTAAGCCCGCATTTGCATTTATGAATAATGTCCCACAAATACACGTATGTGTTGATTTTTTAAGAAACATTTCTTGGTTTGTATTTTTGTCGTATGTGCAGATCGAGAATGTTTTCTACTTCTCTATAGGTTCGGTGAATGTTCCAGTTCTGTTGGTTTACTTTTAATGGAGTTTAATTCTGTGACAGTGTGTCTGATATTCATAAGCATGACTGTGCCTATATCAAAATAAGTATCTTAAAGCTCCAATTTGTTGCAATAGGACCGAAATTACGTGGTATACAGTATGAACTTCTAACCCAGTTGAGTATTCTTATAACCCAATATTCCTGTCTTTTTCACCTTATGTGTAACGTAGTTTAAAACAATCCAAAAAAAACCCTAGATCATAGCAAAAACCTCCAAAAACTGTATTTCTATCTAACAACATTTACAAGATCCAATAAAACAAATGTTGCCAGTAAAGCATGGTGGAAGCGTCGAAGATAGCGACAAAGTGACAAGGCGACAAGGCGATGGCGACGTCGCTGTACAAAGGACACGAACGTTTGCGATTCGTCGCGTCGTCTTTTGTCTTCGTCGCTTTGTCACTGAGGATTCGTCGGTAGTTGCCACTTGCGAGTTTTTAGGGCTTAGTACAGTGCTATCGAAGACATATACGTTAGAAATTATCTTCCAAATTAAACCTAACCTCACCTTATTTCTTGTGCTAAAGGCTAACAACATTGTGCTTTGCTGAGGACCTAGACAAGGTGCAATCGCTTTCAAAGCTTTACGTTTTTCTACAAGAAGTTTCAACAGGATTGACATATAATTTTCGGCCGCGTATCTGTCAATACAATACATTGTTGGCTTTCATTATCGTTATCGCTGATTGCATGACACTTTGTCTATATCTCCTGGTAGTGTCGTGGGATCTATTCCCAAAATAGAACAATACATTTTCTATTCACAAAGAATATTTCAATTTTTGGAGACATGTGATGATATCCTAGTACAACCGCCAGTCAGCTCCGTTAGAACCAAACTATACCTATCATTAATAAAGCAAGTATAGCAACGTATCTCACTACAACTTTGGTTAACGCAGTCAATAGCTGTAACCACTGAAAATATTTTACAGCGGTGTATATCTTTCTAAAGTATATCTTGAGCTACAGCCATTGTTAAAAACTGTCACAAGATTGTAAGTTCAACACGATCTGCAGATCCTAGGTGTCGCCACCATCTTTGAGTCTAACCCTACGCATAGCTCACCTAGCTCTTAGGTGAGCAAAGTTCTGTTTTGTGCTCAAGGTTCAAGTTTTGTATGTTTTGGGTACGTTCAGCTGTTCTAAGAGACAGATAGTTTGAAATAGACATTTTGTGCTGTTGCGTACCTTGATATGTAGATGGAACGTGTATTGATTTTTTTCCCTTTGTTCTTTTCTTTTAACCCTCAAATTATATCACTAAAATCATACCCTTATCTGCAGAAGAATTGACCACTAAATCCTAAATAACCCCACCTGGAAACTAAGTTTGATACTTAGTTTCCAGGTGGGGTTATTTTCTTTTTTATCTGAAAAGACGGATTCATTTTCCTAAAATATTTTTGTTTTCTGTGAATTCAGCATTGACAAAAAGATCCTATCTGTCGCTGTATACTTTCAAAATGAAAAAGATTTTCAGTTCTTAGTTACAAAGACCTCGTGTCAAGGTCACTATTTAAAAGTACCCGTGAACGCACAAGAGGCGCCCTTTGTGTGGAGTATCATTCAAAGACGACCACTTTGCTAACCACAAGCAAAAACACTGAACCATTCGACTTTCAACCTTATGACGAAGAACTAAGGGTTGTTCAGGGTTTAGTGAACCATAAAACTTGTCTGGTTTTGGTCACTTTGAAAGTAGGTGAGTACGAGTAAGGGATTAAGTCTTGAATTTTTTGTATTACCTGTGTTTGGGGGTGTGTAAGTTGGACTTTTTACCGTTTGAAATACCTACTTTGCCCTGTTTCTCTATTAACAAGAAATAAAAAATAATCGAAATCCTACATAGATTTTTGGATTACAAACCCATTAATAGAAAAAAATACTTTTAAATCAGTTATTAGTAGTTTGTTTCGTAATCCCTTGTCATGAAAACATTACGAAAATTTTGGTATTTAAATGAAAATTAAACACAAAACTAAACACACTATCACATTAGTTTCTAAAACTCAAACATAAAATCCTAAATTCCGCACTCATAAACAACAACTTTTAATTAATACCACATAATCACCGCACCCCTGACATACCAACACAACCCTCTACTATCAACCCGAGACTGAACTTCGGGTGTTTCCGCCAAACTTCGTAAACGTCACGTAATAATCGTAACGACATTCCCACATAAAGTGGTACAATAAAAAATTAACTGATATAAATTCAAAGGGGGTGAAAAAAGTCGAACCTACGTATTTGAAAGGGTTAAAACCCCAAGTTGGGTCATTACAAAGGGCGGATTAGGCTTGTTCTCTTTAAATTGGTCGGGGTCGGTCCTACCAACACGGCGGATTAGCAGTGGTAAATAAATACGTCGCGGTCACAGGGTTAACTTTGACGGGCCTTCGCTATTGGCTATTGTTATTTGAGATTATGTTCATGTTTACAATGTAACGTTTGTTCTGAGGGACGAGTTCGTTATGGAATAATTAAATAGACATTTAATACAGTTAATATTTTGATGTTTTTCGTGGTATTCGTAGCGAACAATATGACTGAGATTATATTTTTTCTTTTTTTAATAACACGAAATAGAACATTTATTTTTCCCGTTTTTGTTAGTGTTTATGTTATTTGAACATTAAAACTAGAGATTTTACGGAGGTTTTTTTACCGGAACCGGAGTCTGAGGTTTTATATTTGATTGATCGGAATCGGAAACGGAGTCAGAGTTGGAACCGGAGCCCGAGCCGGAGGTAGAAGAAAGATATTCCTTATAACACTTATTTTTTTGTTTCATATTGAAATTAACTTATCAAATCAATTAAACTAGGTACTTAATACACCGCTCTTAACTTAATTCAACAAATAAAGGTGACACGTCTGACATACTTACAAAAAACAATAAAATGAGAATCAGAATCGACGCTTTATGACATCTCTGAATAAAATAGCTTTCTCTTAACTATTATGATGAAAATAAAGCCTAACACTATACGTAGATAGGTACAGCAATATCTAAGGTACTTAACAATATTAATATCACAAATAAAATGGACCACCACTAGTTTCATAAAATGTAATTAATTCGTTATAATTTCACACTCAACTCACTTCAAAAGAGAACATTGTGTGGTTAAACCTGTTTTAATAATTATAAACCGACGAAACGCCTGCCGGTTTTAGTATAGCAACGTCACACAGAGATGCTTGTTGCAACAGAATGCGTTTATGTCGAAAATATGCAGGCGCATGTAGAATGCTTTGGAAGCAAAGTTTCTTTAATAATATTATCAAATGAATTTATTAGTACCTACCTGGTCGACCGAGCTCTGCTCGGGTGAAAATAGAGAAAGCGAATTTTCTCAGAAATACCTACCTGAAAAAATAAATACCTACTAGGCTAGGTTAGGTCGATTTTTCGCCTCCGTAAACCCTATATTGCGACTTTTATCGAAATCGTTAAAGCCGTTTTCGAGAACGTGATTACAAATACAAATATTGCTCATTTAATAATATAGGATGTGAAGCAAAAAAAACCGGCCTAGGGCGTACCATCGACCACACACAATGAAGGGTTCCGTAGTTGGGATGAATTATTCAAAGAACAAACTTAACATTGTAAAACTGTAATTTATACGTATAGAACTATTCTCTGTATTTATTTCAAAACTTTGGGCTCAGTAGTTTTGGAGATTAGGAGGAGGGAGTGGTCAATTTTCATCTTTTTTCTTTAATAACTTTAAAACTATTACAAATTTGAAATCCTCTTAACAACCAGTCGACCCGTAAGCTAGAAACTATTTGGTCGATAATGCTTTTATTACTAATCGAAAGCCAAACATCGAAAACTGTACAGTAACATTATTACCCCCACAAGCAAGGTGAGGGTTAAAATAACAATGAACACAATCATTTTCATTAAGCGTAAAGTAAAACAAGAGTACAAAATGTAAAACTAAGCACTAAAACGTTATTTAATTAATATTATAATAAGTACCCACTAGTGTTGTAACTACACGGGACATTACGGGCTTTCGGTGTGAACACAAGAGGATAAAGGAATTTATTGTTTGACACGAAAGTTTACATTTCCATTTATAATTAGAATACAAAATAATGAACAGGTAGTTGTAATCGTTTGTACTACCACGACACATCGAGCTTTGTAAAGATACAATCACACACATGAGTAGCAGAGAGGACTGTACACAAAGCCGAACTTAAAAATATAAAAAAACTATGTCTCATATTAAAGGCCGGGTTCTGTAAGTACATACTGCACGGTCTACACTTATTAAACCCAACAAACTATCAAGAATGAATTAAGGTAATAGGCAACTAAGATACGTGATAGCTTTCAGTATGGTAAAAAAGAATTCCAAAGCTTCACATTATTATAACTTTTCTTTGAAGCAAACAACAAGTAGGCGATATTTTGATAGGGGTAACATACCCTGCTACATGCAAAAGAAAACAGATGCTCAAAGAAATATCGTGACCTGAAAAGTAATAAACCTACGCTGTATACATATTCTAAAAGAAAACGTAAAACATTTCTCGGCACACATGATGAAAATAAGGCTTCGCATGTGGATTAATGAATAACAAAGCCAGTCAACACCAACGGATCAAAAACACAAAATATAAAGCATGGAACGGTGACATTTAGAAAACGGAATATTTGAACGTCCCCAACGAGACGTCACGGCGGAATTAAAGTCCCGGAAAATCGGGACACGTGTGGCGGGACTGGAGTCGTTACACATCACTAGTTCCGACCTTTTACTTTAATATTCATATTATTACGGAGCGGGCAATGAAAATTTAACGTGGAGAAGTAATTATGAAGCCGACTGAGATGAGGGTTCTACTGTCCAACCTATTTCGTGTAGTACGTCTGGTACGCACTGCCACACTGTCTGAATCGATAATTCGGTGATGTTCTGGTTAATCTATGTAGACATTGAGCTTATGCCTGTTATTCAAAATCAGCGTCAGGTGGTACACTTTGTGTTGCCATCTGAAATTATGCTGAGCTGAGGCCCTTTTGGCATTATAGTCATAGTTTCCTGTTTTAGTTATAAGGTGTATTTTTCTGCTGTAATGCCAATAAACGCATCTTTCTTTCTTATTTAAACTTACTTATTACCAACTTAAACTTACTTATTAACATATATAGTTTTCCGAAAATAACTTCTTTTTGTACAGGACTGAGTTAGGAGCTATTGTTTGTTCTTATTAAGTACGAGTTCTCGTAAGTCGGAAGTTACGGAAAATTATCAAAAAATATACTTTTACACCATAGGTATACATGATGACTTTATTTATAATACGTTTTAAATGTATTTGTAAGTATTATTTCCTCTCCCATTTTATAAACCTGTACATATTATTATTAATACCTGGGCGACCGTGCTCTGCTCTGGTGCAAATAGAGAATTCTCATTTAGTAGTAGTGATAGTTCATGCTAATTCCATGTATAGTACATACTAATTCCATGCTGTCATGACAGTAAGTAAGAATTAGTACGCACTAATTCCACGCTACCATGATAGTAGGTACTTACTAATTCTATGCTACCATGATAGTAGATACTTACTAATTCTATCCCAATCTTTTTTTTTTTTTTTGTTTGGCTGGGAAATTATCAAATAACTTCTCCCGCTCTGCGCGGAGCGGGAGGGCGTGTCAGACTTTTACTGACTAAAACCCACCCGTGTTTCTTCCGTTGCCTGTGTGCCGGGGCCGCGATATCCCTTTCGGACAAAAACCCTGGCAGGACTAATTCCATGCTGCCATGTAATTATTCTATCTTGTTCTTAACTTTGGGCGACCGAGATCTACTCAGATGATAATACGGAGAAAACGAACTTTCACAGATATATGACCTAGCTAGATCGATTTTTCGCCCCCGTATTGCAACTTTCATCGAAATCGTTAGAGCCGTTTTCGAGAACGTGATTACAAATATATATGTATAATTATATACAAATATTGCTTATTTAATAGTATAGGATTATTTTGAGACTGTTAGCTTTTAAATAATTATAATAATATCTTGGAAATTGAAATAAATAATATATTCCATCGATAATTTATTAAGCACCTAAATTACAAAACTAAAGCGGATATCCCAAATTACCCGGACTCCTATTGAAACCATAAATTTAATACTCGAACAGCGTCGACAGTTGTATGATATGATGTTATTATACGACTGTCCACAACTGCTCAGCAGAATAAACTTTAACATCCCACTTAGACGTACCAGACATACCACTATGTTATCAGTGGCCGCCACTAATTATATAAAGATGTCACCATTCTTGCGTCTACCTACATTATAATATAATGATAAATTCCCAACATTGGACCCCTTCAATACCACACGGAACAGACTTAAAAAGTGATTATCCACATCCTTCATCAAACGCCGGATACCCAGCGAACTCAGTAGTGCCAGTTTATTCATACGTGCATAGACATACACACACCTTCACACACATTTACAACACCTACACCGCACAGATACGGGGTGTATCTGTGTGGTGTAGGTGTTGTAAATGTGTGTGACACACTTTAATATTAATAATTATGTCACTCTCTGTATTTCATATTTTTCTGAGTAGGTACTTCTTATTTGGCGTAATGTTTAGAATAATACTAATGTTATACTTACTGTCAGCTGTGAAGTTACCTTATAGTAATTAAATAGTAATTTATAAGTTAAAATAATTACCCAAATATTTGTTTTTGGAAGAAGTAACGAATAAGAAAAATTATTAAGTACCTAAATGAAAATAACTAAGTACCGAGCACAATCAGAGATTTTAGGTATTAAGTTAAATATATAGTGGTTATAGCAATATAGCTAGCAATGGTATCGGCGACCCCATTATCCTACAATAATAGCAGCCATTTATACCATAAAATGCCCGTACAATTCAGAAGTATTAGGCCAATATCAAATGAGAGCCTGAAAATTATGGCTGCAATAACAATACTGACACTCGTTGCTATAAGAAAATTATCAGGCGCTCGAGAAAATTGTTCTCTGGTTTGTACATTTTTTTATTGTTATTACATCGAGATTACTTCTTGTAGCTTTAGAAACGAGGATTAGTTGCAAATAATTATTTACCTTTATCTTCATGTTGTATTGAGTTTGAAAGCAAACAAAACAATATAATTTTCAAAAATACCATGAAGTCGGTAGAAATGTTTTGATCAGAAAAGGACAACACTTGGTAGGTACACAATTTTAACCTCATTTTTCTAAATGAAGAACCTACTTTTTTTTAAGTCCAACGAATACCCTCTACACTATTGCCTGTGTTGCTTTTGTTAAAAAACCATCACTATTTTTAACAATTCCCATTTAAAACGAAAAATCTAAAATTGTCATGCCTTCAGCAAATCAAAGAACAAACTGGCAGGAGCAAACACCAAGAGGTATAGACGGCTGCATCAGACATGCCTCCACAAAGGACAAACGTAATGCGATTTGCGACTAACTTTGAGTCTGGTCGCGCCTCAAAGGAGAATTAAAAAGCTGAAATGCCAGCCACCACCTTTTTACATTTGAGTACATTTTCAGTTTCACTCGCTTTATTTTATTAATTATAGCACTTGGGATTGTTCTTGTGGAAGTTCTTGATTTTTAGATATTAATTATGACTAAGCAAAGATTTAAGATTTTGAAGTAAATCTTTACATTAAAATTTAACCTTACATAGCTAATAATTATTAGTATCATGAAGAACTCACTCACATTTCGCAGATTGTAAAACTAATAGCCGAAATGAGCGATTTCGGCAATAATTTATTTTATGTCAAAGCTCTAAATATAACCATTTAGAATCATGTCATATTATTATGAAATACTTTTAAATGAACATTTATATGAACATATTGAATTGAGTAATTCACGTACCTAAAGGAGCATCTCAATGTATATTGATGATAAGTATATATTGCCGCAAGTTTTGCCGCAAGTTAAATAATCATTAAAAACGGCAACTTATTTTGGGTTTTAGAGTCTTATGGGGTTACATTTAGGAGTCCCTTATGTGATTAAACCCCTATGATATCAATATAATTACGAACCGTCCCAATCAAACCGATATGAAAATAATACTCATTTGAAGAGACCTTATTGATGGCGTCGTGAATTTTAAAATGACGGGTCACATTAATTTTATTTATTCGCTCCGATAAGGTGTTCAGTGGTAAATAATGGCTACAGATACGGGAAGCACATTCGTTGAAAGCTTAATAAAAATTGCTTCATGTGTTTTACATTTTTAACTCTTTGAACAGTAAAAAAATAAGAGTATATTCAGGTTAACTAAAGGTGGTTTCTCGTATCGGTAGGTAATTGTTTGTTAAATAGAAAAACCCAGGTCAGCTGACAAATTGAGTTATTTTTCACACGGTTTCTGAATGCCTTATTTATTCAAATCTGCCATAAAATCTCATTTTAACTGATATAATGTTAGACAAAACACCAACAACCAAGCATGTCAAAGCTCTTGGAAACTGGGGTAAGCCGGTGATATCCACACCCAGAGACAATTCTACCCCCATAACATACTTCCCATTGTGAACAAAACAATACCTACCCACAAACATAGGTACTACTATACTCATACACATGAAAATCAGAGCGTAACTCCGCAGCATACCTCCGCACCGCATGCCGCGTAGTAATGACATCGACGTTCATTAAAATTCCCAGTTCAAAGCCTGCCATTGTGGGCCATTGTGGGCCAGCGTGTAGACACCTTCTACACCATTCATTATACACTGGTGCCGCCTGGATCCGTTTATGAGCTTTTAAGGGATAGTGCTCATTGAGGTGGGCAAAGTGAGGAGTTTTGGCGTGTCTATTGAAGATGCTTTGTGTTTTATTTATGACATCGTATTTCACTATTTATTGCCGAAGAGGAAGAATTTATGATCTATCAGAGTGTCAGCTATGTTAACTCATCTGGAGCTCATCCAACGACCTTTTAAAAAAGTGGTTGGGACAGACAGTGTGTTTCGGCGCAACCTTTTTTTTTTTTTTTTCTGGGAGAGGCTTATGACCAGCAGTGGACTGCGGTAGGCTGAGGTAATTGATTGATCTGGAGCTGGTGAAATAGTACGAGTGTTTTAAATACCACAGGTTTTGGACAGCCAGTTTAATCTAATCTGTGTTAAATTAAATCATTTCAAGTGATTTGATTGGCTTTTGTCATTTCGTTCCACCAATCACAACAGCTCACAGAATTTGTCAGCAGTTTCATGATCTTGATGTCTTGGTTAGAGAGAAACCAGAAAATAAACATTCAAAGACACTGGCTTACCTACCGTAATTAAATTAAAATGATTGCTATCTTATTCCACCACGTAAAACGATAAAGTGACATGTGTAGGGGAGGCCGGGGTTCAAAGTGCCGGGGGTAAGTTGTTTATATACTGAAGATTAGTTTTGTGTGACTTGGAGTTTATTCACAATATTCGATTACTATTTGTTATCACACCAACGTAATAACATTTATCTTAATCAAGTTGATATTAATAACTTGTTAAATTAACTTAACAAGAACTTTAGAACTATTGTAGAATGTTCACAAGTCTGCTTATTTAGATTCAAGACAGTTTACTTAGAAATACTTGTGTGTAGTATCTAATTGATATCAAGAGAGACTACTCGTGACCCGAATATCGTGGAACTTAATTTTTTGGGAAAACTGAACTCTGTTTTGTCAAACACAGTCATACATTTATGTTCATGACGAACAGTCAGGAGCTTACTGTGTGATTGTTCGAGGTTTAGGTCGAAACACTGTTTCCGCTTGCCCCTACAACATATTTGACATAATCCCATCACATTTTACGACTTACCCACCAAAGGAAGACTGATTAATTCTTTGCCGGAAAACATAGTAAGTTAGTTAATATCCGAAGAGCTAATGAAAACATATCAATAAAACTCTACCGTAGTTTTAATTTAATTTAATCTAAGCAACAGCAGCTCAACACGTAAGACAAAAACAATTTAATCCGTACTCCCATCAAGTAGATGAACTTAAAGCGCCCCGCGACGTGTCCCGACTTCCAATTGAGCTACATTAGCGACTTCACGTCGAGCAACAGCGACTTCAAATCGAGCTACATTGCTCGAGAGCTCGATAAACGCTCCACAAAAACAATCACCAATTAAAATAAACACGAAGCACATTCGTTGCGTCAGCACTTCACCGCGTGCAAATTTTGTTTGTTAACCCTATCCCCAACCAAACTAAATTCAATCCTAGCACCCAGTAAAACGGTCCATTTTACCTCAAGAGCAGTTAAACGCTCGAGATAACTTGAAAACCTCCTAAACTTGTCGAACTAATACTCTCTTCTTACCTCAAAATGGCTAAAGTTTGGCTCAATTCCCTAAAGACGTAAACTGCTTACAGTTGCGCAGTCAAATTCAGACTTTATTGTTAAGTAAGCAAGGTTTAATGCCGTGTGGTTGCCCCAATATACAGGTTGATACTAAATAATGGAGTAACTTTGCGTGAGGGTGTTTTTGAAGTGCCCAGAGACCTGTTGAAAGGTTTGTTGAATTAATTTTTTTATGTTGAGTAAATCGTAGAAGACGTCTGTGTTAATGTTCCGCCAAATTAGGTAGCTGTTAAGCTCAATCTTTGAGCAACAGAGACCGAAAATTATAATTTGTAAAGCTTGGAATACAACTAATGCCCACTCAGCATTCGGAATGTTTACTTAAGAGTTTCTTAACTTAATATAGTCACAACATACAGTTAATATAACAAGAAAAAATAAAAATGGAATTATTGTCCAATCAACTGGAATCTTAAATAAAACAGAATCTTCATATTGAATCGAAACACTGAGCATGATCGTTAATAATCAAAAATGTTGATAATAAATATAGATTTAACAATTTAACACAAACTTCACCAGACAAAGCCAGCAGATACTTCTACAAAATAGGAACATTGATTCTCCGGAAAAAACTATCAAATCGACACAATTCGTACAAACTGCCGCTGCCGAATGTATCTCAGTGAAAAAACGCAGACGGCTAAGTAAGCGCGCCATTTGTCTAACAGCCGACAATCTCACCCCCCCTCTCCTTTTCCTCGCGACGCGGCGTGTTTTTGCGCGATTTCACGCGACATTGTGCGTTTTAGCGAATGTGTTATTTTTTGTAACGTCCTGTATATGTGACAGGTGATAATTTTACTTTTTAGGGCTGTCAAGAATACGAATTGTTTGTATAATACGTAAGATGTTATTTTATTAAATGTTAGGAACTTGCTGATTCAGGAATATAAGAAAATATTGAATGTATCTCTAAGCAGCTTACGATCTCGGAATAGGTAGGGGATTTACTTTCTACAAATAATGGTATTGACGTAAGATATTTTTCTATGATTGCCTTTTATGAACTTTCACGTCGACGCGACGTAGGCGAGAGTTTACTAGAGACAGCTATTTTAAGAGAAACGGTTCATGGCCGAGCGGTTGTAGAATTGTACAGAATCTAAGTTAATATTGGTTTTAAGTTAAAACTTATCAGTCTACTTTGATAAAAACTTTATTTTATTTTTAAATGCCAATTATGAAGTTTCTGAACGCGACCGAATGTTTTTAATGTGTAACCTCTTTCCTATTGCTTTCCTGCAATCTTTGGGAGTGATTTCATGAAAAGGGACGGAAGTGTGTAATAGGAATCCGGGGATCCAACCCATGTTTTGAGAGGTTGTAAACAGGATGATTTTATTTATTTATTTATTTAAGGACAACCAACAAAGCATACACCAAAAATACCCATATTATTTTTAAATTTTTTAGTGAAGCCTTAATTAAAGGTTGCCACGGCATGCATTGAACATAGGAGTAGGAAATGCAGTTACAAAACAATATATATATTTTTTTTACTAATTTAGATAGCTTTAAGTAAATCATAGAAACTAAAATATAAATATAAATTTTTCACTAATGTGTTATTGCCCTAAGCAATACAGCCTTGACTTTATGTAAAGAGTAAGACATATCAACGCTGGGTGAGCGTGGCAGGCGACAAAATTGAATCTGCATTCTGTTAATGGTGGAAAAATGTTTTAAAGCCCTTAGCGCGGAGCAACCGATATCTAAATTAACGATGTAGTTACGAGTACATCGTTATGCTTTGTCATGCGGCGTACGCTTAACATCAAAAACATAATTATTATTTTATAGATAGTAATTATTTTATAGATAGTAATTATTTTACAGATAGTAATTATTTCATAGATAGTAATTATTGTTTAGATAGTAATTATTTCATAGATATTAATTATTGTTTAGATAGTAATTATTTTATAGATAGTAATTATTTTACAGATAGTAATTATTTCATAGATAGTAATTATTTTACAGATAGTAATTATTTCATAGATAGTAATTATTGTTTAGATAGTAAACCTGAACCTGTTGTACGTTGGACGGTGTTGTACCTAAAACAATCGTAATTTTTTGAAAATTCGCGCGCTTTAAAATAATATTGTCTATGGCAATCGAAGCATTCTTTGTCAACTCTAACGTGAAGTTAGTTGTGATTCGCCGGCTTCGCATCAATGCAGATAAAAAAGGTAATTTATTATTTCTTGCTCAAAAAGTACGTTTTTTGGACTTTACTTATTGCCTATTAGCTCGATGTACATTTATAAAAATATTTTTATTTACACTTAAATCTCAGTATATGTAGGTATAGGTTTTCGAAACTATTCTTAATTTTAAGTGTGTTTATGAAGCTTGTTAGAAGAAATTGTTGCGATGTTGTACCTTGGTCCCCCAACTAACTATGTACCTTGGACACTGGCCAAGGTACATCATATTAGTTGTACCTTGGACACCAAATTGTTTACGCTTTTCTTGACTTTTATTTTTTAAGTTATTACATTTATCAATGTTGCAGGAAAAATGCCGCGAAGCAAGCAAAACATAAAAAGAGCCTCATTCGACAAGGATAAAATTGAGACTGCAGTAATATTATTGAAGGAAAATAAGTTTTCACTTCATGGTGCTTCCAAACATTTTCTAAAACCCAGAACTAGCTTGAGACGCTACTACAACTGTGTCATGAATGAAGGGATATCGGTAAAGGACATACGTAAAAATCTTGCAGTCAAAAAAGTATTCGATGACGACCAAGAAATAATGCTTGTGAACTATATCAAAGACGCAGCCATGCTTCAGTTTGGTTTAACTTTAAAATGTATGAAGAAGAATACTTCGTAGGGCAGATAGTCTCTAAACGAAGAGGATGTTTTCATAAAGTCGATGCAAAAATCTCAAAAAAGTTGGAAATGGCCTGTTAAGGATGATTTCAATTTATGCTCATACCGAGATGTCAAAGAAAAGATTGACATACCAAAGAGAAGTCTATTATGTTCCAGAAATGGCAAAGTATTGGGATTTTTGTTAACCTAAAATTCCTACACGTGATCTCAAAATAATTATTAAGTCTGAGGAAAAAACATTGTTTATTAATTATTTTATAATTTTGTTAATTTAAAATTCCTACACGTGATGTCAACGTAATAATTAAGAAGTCTGAGGAAAAAAATTAAGTCTATTGATTATTTTTTAAGTCGTTTTTATTTGATATTAAACCTTGTCTAAATAAGTAAAAACTTAATAGATTTAACATGTGATCTGATGTGATGTGTTACGAGTACATACAAATACATTAACGTTGATATTATCAGCAATATATGATAGTTATTTGTACAAATAAAAATAAACTCACTTTATAAAACAACTGCAAGTCTTTATCTTCGTTTTATTCTAGTATGTCCAAAGTACAACTGGGACGGTCTACGGTACATCAGGTCTGTTGTGCCTTGGACAGATTTCCCTTTTTTTTTAAACGGCTTTTGTTCTCACCTTTATACTAAACCCACAGATTTTATTCAAAATCAAAATCAAAATCAAAATATTTTATTTCACATAAACCTACATGGGCACTTATGAAACGTCAGAAGCTAGGTGCACGGTTCCAATTGGTCGTTTCCTATGGAGAAGAGCCGGCAAGAAACTCCACGGTTACTCTTTTAAAAATAATTGTTTTTTACAATATTTTTAAATAACAGTAGGTATTAGTAGGTATGGGAGGACAGTGTAGGTCTTTCAACAAGTACCAGGTACTTAACAAGATAGAAGATGGTCAATAAATCTACAGTCCACTAAACCTACAGTGTTCTCACATTCACAAAATAGAAAAAAATAATCTAAGTATATAAAATATGAATAAATTAATAAAAATAAAAACCTATTTTAAACGAAATGACATGATTGGTATTACAACTGTAACAAATCTGAATAATTATCATGTACACAAAAGCCACTAATAAAGTGTTGAAATTAAATTGTAGGTATATAATGTCAAATATTAGGATGATTATGTCAAGGAAGAATGTAAAAAAAAAAAAAAAAGATGAAGATGTTAATTTGGGAGCAGTTAATAGACTCTTACATAATGTGCCGTTAATGATGTACCAGGGAAGCCACATGTGCAGAAGGAATTATTGCCAAACTTCCTTGTCTTCAACGTAGTCTTTAATTTTATATTAATATTAATCTATCTATTCTATTTAAGTATACATATATAATGCTTTGTCCTGAATGACTGACTGACTGACGGGTCAACGCACAGCCTAAACCGCTGATCATAGAGACCTGAAATTTGGAGAGTGTGTTCTTTGTATGACGATAAGAAAGGATTTTCCGAAATTCTCCCCTAAGGGGGTGAAAAAGGGGGACAAAGTTTGTATGGGACAACGTGATTCCTTGGTCCAATCTACTTCAAATTTTGCATAAACATTCATTAACAGAATTGATGAAAGACGTTTCTCGTATTTTATTGAAATTCATCCCCTAACGGTGTTAAAAAGGGGTAGAAAGTTATTTTGGAGGTGATTTGCTTCGAAATTGATATCAATACTCTTTAGTGCTTTTGTTTTAAATTACATTTTATTTTGACACATGTTTGAAAACTCAATCCGATTTTATTCAAAAAAGGTTGAACTCACATAAAAGCTTGGTGCAATGCAAATACTCTTTAAAATTGGAATGCCTCGAAAGTCACTGTACTATATTAGTACCGCATTTGAAGGTTTCTAAGCTTTACAGAGGTTTGTATTTATTTCTAGGATTCCCTTAACACCATCAAATTACCCCTTCGAATTCAAGAGAGTGCAGTTTTCCATCAAAGTCTGCTTCGCAATGACCATAAACAAAGCTCAAGGTCAAACTCTTAAAGTAGCGGGAGTAGACCTGAGGGAAAGCTGCTTCTCCCACGGCCAGTTGTATGTGGCATGCTCCAGAGTAAGCGCACAGAGTACCTAGCCTGGTGATTCTAGCACCCGAAGAAAAACAAAAAATATTGTTTACAAATAAATGCTGCGGTAGGTGTAGTATTTCGATTTCGTTGTAAAAAGATAATACCCCCGTGTAGCTTTCGCCAGATCGAAGGCCGAGCTTCGTGTTCATAAAATATATTTTACTTAACAAAATTTTATTTTCATGTTTATTTTAACCTTTAAATCCATACACTATAATAAAGATTGTTATATGTATTTTATAATTATTCAAACATTTTAACATAATAATTTATATGATATAACAAAATTCATAACGTAAAAAACCAATAAAAAATTATGTTAGAACCATTTTCGACTTCCTTCTACGCGGATGAAGTCGCGGGCAAAAGCTAGTTTCATAAATAGTTGAATAACTGATATTTCCATATAATGCATATTTGGCAGGACTTATTCTTACCATTTATATATTAAAAATGAAAATGAAAAAAACGGCCTACATACAACAGTTTCCCCTACATAAAATTAGTAGTAGTAGTGTTCGATCAAAATGACCCCAAAACAATAAAAACCGTTGTAACTTTTGATCCGGTTGACCTTTTTGTTTTTCTTCTTTAGAAAAAATGCAGCTCTATGGATTTTCGATTCTCATCAAGAAAAAGTTGGGTATCAAAGTTACCTCTCAGTGTAACTTTGATCACGAAATTTCTTTTTTTTTTCGTATATTTTCAATCGTAATTTGGAATAAAGTAAGTTTTTTTTTTCAATTTAAAGAGACACATTGTTTTTCATTTCAGAAATGATGATTAATGAATGAAAGTAACACCAATCCACGGTATTTATTTTATTTTAATTGAAAGGAACAGCAAACAGTTAGATTATTATGTAATGTACAACTAGTTTAACAAAATCATATCTGGTGTGGTGATACAACTTACCCATGACTTGCTTGACTCACCATGGCTTTCAACCAGTGGCAATAAAATAGCGAAGCTATAAGGAATATCGTTTTGATTTGACAGTTCGGTGTTACAAACACAAAAACAAACCTCAATGTTGTCAGTTTCAAACAATTCTAATTTACCCATTATTTATGTCTCCTTCCCACACCGAATTGCATCCACCTACACACATAATATCTTCTCTAAGACTCATATAACTAAAATCAGGGGAAGTTGGAACAATAATTCAACTTTGCTTCAGATGCCTATCTGTGTGACAGCTCGTTAGAGGGGAGGCACGCCAGATACGGAACACCTTGCCAAACGTCTATGAAATTACGAAAATTCAGAGAAAGAAACGAATTTTTATCTGTTGAGTTTTTTTTTCAGCTGTTTTCAGTTCGAAGTAACCGGTGTTTTTTTTTCACCTCCGTCAAAAAGTTCAAAGTTTGTCTAAAATGAAAGTCTTCAAAGATACATTATATAATAATATTTAAGTAAATTACTCCAGAATCCTATTTAAATAAGTTATAAAATTCTCCTGAAGTTATTTATTCTCAACAATGAGACAAGCCATTTTTATAGCTGGTCCAAACATTTTCTTGTCTCTGTACCTAAATATATCAATGTTGTTACTCCCTTCTTCATTATTTCGTATCCCGCCTGCTCTATTGTCTTCTTTTATAAAAGAACAATAGGTATATAGGTACCTAACATGGCCGACCTACCGACATCTAAGTTGCGTTACGTAAATACATAGAATTTTACGTGCAGAGCTCGTGTTTGACCTCTAAGCTCTACGTATTTGTTTCTGTAGAAAAGAGAACAACGCTTATCTTGTACACATTGTATCCTATTACTTTTATTATAAAGGTATGAGAACAAAAGCTTTGTAACTAATACCAGAATTGAGAAGAAATTAGCTTTGTTGGAGTAATTATAATTGTTTAATGATAATCAGTTTGTTTCCAGGCGAGCCTTTTCCTGACATGGTAACGTGTCAGTTGCAAAAAAATAAACTAACATGCGGACAAAACTACGCTAATTTTTGACAATTCCAAAGTATCTATGAATCTCTCGTTGAATTGAAATAATTGCATTGACTTTGACCAGCACCGCAATTGCATAACACACTTTCAAATCACAATCTGATCCATTGGTCCATATGTTTGAAAAAATCTTGTGGTCGATAACATAAATGACGCAATTAATGTTTGTTGAATTGTCTATCCGGGCATTGCCGTTGTAAGTGCGTTACGCAATTATCCCGCAGACACGGCTAAATCAATATTTTTCATGAAGAAACATCCATCTGACCCTCGCTACTGATGAAAATCCACATCCTAGTTTTAGAACAGTTTTCAGAATGTTCCGTCTTTCGTACGTTTCTCTCTTAAATTAACCTTTTATCTCAGTGAAAACCTTAGTATATTTAAGAAGCCATCTATTGCCGTTGTACGGTGACTTTTTATGTGAATCAATAGCAATAAAACAGGCACGCTTGTGTAATGTTATGTAGATTCGAATTATTTGAGAGAATGCGTTTGAGAGAGTTTTTAATCGAGCGGCAAGAGGGATGCCTTTGTTGCTTCTTCATACGAAATTACATAAAAAATATGATGAAGGGTTTATATTTCTAGACGTTTTATTATTGTGGCGAAACGCTAATATTGGAAAAATAAAAATAATAAAAAAAAAACAGAACTTGTTGTTGAATGAAATAATTAAAAGCGCTGTCAATGGCAAATTGACCAACGCGTACGGTTAATTGTACAATCAAATTCATAAACAATTGTGTCCTTCACCCCACAATCCTCACTTTTGAAAAGTTAATGAAAATCAATTTTGAAAACGCCAAAAAATAGTCAATAAATAGTCATAAATAGTCACCAAGGTTAAAAAAATAGTCGCATTATGGTTCCGAAGATACAGCTATAAGTTGGTGAGGATTGTGGGGTGAAGGTCTCCACACAATCCTCACCTCAGTGCAAGCAAACGGCTGGGAGTACCGACTCGGTTTCAATTCCAAAAAATAGTCAATAAATAGTCATAACGCTATGCCAAATCTCGAAAATAGTCATTAAGGGATTCCAGAGATATAAAGGGGTCTTGGTGAGGATTACGTGGAGAGCCTTTCTCGCCACAATCCTCACCTGATTACCGCGGAACGCCTAGGTTTTTGAATTTGAATTTGGTGTCAAAAAATAGTCAATAAATAGTCGTCTCGAACCATGATAATTTCGACTTGGTTTACTATGTAGAAGTATGTTAAACTTCCACGTCAACTTCTACATACATTTTGTTTTGGTACAGTCGCGAACAGTAAAATTGTAAATCTATTTTAATAGTATTGTATATTAATTTAAAACAGTAATACAATATTGTAGTTATACTTACGTATATTTTTTTTTTCTGTCAAAGTTTAATAAATACCTACCTAGCTGTACATAATATTCCTCCAATTTTTCCGGTTGACTTTATTAGACCAAATAAATGTCTTTTATTTCAGATAAATTTGATTGTAGTATGAGTAATTAAGACTATCTATCTACTTATATATTATGTTTTTATATATTTTGTGCTCTCCACGTAATCCTCACCAAGACCCCTTTATATCTCTGGAATCCCTTAATGACTATTTTCGAGATTTGGCATAGCGTTATGACTATTTATTGACTATTTTTTGGAATTGAAACCAAGTCGGTACTCCCAGCCGTTTGCTTGCACTGAGGTGAGGATTGTGTGGAGACCTTCACCCCACAATCCTCACCAACTTATAGCTGTATCTTCGGAACCATAATGCGACTATTTTTTTAACCTTGGTGACTATTTATGACTATTTCTTGACTATTTTTTGGCGTTTTCAAAATTGATTTTCATGAACTTTTCAAAAGTGAGGATTGTGGGGTGAAGGACACAAACAATTTGTTTTGATGATTTGAGAAATAATCAAGTTATTAAATACCGTTTATTTTTACCCAATACACATGAAAGTCAATATTCATTTACACTAAAGCAATTTGAAAAATATTACTTTGCATGGAGCAGTAACAAAACGCATCACGTACAAAATGTTATGTAGCGTTTTATTCTGTTTAGCATACGTCAGAGCATTCCTTTACTCGAATGGTTGATTTATATCTTTGTTTTGTATTCAGAGGGGATGGAACATGTAAATAATTGGATGAATGTATAAAGAGAGGCGAATGTTTAAATTGTTTAAAAGAATAGATATTTTTAATAAAAAAAGGGTCCTTTATTTTAAGGCTGAAAGTAATAATTGGATAGATCACCTAAGTGGCAGGATAATTGATTGAATCTATCAAGTTCTGTATCAAGTGCAAATTATTTTTGATGAATGGAAAATGACTTGAACTTATATTATTACAAGGCCGACAGCACTTTCCTTACTTTAATTTTAAAATTGTGCCACAAAAATCTATAAAAAATACGTACAAAACATAATTGAAAGCAAATCCTAAACAACCTAAGCCAAAGAAACAACTTTATTTCGCTAAGAAAAAACATCGCTTTATTTTTTTGAAGCAAATCTCATAAAAAATGTTACGTTCAACATTTTATAGCACTTTAAGTTTCGCAGCCTCCTTTAATTAGTTCATTTTGAAACCGTCAGGTGTCACCAGCGGCGCTCCGAGTAAACAAGTTTCATTACAAATTCTCCAGGGGGCGCCCCTGTCGAATCTTCACCCTCGTGCTTAGCCCAGATGATTTGCAAAAAAGTGCCAAATTACTTCGTCGTGTCGAAAACAAGAAATGTCCGAAACACTGGCGAAAAAATTTGGTGAACAAGCACTTTTAGTTCCCAAGTATTTAGATGAAAACATTTGTGTTCGTAACGACGGAAGTTGCAGGAATTAAGTCGAAGGAAACAGCGCTCATGAGGAAAGTTTGTGTGAACATAGAAATGTACAACTACAATAGAATGAACACAAATATGAAAACACTGTAAAGCTATGAACTGAAAACAAAACTTTCTTATTTGTTTTTTTTATTTTTTCACAGCAAAATCATTATGTTAAAATGTTAGCAAATAATTTTTTCGCACTATTTAAGAATCAGTTGTTTCAATTGCATGCGTCCCCTATGATTTCAATGGGCGTTTTTCCACTCGCCGGCAAGACACAGTTGCCTGCATTTATGTACCTATTTCATTTGTCATCAGTACTCTAGACATCTGTTTGATGTATTCGTTTGTCATATTATCCATATACATCTAGCAAAATAATTGGAACAGTATCCCAAATACGCAACTACACCACAAAGCCACAAAATCCACAAACAAATCCTATTTCGAAAGCGACTAGCATTTGTTTCAAAATAAAGCTTAATTTTAAACGCAGCATACTCGGATAAAGATTGTAGAATCCTGTTAACCGGCTGACGACATCATTTCCAGGGTAGAAGGGGAGTAAGGGGTGGTACCAGGTGGGATTCAACCCCACTATACACTGTATTGTTAATGCGTTCGTTTATTAGGTAAACTCTGGTTTGTGCATTCTCACCTAATTTTAGAGAGAATTTCGCTTTTTCGTGCTCTCTGGGAATAGTGCAGGTGAGTTTAAAACAATTGTTATAGTTTTTTTTTTTTTTGCATTGCTGTGTGTTATGCTGATGACATGGTGCTGCTCAGCCCGTCAATCTGTGGGCTAAGGAAGTTGTTGGCCATATGTGAGAGGTATGCGGAGGCTCATGGCTTGAGGTATAATGCTACTAAAAGTGAGGTGGTGGTTTTTAAAGTACATAATAATACACCCACGAATATATCACCGGTGACGTTACAAGGAACACCATTAAAAGTCGTCACTCAATTTAAATACCTCGGTCATGTGGTCACGGGTTCTCTTACAGATGACCAGGATATAGATAGGGAGCCCGATGCAATATGCTTGCCCGCAGGTTTGCGCGCTGCACTGACGAGGTAAAACTGACGCTCTTCAGAGCCTACTGCCAGTCGTTTTACTCGTGCAGCTTGTGGGTTAGGTATACGCAGAAGGCTTACAACGCGCTGCGTGTGCAGTATAATAATGCGCTGAGGATATTGCTGGGGCTGCCTCGGTTTTGCAGTGCATCGGGCATGTTTGCGGAAGCGCGAATAGACGACTTTCATGCCATCATGCGCAAACGGTGTGCATCGATGTTGCGGCGATTCAGGGGTAGCCCTAACAGTATTTTAGGTACACTGGCGGACAAGGTTGATGGACCATTTATCAGGCTCTGGGCTAGCAGACATGTGCGTGCACATGTTCATGTTGCCAATTAATGTTCCTCTATCTTTATTGTATTTTGAATTTTTGTGTTTACTAACATAGGCTAACTTCATACTAACACTATATGGATCTCTTGGTCTGAAATAAAAATTTGAATTTGAATTTGAATTTGAAATACGTGCAGTGAACTTATTCTTTAAATTCACATAATCGCATGAGATGGCGGCATAAGCTGGACTCCTTAAAGGATTGGCCCACAATCGCAGTAGACCGGGAAAAGTGGAAAGAGAGAAGAGAGGCCTTTGCCCAGCAGTGGGACAACACAGGTTTCTATTAATAATAGTAATAATTCGCATGTTACTTTTTCTGATCGGTTATTTATCACATGCGAGCACAAAAAGGTCATGAAAATAAAGTGTGTGATTCTCATTAAAGTCTATAAAAAATGGTATCTTCTAATAGTTCATATTAAAAGAAAAAGTTAGTAAAACTCTATTACAAACTATTGATATTTCAACTACTCGCCAAGCGGTTGGTCGACTCTTCACGTGACCAGAAGGGCTAGCATATATTTTTTTCTTTCTGTTTTAATTTATTTTAATTAATCCTAACTAGGCCTCTCTAATCTACTAAGTGTAACATAAAGAGCTTGCTATACATATTAGAAACTTATACAATTCAGACCACCCAGAAATTAGTTCAAGTTAGTTGCATACGAGAATCACAGAATTATAATAACATGTAATTAACTAAAAGCTAATACGAGGGAGGGTAATAAGTTATTCAATTATGTAGAATTATGGCTTCTATTCAAGTTTACATGCTGATTACGTTCCATAACGGTAGAACTTCCTTCCTTTTAGTAACATGAGGAGGAAAATGTTTGTGTTCTGCTCACACGAAAACGGAATGTCTCAATCTTTTATTTATTTTGGTGGATTCATTTAAGAAACCATCAAAACATAATCAGATTACAAAGGATTCGCAAAGTTATTGATATGACAGTAGCGAAAAGAGAAACTACAGTCCTACAGATATGTAAATCAATTCCTACTATTTATTTCATTGCTGGGTCTGAAAATTAGAAATAATGTTGAAGTAACCACTCAAGAGACGACGCTAGATCACTAATTTGCCTGCCATTTGTGCTCACAGTAATACTGGTATAAGTTGAGCATACCATGTGAGATGCTACAAACATTAATTTCTAATTAGCCAAAAAAATTAACTTAGCACAAAAAGTCCGATTCCTGAAAAAGTGAACCCAAAACACATACATCCCAGCAACCCACGGCGATACAGGAAACAAATCGGTTAACTTAATGCGGGCGTAATTCAGAAGGGCACATAAAAAGGCCTACAATAAGGCCGCATAAGCCGGCGGCCGATTGCGCCGCTCATTGTCACGTAATGTGCGCACAATATTGTCCTCTAAGCAGACCTTTTTGGCCGAAAGTGATGGACTAAGTTGCTTGATTAAGTGGAGGTAATACCTAGTAACCACATAGTTGGAATAAGGCTAGGCTGATTACCTGGTAGTCATTTTGAATCTGAATAAGATTATGAAATACTTACTTTGGTTAATAACGGCTGATTGTTAATCATCGGGTGTAATAAGTATTGTCTTTAAAATTGGGTAAAAATCCTAAGCTTACTTTCCCTTAATTAATACCAAAGTTGAAAAATGTAAAGCAAGTGTTGACGCGTCACAAACATTTTTATATGATACTAAACTATTATTAATCAGTCAAAAAACGCGCACCGATCATGTTAAAACATTACATACTAATGTGAAGCATGACAATATCAAAGGGTACTTACTCCATAACACCTGTCCATACCGGTCTCAAGTTCAAAAGGGCTGTTTACGATGAAAATTATCGTCTCGCTTTCCGATGTCACCCGACCAACCACAATAAAACCGCCACAAAATTCGTCCTCTCACCAACACAGTCATAAGGCCTCACAAAATCAGTGAGGCCTCAACACATCACATTACACGATACGGCCACTAAAATAAATACATACGAAACTTTACCACGACACGCTTTTAAATTCATGAACGCAACGCTCTCGAGGTGTCATTACAGAATACTGTACGTTTTTATTGAACAATAACCGTTCGTAACTACCTGCAACAGGTGACTTCTAGCCGTAAAAAGTTCCATCGACCCCTTTTTGACCTAACCCTTACTAAACAATACAATTTCAACTTTATCTTTAACACAATAAGGTTAGCATTCCATTATGTTTACAAGTTGATTAAATGGAGGAAATGAAATCTGTTGTCCCGTATTTTGTTGGTTTTTGTTCTGTAAACGCCATCTTAATGGAATGAAAAAATCTTCAGTTTAGAGCTTGCATTTGCTTTTAAAATAATGAAGTAGTTACGGATATAACTCTGTTACGAGTGGATCTCCTAATCATAATAACATTATGCAGTGGAAAAAGAATTTATTCAGTTACTGGGCCCTTTTGCTATGGCACTTTGCAAGACACGCGACAAACTGCAATCAATATCTTTGCAATTTTCATCATGGCGCTGCTTGTATAAAATTTCTTTACCATTACAATTTAATTCAATTAATTTATAAGTACCTGTGAGTATAAAATACTTCAAGGCGAACGTTACTCATTTCAGACTACCATCTAAAGATACTTATGAGAAGCGATACCGATGCCCGATATACATGAAATGCGTCAAATTTTACTGACCTAAACTTCAAGTGCTGTATTTTTAGCATCTGCAATACAGTATCTTTACTAAAGCCATACAACATCTTTTACTGTTTACAAGTTTCTCATAAAATCGAAAGTTGATCCCTTGCAAAGTTCGGTAATAATCTGGGAAGGATGTAACACACGAAATCGCTAGGTAACACGTCGCCTAAACTTGGCACAGTGACACAGTTGCTGAAGGCAGGTTTCAGACAGTAATTACAGCAAACCCAGTTACCAGCCCACTCAAATAATAATTTTAAAAATTCACACCGGCTCGACCCTGTGTTGAGTACCCCTGGTTTATCAACCAAGAAAATATCAACTTTAATGTACAAGTTATAAGGTTGAAATCCTGATGTGTGGGCCAGTGTTTTTTATTTGAAAGCAAACATACGTACCTCGATTAAATGGGGTGGCTAATAAAAAAATTGTTTTATTAATATTGTTAACTTTGATAATCTCTGAAGCAGAATTAGGAAGGGAATCGTGTTACGAGTTTTGTGAACTTTTAAGAAAAATAGAAGGAAATATTATCTTTTTTCGGGAAGACCAGCTTCAGGGCCAAAATAAGTTTTGAAATCTTTATTAAGAATTTGCTTGAATTTATTTTTTAATGTAACGCAAAATCAATACCTTCATTATTTAAATGTCTACCGCAGAAATCGGTGTACACGGCAAAATTATTAAATGTGCAATCTATCAATAGCAACATGCATTATTTAGGCAACTTATATGCTTTAGTCATTATTGTGTGACAACCGTACTAATGAAATAGCTGACTTTATCTTAAAATTCATATTCAATTTTATTCAAATCCAAGCCCGCTAAAGAAAATGCTAAACAGAAATACGGTAGAAAGAATAACATTTTACTAATCCGACTCAAACTCCCACTTGTCCGCTAATTGGAAAGATTTCCGGATATAGGTATAGGTAGGTATGTTTATGGCACTTTTGAACGTCAAAATTTACAAAAAATATAATTGATTCTAGTCGCCCCTTCCAAAAGGTAGTTTTCGTATGGAGAAGAATGGACAAGAAACTAAACCGTTACTCTTTTAAAATGTTTTACTATATTTTGTATACATTAATCATATAATTACGTATACGAGTAGGTATGTGAAGGCGATGCACCTAGAATAAAATTATTATACCACAATAGGTAAAAATAATTAAAAATCAATGACAGATAAACTAATTATGTGATAGATACATATTATGGTGCTCACATATTTACAAACAAGGTAAAAGTAGACGATTTTCCTAAAATTTTACAATTTATAAGTCAGTGTGTGAGAATGTAATCACAGAATGTAAAATCAATGTCATATAATCAAAAATATGTAAATTATACAATTAAATTAATAATAATAATAATAACCCCACCGCCGTATCTCTACGTTGACGTCGTGGTGGGGCTTGCGCGCTCCGAACTCTGGGTCTGTGCCGGTAGAGTTTACTTTGCCGGAACAGGTCTAGGATGAGGGGCCAGACCAAGAGAGATACAGAAACCCGCAAGGCAGCATGTGGCGAGCTGTTGGGCAGTAGCGACCCCACGGACCCTATGTCTCGGGAGAAATCTTGTTCCTCATCTCTGGCTTGCCTTTATTGGCCGGCTGGAGTGAACACTGACGAGGAACAGAGCTCCCACCTCATTCTTGCCTTAATTGGCCGGCTTGAGTGGAGATTCGCAAGAGCAAACGTGCTCGGAGGAAGGAAGTATTCCAGTAAGTGCTCGTAGGGATCTTGACCATCTTCCGGGCTCTGGGATTGTTCTGAAAGCCGTGGAATACCTCTCCACTCCTCAAGCACCTCAGGACATGTTGCCCCCTTGTCGCTACGTCACTACGTGCTAGCGACAGTTTTCGGGGGCCCGTTATTGAGTGTGCAAGTCACCCCCTGCCATTTTATCCGTGTACATATAAAACATTGATCAGGCAGGGGCCATAGGCCTTCCATAGTTCCAGGTCACCAGTCAACTTAAGCTACCCAAACCCATAGTCCAATATCTTTGTTTCCATATCCTGTAATAGTCCTACACCAACCGGGGGTTGTCCTTGGGTGTACTTGCATAGTATACACAGGGATAATCGTCGGTTCGTGCCTCATATCATTAAAAACGTCTAACGGGCCTCTGCGAGTTGGCTTTGGCCCCTCGTACGCCTTAAAAAGGTCCGGGACCCCAGGGTCCCGAGAAATGTCAAGAGACGTAAAAATAATAATAATAATATTTATTCCAAAATAATTACAAGGCATAAAAATTAGTACAGTTTTGCTTAAATGTAAATTATATTCCTAAGACTTACGTGCCTGAACTAGGTAATCCTGTGTTTCAGGCGAGAGGAGCTAAAATAAACTTATAAAATAAATAAACAACAGGTTGACAATAGATCACTAATTACATGTTGAAGAGCTTAACTCTTAGTTTCTAAATTTGATATACTTATACTTAACGTAGGTGAAATTTTTCACTTTAGCACAGTTAGTAAATTCTCTGTATCTTCGTAAGACATACTTTGGAGAGCATCCTTGAGAATTCTCTTACAATTTGTGTAATTCAGGGAATAAATGTTTGCTTTCGAGTTTAGTCTATTATAGAGAAGAGGACCGAGGTACAGGTAAAATTTGGAAACAAAAGCATGTTTTGTTGTATTTTGTGGACAAACTATATCTTTACGTCTTTTATTAGCATATGCAGTGCTATAGGGTAGAGCTCTGTGTTGTTTTAATACAATACCCACTATAAATAGCTGTCGAACTGTTAATACTTCACAAGATTTGTATAGGAGGTTAGTAGGAAAAAGGAAAGGGCGGAAAGTAGACACTTTGAGAATCGCCCTTTGAGCTCTCTCGATGGTTAGTAACATTGTTTTACCCGCTCCACCCCATGTGGTAATACAGTAGGTTAATATTGATTGACATAGAGCGAAGTAAACTTGTCTAACTAGTTTTGGGTCAGCAATATAGCGTAACTTTTTAAAAACAAATATCAGCTTCCGAATTCTACTATTTAAAGCTTGTATATGTTGTTTGAACGAAAGTGTTTCATCTATTATAACACCAAGATATTTTGTTGTATTTGTCATTTTAATATTGGGACAAACACATTGGTTATCTATAGGAATTGTGCAATAATGAGCATACAATGTCGAGGTAGTGCTTGTTGATATTTGCTTGCGCATCGAAAACTTAACGTAATTTGTCTTATTTGCATTTAGTGTTAGTGAATTGAGTTGAAGCCATTTATTAACAATATTGAACCCCTGTTGCGCAAGTTTGTAGACATTTTTTTCTGAATCAGCTGAAAATAGAAGGGCAGTGTCGTCAGCATAAGAAACAATTTCGCCGTGATCTAGATTTAGGTTACAAAGATCGTTTATGTAGATCAAAAATAATGTAGGCCCTAAAATACTTCCTTGGGGAACTCCGAAGGACGTGTTTTTTTCAGTATCGCTGAGAACATTACCAATCCTTACACATTGGGTACGGTATTCTAGATAGCTCTTAAATAGTTTCAGCTGGGTGCCTCTGATACCTATGGCTTCAAGCTTGTGCAACAGAATAGGAATAGAAACCGTATCAAAAGCTTTGGCGAGGTCTAGAAAGATTCCTACTGTGTGGTTACCATTATCAAGTTCTTGTGCTAGATAATCAGTCAGGTGGTGCACGGCATCGTCTGTTGACATTTTAGGCCTAAATCCAAACTGCCGTTTAGATAAAATTGATTTATCCTCCAAGTATTTGTAAAGCCTTTTATTCATAATTTTTTCTAATATTTTAGACATAGTAGGCAGTAAGGAAATAGGTCTATAATTTGTTATTTGATCTTTACTGCCTGATTTGTAAACAGGGACAACAACAGCTTTTTTTAGGCACTCGGGAAAAAGACCTAAAGATAAACATTTTTGGAAAATATAAGTTAGTGGCGGTCCCAAAATGTGCTTGAACTGTTTAATAATTTTATTTGATATGTTATCCCAGCCAACTGCACAGTCGTCCTTCAAATTCATAATTATCGTTTCAACCTCAGTCTCGTCAGTGTCTTGCAACACAAAGGATGATAAAATAGTGTTACACGAAAATGGTGTGCTTGTTAGATATTGTGATTGGCCCTGAACTTTTTCAGCCAAACATTTACCAACATTAACATAGAAATTATTCGCAATGTTGGCAGATGCTAACTGTGATGAGTGTGCTTGTAATAAACCTGAAGATGACTGATTTAGTTTTGAGATATAACCAGATTGTAGCGGTAACAGACAGTTATAGCCAGTTATAACCGCTTTTCCTATTTATTTTAGAGGCGGAAAGTGCGTGTTTTTCTCATAAGAGCTCTATATAGCCAGATGGAACTATTTATAATCGCTTTTCCTATTTATTTTAGAGGCGGAAAGTGCGTGTTTTTCTCATAAGAGCTCTATTATGTATTTTGATAGTTATTCCTTCGCGACGTGGGAATGAAAGAGATATATAACTTGTATTATGTACTTATCTTTTGTGTGGTGAATGAATTGACGTGAAGAATGGGTAGTTGTTTCGTGTAAATATTGGCTGGTTCCCTATTGTTGTGCTTAAGTGGTATTTTTGTGTAAGACATTTTATGAAGAGGTCGACACCGACTACTTACATAATAAAATTCGGAGCCTGAACTCTGCTTACTCTCTTTCGATATGACTATGCCAGACAGATGTAATTATGTTCTAGGTCTTAAGTATGAAGATGAGAAAAGGATTTGGCAAAAATTAATCGTGCGCAGCCATGAAAAAATAGGAACTGCAAATCCTACTATCTACATACCATAAAAACACATTTCTCTCATCTATTTACACTTTACTAACAAACCTTAAATATGAGTCTCCAAAAAATCACAAAGTTACCAAAAAAAACGTCACTTACGTATTTATCACTGCTTTTATCTTCTTAATTAGGACACTTACCTGGAAATAACAAACACAAAATTAATGAACGTAGTCAAAAGACTAAATATTTTAATAATTAGGTTATTTATCATTAATACAAGAGCCTACGAAATAAATTCTAACAGGTGTGAATAATTAATTATCCAGTTGCCATGGCAACGGATAGTCGGCTGCTATTAATCAAGAGTAATAATAACGTAGCTTATTTCTTAAAATATAGTCAATTTATAAATATAGGTAAGAAGATATTTTTCAGATACTTGAATTCTTAGAAATACATGAGTAATTATTTTGTTTTTAATCCCAGTTTGTAATGTGTATTTTTTTCTTATCTTTTTCTAAAAATATCTAATTACGTATTCACTAAATTAATCAACAATTAAAATAATAATTAATTTCAAGGTAAGCAGTGGTGGCACAGTAGTAACGGCCACGACTTACGAGTTGTAGTTCATAGGTTCGAACCCCACAAGGCGCTTTAGTTTGTGTAAATTATTTCATCACCACTACTCTCAAAACGGTGACGGAAAACATTGTGAGGAAACCGCCCAACAAGCAAAATAATCCTGGAATGCGATTTTATAATGCTACGTGGACTTATAAAACTCCGATGATAGTTTTGGTGGTTGCTACTGCGCTTTTAACAGCATAAATACATGCTGATTTTACTCAAGTACGTTTAATCCTATAATTTGTATTTATATCGGTATGTAGGATCATATTTCTTGAAAAATATAGGATCAAGACTCCTATAAAAGCATGAAACAAGAGTAATTGCACTCAGGAATAATTACTCCGGTAACTCAGACTTATATGCGCCTATAAGATAACATCTGCGGACCATTTAAATCTTAATACTCCTGTAGGAGCATGTACCAGGAAGATATGCTCTGAGGAGCAATGACTCTTGTTATTTTTACTTATAACCTCATATAAGCTAATATTTTATGACCAATTTAAGTAAATTAAAGTCAAATTACTGTAAATCATTTATGTATCTGGTTTGGTTTTACATAAACTTAAAAGTAAGTGTTAAATGAATTACATATCCACGTTTAAAAAATAATAAATCACCAAGATTATAACAGCACTCGGTAGGATAAAATGTTCTCTATATCGATTTATCGTATGCCGTTTTAAACCTAGACATATTTATATAGGCATTCTACAGTAGTGTTATTGTGTAAGTAATCACAAACAATCCTGGTTAAAACTCTTAAGAAGCCACTTTTGCTTGTAACGACCAGTACAGGCGAAAACGCGCTTTATATAGTTTTGCAAATTCTATTGTAGGATTTGATTTGAATCGATTTTCATCTGGGCATTCCGGAACCCTAATCGGTAAAAATGGCGAATGTTTTTCGGTTTTGAGATAACCCAAAATAGAACCAATATACTTCTATTGGTACTATGTCACACTTGGAAATGCTCAAAATACTTATTTTAGCACTATGTCATACTTGGAAATGCTCACTAAGAAAATGGCAGCTGCCTTTCATAATATTTATTTAATATTAATTAATACTAAAATGTAAATAAGCAAATTTCAAGAGGCGCTTTAATTTTTTTATCAAGACCATGATAGATTTCACAGAAAATTCACATTCCCCTACGAATAAGCTATAAGACTAACAATTTGACAACAATAAGATTTTGTGTTTCTACTAAGGTTGACATTAATAAATTCTGATTCATATAAATACTTCCCCTCCAGATTTAAAAAAAAAAAATTACAGAGCACAACTAGCGATACACTCGACTGTTCACAATATATTATCGAAGCATTTCTAGGCGCGTATTAATCTCATTTTTGACTATAACTTACTTATATTGAGATTTACAGGAGTAATTGCATTGACGTAACTCAATTACAGGAGCAATATAGGCGTGTATGGCATTTCAGCGGTCTAATATAAATACGTTGTAAGTAAAAGTAGACTTATAAAGTGGGCCCTTTTCGAGACTTATAAGCGGATATAAGTCTCATATAGTCCTCGATAAATGATGGTTCTAGGATAGTTTAAAAACTACTTTTTGCTAGTTGGGCGGCATGTCCTAGAACCAAACATTCGAAGACATGTGTGACATCTACCAACCCGCACTGGGCCCGCGTGGCGGCCCGCTTCCTCTCACCGACGGGAGGCCTGTGTCTCAGCAATGGGAACAGGTTGGATATGCTAAACTTCTTTTTGTATAGATTTAGACTGCTGCATTAAGTACATAATTTATTAAGGCTATCTGAAAAAAAACGAATGAATCTCCTTAAAAACATCGAAACAATAACTATTTCGTTGATCTCCCATAATAACAATTTCCATTTCCTTAGCGTTTTCAATCGACTTCATTCGGATCCGGTCCCGCGCCAGCATTATCTTTAAATACGTTAATAGCCGGAGATTACGCATATTATCCGGACTTTACCCGGAGTTAAAACATTGTACATAATATCGTTTATCTTGAATTGATATAAAAATAAAACAGTTTTATTTTCGGGTTGATGTGCAAAATATGGTAAATATTTGAGTTTATAAAATTCTTATTTTATTTTAGAATATGGTTTGTTTAAAACTTGCGTTACATTGTACTAGTTCTATGAAAGAACACAAAATCTGAGGAAATGCCGTTTCCCACAGCAACAGAGAGAGAGTTGTTCCGTAAAAATCTAGGTACAGTCATCCGTAAGTCGGTGGTTACACTTAAAGCTGCCCTAGCGTAGTATGGATTTTCAATAGTGTAAGAGCTCAGCTCTTACTGTATGTATTACCACAGACGTGCTGTTTACTGTACTCTTAACAAGGCCAACTCTCTTCAAACCTGGTAAACGCAATATATACGGGAGTGGCATCAACATTCGAACCTTTAACGCAGCTAGTCAGTAAGGTAACGGGGCTAATTCCTCAGAGTTAAATCACATACCTATTATTTTTAACTTCTACATTTTGTAGGTTTCAAGTCCATGCAAAAAGAGAAAGAACAGATCCACAACAGATAACGCAGCAATAGCAAAAAAAAACCAATGGCAACACATAAACATCTTAGCGACGAATTACCCGGGTGTTACGGGTATTAGCCTGGTCTACCCGGTGCCGGTGTTACCCGGGCGAGCAAGCGGTTTAGTCGGCTTTAAACCCGGCTTTTAAAATTAACCGCAGGCTTGCAGCTGTAATCACTCTAAGTTGCATAGTGTGAATTGTATTGTAGATTATGATGACGTTCCTTTTAAGTTATAGAAATAATAATTGTTAATGACGCTATAAGTGCAGAGGCTAAAGCACTGGAATTTACACTACGGGTCGCAAGATTCATTCAAATACAAATATGCAGATTATTGGTGCAGGCTTCTATCCAGATGGGACGTCTTTTGGCAGACAATAATGATACCGATGATGGCCTAACTATATGTTTTGAAGTCTGAAGTTCGATTTGCGCGCGATGTAAACCCAACCTCAGTCTTAACAGTAACCTAAAGAAGCTCAAAGTTAAAATGCCACAAGTATAAAGCGAGCTCATCAAAATAAAAACACTCTAAGACCCCTTTCTCCCTTTCTTTGTCAAATTTATTTGTGTAACATTTTACAAAAGACACAAAAAACCCTTAATCCCTCCACAAAATAACAATGCGACATATAACAGAATCCAGAGAGTGTTAATAAGACGCCGGTGGCAGACAGATCGATAGCGAACTAAAATTGTAACCGGTCGGCGTACGCTGATTGAGAAGAGCAAGTCGTTTTTGGGGACAAGAGAGATTAACTTGGAGGATTTTAAAATCACCTGACAATTAGCACTTTTTGAAAGTAACGATGTACCTACAGATTCAAATCCTGTTGTAATCAACTCATATAAATTATTTTAAAATTACTCCCTTGCTGGTCTAGGTCGTGAGTAGGTAAGCGTGACCGCTTGCTGTTGCTGAGCGTAGGGTTCTAGTTTGAATCTCAGAGGCGGGCTTCTAACCTAACAAACTTCGAATTTGTGTCTGGAGGGCTTATCGGCAAAACACTGGTAAGCTGCCGACCCCGAAATGAAAACACGCGAGTCATGTTTTAAAACTAGCAAACAATACATAAAAACAGTTATTCCCAATACACAAATATACAAACCCTTCATTTCAAATACCCACTAGTTTCCCGTAACACTCAACCCTTACAAAACGAGTCGGGTCTGTTAGACCCACACGCGTAATTAACTGGCAATTGCTCCATTACACAAACCCTTTTAGGTCTGCTTTGGTGATTATGTGTCGCTTGTCGATTACCATTGTCGACCGCGATAACGTCGGTCTAGCGGCCCTGTTTATCGAATTCTGTCATGTCATGTAAGGATAAGTAGATTTAAATCGTACATGGGTTTGTCTAACAGGATGTTTTCAGTTGCAGTCCGGAGTCTAGATTTGTGCTAATAGGCTCGCCCCCTATACTTGGGACTTAAATATATCTGGCGAAATGTGGGTGTACTATAGGTACACTTCTGCTTTACCCTTCGAATATTCGGGTATTATGATTCAATCGTACGTGAGTTCTGTAAAGTAAATAATATTAAGTTTCACCGTAATAAAACCTCGTTTTTAATTAAACTCACCGCATTCATTCGAGAACAGATGAATTATTATTTACCTTGTTAAAATGGTTTTCCTGAAATTGCAGTATGTGATGAGAATTTGGGCTGTTGATTTTATTTCTCTGAGTACAGATCATGGAGCGCTTAAAAACCAGCTGACTTACAGACAGAGTTATTTAAATATGTACTAAAATTAAAAACTCTTGTTCTCGAGTCCTCTATGAAAATATGAAATTACCTAGAATTACTCATAATACTAACTTATCTGCACGCATTAATTACCCCGTTCCTCTCAGTTGATTTCCAAACCCTGCGCGCACAATAACATTTATTCTATTATCTGTAACGGTCTAACGATCCCAAACAAAGTACCTAACAACAAGACGAGATAAAATGTAATATGATAAAAGCTTTCACAAAATCCCAGTGCTCCTAAAAATAGATTACTTACCAACGAACCACATTAGACCACAGCTGAACGTAACAAAGGTTCATCCATTTAACCCTAAAATGGTAGGTAAATAATTTTAAAGTTAATAATTAAAATTGTCGGCCGCAAACTGGACGGACAGAGAATTAAAATGAATTAAATGCAGCGCGCTGGATATGAATAAAATCAACCGCTGGTCGGAATAATGTGACCACTTTGTATGCAAGTCGTTGGAGGGAGATAGCGGCGCGGCCGCCGGATATTGTTAGCTATTATTCCGGTTATTTCTAATATTAAATAAAGTTTGAAATAGAGATACAATTTAGATGTGGGCTTTAGACGTTTAAAATAGTACATTAAAATAACTAAAAACATCGGATATACTTTACACGCAAGACGCGCCCCTATAAACCTAACGAGAGCTGCAATTTATTGAGCTTTTATCATATCTTATCTGTTGACGACACGGTTGGCGCAGTGGCTGAGCGATCGACTGCTGCGCAACGTGTCGCGGGTTCGATCCCCGCACGGAACAAATATTTGTATGATCTGCAAGTAGTTGTAAATAATAGTTCAAGAAACGTAGCTAAAGTAATTGGAACTTATATTCTAACTACAACTCAACAAATGGCAAAATTCCTCCCGTATTACTCAGTATTCCACTCAACATAACTTTACACTCCATTTCTAGACATTTTTCAAACAAAACACGAGCACAAATGTATATCTACCCCTCCTACAATATTCATTAACATTCACCGACTTATTTTTGCAGCTATGAATTATAATTCACAGCAGCTCCGTTAGAGGGCCGTCAGTCGTAATTAAAATCAGCCGATTGTTCTGCAATTTACTCTTAGTATCCTACTGATTTATATATTGTGATTTATATATTCAATAAGTTTAATTACATAATTTATGCTGGTATGGAAATTATAAAACAACACAAATCTAATACTTAACATGATTTAAAAAGAATATTCCATCTAGGCATAATGAGATTTTAACACATGAAGATTCCTAGTAGGTACTTATACTCTTTTAGATCGATACTATTAGGGTACATAACACCCTTCAGAACTGCGATACGACCACCAGGCTCAATCACTCGATAAGTAGAGATTACATAGACCTTCCTCCTCAGAAACTAGCCGTCGCGCGTCGCTTCTACAAAGCATTCACGATGAGACGGTCCATATTATCGATTCCGTAACAGATGTGACCGGTCCAATATCTCTTCAGGTTCAACCTAACGGAGTTAAAGATATTTTCTATTAGATCCTACACTATTATTATTTTAAGATGGTTCAATAAAAATATCCCTTTCAGAAATATGTGCGTTAATAACCCAAAGTGGAATAGTTAAACGCAGATAACTATTAAACTTCAAAGCCATTCAAGGTCGATTTAAACAATAGAACTAAATTTTAATCCCACAATCCACAATAAAGCTAACAATAAAATGTTCCCGCGAAACAAAATGGCGTGTTTTATTGTTAAAGTTGAATAAAATCAGCGAGGGATGCGGCGGTGAGTAATGGGCACCTTTTGTTTGTGGTTAATTAGCAAGCGGCCGCTGCGGCCTGCGCTCCGATACGCGGTCGCCGCCGCGCCGGCCCGCCGCGGGAGGGTTGACGCCACTACAATACGACGGGCCCGAAAGACCTGATAGTTTGCGGCGGACGAACTCAGCGTGAGATCATGATGCAGCATTTTGAGGGTTACTTATTATTATTTAGTCACAGCTTTAGGCCGACATAATTCCTGGAATTAATAATACGACTTAGTTAACAGACGCTACAGGACTATAGTAAGGTAGATTAATTTATTATCTAGGTACATAAATTATTATTTATTTTAATCTCATATTCTCACAGTAACCGCTGGGAAATAAAAAGAAACCCTGACAAAGCTAATTTTCCTCTGGCAAAGATTGCAAAAGTAAATACCAGGAACCTGGTTAGTTAATAACGTTAATAATATTGCTGCAAACGTTTTGCAATTTAGAACAGAAGTTATTCTTCGTGTGACGACATTTTAAAACGATTGCAATACAGTTCGTATTGGCTTTACGATTCCAGTGAACCGAAAATAAGGGCCATCAAAACCTGATAGAACCTTTATGGACATGTCAGCTGGAAAATGTTGAGTCCTGGGCAAGCTGGCTCATAGTACGTCAAAGAGAATAATCCTGAAAGTAGCGACAATGTTCAACATACTTGAAGGCGAGCTCGCTGATGACCGATCTATGTAGCTGTTAATTTAGAAGCTCTTTTTTATGATACCTACCTGTTCTAAAGTTAATGTCAAACATGAATGTGCTTTTAAGGTTACAAGATGTGCTACTTAGAAATCTATAGTATATTTAGGGACGACGACGTGGTGTTAATAAGAATAGAACACGCTAGTGTATACGTAGTTTACAGGGAGCGTCTGTATTTTTGTCTGCAAAATTTACGCTAATGTGGAAAGTAAATTAAGTACCTACCTATAGTTTTACATTTACATCCGGGGTCGGATTCTATCACTTATTCGGAAATCTGCTGTCAACTTTAAGGTTCTAAGATTTCTAGACCAAAAAATCAATATCAACCTCAGCTAACAATGGTCTGTATAAGAAAAGAGGCCGTTTGCCTCGCAGTGAGGCGATACAAACAAGTTTTATATAATTATACTAATCTGGGTTACTACACGATTTGTCAGTAGACAAACTGAAAAACCCTTTCAGAAACCATGGCATACTTGCACAAGTAACAATTTTTCCGCACTACTAGTGGGTTTGTCTTCGTTAAAACGCAGTGTGTGGCGCGAATGTGGCGTGATTACGGCTCACATTGGTGGCTTCATTAGAGCGCGGTCTGCGGGACCCGTTTCGTCGATATGCGGTCTCTGCGGACGCGCGGCAGTGAGAGGGTTACCCGTTTAGTTCATATTAAATTTGTGTAATTTTTGTTAAGAGTCTTAATTTTAGTAAATGATTGTAATATTTTTTATTGAAGCATAATGATATGCCTACTGAAATTGTTTTTCCCTTTGATATATTTTTATCTTAAAGGTTGATATCTCGGTCGCAAAACAAAAGATGACAAAAGAAAGGGAGAATCACTGTGTTTATTCTTTGTTGACGAGTCCCCATTCCCCCAATCAGATTGCAAGACTTGAAGAACTTTCTCCAAACCTATCATATTTTTGTTATCCCCCCAACCGTGGATTAAACTTAACCCTCAAAGCAGATTCCATACTCATCAAATTCGAAAGTAATCCAACAAAACTCGAAAAAAAAAAACATCTCAAAACGAAAATATAAGAATTTCTTCAGAGTTTCCAAGTTAAAACCGGTTGGGGAGAATCAAAAGAACCAAATGAGTAAGTAATTACTGCGGGCAACTCAAGCCGATTCTTTTGAGGGGAACGAGAAAAAAAATATATTCGGGAAGTGTCCGACTGATAGGCCGGATGCACGCGGGCGACTGTCGCCGATGCGATTAGTCGGCGACGACTTTTTAGTGGAAGTTTTATGCTTGGAATCGAGAAGGATATTGAGTTGTCGGCGACGACTTTTTAGTGGAAGTTTTATGCTTGGAATCGAGAAGGATATTGAGTTACTTCTGCTTTGTAAAGCAAAAGTCACGATACCAAAAGGTAAAATTCAATTTACTCTATCAATTTTACCCTTTGGTATCGTGGTATTTATAATTCTTCCTTTTAAAATGATTTAACAATCAACAAAAATATTTGTAACAGCAATCCGATACTGCAGTTACAATTTTAGTAGTATCCAATACAAAAATATGCCAATAATAATTTATATTTACCTTTATTTTGAACCGACATAAATATCATTGAACGGGATGGTAAACGGAGCATTCAATAAGCACCAATAGCACATAAAATAATCCAACTCCTCTATTCATAAACCAAACAAAACACAAAACCGATTGAAAAAACAAACAAATATGAATAATACAAATGCACATTGAATCCAACATTTCAATGCAAGCGAACAACTTCAAAGTTTAAATGTCGTTGCGACCCGCTCCTGGTGAGGTTCCAAAATAGTTGTCGCGACAACTGTAGCCGGCTTTAAATAGAAGCAAGCACTTGCATTTTATATCTCAAAACTTACATTGAATTCTTGGGTCAACGGCTTTTGGAATAAATATTAGAAACTGTCCGGGATTAACATATTTGGAGAATAAGAAGAGGCTTGGATTAGTACCTAGAAGTGGAACTATGCAAAAAGTAAAAAAAAAAATAGAAGCTTGTATTTTATTCGATTTATATTTGGGCTGCTACAAGCAGTTTTGCAAGTACTTGCAAGTAAGTTTGCTCATACTTGCAAGCAGTGTATGATAAACACACTACAATTTAATGTTATGCAACAGCAAATTGTATAGGAGATAGTGTTTAAATTATGTATGCAAGTAACTTACAGTGCACTTCAGACTATGATATTCTTTGAATTGCTCACCTCTTTAAAAACTTTTCTTTACACAAGACAAGATAATCCGTTACTAAATCATAGCAACTACAGGATGCTCACAAAACAACAAGAAAAAAAGATAAAACCAGCAGCAAAAATATGTGGATAGTTGAAAACATTCCAATTGTTTTAACTTCGCTGCATCGCCAAGTGTCCAGAATATATAATTTATGAGCTTTCAGCGCTCTTGTTTTCGCTTTATTCGCTCCCACTCCGAGCGGGGCATGAATTTTGATATTAATTATATTATTTAGTATGATATTACATCACCCTGTGTTTGTGATCCAGGTAGGAACGTTCCGACGGTGGAATTTATTTATAAAGTGTGTCTGTCTGTGCGGGATACAGGCAGACGTTAAGTAGCAAGTGTTTCTATTGTATTGCAGGAGAAAAGAATCTCTAGAGCAAGTAATATGGGAAGAAAGGGCAAAGGTTAGCGCAAAGCATACATCACACGGATCAAAGAGGAAATGGAGATCTCGACATAAAACATTCAAGAATTTAGACTAAATCTGGGGGTGCAACAATAACTAGGTTATGGCTTTTGAATGACAGAAGAAGTTATAGTAGAATCTGTTTGTACGTTTGTAATGGTGTTTTAAAACTTTCAGACAGATTCTAATAGACCTTTTACCAAAAATATTTACGAAGAAAGTCACAGCTATTTTATAAAATAACTTCGACAGGTGCCGATAGTAAAGTGACGTGCTTACTTTAAAAGAAAATACAAAATAAGCTAAAAGCTATCTTCTTAAACATGCAAAATGCATCAAAATTCTATCTCTAGAACATTTTCTACATAAATACTTTGAAACCTAACTAATGGGCAACATATAAACACTTTTATGCAGTGTATGGTATGAGGTTTATTTCTCCGAACGAACTATTTTACAAGCGAGCTATTTTTACAGTCGAGCTATTTTCCAGGTGCGAGTACATTCCGATAGTGGCGCCATCTAATGTGTACTAATAAATCTTGAAAGAATCACAAATGTACTCCTTTCAGGAGGATAACAGGGATTTTCTTGAGATGGTGTTGATATATTTGTAGTTGTTACTTATTATATAGAACCGAGTATACCCGCGGCTCTATTCACGAGGTTTTCTATTTTTCTTGAATGAAATAGTTTATAAGGCTTTGCACAGACCTGAGCCAAAACTGTCGTAAGACATTGTTGCTCTATGAACACAATAATGGACCGCACCCTCGTAACAAAATAGTGTCATGATCTATGTTGTCAAAAATCTACAAGAAATTGATTTGTTAAGATAAGTCTAGTCAACATAACTGGCGAAATGTGGGTGAACTATAGGTACATTTCTGCCTAACCTTTCGGGGATTACGGGCGTGGTGTTATATGTTGTCTATTCTGTTTTCTTCCTGTGCGCACTATATTATATAATGATGGTGGTTAACCCTTATAGTCGAAATGGCCATCGAACGCTTTGTCAGTTCTTATTGTCATTTTTTTATCCATTGTCAAATGATCCACGTTTTAAACTAGTCGGTGTTATGAAAAATGTTTCTGAAGTGTTTCACCAGCCTGTAATACCTAAAGAGTATTTCTGCGCAGTCCATCAATAAATCTAATATCATACTCTCAATGTGTTGTACTTTGATGGATCACGTCCGTTCTTGCACTATGTATCGCCTCGACAGCTTTATGTAATTCGCATTGAACCTTTAAGCAAAATTCAACCTTGTCACTGCAATTTAAGGTTTAAATCATTCTTTAGAGAGTGAGTGTTAAGGCGTTATGTGCCAGGGTCTAAATATAAATCCTATATGGTATTGCAGCAGTGACGTCCGCCGTTAAATTTTATTAACCTTTTGTATTTAAGGACTGAAAAATTGAAAAACATATTCTCAAAATGTTCTCTGTTTAGTGTCAGTGCATCATCACATTGACCCGTACACGTCCACTAATAAACATGTACTTTCTAACTTTCCAACAGGCAAAAGTCTAAGGTAGAAATTAACTGATCGCCATATAATAAGAGAGGAATAGCCAAAAACTATACAGTTGACAATCATGAATTCTAAGCAGAATATAAAATGAAATCTAACCAGGACATAACTTGCCAAGCTGACATAAAATACCACATCCATGGGGCACATACGTAAGTACTATAGGTAAAATATGCGCGTTGTCATGGGAGCCGAGACAGATAGGGACACAAATCACGGTGCGCCCGCCATGAATTATTGGTGCAACAACACATCGGCTAAGCACCGCACTACATCTGCGTCAAGGCTGCTTACCCCAAAAGGTTTAATTTAATCGTGATTAAATGGTATAAAAAGTTATGATAAAGATAAACTGGTGATAATGAAATGGCTCACGAGTATTATAGAAAATACGTCATAGCAAGTGCTCATACACACGAGCGAACCTAAAAAACATAGTTATTTATAATAGTAATAATAGTGTGAAGAGAATGATTAAAGATCCGATTGGTCGATTTGTTTGTCGTTTCAGCCACTGTCCGGACTAACCAATAGAAAACTACAGTTAACAATAATTCTACATAAAACGGCCTTCTCTAAAAAACTAGTTTCATTTTAAAAACCAATTACTAACTCAATAACGATTACTCCTAATACCTATAATTATTATACCTACCACATAAATAACAGTCATCAAATGGCATTAAAATTCGTCGCCAACATCTTTATTAATGTCTTCTGCAATACAGCTAACTAAATCGTCGCCCTACAATGTACCATCATAACTGAAACTGACCCACTTTTCAGCTCCATTCTGCAACTTAATACAATTGTAGACAGGTGCTACTCCGGCACTAAAGTGTCACGGACAATATCTCAGTATTGGTGTTTAAAGTGTAGGGAGACAATATAACATAGAGTACAAAAGGTTCATTCCAATCATACGCATTGGTATCAGAGTGCATGAATCAAGAGCATGAAGTAAGGAACGGGCAACTAATTTTTGACTAACTGGCCGACTACTCAAAAGTGCCTGTAAATTGTTTAAGTTACATAATTACTTTGACTTTTCTTATTTATAAAAGAAGCTAGTTACTTTCATAATGCATTGCAAATGCCTTTTTCATACAGGCATAGCTAAATTATTAATCGTCTTGCACTCTGTGTAAGCAATTTTGGAAAATTAATACTGTAGTTCTAAGTGCAGATTTTATCAATGAAACTGGCGATCATCACATCTATACCGCGTTCAAGAGCTGTCAGTAACAATATTTCAAAACAATGATGACTCTGACACCTCTTGAACGCCGTTTACATGTGCTGATCGCATTCAGTTTCATTGGTAAAATTCGCCCTTAGAACTACAGTTCAAGTATATTCCTGTTAACCGAAGCCGTTTAACTAACGAACTAATTCCTTTGACAGCTTCTTTTCACATGAAGGAAAAATAGAGACTTGGTTTTCTGTTACTTCTTACACTATGGTAACAGTATACCTAACCCCGGCTTCCCCTGCCTCGTATATTGCTTTCAACTTTTATGAAATGGGACTATAACGATTATTATATTCTGCAGTAAAAGTCTGCATTGTTGGAACATTGTATTAATAATATCTAGGTTATTATGGCATAAACTCGCTATTAAAATAGATTTATATTTTGATAGATCAGCTATGTTTTCAGAATCTGTCTTATCGGTAACTATGTAGATAAACACAATGAATATTGTTGAATTATATTGAAAGTTACTGAGATTGTTACCAGCAAACAAAAACCTCGACATGTGCCTGTCGATGCCTCGAGATGAGCGCAAAGCCACCGATGAAGACCTTGTAAAATACAGGAAATTTTCTAAAATAAAATATCGCGCCTTCCTTCAATTCAGAATTCCAGGTAAATACCCTACACTTAACTCAACAATAATCCCAACCACAAAGCGAACAAAGGGCAAAATTTCAATACTACCTCATAATAACATTAACAACATATATAACATTTTCAATAATAGTAGAAAACGGAGAATTTTCTTTATAATCTGAGCACAAAGAAATCGACGGCTCTGCCCCATTCGTCATGTTGACACCTCAATGGAAGGAACCCTACAATTATTTACTTAAAAGCGATGTGGAGAAATAACGCTGTTTATTGAAGAAACGTTTTGCAATGGATTTCTTAAGTTGTTCATAGAATCTAGATTTGAATTAGGTTTACAGAAATAGTATCTTTAGGAAAAAAATATGAGTACTGATTTTAAATCTATGGCTCGTTTAAAGGAGGCATAGTATCAAACCTGAATGATCAAAGAACTTCAAGAAGTCTTATACTTTAAAGATAAACCTTACCTATTAATAAACGCAAGGAACGAAACTAAATGTTTCGCAAAGCTAAATTAAAAACATCCACCAAGAATAAAAATCTAGACCACAATAAAAAGCTTATATCCAGCTTCATCTCAAGATGAACTCATTTTCTAACTTAAACCAATCACTTAAGCAACAACAGAGTAGACACAGACAAGATGGCGAGCGAACTAAGTTGACGAACAAACGCACAAGTTGGACGCTAACCACGTTTAAGTTATTACGCCAATTTCAAGCACAGCAGCGCTTTGGATATTACATTGTAGAATTACTACGGAGACAGTAATTTTGAAGCTAGAGCGTTAGTACTATTTTAGAATCAATACTGCAGTGAATATTGCATATACTGGTAGTTGAGAATTGGTTATTGTTGTCAATTATTGCAACTGTTAGATCATTTTCAGTTGCAGTTGTTATGAAAGCATCTTCGTCTTTAGCGTCCTCTACTTTTACTTGATGATTCAACACCTACCTACTTTTGCATTATTGGGTATAAAGATCAGTTACCCTTCGTTTATGGTTGTTTTATAGTCTTAATGCACTGAAAAATAATAAAGTCAGTGGCTTACAAATTCCAAGCGCTAGTGTTGCAAATTATTATCACAACAGCCGCAAGCATTTCACTACTCATAGTTATCCAGCTAGGCAAGTTAAATGGCAACCGCAAAGCCAGTACAGATTCACGGATTTACGGATCCCAATACGTCCAACATTAAACCAGACAGCCTAAACAGGGCAGCTAGTGATAATGGCTGAGTAATTCCCCAACTGTGTGTTCGAGTTACTGGCGCGAGTAGGAACAAGTTATAGAACAACTGGCGCGAGTGCCGGGTGACTAATCACGTTATGAAGTTATCATTCTAGCCCAGGGGACACACGGCCAGCAAGTTCACCTAGCTTTTTGTTTGGATACAAGTTTGGTTAACTTCTGCTGGAACTACTCGTAGCTGCAGTAGGTCGATTCTAAGTGCAAGTTTTTTGTGAAATTTTGTAATTGGCAAATGAATTACGGCTTCCCCTGGATATACAATAAACTATTTAGAAATAAAAATAATCCATATACGAGTACAGACAACAATTATAAAAAGGTATTTCTTATCAGAGCTAAGTAAGAGCATTGAAAACTTGCTAATACATTAGCACAATTTATGAGCTAGGGATCCACCAAGGTCACATGCACTACAAGTATCTGTTCTTCGTCAGTTCTGTTTACATCTCAACTGTAATTACAGTGGTATTTTCATCTACTTACCTAATTTTATCTTTAGACTTTATAGGTGAAATGTAATCAAGATAATTATACTTTTATGATGAGGTGTAAAGTACGCCAGCTGTTTTGTATTTACGTTACTTCGGCTACACGATTTTGTTTTCGTGGCTGTTTGCCGTGTGGCCTTTTTCCAGTTTTTTATTGTAAATAAAAACATCGAATTCAGATTTTCATTGAAGCGGTTCAAATTGCTGTAGGTGTTGTCACTACTACTGCGTTTTGGGGGACTGTCTTATGTAATTTTGACGTTCGAAAAGTGCTGATTCTCAGCCTAGTTTGAATAAATGACTTTTGAATTTTGAATTTTTAACTACTGTCAAATATAATGGTGACGCTTCCAGAAGTTAGCAGTACTCCCAAATGGTTGAAACCCCAAAAGCCGATACGAAGGCAACAATTCTGAACATAACATGTTAAGAAGTATCCAAGCGATATTAGTATAAACGATAGAAAAAGAAAAGTAGAATATAAATAATACGTTCAATATCTTTTCTACCCGTAGCTAACTGGCCCGGTAACGAGTGCAGCGTGATTATTGATGACCATCATTATCTGTTTCCTCAAGTTCTGCTATTCTTTGCGCCGTACTTTGTAGTTGTTACTCATTTTAACGATGCCTGTGTTCCGTTAGAAAACTAACAGAGGTTTTTCTCATAAAGGAAGGGTTATTACTGGGTTTTCTTTTTAAGCTCCTGTGTTATATTTTTCTGATCAGCATAAGAGCTTTTATAGGAGAATAAATTTTGTATTATATACCTTACGTACAGAAATGGAGATAACCACTATACCTACACTATATAACTATATTATTATTTTGATGGTAGTCAAATAAAATACATGAAAAATAACGGCGATCAAAGATACAGAGACAAAAAAAGATTCACCAAACTATAAAACGAAAAACACATAATCATTTTTCCATAACAAAAGGCCTAGTTGTGCGAGAGACGCGTGTTTCCGGCTCCGGCACGAACGAATAGGAAATTAAAAATAAAGAACACTGCGAATGCAGAAAAGGAACATGAACTGGCTTCCTCTATCAATTAGTTTGGCTTTATTGGATGCGAGAATCATAACATAAACTGATAGTTCCGGTAATTCGTTAGATGAATGAATTTAAATTTTAAATGCAGTATTAGTGTCTTTTAACTGATTATAATACGTGTCATGCATTAACGTTGTAAATATTTTGTTTTAAAACCATTCGGTTAATAAAACTACAACCGGCGCTAGTTCTAACCTGCTGGGCAGTTTGTTGCGCCACTTCTTCTTCCCAGCGAAAGTATTAGGAAGTGGTGAAGGCTGGGCGTTTTTGGGGGACTGTCTTAAGTAATTTTGACGTTCGAAAAGTGCTGATTCTCAGCATAGTTTGAATAAATTACTTTTTAATTTTTGCTAAGTCCAATGAACAAAGCAACTTTATAGAAAACAAGTTGAACTGTGAAAATATTTTCTCAATCTTGTTTTATTTAGCTCAAGCTTAAAACAAGTCGTAATAAAACATTATTTCATTCATAAAAACTTCCATTTCAATAGACAGCTGCATTCATAAAAAAATCCAGAAAAACAACATGATCCTCCATGATTACCCTGGCAGGCAGGCCACTAAATAACGAACAGATCGCACTGGATATTACATCGGTCGATTGCAAAAAGGTTCCAACAGGTAGGTTCCATTGCTGTCGCAGACAGGCTAGGATATTGTTTGTTTATTGCTACAAATCTCGGCTCCGATAGATTTTTTAATATTGTTTATTTTATGATGAATGTCTAAAGTGAGATTTGAGAGAGTCTAATTGCAAACTTTAAATTATATTTTAATGTTTCGAGATTCTTCAAGATTCAAACGCAAGGCAAACAAAGGAATAAACATTTGTGTGCCTCACGTTTGCCGAAGTGACAACAGCCTACTGACCTAAACGGTATCAGGCATGTTATGACAACAGCCTACTGACCTAAACGGTATCAGGCATGTTATGACAACAGCCTACTGAACTAAACGGTATCAGGCATGTTATGACAACAGCCTACCGACCTAAACGGTATCAGGCATGTTATGACAACAGCCTACTGAACTAAACAGTATCAGGCATGTTATGACAACAGCCTACTGAACTAAACGGTATCAGGCATGTTATGACAACAGCCTACTGACCTAAACGGTATCAGGCATGTTATGACAACAGCCTACTGAACTAAACGGTATCAGGCATGTTATGACAACAGCCTACCGACCTAAACGGTATCAGGCATGTTATGACAACAGCCTACTGAACTAAACAGTATCAGGCATGTTATGACAACAGCCTACTGAACTAAACGGTATCAGGCATGTTATGACAACAGCCTACTGACCTAAACGGTATCAGGCATGTTATGACAACAGCCTACTGAACTAAACGGTATCAGGCATGTTATGACAACAGCCTACCGACCTAAACGGTATCAGGCATGTTATGACAACAGCCTACTGAACTAAACGGTATCAGGCATGTTATGACAACAGCCTACTGAACTAAACGGTATCAGGCATGTTATGACAACAGCCTACCGACCTAAACGGTATCAGGCATGTTATGACAACAGCCTACTGAACTAAACGGTATCAGGCATTTTATGACAACAGCCTACTGAACTAAACGGTATCAGGCATGTTATGACAATAGCCTACTGAACTAAACGGTATCAGGCATGTTATGACAACAGCCTACTGAACTAAACGGTATCAGGCATGTTATGACTCTTACTCGTAGGAATTCCTGTTGTCCCGACCCATTTTTCTATTTCCTAATAACATATTGATTGACCCTCTATTAAATGTTGACTTTCGTTTTTCACTCAAACACTTTCTCCCATTACAGGAAAATAATAAAAAGCAGTCGTCACACAGTAAAAAATTTGGACGTTCCCTCCGACCACATAGGCCATTGCTAAGAAATTGTGAACCAAAAACCGAGAAACGCAACGTAGAAAAGCCTCCTGACAAATGAACCGGTGAGTAGGAGAGGGTCACAAAAAGCCTTCATATCGACCCAAGATTATGAGCGAGACAGAACAGGTTTCACATTGAAATAATTTAACAATGGCTTTCATGTAGAAGATGATATTATAACTGATGAATTTCTTGATATATTATAGAAATAGAGGCATAGATAAAAACCCCAGGTCACTGTCCGTTATTTACTACCTAAAGATAAAAGAAAGAATAATTTAGTTGTTTAATATCCTGACGAAACATTAAAATATTGTTTCAGTTCCCATTTCACTGGCCTCTTTCAGGGATCCCTTACAAGATGTTACAAATTTAATCAACGCAACAGCAACAAAGGAATAATGAATTAAAACATCGTCACACGCTCAATTACAAGGGTGTCTGTAAATACGGAGGAGAATATTAAAATTTAATGAGACGTCCTCCCCCGCCCTCTCTCTCGGCCTCTGAATATTCTATGTCATCAAAATGACTAGTACCAAATGTTGTCGATATTAAAACTGAGATTTTTATGAGATTTTGGGAAGGAAAACCACATGGGCGTACCCAGCATTTTTTTAGGGGCGGGGGAAATTAACGTTATAAAAAGTAGGTACCTAGTAGGAATTTTTCTCGATAAAACTATAACTAAGCATGCACGCTCGATTCATAGATACCGCATTGTTTCGCGCGGTAATTTTGAATTTTTCCTAATTAATAATTAATTTTGTTACATAATAAACCTACGTTTTTAGCTTCGAGTCTGCAAAAAGAGCTGAAAATAACCAACTAATTATGAAATCAGCACAGCTAAGCAGCGATAATATTAACACCGTCACAGTGCTACCAGCATTAAATCAGATGAAACTCGAATTTTCCGCCACACTGAATTCAAACAACAAACGCACACAACTAATAACATTACATTTATTGACAGTGAAGCCATTTATAACATTGATTCGAGTACCCGTCGTAATCCCTCTGAAGATCTCGGTGGTAACGAAAGGGCCTACACAAATTATACGCCGTCCAACTGTGAATAAATGATGAACGTTTTGTTACTAGTTAATCAAATATGCGAGGAGCAAATGGTAGGGGATGCGGTGCATCTTACACCAGTCAATGTACACTAGGAGAGGTTTAATTCTTAGTTGAGTTGTATGTTTTAGTTTGGGGGAAAGGTGCTGAATTTGAGAGATTCTTGGAACGTGGTAGTGTTTTTAAGTTAGTATCTTCGTTATGAAGACTTGGGTTAAATAACTAAACTAGTAGCATAAACTAGTTTAGTTATTTAAGCCAAGTCTATAACTAAACTAGTTTATGCTGGCAACCTACTTCAGCAATAATTTCAAAATCATACCAAAATGTTGATGAACAAAAAATACAAAATAGAAGAAAAAACTAAACCTTCGGCTTTCATTTAGAAACCGTTTCGTTTTCAAAAGGAACCGTAATAATGTAATAGTCGTAAAATTAAATAGTTCGTGCCGAGCTCAGCTGAAACTGAAAAATATAATTTTAAAACAGTTTTCAGTGCTGAATTTCACGACGTCATAATTAGGTCAATTGCGCGAAATCGCCAGCGACGGGAAGCGAGTGGCGTTGAAAAATCGCGCGACTTTTTTTTTCCGCAAAGTCGCAAGTGCGACCTGGGTACCGTTGGCGCACACTTGAAGAATGGACGAAATTTTATGTTAGTTTTACTATGCGAATTGTGATATCTAGCGTTCTTTGTAAAGTTGTATGTTTTGTTGAAAAATCATTTTACAGTGGAAGACGATGTGCTGTATTATAAGAATTTTCTGTTGTTTTAATGAAAGTTTGAGTATAAAATAGCGCTTTTTAATTACCACATGTTAATGAAGTGGGATACTAATAATTATTTAAATTTGTGAAATCGAACGCATAGGTAACACATTGAAAATGTAAGATCAAGGCCGGCCATATAAAGAGTTAAGCACTCAACTGTCGATTTGCCTTTAGAAGTCGATAACAATAAAAAAAATATTGTGTCTCGTTAGTAACAGTTACGCTCTTAAGAAATAACATTTATCTATACTTAACTCATAAGTACCAGTATAAAAATATCCATCATTCACATACTTAACTCCGTCCGCAGAATACTCCAGCAAATGACGAGTTCTCACAAAATCGTCAGGAGCGCCATTCATCACGTGCACAAAACGACATGATAATTTGTCAAAAAGGTCGTCTGATGCGCTCTCAAGTGTACTTCACTTACGCCAAGTGAAGTACTAAGTGACATTATTATGTTTTATGATGGTGGGTATGTAGATAGGAATGTGTGTCACGAAGAACATAAAGAAATACGAGTTTTTTGGGTCTTTGTGTTGCGAATGCTAATGATAATTACAGTCATAAGGGGTTAACCTGTATCAGAAATTGGGTTACGTGTGGTCAGACAGCTAGTCCAAAACAAGATACTGATTTGCTGGATTAAAGCTTATCAGGTTAGGCAGATGATAATGATGATAGATTATCCATCATAATCCTCATCGCTGTCGAGCCTTTTCCCAACTATGTTATGGTATGGAGCAACCTCCACGGCCCAGTAACTCGGTAATACGATACTCTTTAGTAAGGCTTGTTGTCGGACTTTCGGACTCCTGGCTACCTGTAATGACTGTCAAAGATCTACGACCAACGGCTTATATTATGGTTACTCAACGGGTTTCAGTACAAATAGTCCCACCAGATCACGTAAAGTTTTTGGTCATGCTAATAAGACAGACGTCACAAACACTCCCTAAACAACTTTTAAGAGCAATACGTCTGTGGCATGAAATGGATAGTTTTGCTTATGTCGAAAGCGGCATTAAATGTTTGAGTGTATAAAGCGGTTTGGGAAGAAGTAGTTGGTTATCCTTAGCAGGTTATGATGGTAGAAGGGTTCAATGTGATAGAAGGTGTACCTATAAATTGCGAAACCAAATTAGGCTGTAGTTTGAGGATCTTAAGGTTAGTCAAGCTAGAAAAGCGGGTACGTGATCGCAAAAACAAAATCACCTTTGCCCGCCATTTGTAATAGACTATCCAGAAGACTTTTTCTGCCCAAAAAACTGATCGCCACGTTATCGTTCTCGTAAAAAAAACTTAATGCTCTTCTGATATCCAAGTTAAAAGTACATCAGTCTTATTTGACGCACCCACTAAACTTGTTTACGCAATTTGTAACGTATCAACCTGCATACTTTGACCCCTGGTTTACCAAAAAAGCTCCTTAAAAGACCTAAAATGGACGAAGTTGGGAGGGCAGGAAAGGTCTGTCTAAACTAGTCAGTTGAGATGAGTTAACAAAATCGTTGAACGGATCATTACGCCTGTATACCTATGTGTTATTCCGCTTTTTAGGTCGGAAAAATATTCGCGTCTAAATTATTTAATAATTTGTTGGATATCAAAGTTTAGGGTAAAATATTGACAGGTTTTTGCGGGAGTTTGAAAGTTATTTATCTTTAACGGGAGTTACGTAACTAGAAGGGAGTTCTTTCGTATCGATGGATGGTTAGAATTATGGAACTGCATTTTTTTTTAAATTAATTAATTGTTCAATTCATTCAGTTAATAGTTTGCACATGACACTCTTAAAAGTAAACCATATTATGCAGCTTACCTACTGAAAAGTTATATGAGTTTATATAATAATAGGGAATATGCATGAGATTCAAATAAGGGTCAAATATATTTTTTTATAAACTATATTACTTCAGAATTATGCCTCCATCAATATTTTTTATTATCATTTAAATAATGAGCAAGAAATTAATTTTTAAAAAGTGCAAAAAATCTGTGGGAAATTCAAATACTTGAAAAGCGACGCTATTGCTCAGAGCGAATGTGACGTAACAATCTATGACAACAATGTAATGTCAATGTGTTTTGTAGGAGTTTTTGCGATTCAGTCAGTTTTATTGTGATTTTAGTACACATTTAGAAGTCATACATTTAGTAAATACACGAAAGACTCTTTCGAAAATGACTGAAAGCGGTTTTGTGAAAGCCCAATCGGATAGTTTGCCGAAAGTTGATGTGTTCATGATGACCACATTTTTACATCAAATACCGATTTCACGTCTGTTGAAATCAAAGGAGTGAAAGCTTTAAGGTAATTAAGTATAACATATAATTACTAAATTAAACGAACTTACCTAAGTGAAGTTCTATTGTAATTATACGAAGTGCTTAGTCCTCGATAATTATCCTGATTTACTATGTAGTCCCACTATGTTCCATTGTGTACACGCGAAAATTCAGAGAATAAAATCCTGCAAAAAAAAACTTTTACGCTGGCAACTATATCCAGCTTATGTCATTCTATTTAGAGTAATCTGCAATGAGAGATTTAAAATTAACAGACAGTAATTCTCCAACTTCAATCCCAGGGTCAAAAAACAAACTATGGTCTTGTTTAGGGCTTGGGAGGGAACATAGTATCGAGGACTAAGCACTTCGTATAATTACAATAGAACTTCACTTAGGTAAGTTCGTTTAATTTAGTAATTATACTCGTGCTTAGTCCTCGATAATTATCCTGATTTACTATGTAGATGTTTAGAGAGATGAAGTTGGAAATTACAAACATCTGGCACCATTATAAAATAAAACATTCAAATATCATAAAATCAACCTTTTGTACTTGACTGAAAAAGCTTTTCAACATTTAAACTTAATTCTCTTCTAATTCTAATTATCAACCAAGTATACAGTATATTCCTCCCAGTATACTACTTTTTATTAATTCATGACAAAAAAACACATCAGTCTCAACATTACCAACATTCTTGCCAAAGAGATATTTATTATTTTCTCTAATCAAAGGTCTATTATAATGGTTTGCAAAAAACTTTTGATCCTATTGACCAACCAACCGTTTTAAATATACTTAATATTTACTGACACACCTCTACTCGCCATTAAAGCATGACGTGTTGAATGAGGAGTGAATTTCTTGATTTCTATGCCACTTTCCATCATTGTACGAGTATGTTTAATCCAGCAACTAATTGTTTGGCTATTAACGTAATTATGCGGCGTTTTTTATTTTTAAAGAATGAATTACAAATTTTCTATATTAACTAACTAAGGCTTTAACAATTTGTGTGTATGTAATATTGTAATGTAATCGCAGGACAAATGTCAGGTTTCATATGAAAATAGGGTAACATAATAGGTACTCGTTTGCTGTTTTCCTGTCTTAAATGTTTTTAAAAAAGCAGTGTAATAAATTGGATAATATTAAGTCTAATTACAGATGAGGTTTCTTTGAGCACTAGTAAGAGCTGAAAGAATTAACTACTTTTTGTTTACTTTGTCAAGTGGTAATTGCTGTAATGAGTACCATTTTTCTATGCAATTCAGTACCATTGATGGATCCCACGTATCATCAGTATTCAAGATGACTTGGTCGTAATTTGATGATACATTTAGAACCTCTTAATTTAAGGATCCGTCCCTACATCAGAATCTATGATCAATGACAATGCAGATCTATTAGTGTTCATTGAAGTATATGAACTGCCATTGTTGAATTGGTGTGAAAGGAACTCTAATATTTTAGTGATTGAAAAATCGTGAATATTTTTAACATTACGAGAACAAATCCACCACTTAAGTAGTGCTACAGAATGCTGTTTGACAATGTTATCTGATAAAGAAGATATCATGACGTTAAAGGTGTCATCTGTATCATTTGCTTCTTAAACGCTTCCCTGACAATATGCAGTACCCCAAGGAAAAAAGGCTGCTGTGCAGAGGATGCAGTATTCTGGAAGGTGACAACAACAATTGGTTTGATGGTTCAGGCCATATACCTTAATCTGTGATATGACCCTGGAATTAATAAATGGGTACCAAGGTTGTGATGGCCACATAGGAAAAAACTAAGATGCCAAAAAATTTGATGTTCTTTAATTTTCAGAATAGTTTTTTTTTTAAATGAATGGAAATGGTAGAAATGCCTAAAATAATGGGTAATTTATCCAAATTACTGTAAATGCATCCATATTTTCTGCAAGTGGATCTCTATGCCAGGGCAGATATCTATCACACTTAGTATTAGCTCTAGTAGCAACAAATAGATCAATGTAATGATTTCCAAAAGATTTCACTATGTCCTGAAAATCTGCCAGTTCCCACTCACAATCAATGTTTTTATTTCTAGACTCAAGTTCAGCATTTCTGCTGTCTTTGGATCATACTAAGAATGTAGATATCCCTATTTTTCGGGCTTCACACCAATGCCATATATGCCTAGCCAGGCAATTAAGATTATTAAATTGATTTCCACCCATTGAATGATATAATCTATTGTTGTAGTATTGTTTCTATGTAATAAAATTTGGCATAATTTTAAGTCCTCGATAAAACCTTGTAGACCAAGAAAAGCAGCTATCAGTTCCAAATAGCTTAAATGATTTGCCTTGTCTTCTTCTGTCTAAACCCCATTTGCTATCTGACCATCAAAACAAATATCGAAACAAGTGTGAGATGCATCTGACTAAATTTCAATCTCAAATTGACAATTTTAACAGGGTTTTTGTACATTTATGCCACCAGTGTAAATCTTCTTTACAGTTCATATTTATGTTTATAATTAAATCTAAGTCATTACTGTGGTAAACTAACTCTGCACATTTTTGTTTTTCCAAAATTTTAGTGCACTTAAGTATAGTAAAACATAACTCATACATGGACAACAAGCTGTTAGAATGAGGTGTAAAGAATAGGTGAAATGAACATCTCATTTTATCTGTCACTGTCAGGGTCATAAATTCTTCATATCAAACACAAATCTAAGTACTCAGCAACTTGATTAGATTTGAGTTTACTTTTATCCTTATATATGTAACAACCAATACTCCAGAAGGTTGATAGTTTTACAAAGAAAATGAAACATTCTAATAAACTTTTCAAGATAAATCACAGATTTTAATCACCCACTACAATGATATGCCACTGCATAGATAAGATATTACTGGTGTGGGGCAGTACACAACCCAAGCACAAACAATTGAATTCATAGACATTGTTTTTACAATAAACCCTCCAATAGGTTTTGTCATCACATCAATGTTCAGTGTTCACTGATATAAAAAAATAAATAAAAAATGCATCTTTTAAATCAATTGTGTACATGTCATCTTTTTTAGAAAATGAGTTTACATAATGTCCGTATGTCTTTCATTTGAAACTGTTTTGTATGGATATAATTTATTCAGACATTTTAGATTTAATGTTATAGTGGTATCTCCATTTTGTTTGAGTTTAAGTAGTAGATATTTTTGATTAAAAAGACTGTCCACTGACAGGTGCACACTGCACATTTATATTAATAACACTCAAATCCACCAACCTGTTAGGTTCTATTCATATAACTATATTTTCAGACTCTGAAAATGTAGGTACTATTTTAAGGTGATAAATAGGTAAGTATTATGTTGTGTAGGAAATTTTCATAAATTAAATTTTATATATCTTCAACCATTACCAGATAACTTTATCTTTTGCCAACAAGGATAAACATATTTAAAACGACATGCAAATGTCTTTACCTCTATGTTTGGTACACAGGTTTGTGTTGGTACATCTTGCCTGATGAAGTCCTCTGCTGTTGGTTCTTCCTGGTGGTCCTAGGTTGATACCGGCCCCCCCCCCCCCCCACTTCCCTGTTTGGTTCGACTCGAATGTGAAGGGAGGCATTTGAGTTTTCCTCACATTTTCTTAAATGTGTAGTTGGGGCTGCCTTCTTAATTACCTTTGCAGACTTGTACATGTTCATAAAATTTTTCACTATACAGGAAACTTTTCCATTTCAGTGCAACTGTTGTTGAAACATCTTTGAGAATTTTGAAATTCTTTGTGTTTTGATTGTTTTTATCAAATTACACACAAACATTGCGGTAAAGCAATTCCTTATTGCTATAGTGGTCCTCCACTCTTGGTCCCTTTCCTTGATTGGGTCACTCAACAGACCTTCTAATTACATGTTCAATTTTGAAGCATCCAGTAATAGTAAATAGTATTAATATTAAATATATTTACATAGGTTGTTCTTCTTATAGTACATACTTAATCACTTTAAATACTTTTTAAGTAAAACATTTAGGTTTTCTTGGTGGTGGACGGGATTCCTAAGGCCATTATCATTGCTTCATGCAACTCCATAAAACCATCATCTCTTAGTTCTTCGGTATCTACAAAGCACACTATCATCATTAGACTAACTTAGTCTGATGATACATTAATAAGTGTAAAGAACTGATAATTCTTTATCAATATTGTAATAATCATTTCTCACGAGAGAAAACAATAATACGTGCATATCATAGAACTTCTAGATATACATTATATTTTGTGCCTTTTACCTCAACTTGAGGTTTCGAGATCTAGCCTCGAGGCCCTGCCTTATTTTGTAATGATAATTTCTCACGAGAGAAAATAATATGTCGTGCATAGGCGGTGCATACCATAGAACTTCTAGGTATACTCGTACATTATATTTTGTGCTTTTTTCCTCAACTTGAGGTTCGAGATCATAACTCGAGGTCTTGTCGTAACACGAACTTCATGTTACAAGAACGGATGTACCGAGCACCGGCAATATGGCGGATAATTAATATAGCCTCTGCTACTTTGCAATCCAAATCAATCAATCGTAATCCACTGAAATTTTTCAATAATATCACACATACATACCTGTGTTTTCGTCTTCGTTTACAATATTTTATGTCTTTCGCTTTTAATTATACTGATTCCAGGACGCCGGCAATGACTTATGCCGAAATCGTCCTCGAGTTTGCATACGCGGTTTTTTACCAATTTTCTTCCACATGTTATTGCCTGCCATTGTTGTTGATAATATTGCAAAAATAATTAGTTTTTATAAGAAAATTCAACAATTTTCTTAAAAATTACGTGCGCTACACGACGCGAAAATAGTGAATGACATAAGCTGGATATAGTTGCCAGCGTAAAAGTTTTTTTTTGCAGGATTTTATTCTCTGAATATTCGCGTGTACACAATGGAACATAGTGGGACTACATAGTAAATCAGGATAATTATCGAGGACTAAGCACGAGTATAATGTTTATTTTATCTTCCACACCTTTTCCGGAATAATTTAGTTTTAAAAAGCATCATAACCTAAAACAAATAAAATAACATAGCTTCGCAAAATATCGAAATCTAGATTGTGCTAAGTATAGAATGTTGTCATAATACTAGGATATTGAAAACAAGTTGGGAAATAGCATGTTTCTTTTCATAATTTTACACCACTTTCTCCGTAAGTCCGAACCTCTCAGGACAAAAAAAAATACTTGGTCGGGTGCATTTCATAATGTATTTCTGCACTTAGGCACAATGCAGTATTTGTATGTCGGTTTTTTGCATTGTTCTATAGAGGGAGAAGTTGGTTCCATGATGATGTATTAGTCGAAAATAGAAAACACTGTATATTTGCAGCAGAGCACAATACTTCTTCAACATAACCTCAACATTTGACATTTGTTTATTTGTTGTCATAGACTGTGACGTCACCACACCAAGCGCGCCTAAAGTACTTTGAATTGCTTTTTTGGCGTTGAATTTTTTTTACTATTATTTGGCGATGACGATAAAGTATCGAATAAAAAAATACATGCATATTCCCTATTGTTTATCTTATTTGACAATATAAGTCAAGTTATTTTATTTTTATTTTTATTTAATGTTGACATAATCTACTCATAACAATGTTTTTTAACCGACTTCCTAAAAGGAGGAGGTTATATGTTCGACGCGTATGTATTTTTTTTATGTATGTCCGGTCGATTACTCCGTCAATTGTAGACCGATTGTGAAAATTATTTTTTTGTTTGAATGAATATGCTCCCGGATTGGTCCCTTATAAGTTTTATTAACTTTGCTAGGATAGTTTTTGAGTAAGCTTCAATAATACGTATTTTTCCCACTTAGTATACGAGTAAGTGGATGATATGATGATAACTTCCTGTGACTGTTATTTACATAGCAGGTACTAGTATTCGAATTTGTGTGGAGTAGGTACCACAACTAAATACTGAAAAATAAAAACTTTTAACAAAAAAAACAACCGACTTTCCTTTACTTTTTTTGTAAAAAGTTTTTATTTATGAGTTGTATTGCAATATGTGGTTAGCTAGTGACCTCGACAATTGATCATTTTATTATTGTTATGTTATTGTATATTATTTATTGTTATTAGTAATTAACTGTTTGCTTATTTATTTTACCTCGAATGACCTTGATGGTCCTAGTTTATCAGTTATAACTTCCAGTTACAACTATATGTAAGCGGGCACGCCCTTTATGCCTGGAGGCTTTTATTTAGATATTAAGTTCTGTTTATGTTTAGTTTTTATTTCTGCCTGAGTATAGTTCTCGACGATTTTGTTTGATATATTGGCGTGTGCTAGCTAACATATGGCTAATAATTTAAATTATGTTTTGTGTTGCGTAATGTAAATTATTTTGAAAAGGTACAATTTTATATAATCTTTTTTTTTTCTCTTCTAACTGAACAGACAGCTGTGCTGCAGGGGAGTTTGTTGCGCCACTTCTTCTTCCCAGCTAATGCACTAGGAAGTGGTGAAGGGTGGGCGTTTTGGGGGACTGTCTTATGTAATTTTGACGTTAGAAAAGTGCTGATTCTCAGCCTAGTTTGAATAAATTACTTTTGAATATTAAATTTTGAATTTTATGACCTTACTAAAATTGGATATAAATATGATTTAATTCGTTATTAATCTAAAAGACAAAGTAAAACCACCTGTCAGCATTTTCTTTCAAAACTTTTAATCTTATTTTATAAATCCATATCGACACACGACAGTATCCATTATTGTCAGCTCCAAGTACAGTCAGCCAAACAAATATCCAACTGTATTTGTATGTGAGCGCAAATATAGTTACTCGCGCGTCACCAACACTAATAAAGACGGATCGAATGAAAACCGTGCTGAAAAATAACGGATCGCTGCCGTCCTGTACAAACATACTGTCAGGCAATTCCTTGAAAATACTGAATAGCGAATGATTATTTACCGTTCGGTGTTTTGAAGGGATCGCAGTTTTAAAAATATTTGGAAAATACAAAAGTGCACGCCTCATACCCCTTCAAAAATAATACCATCAATATGGTTAAAATTTCTTACCTCGTCTTTACGTACTGTCAAAGACTATTTAGGTTTGCTTTGTTGATTGCTAGGCAACGAAAGAGGGTCGAAGTTCGAAATATTTAATAATAGATATAGATATTATACTACTTTGAATAGAAGAGCCATTTTCAACAGGGTTCTCCTATCGTTAAAACGAGTCTATTAAAAAAATATTGATTCAATTAATTGATTTTTTCGCAAGCTTTAATGTTTTCAGGTTTAATACTTGATTGACGGGTTTTTTTTAAAACTACGAGATTTTGATGTTATTTTCGTTTCTGCTGGATTAAATAATTTTTGAAAAATACAGAATTAATCTCCATTAAATTATCTATACAATGGTATACAGGGTGTTCGGCAGAAGGTTGAACATACGAAAATGGCGGATCCCTGGGGCCGTCTACTACGTTTTTAGGCCCAATAACAAGACCCAGGCTACAAGTTTTTTTTTTTTTTTTTCCCCAACATAAACAACTAGAACAATTCGCCAATTTTGACTACCTGGGACTTTTTTCACCCAAGATTGCGAAGGAAATTTGCGAAAAGTGAAATTAATTAATATACGAACCAATTTTTTTTTACATATTAGATTCTACAATTATTCTAGAAAAAAAAGATTGCCAGTTTTGTTATTTTAAATGAAATTATTGACGTTTGAAATTTGAGCAACCACGAATTTCCTTTAAATTTAAAGGAATTTGGTTGGGAGGATTGGTTGCTCAAATTTCAGCTTTTTCATTTATTCTAGTTGTTTTAAAAGAAATTGTGCATATTGCATACCGTTAGATTGGGCATAAACCAAAGATGTTTTCCTAAAATTAGAACTCCTCTATCGCTGTTAGTTTTTTTTTGAACGCAGTTCAAAGTCTGGCTATCGGTATGTATTTTTTATTTGTTTGTAGTTTAAGGGCTCGTATTTACTTTTCTAGCAATCATCTGCGTCAAATACGAATTTTATAAGATACTACAGTTACTTTAGATGAAGATAAGAATAAAATGTTGCCAGTTTTGTTGTTTTTATATGAAATTATTGACGTTTGAAGTTTTGGCAACGACAAATTCCGAAAAAAAAATAAAAAAAAACATTTAAAAAAATCCTTGTGGCCTGGGTCTTGTTATTGGGCCTAAAAACGTAGTAGACGGCCCCACGGATCCGCCATTTTCGTATGTTCAACCTTCTGCCGAACACCCTGTATAAATTAAGTAGGTTCTGTGTACTAGCAGGAGTGTAACAATAAAAATAGTTGCAGAAAGGAGGCAAATAAAAACAAATTTTTCGATTGCAGAGCATTTTCTAATGCTTCGCATTATTAGCCATGCAATTTTTTTTTTTTATAAGTTCACTTGAAGCAACGGTCTACAGGCCTTGTAGACCGTAGTTTAGTTGACCATTTTCTATTTTCATAAGTACCTGGTACTTGTTGACAGGCTTACACTGTCTTGCAATACCTTTTATCTGAAAACATTGTAAAGCCAACTATTTTAAAAGAGTTACCGTGGAGTTCGTTGTCGGCTCTGTGGCCATGTAGGTTTATGTGACATAAAATATTTTGATTTTGAATTCCCGTGGTTTTGAATTCCTGTATTTTAAAGGACGTTCGCATTATAATCTCTGTCTCAACCTGTCAAAAAAACCTCTTACTCGTATCTACCAACATTTTGACAGATGTTGACATTGATTGTCACTAAGATGAGATTGCGACTTCAATTTGAACGTTTTTTAAGCCTTCACGATCTACGCTGGGACTTGTCACTCGACAGCGAGCTAGATCTATCAGAACATTTAAAAAAATCACTTCGGTATGCAAATTATGAAAAAGTGTATTCCGTTTAAGTTTCAATTCAAATTCCTTCAACATAAATCTCATTACCATCTTTCGTCATTCAAGTTCTGAAAATAAATTCGTATCAACAAGCTCTTAATCAAACGGGCCTGTAACGACGCGTATTATTTTTTAATTCCGCTGCTCACAAAGGAATTAAGAGGGGAACACGATGTGGGGACACTAGTAATTGGGAATCATTTTCGTCGACTGTACTTTCGGAAACACAGCTTTACAATTACAACCGAAAAATCGACCTCTTCTAAAATCATCTTTAGACTTACGAGATAAGGTTGGTTGTTCTCAGGCAAATGTTTGGTCATGGCAGTGTTTATCTTTGTAAATAAAGATGAATGGAAGGAATTTCTTCTTTGAAGTCGTTCTTTGTACAATTTGAAACGAAAACATTGAAACTGAATTGTGTGATGGTTGTTGTAACACCTACGTGATTCTATATTAAAAACTGTTTTATAACGATTTGATTTAGATTGTTGGTGCTGTCGGTCAAGTTCAGGCAGTTTTCTCGCTTTTTTAATATAACTACAGACAATCGCGGAAATAACGCCATAGAAGTGTTATAGCGACGATTATTTTTCGTACATTAATTTGCAATTTGCATTAAAAATCATCTTTGCCCATGAAACTGTATGGACTATCACTTATCATTTTTCTTTTTCTAAAAAAAAATATGTCTTTTGATTACTTTAATTTCGGGAAACTTATTAAAACATTTAAGTGCTACACATTTCTTAATGTATTTCCATCAGCAAATTAGTAGAAGCGTAGCGTTTTAGTATCATATTATAACTCGCAAACGAAGTGCCGCAATAAAAAATGATCTATCACAGAGTTAAAGCATTCTGAATTACTTATTTAATGACAGCTCTTTCTAGAGGAAACTTTAACATTTTATTTTATAAAGTTTAAGATCATGAATAAATCAAGTAAGAATCCATACTGCCATACTCATATTATACTCACAGCATGCAAATAAGAACTTTAAAAGCTTTTGGAAGGAGACCAGCAAGCTGAATCCACGACCGTACACCCCTCTCAGCGTCGACGGCTTCGGTGAGTCACTTGACATTGCTAATATGTTTATTGATAAATTTAAAGTAGTGCCGCCTGATCGACCACCTGCGTCGCTGCGGGTGCTCAAGTCCGATACTCGGAAGTCAAATACATTACCATCAGTCAGTTTCTCTGCAAAGGAAGTAGCTTCCACTATTAGTAAGATGACGAGGGGTAAGTCCCCTGGACATGACGGTATCAGCATTGAGCACCTTTGGCATGCAGGTGTACACTTGCCTAGAGTGTTATCGATGTTTTACACTTTTTGTATGAGACACTCATACTTACCGGATGAGTGCACGAAGGCTATTGTTGTGCCAGTAATCAAGAATAAGACAGGAGACCCCTCTGATGGCTCCAACTATAGGCCCATCTCGCTAGCCACCACAGTAGCTAAAGTGCTGGACAGTATGCTGGATAAACAGTTATGTCGTCACCTAAAGATAAGTGATGCGCAGTTCGGCTTCCAAGCGGGACTGTCCACAGAAACAGCAATCTTATGTCTTAAGCATACTGTCCGGTACTACACGGACAGGAAGACTCCAGTTTATGGGTGCTTCCTTGATTTATCGAAAGCTTTCGATTTGGTGTCATATGAACATCTTTGGGAGAAACTGAGGGCCACCTCACTCCCCGAGGAGATCATTAATGTTCTTGATTACTGGTATAACAATCAAGTTAATGTTGTAAGGTGGGCGAACGTTGTGTCCGATGAGTACAGGTTGGAGTGTGGTGTAAGACAGGGTGGGCTAACATCCCCTCGTCTCTTCAACCTGTACATCAATGAGTTGATTGAGGGTCTCAGTAACACTGCAGTCGGCTGCACTATTGATGGCACCACTATTAACAACTTGAGCTATGCGGATGATATGGTGTTGCTGAGTCCTTCAATTAGCGGTTTACGTAAACTTGTTAGCAGATGTGAGGAGTACGCCGTGGCTCATGGACTCAGGTACAATGCGAACAAAAGTGAGCTGTTAGTATTCCTACCGCGGAATTGTAAAGTCGATACCGTCCCTTCGGTTACACTAAATAGTGTACCACTTAACAGAGCGACGCAGGTTAAGTACTTGGGTCACTGGGTCACGGAGGACCTCGCTGATGACGTGGACATTGAGAGGGAACGAAGGGCGTTGGCTGTCCGTGGGAACATGCTGGCTCGCAGGTTTAAACGGTGCCCGAATGAGGTAAAGTGCACAATGTTCAGGGCATACTGCCAATCGTTTTATTCGTGCACCCTGTGGGTCAACTGTACTCAGCGGACACTCAATGCCCTTCGTGTACAATATAATAACGCTTTTAGAATGTTGTTGGGGCTGCCGAGATGCTGTAGTGCGTCCGGCATGTTTACAGAGGCTCAGATTGATGGCTTTCATGCCATCATGAGAAAGAGCGGCCTCAATACTACACCGTATCCGAGCAAGTTCTAACAGCATTCTGAAAGTAATAGCGGACCGGTTAGACGGTCCTTTTGTTAGACACTGGATCGCACTCCATGTGTCAATTTAATGTCGTTTCTTTTATTTTTTTGTGTTTTGCTAACATAGTTCCTAAGTACTTACTAACACAAGTATGGATAATTCTGTAATGGATAGTCTGAAATAAAGTTATTATTATTATACATGAGAAAGTAACTCTGTTTGTCTGTCTGTTACCTGTTCATGCTTTACCTGTTGAACGGATTTCGATGAAGTTTAGCACACAGATAGACAAGGACCTGAGTTAGAACTCATGATACTTATTATTCCGGTGCTACGTTTTCGTGGGATTATTTTCAACCTCCACGCGGGTGAAGCCGCGGGCAAAAGCTAGTGTCAATAACGAGTGAGCCTATATTTAACAGTCAATATTGCTGGTCACCTAACATATTAAGCCTATTTCTCAGCCTTCCGTATCCGGTCTACTTTAATTAATGATGCGGTGAAGGGCGGCTATTTTTAAGCACATTCAGAAAGTTAGAAAGAAAATACGTTTATTTGCGGTACACACCGTACACATGAAGCAAGGAAATAGCAAAACACGAAAATAAACAATTTGGGGGAAAATATGCGTCACATCCACGCAAAACGGCCATCGCTACGATGCGAGACAGAGCCCCAGGGATGATTTTCAGCGACAGCCGGCGTTGACGTGATGACGTCAACCGGTGCAGCATACAGAGAAATAACAAAATAAGACAAAAATAATTTTAGTTTAAAATATAAAATATAATATTTAAAATGGTAACATTTCGTACCGTGGGTGACTCACGCGCCGCAGACTTAATGTAGTATGTGCGCGCAGCTGTCATAAAAACTATTTGTTTGACATTTTTTTATTTATTTTTTTAAATTTAAATTGGTTTTAAATTATTTACTATGCCTAAAATATACACAGTACTTTAATTAAACGGTCAGTAGCGTCCAATACAGAAATAACAAATACATAGTAAATAAAGTATGTACGTCAAGATGGTTTTTAGCTGGCAGTGTTATTCAACCAATAAAAAGCATTTATGTTAAAACAAAAAATGTTACAAAATTTTAATAAACTCTCCTATTCCATTATCTTTTACCGAAAACGTGTGAAAAACTCGCAGCACGTAGAAAATGCTATAATTTTATTACTGGTATCTCCCTCCAGGGTGTCGTGTGAGTAATAAACAATAACACATTGTGGAACGCAAATAAATATATTGAGTATTGAGTAACATAATAACATTTTTGTGAACTAAACGACATACTCATACGTATTGGGTATCGGTACAATTGGAAATGGGCTTCTATACTATTTGTTTTGACATTATTTGTTACTTTTGAAAGATAAAACTGTCGCACATAGAGTAAGAGGCAATATAGAAGAAGATACCTCTGCATTTACGTACGAGGAAAGTCTACAGAGGAATTTGACATTTTATAATCATCGAAAAATTATAAAAAAAAATCTGCTTCTTTGGGAGTGTTGGGAAGGTAAGGTACCATAAAGAATATACCAATATGACATATAAAGGAAAGAAAATATTGCCATAATTTAAATTTGATGGTACATGGAAATAATTCGGAAAAACGCTTTGTATTCTATCCGAAAACACAAGCAAGACTAAAATACATTTTATTCGAGAGGCAAGGCGCTAATAGGTAGTCCTCGTTAAAACATTACCGTGGGGTCTGCTATTACTACTGTTATTACCCGTTTCCTATAGCTACTAGTATAAGTATCACGCAGTTTGGCACGAACCAGTGGACAGCTGCCAACAGCAGCGATCGAAGCAACTTTATGGGAAAAACTACGTGTGATGGGTAAATAAACACGCTGTATTGAGCGGGGTTACTGCTGCGATGATAGGCTCATTCTGTTGCTAAGTGTACGTAGTTATTGGCCCCTAAAATATGTATAAAATTGTGTATGTAGTGCGTTATGCGTGTAAATCGTGAAAACGCTGAGGGTTATATGTAGTCAATCCTAGTTCAGATAACCAGGATAGTTCGGATATCCAGAGGTCCCAGGTTCGGTTGCCAGTGGGAGCAGAATTTTTCCTAGGTTTGGTTGGTGATAGGGCTTGTTCTAAGTCCGCCTGGCTAGCTACAACAATCTTATCTAAGTCGGTCGCCATAACAACAATGTTAACAGCATTTTTGTGTTTCGGCAGTTAGAGGTAAGATAGCAAGTTCCTCTGTTGTTGAGGATTCCGGGTGAAGCTCGCTTCCATCTTCGGCCTGATCATCACTTAAGATCCGGTGGGATGCAGGTCAAGAGCTTCCCCGTAGTAGATAAAAAATTTAAAAAGACTTGCACTCTATTGTTGCGTGTGGTCTTTCTTAAACATAAGATAGGTTATAACCGCGTCCAGTATATTACGATCCCTCAGTACCCAATCATAGATTTTTGGCATCTATGTGTACGTCCGGTCCCTCAACACAGAATCAGGCACGTTTTTCTATGATGTTTCAACGCTGAATAAACGTAGACACTTTTACTCTATCAATTTCTATAAAAATCCTCCTTCATTCATCATAGGTCAAATTTTATTGTAACATCATTCACAACTCTCAAGTTATGCGCTTGAGTGAAAGGATCAGTGCCCTGAAGCTGGGCAATGGGACTTAAGAAATAAAAAGCGGTATATCCCTTAAAGAGAACTACCCCATGAGTTCCCATAGCTGTCAGATACAATGACGGGATTATACCAACCGGATGGCGACCTGTGAGGGCACGGCGTCTTTATGGGTTTGTGAAAGCGTCACAGTGGCGATTGCGAGACTGTGAGTCCGCAAGCTTGTCACCATACTGACTTTGATACACTATGATAAATTAATTCTATGACTATAACATACCATTTGTTATTCTGACAATATTATCTCTATAACACACACACAATAATCACTGAACACCCATTACACATTAACATGTTCAGATGACTTACAAAAAATGAACTTCATACACACAGATGCATCCAAAGCAATAATTCACCCGATTACCTCTGCTCATACGAGGTAAAGCAAGCGTAAAGATACTCTTTTTACAAAAAAAAGCCTTCGTCAAAGGATTAAAGTTCAGTGAAAGGATAAATTTTAATTTTTCACTCGACGAGCTTCGGTTGGAGAAGAAACGTTACTAACGAGATAATAAATTGTAGAGATGAGCTGTTATTAGGGAACTATTTAAAGAAGGGAACTACTGGTCGGATGAGGAAGAATAAAATTATGATTAATGATAGGATGGTAACTTGATGGTTGGAACACCGAGTCTCGGGTTCATAATATAAAGAATTTCTGGTAGACCTGCAGCCTAAAATTGCGTAACACACTTACAATTTTAATGCCTTTCGTTTTGACAACTCAACAATATTCATTGCGTTATTCATGTTGTCGATCAGACGAATTTTTCAAACATATGAAGCAATGGATTATGAATTTTCTTCAAAATCCTTCGGATTGTGATTTAAACTGTGTTGCACAATTAGGGTGGTGGTTAAGATCACACATGGGTAAAATACCATCATAGAAATTGTTCAAAAGTATCATAACACTCGACCACTTAGTCATTATATTGCAGTCTTTGGTAGGTAACATATTTTGCATCTATGCTTTCAGACAGTTACATTCACGACATACACAATGAAAATACTCTCCAAAAACAAGAACATTTTAATAAGAATAGTCCAAAGTTTTAAAGCAGTAGTTATGTCTATACCACACGAGTGGCGGCCGCTAAAACGCGCACTAATTTTAACTCTGAAACGAAGCAAAATAGAAAAAGCCACGCTTGCTTTTAGCGAGAGAGCTCCCCTTAACACCCCACGATACGATGACGCTACGATGCATTCACGATACGATACGGGAATTCCGGAATTTCGACCGCTGTTCCATTTTCACCGTAAAATGGATTTTTCAGGAGTTCAGAATCCATTGCATTGTTTTGTGAAGTATTCATAAAGTTCGGCTTTTGAAGGGAATTATGCATGAAACGTGTGGCGTTTTGGAAATTAGAATAATTTGATCTGACTGTTAGGAGTAATGAGTGATGTGTTCCTGAATAATGTTTTTATGTCGGTATGTGTTACCGTTTTGGGTTTGAGTGAGAACATTAAAATAGAATATATACTTACTTTATTTTATTTGGTATGACTTCCTCATAGTGTACGTGAATTACACAGTACTTTTAAAACAGAGGCATGTGTTACGTTATAATTCCTTTTTAATCTTTAATTTAAAAAATCGTTTACATTTAGAAAAAAAGATTATTATATTAAGAATACCAGTAATTCAAATAAATAATAACACAGTTAACAAAACTCAATAAGTAAATAGACAGCTTAAACCACCTTCGTTGTCCAATTAGGCCATATTTCATGAATTCATATTTCATCAAAAACAATAACTCAATCAGTTTCAAACTAAACAAGACAGGACCACTTCAAATAAACTTTTCTCACTTAAAACTAAGAAATAACTCCTTGAAGCTAAAAGTACTAAAACAATAAGTTGTCGTGTGATATAAAACCCAGTATCGGTCTTTACTAATTGCTGAGGATGGACAGTGGCACGGTACCGTGTTTTTTTTGCTGCAAGACGGACAAACAGAGTGTTCACGACATAATATTGACTCTTTTCATTCACCCTGTGTGAAAGTGGATGGATTTATATGTTGGATAGGATAATGGTGGATAAGGAGGAATCTCAAAAGGTCGTAAGTCTTTCTTTTTATGATGTTTTTTATTGGTATAGGGTTGTTCATAAAAATGAAAGAGATTTTAATAAAGAAAGGTTGTAAACAGGAAAGGAACTTTAATTAGGTACTTTTTGAATTGTTTTTTTTTACTTTTGTACCCACCATGAATGATAGAAGCTTAAAATTGTCTCACTGCAGAGCAAAATGATCCTTTAAACGTAAGAAAGAGGATTGGTCACTACGGTCGCATTAGCAATCTCTAACGGCTCATTACCATTAGTTGATAACTCGGTCGATACACAGCATGCGGGGAATGACTACTGAAAGTCATTAGTTGATAACGCGGTCGGTACACCGTCTGCGGGAAATCCCCGTAGCGGGCGTAGCGACCAATAAATTTCATCCCACACCCCACATACGAGCTCTATCGACCAATGAAAATGAGCCTTACCTCTTTGAGTACAGATTTCCCTCTGTTTCCTTTTTATAGATCAGTGGTGGCTAAAAGTTACCTAGAAAGTTCTTTTTTTTCACAAACTAGTACCTGCACGTCAAGTTTCTAGATCGCAGCCCTCGATATGATAAGTAAGAAAATATGATTCACATAAACCTAGTTTGCTACCAAATCACCATAAAACGGATCCGTCATCTGAACTAAACTAAATAAAGTGAACTTCTCCGGGATACTGGATAGGATAGCAAACACTAAAATATTCAGCGTAATATCTAAATGCAGGCTGAGCGGTGACGTCACGGCATCTACTTTACTATTCATATCTATTTTTATTACTGTACATTATATTATTTCTAACGTAGCGGATGTTGGATGAAAACTGATGATGTTGTGGAATGTATCAACGTGTTATGTGTGACTTGTAAAAGCCGAAGGTTGAAGCAGAAACTGATATATCTGGAAGATAGTCAATCAGTAGTGGATATGATTGACAAATATTGTTTTTTTTTTATTGTGCTACTAGCCGAACTGTCGGTCAAAATATGTCGGTATGCTATTTTACAGTCGTGTGATATTTAGAAGGGACAGCTAAAAATGCCCTGTCTTAGTGGCATTTTTGGTACAACATAAAAATTCAAATATTTTATAAAATTAAATGTCTTTTCTATCTTACGATCGTATAGTCTGTTTGAAAAGTATCTGTTAACAAATGGATTAGAAAACGTGCCAGTGGGTCTTAATTTGTGGTGCCACTTACTAATTGGGGGCTTTGAATTGAATATTTGAATCACCTTTATTTGATTAACCAAATATTTTTATTTTAAATTATTTTAAAGATGTTTGTTATTTAACAATTAAGGTAAATTTTATAACCTTCAAATAAAATTTAATAATGTTATTCAAATCAAATCAAATCAAAAATATTTATTTGCTAGAAAATGGTACAATAGATATTACAGTCATTTTAGTTTCAGCATATCCTGCCATGATATGGCGTGCAAATACATTTTCAAGTCAATTAAAATTATTACAATTACAGTCATTATGATTATTATTATTATATGATTATTACAAATTTACATCAGGTATAGGTTCCATCGACTTATCCTCCAAATATTCCTTAATGGTATAGTATTTTTTATATAGTAAAAGTTTAAGGAGACTTTTTTTGAACATTGTCAATGGCAAATCCTGAAGGGAATTCGGCAAATGGTTATATATTAAAATAGACATACAGTAGACATTTCTCTTAAACAATTTTAATTTTATTGGTGGCAACCGTAGTCTTTCTTTATGGCGTGTTCGGCTATTTAGCTTGTCAGCAATATTTTCAAATTGATTATATTTTTTTTTTACAAATATACATATTTCCAAAACATACAGACATGGTAATGGTAATACTTTAAGTTTTTGAAACAGCGGCTTACAGCTATCTAAGAAGTGAGCCCCACATATTGCTCGGACACAATTTTTTTGTGCTTTGAAAACTCTGTCAACGTCTACTGAGTTACCCCAAATAATAATTCCGTATCTAAGTACAGAGGATACGTAAGCATGGTAAGCAGCCATCGCAGTATCGAGGTTAACAGTTTGTCTGATTATTTTCAGGATATACAAAACGGTCTATTTTTAGCAGGATTTATCTATGTGTGGTTTCCAACTGCAGTTTTTGTCAACGGTTATACCTAAGAATACACATTCATTTACAGTCGTTAAGTGGGAATCTTTATGTTGAATGTCTAGATTATCTATGTGTGCGTTAAATGTCTGAAATTGTATTATGTTTGTTTTTGTCATGTTTATTTTTAAATTATTTATATTTATTATTTATTCAAATAATAATTGTTGGAAAAAGTAGGGAGATATAAAGTTGTCACCTTCTAAACACAGATGACTGTGTGAATTCCTTTAATAAGTGAGTGCGTAACAATTTAACCTGAATAGAGTTTGTTTACATTTTTATTGTCATATATTACACACACTTATATTATTATACATAGATTATAACCAATAAATCTAAAAAAAAATAGTCTAAGTAACAAAAGCAAGTGAGTCATAAAACTTCACTCAATTACAGTAAATGGGTCATAGTAGTCATAATTTCAGGCGCACTATTGTGCTGAAACTCACTGAAACGGAGACAATACGCGTGTACGCTAGAATCAACTGGGACAATAACTTAGGACTTAGCGTTGTGGAGGTCATTTTCTGTGACGTTTCTAGGATTTTAAAATATTTTGTCAAAGAAATTGAATAAAAGATAGTAATATTATTGATGTACGTAAATATTTCGTGTTTTAGGTATGAGTAAGTATGGTTGTACAAGGCTCCAAATCATGACCATGCTCGACTACTCTATAAAAAAACACAACCCGCTTCTGACGCAGTCGGGTAAAAGTTCGTTGGTTCGTTTTTGATGACTCTGTACTTTTATTTGCGCTTGAAATTCGACTCAGCTCGCCCTCGTAATTTATTCAATATACAATTCTAATCTATACCGAAACATTTATTTTATACTATGTTGTTATAAATCCATCAAATAAGGCTTTCCGAGAAATGTACAATAAAAACTTCACAGCAAAGTTTTGTCAATAAAAGTTATAACTAAAAGCAATATGGAAGTTATATCAAACAGGCGGAAAGTGATTATTATTTCATATTGTTTATTGAATTTGTTACATTCCGTTTACAGGTGAGACGAGATATGATCGCTCTTTTTATTTACCTGAATACCTAGCTATATCGACATATTATAAGTTGCCCGTTGGTGCAGTGGTCGCAAGCGCTACTGCTGAGCATGAGGTCCTGGGTTCGCTTTCCAGGTCGGGCAAAGTGTTATTGGGTTTTTCCATCAGAATTTTCTCAGTAGCAGCCCGGGGTCTGGATTTGTGCCCGGTTGATGGCAATAGGTAAACATGGTGTACCAATAGGTAACCCTAACCCTTCGGCGATTAAAGACGTGATGTTATGTTGATGTTTTGTTGTGTTTCTTTTCTTTCTTATATGTTATAAGTAAAAACGAACACCTCTGGGTACCCTATCTAGGCATTCAGTCGTGAACATATGGTCATATTTCACTATTCTCCAAAAGCCAACGAGAATTCGAAATACATTAAACCCGAGTAAAATAGTTACAGCCTATTCGTAGCACATGGCTACGCGTCTACGTAGCTACGCGGCTACGGTGCTACAAGCTTCGTAGCGCTACGATTTACCGACTCACTCCCGACTGAGGTATATTAAAATCATGAATACTGTTATTCATGTCAAATCTATAGGTTTATTACAAAAGTTTGTTCGGTGGATGTTAGTATTTCATTCTGGATGTGGCTTAGTAGCTTAAAACTTTAACTTGAACCGTATCCAGGACTTGGGATACGTAAGTCTGTGAAGTTTTTAGGCGGTATTAGAAACAAAGTTTAATACTTATTGCTGTTATACTGTTTAAGTGTACTTATGTAGGTTTACTTTTGATACAGTTTTGTGTACGGAGAAGGTTTACTTAGCCAAATATCATAGACTCATAAAACAGAATTTGTTTGCGTTTAAAGAAATCGCTAGCAAGGAATCACTAAGGAAAGCTTTTTTTTTAATAAGCCTCATTTGTGTCCCACTGCTGGGCAAAGGACTCTCCTTTTTCCTTCCAAGCGATTTTTGTCCATGTTAGCCCCGCAAACATGATTAAATCGTTCATCGATCTTCGGAAAGTTAGATATAATACAATATTTTATAATCTTTCTACCTTCATTATAAATAAATTCACTTAACTTTCCTCCAGGTGAACACTCGACAATGTCACACGAAGGTTAATGAACATCTTCAAACGCAAGATGTAATACATTTCCCCAACATTTTCAGTTTCAGTAATTTTTCATATTGAAACAAAAGCCTCTTTTAGAACCGGGTCGAGTGGGCGCCATGAAATTCAGCCGACAATACTGTGGGGTCGGATTCAGGTTCTTTCAGCCAAGTGTTTCAAGAGTACGTACTTTTTAATTGAATTCAATATTGTCAAACGGACGAGTTATTGTGAGCAGAATTACATTATTTTAATTGGTGAGAGTTTGAATAGGCTCTCTATTGTGAAAGGTTGTTAGGCTTTGTTAAAAGGCTGTGTATAGGCTTTTAAGGTAGCAATTTACTTTATAGACCTGAATTACAAATAGGTTTTTTGTGTATAATCTGTGTTATTATTTTTTTTTTTGAATTATGTGCTTTTCATTGAACTCTTTTCAAATTAACCAACGTCAACAAGTTTTTAAAATATTTCAAGTGAAAGTGTTTGTTAAAATCAATTTACAGTATAAACATAAACATTATCAAACTACGAGTACAACAAATAAACACTGAATTCTGGGCAGTCACAGAATTTGTCGATTTATTCACTACATGTAAAGTTACAAAATACCGCCGCCATACAAATATTCGGAGCCGATAAAAGACACACGTTTCTATAATTTCCATTCAATTTTCATTCCGCAGCGAAATTTCCTAGAAAGTAATGAAAACCTTCGAATCGCACAATACTTTTGCCGCCATTATGCGTACAATGTGCATACATAACCAGAATGTATGCATACATAACCAGAACCCAGGCATCGCAAACAGAATACCGAAACCTGCCTTCACATACGAAACATACGTAGCACATACATGTACCAAGAGCATGCCTACATTCTGCCGAGAGGCTGCACGCCTGAAAACGCTCATCTCACATTTTATGAGCAAAATGTCTCACGGGTTCCCAGCTTTAACTTAGCACTACGTCTTAATAGGCTCCATACATTATAAGTTCTCGCAACAATACGCTTTTTTAGTGATTTCAGAATTTTCAAAGCTTTTAAAAACTTCAAAGTGTTGACTCAAAGTTGTCACAGAGGCAGACGCAAACTCATGCATTGGATTATTGAATATAATATTGTACTCGTAACATTATAAATTCTCGGAGGGATGATTGAGACACAACCCTTCTTCCTCAGACACTCGCGAAGTTAACTCTAAACACGACCCGAATTTGCATTATCACTGAAAACAACGGATACCGCTTTTGAATAATCATTATCATTTTCCAAACAATAAATTTTTTGGCGGCTTTATCGCTTCGCTAATGTTAGTAATTACTTTCAATTAATTTCGCTGTTAACACTATCACAACAATGTCCAATACAATTTTGAGTTCGCCATTTCGAGGACCGTTTTTATTTAATAAATTGTTACCTTTTCAGACATTGAATATATTTGTTACAATTCCGATGTAAATATCACGGCACCGGATAAAACGAATGTGACCAAAATAAATGTGAGCGAACACGGATTTTATCTTATAATTCCGATCTACCTGACCGGGGTTGTTATCAGTAACACTGACGTACCTGTGAGAATCTCTCCTGGGCGTCCAGGATTTCGATGAACAGGGATAACTTTTGATCCATGATGGGAAAACCATTGCGAGGCTGTTGCAGCAGGTGCAGCACTGCCTCGCGCACTGCTGCCGGCGTGCTCGGCGTGCACGGCGTGCCCAGCGTGGGGTACGCCCCCACCAGGGCAGACAGGCCATGAAAGGTCGCCGACGTCTTCGGAGGATTCTGCACACCACCGGGTAAGGACAACCGACGCGACGTGGACGGCGGCACGGCGCCGTAACCATTCGTCATAATCGCCGGTCTTTGCAACTGATAGTCACTTCGGGAGGACGGCAGCAGGGTTGCGCGCGGCAGCGTGGACATGGCACCGGGCATGGGCCGCGGCCGGCGCGGCACCGGCTGCAGCAGTGGCACCGGGCCCCACTCATCGTCCAACGAGCCTATGGAGTGCGGCCTCCTCGCGAGGTGGTTCACTGGGGGTCTCGGGGAGACTACACTCTGGGGTCTTCGCGGACGCCGGTCGTTCTGTATCGGATTCGGCGGCGTGTACGGGCTAAAGCCATCGAAGTCTTTGAGTTGTGCGGGCGTGGGGCGCTGGTTGTCGGGTGCAGGCGGCGGTGGGTCCTCCCAGCGCGGCCAGCTGAGCGCCAGGGAGTCGGGCTTGCGGGGCGGCGGAGGCCTGGGCCGAGCCGCCCCCTCGGTCATGGCGGCCTGTCCCGGCAGCGCGTCACATGGCGCGGCGTGCGTCGCGCGCGGCGTCCGCCGGTCGACTGGCGTCGCGACGCTGCATCCGTCCCGTCTCTGCATCGACGCACTCTCTGTTTTGGTTTGTGGACGGTTTTTTTCAGGCGCTCGTTTGTTTTGGACGTGCGTGAGTTACGTGTGTATCGGTAGTTGTAACGAATTCGATGTTGATGTTATTTATTGGTTTGGAAAACGTTCGGTGAGAGGAAAATCAGTCGCTATCAAAAAATTCATGTTTTATAAAACAGCGAAAAGTTTTTGTGAAACGGTTGATTTCAAAATACTTTACTTTTATGCCGATATTTTATTTGAACTAACTAAAACTACCCTTAACATTAAACCGTAATTGCAAGTTCATGACCATCTAGAACAGATAATCAAGAAAACTTTTTTATATTCTCATAAACACTACATTCCACATTATTTCAATCCCTTCGAAAGTTCCGTTCAGTAATGGCCACGTGTGTCAACCCCCCGCCTGCAGAGCAGCCGTGATACCCGCAGTAGGGGTCACTCTGAAATATCGCCGTTTCCGCGCCCCGCCCGCCCGCTGTATCGGCACACTGAAGCTATGATTTACAGCTACGTACATTACAGCGGTATCTGTTCACGTGCTATTAAAATATGTATTGTAAAAATTTTGTTTATGAAGGAAAATTGATATAGTCAGCTGATAGTTTCAGGAAGTTTTGTATGAGAGTGTCAAGTATGCTTGGAAAACAAGCACAATATTTGACTTGAAGTATCTGCCAATAAAGTGATTAGAATTGTGATTTTGATGATCAAGATTTACTCGTATAGATATTTTATTTAGGTTATAAAAAGAAGTGTAAAAAACAGCTCAATAATCTAACATTAAACTTAACTTGTTTGACTACGTTTCACTATTTTCATCACAAGGACTCGCTTAGTAAATTAACCTAATTATGAAAATAATGTGGCAAACAAACAGAAAAGCTTTTCCTCACTACACGTCATAATAAAACCACAGCAAACAACAACAACCTCTTAACCTTATCCTAACAATCGCTCAAGTGCATCAAACTCATACAATATGATAAATTACGCCCGCACTAAGTACTCGAGTGGATGCAACGAACTCGCGATCGCTTGTAATGCATCTCGAGTGCTGTTATTTCAGTTTCGGAGCAGCCAATACCGGTTTTTAAGGGCCCTTTATTAATAGGTGCGCATTTAAAGGGTTATTTAAAAGGCGGATTACATACGGAATCTATCGTGTTTCAATGTTGGTGTTGGATGTTTTGGATCGCGATTTTTATTTGTAGCTTATATTGGTTTAAAAATTGATTGTTTATAAATTGTGATTCTTGGAAAAACATGGTATGTAAATAGCGTATCTTCTCTACTTACGTGGAGTGTTGCCAAGGGATATTTGCAGGGTGTATTATTATCAGCTTATTTTATTATTTTTTTATAACCAATCTATTTATGTAAACCCTATGTAAAATATCTACATTTTTATCTGTATTTTTTTTTATGGTGTACATAATAAAGAATATTCTATTCTATTCTACAATGCGTGGTGATTAAAACAGTGCCAGTAAGTAGGTCAAACTTGTTGAAACTAAGAAGAATATTTTCAGCATTACGTTACAGGGTTATTTTTTCTATGCAGAAAATGTCACCCTGATTATTGAATACAGGAGAAATTCTTAGAAAGCAACATTTTTTCAATACAGAAAAGGGAAGAAAAAAATCCAGTTTCATTATGAATTAAATTAGCTAAGCGCGGCAAGTCTCTCATTTCGAACTACTCGATTCCGTGTGTGTAGTCACTGCACTAGTTGGAATGACCTTTTAACAAACTACCCTTGTTTTTAACTTCAGCAGTTTAGTACTTGTGAAGATATACTGCTGAGCTTATGTCCAGTGCTTAGTGCACATTGGTTTTTTTAATACTGAAATGATGGACTTATATTGCGGTTCAGACATTAACAAGATTTCGCAATGAGTATAACTATGTGAAACATAGAACCGCTACGTAATTTTCACATAGGCATTTTTTATTCAATAAAATAAAGCTAGTATAGCCCAACTATGAATGTGAATGCGTGAGGTTGCGAGTTCGAGTCCCACAAATTACACTATTATTATTATATTAATGCGTGAAGTACAAACTTTGTACCCTGTAATTTTACGAAAATTATGCGGACGGAGGAGTATGAAATTTGGTACAGTTAAAGTTTATATGAAGAAGGAGTGCAGAAAGCTAATATTTTTATATAATATACTCGTACATTAGAAATAAATTAAATTAATAAAAAAAACATTACACACACTACCATGCGTTTGACACAAGATGACAGACACCTTAGAATCATGACATTTAAATGAATTTATGGTCGAATTTCAACCTCTGGGCGACCACTAGTCACAATAATTACAAAACTACCTACTTAAAGTAAACTCAGGGTAATTAATTGTCTAAAGACAACTGCCATATTTTACAGTTGTATGAAATAGCTATATTACGTCAATTTGATAAACTAGTCCTTTTTTCTGACCTATAGAAGCATTTTAAACTTTTTAAGCTTAGTTTTAACCTTTCAAAAACTTGCTTATACTACTAATTCTCATAACAACAAGCACGTTGCTATGTGTCCCATAAATGGTGGAGTGGAGGTGTATGCCGTCCAGCCTATTAGGATCTGACCGGAATCACCCATCGAATGGGCTCGGCTGTGCTAACGAAACAGGGCTATTCACACTGTATAGCATTGATGTACAGGGTGATTGCTATGTGGGTTAGCTTTTAGCTTCAATATAGATTTCTGCTAAAGATAGATTGTTTGCGATTATAAATAGAGGGTTATTAATGTGTACATATCAGTCTCAAGTTTTTACTCGCATATAAGTAAAATTCCTGTTTCCTCCTTAATGCAAATTATACCTACCAATGTAGTACCTTAGTAATTATGTCAGACCATAGATTCCGCATTGCAGAAAATAACTTTCACTTGTAACACGAAAATACACTCATTGAAGAACGTGGTGGACGTTGGTGTTTATAGATCATTAGACAAAAATTAACCCTTTCATATAAAAATGGAGGAGAATTTCTTAAAATAATAATGAAACAGATATCACTTTAGAGCCATGAGAACCTTTATCTTCATTCTCATTCAAGTTTAAACATCTAAAGTATTATTTACCGTCTTAAATCTAAATATAACAGGAACTTCAGAGCGGTGATTCAAAATAAAATTACGATCGATCGTTCGGGGTTCATAACCCGAGCAGTGTTATTTTATGGGAAGTATAAATTAATGGCTTTTAAGTACACACTTTATGAGTTCTTTGCGCTCTCTACTAGGTGTTTGTGTTCACGAAATAATTACGAGTATAATAAATAAATAATGATAAAGGTCTGGATAATAATTCTCACGAAATTATACTTTTTTCCTACATAAGCCGCTCAATTTCAGGGCATTTTTATCCCATTCACCCTAAAAGCCTATTCGGGGCTAAGCTCTATATTTTCATATATTTTATTAAACATCCCGGGGATAAACAGAGCATCCATATCCCTTACCACGTCCTAAGTAAAAAAAGTCTCAAAGAAAATCCCTTTTTAATCCTGCCATAAACAAAATCAGGGGAAAAGGGATTCTTGAGATCAAAGGGCGTCTAGCTCAAATGCTTCGGTTCCGTATATGTAAAATATATATGTTCGTAATTCCTTAATACCGTATTAGGAATGCGTGAGACGCAATTTTCATATGAAACTATAAATCAATTTGTGTTCTTGAAAAGGGATAATCGGCCCACTGGGCAGAATTCCTCCTCGACTAGGGCTGGGAAACAACGGGAAACTTTCCACTTATTTATCGATACTTTTGAGGGAGAAATTTTTAATATTCCAACTTTAGCGGGAATGTTTACGAAAGTAGAATAATTGCGATGGAGTTCCACGGTACGGTTTAGTAATTTTTTTTCTTGTTATAAAGCGTTTAATAAATGATATAACTTATTTATAGTTGTTAAATATATTCTCAACGTGGAAGTTTTATGGATAAAGTTTTTAGTTGAGAACTAAAATTTAATATCACTTCTTAAAGTTAAGTCGATTACGAAACCAGTCTTTGAAATCGGTTGCAAGTTTTTACAGGTAGAACTTATTTATTTACTTTTACGCAAGAATCGCGTATAAAATTAACTTATGCAATGGTACGTAAAAGAAAATCTACCGTCACGAAATGATTGGCTTTTCTTGACTGAAAAAAAAAACCTCTAAATACTTATGATGAAAGCACTTTTGCTTGACCTGAAAGAAATACTTAATACACCATTCCCTACGTAGGTAATTAAATTCCAAAAGATCTCAATAATTTACGCAAACAGGGATTTAAAACACCATCACGTCTTACCAATAAAAACAAAAAATGAAAAATCCCGTAAGTAACATCACTAGCAATCCCGAACCCCGGCGCCTCGTGCCTATTAGCGTCGACTGTCGCAGACATCGGCAACTATTCTCGGAATGTGTGACAACGCGACCGATTGTTTCCACGACACTCTTGCACAACTATTGTATTTATTTAAGGGTAGCTATATAATACAGAGGATGCCATTTGGTTTTAGTTGGTATATTTTGGTATTATAATTGGTAGGCTCCAGTCATTATATGCTAAGGATGAGTATGAAATATGTATGCCTCTCGCAGCTCGTAAAGATGCTATGCTGAAAGCAGACCTTTTCAACAGAACGGTGCCTAAAACTATCAACTATAAAGCCTAATAACTACCCCAGAGTGGTCCAAAATACTAAAGAACAGCTACATTTTCATTTGAATGTGACTTTTGTCCCTCATAAAAGAAGATACAAGATTAAACGCACATGTAGCTCACACGACAAAAACTCCTCTAAATAAGGAAACAGAGTTTAAATACCCGAATCTAAAGCCTTACACAATATAATGGTTCTCCTGAACAAAACTTAGCACACAGTTCACGCATAAATTACAAACGCAAACGTTATTATTCATAGGACGGCAAGTAATACGGCCTTGGCAAATAGTGAGGCAAATGATGATTTAATATTATAACACACATAAGACCTTTTGCAGCCTACTTACTCAATTTGGATTCGAGTTCGAAAGCAAATCGCGTCGGCAAAATGGTCGTAAGTCAATTTACGATATCTGAATTAACAGTAGGGTGAATTTGGTTCCGGAGGCAAGTAGGTATTTTGTAAATGAATTAAATAAGGCAGTCATACGTAAAGAGTTTGATATTATGTGTAAGTACTGCCAGGTACAAAATGGGTGAAATATTCATGATACTCTAACGTTAATGGCGTTTCGTGTTCGCTGTGAGACCTCGTTGTTCTTCTAAACTGCCCAATGGATGTTGATGCAGTTTTCACAATCATTTAGATAATATAATATATTCCGGAAGTTTTATGTGTATAGCATATTCACACAGATACAACAAATGCAAACTGAAGTCTTGATGTTTTGACATGACGTCACATTAGTAGATTGCACCCGAGCGAAGCAAGGCGGGTCACTTGTAAAAATATAATTTTGTCACGGTTAAATAAATATTGGTTCTTGAATATTGAACTCAGGCAGTTTAATTAATACCGCAATTTTTAAATGCTAATTAACATCCTTAATTGAGATTCCATAGGATTTATGAAAGTGTTTTAGTCAGCATTTTGGAGGCGGCAAGTTTCGTGTTTGCCATTTATCTTTATAAATATAGTTTTGCGGCATGAATCTTACTTCTTGCCATAAGAAGGGAATATAAATAAGACTATGATAAATGGTCACTTAGTTGGCAGAGAACGAGAAAAAATATTTTGATTAAATTGTAAAATATTGGAAGAACAAGCTTACCTTGTAAATGAGATGTTTCAACATTAATTTCGCTAGGAAATTTAAAATAACATCGTTCTTTGTAACGCCTTCTTTATAAGAAAAATTATATTGAAGTTAACGTTGATCGAGTGGTTATGAATTCAATTATACCCGCCTAGAATTAATTTTCTTCAATGTCAAAAGTTATATCTGGACTAAGTTTTACAGGTACTCATGAATATGATTAACTTTTACTATGGGACCAACTCAAAAATATTAAACAAACAATTAGATGTTCCATACATTTCGATCGTGTACTACTCATTTGTATGGAAAAGCATTTTTTTTTAATATTTTAGTATGTATCATTCTTTTTTCAACCCTATAAGAGCGTTCATTCTAAAAGTTGGCAACGCCGCAAATAGCTGTGAAATATTTACCTGTTTTGATTATTTTAGCAATATAACTTTATGGAAATATAAAATATCGCTAACTAGTGAACTAGAATATTTAAAACGAATTGCAATTATAACACTGAATTTGATTCTGTATCTGTTTTAGGTGTAAAAAAGGCATTTGGAAAGTTTCCAAATACTTTTTTTACATCTAAAACTAAATATTCGTTGTTACGATATTAATTATTGCATTTCATAATCAATATTATATTTCACTATTTAGCCACGTTATATTTCCTTACAGTAATATTGCCAAATTAATCAAAACACCGAAATCTTTGACATCTATTTGCGACGTTGCCCACTTACAGAACACACGCTCTTAACAAGTCAAAACATTAATTTCCCATTAAAAACACACGCCCACGAAATGGCGCTACGTCTCCAACTCATTCATTCACTCATTCATTCTCGAGCACAATGCGTTCAAACAAGCCGGTGATCAATCAGGCGGCTCTCAAGACGTGTAATTGCGTTCTCAATCGACGGAGACGGAGCTCGGCGGGGTGAGGATCGTTGCTGAAGGACAGCGATACTGTAATATGGTTTAGAAAACGAATTTAATAACTTTAAAAATGAGAACATAGTGTAATTCCGTCAGGAATTTCTCAGTTCCAACCGGCTCGCCCCCATTTACAAGGAAATATGGACGTAAGTATACTTCGGTTCACATTCTATGTTAAAAATGGTAGAAATTATAGATGGGATGAATAAGCTACCTTTCTGTGAAGACCCGCTTGCACCAGTAATCACTATAGCGTTAATCTTAATAAAACGGGTAAGCATGCTACGCAGCTCCGAAATTTTTTGGGATGAGGGTAGGGGGCTGATGACAATGATAACGGCATATCATTCTCTTTCTGTCTAATTCAAACGATTTACAGTTATATGATGCTGTTTGAAATATGTTTGGAGCTATAAATGTATTAAATGAACTAAATAATCTAAGCGTTTAATAATCATGTAAAATGTAGTAAGTACCACGCTCATTGTTTTCAAAAACAAATCTCCGTTTTGCCCTGAAAACGGATACGGATGAGCGAGCTCTGAAAATGTTTCCGATTTTGAATTCTTAGTTATTGTTTTCATAATCTTATAACTGATCTATTATTTGTAACGTCAAGAAAACATCACCATTTCAAAGCTAGTCAAGTACCCAATTACAGGCAAGATGGAAGGCTCCGCTGAATAAAGCGCTGGGCTGAGCTGCAGCGCTTCAAACATCGGAGATGTAGAATATTGAATGAAAATGTAATCCGTGAACTAGTTTTATAGTAAACGAGGTTTTTTTAATAGAAGTGGCTCTTCAGTATAGAACTGATAATATAATAGTGTGTTTCTGGGTGATTACTCTTTTAAAAACAATCTTCATTAAATAGTTTTTCATTCTATCATTGTCTAATCAATCTGTTATGTCCAGTTGGTGACAATTTTAATATTACTATTTTGTTAGACATTTTTAGTAGCATTTTAGATTGTAGGAAGCCTATTTAGATCTTTATTATCAGACAAAAATACATACTTCCAATAAATAATAAATAAAAGAATCCCCAAACATTTTCATAAACTCCCTAACATCGAGAGATTCGCCCAAATGTTAACGATGTTAGTAAGATAACTTGTCGGTAATTGTAACAAGTTACAAGTCGACACTCAGACAGACAGACGTGATAACTGATACATCCACTTGCTAGTTATAGAGTTTATCTCGCCAATTAGTGCAGCTAATAGTTTGTGTTCAACATTATGTTGGAAGCTGGTAGTTACTACCATGTTAGCAACTATTTGTTAGTGATGTGAGAATATACAGGATAACTTTTAATTTAGTAAAAATCGTTCTGGGAGTGAAAGTACTTCTGAATATGAACCACTTACTATGGGAGCAATTCTGAAATCGCAAAACAAACATTTATTTTATAAATTTTCATCAGGACAGTATTTTGTGTGAAATATTTAATATAAAATAAAAGTGATATTTCCATAAACACGTACCATTATGCCTTTTGTTTGTCCGAAGGGTTGTGTAGAGGTGTACCTAACGTATAGTAAACCCACACAGTATAACCCGTCGTATTTCAATATTAGCCTTATTAAAAATTCTTTATATTTATTAGTACTGTCACCCTTTGAAAGATTACGAATAAAAAAGTGCTCCTGTATAGCTTAATGTTTATCGATACAAACACTAATATGAGGATTTTGGTTGACTTTACGATATTTCAATGGCTTGCAAAAGAATCCATATCAAAAATACATTTGCTTTGCATACCCAGCTAGAAACCAGCCTAAGTGTCTGAGCTGTACCCGTTTTAAATTCATAAAGTATCGTCTACTCGTAATTCATTGTTGACAAAACAAATATATTGAATAGGCTAAGAAAGAAGGTTCCTTTAGCTCATTAATCTTGTGCTAATATATTCATAATTATGCTGTTCTGTGGAAGACAACACCGACTAACAAGAACTTGGTAAGTTTTAACGTGCAACTAACTTGACTGTGTAATATACGAGGGCGCTTGTTAATAACACTTTTATTATTTTGTAATAAAGTTGATTTTTAAGGACCATCCAGTGTCGTAGTTGGATGCTGAAAATCGCGTTAAACTCATGCGCAAATTCCTCAGTTTTTTTATTTATGCTCACAGCATCTGTTTTTTTTTATTCCAGCACTTCAAAATGTTGACCCACCAACTGAATTAGGGCCTCCTTTTCACTGGCTACAAAGGTCAGATCCTTTTTTCGTTTCAAAGACATAATTACGAAAAATACAGAGAAATCCACACAACAATAAATTTAAAATTACCGCGAAACGAAATACGAAATTGTCAATGTCAATTGACGCAACCAAAGAGACGAGAACAGTTTTGACCAAAGATAAACTAAACACTCTTTGGTTTTGACAACTCGGTACCCGCGTTTAGTAGTTTACTGATAAAATTTGTTGTTTAAAGCGCAGTACGTCGCTATCGCATGTTGCAAATGCTAAACGCATTGCATTCATGTGACAGCATTTACAATCTATGCCATAGAAATTTGTTTTTCGTGAACGCGATCAAAATGTAGCTGGTGAAATCGCTTGGACGTAAATCGAGATCAATATCAATTTCAACGCGTTCATTCAGAACTTAGTTTTATTACAAGCGTTTTGTAATACGAACGGTGAAATTCGCCCTTAGTAATAAAGTTAATTTAAATAAAATGTTGAAGATGGCACTTTATTAGTAAGTTCTTTATGTTAGTTTCAATTAAGTAAGGCCTCATTTAGACGATGTTTTAAAACATGATAAAAACAGTAATAATCAGCCTATAATGTCCCCGCTGCTTCCAGCAGTACACCACAGGCCTCCTATCTTCGAGAGGGAGGGCTGTAAACTACCACGCAGGCCAAGTGCAGGTCAGTAGATGTCACATGTCTTCAATTATTTGGTTCTAGGACATGCCGGTTTCCTCACGATGTTTTCCTTCGCCGTTTTGAGAGCAGTGGAGATGAAATTATTTACACAAAGTAAAGCGCCTGCCTGGGTTTGAACCCACGGCCTACACTTGCAAGTTAGGGCCAGTATCACTGGGCTGCCACTGCCCTACAAATACATAGTAACGCCATTTATTTATTATGAAATGTAAATGGTAATTATTTCTGTAAATTGGCTTTAACCTTAGAAATATTAAAAAAAACTTGTTTCTTATATCTATGGTTTTAACAAACACTTTTACTCGTCAACATTAATATTGTTTAAACTAGATGAGGTTGGTGTTTCCTATCCGACAACTCTGAGAAGAAACACTCTCTTTAAAGTTTAGAAATTATCTTGGCCAGATTTTGTGAGGACCATGCAGATCAGTGTCTGGGACGGTCTTTTGAGGAAAGATCCACACAGAATTGACTGGACCGGACAAAACTGTATCTAGCAAAAAACAACAGCCTGTTTGTAATATCAACAATCAGTGATCCAAGTTCAGGAAGCCGAACCAAAAATATTTCTCACTATTGTATTGTATTGTACTAGTTAATACAAAACAAGACAATGGTACAAATAGTTTTCCATTAGCGCTATTTACTACAATAACTTGGGGTCCGCTGTACCCCGAGCTCTCGGGGACCCCGTTGCTATAGCAACAAAAGACAATGGTGGACAACAATGGCGTGACGTAACGAGTTTTTAATAGGTCATTTTATGTTTGTTTTGTCTTTTTCTATGTGAGGTACATTTGCATTTTGTAATTGCTTTAGTTTTGTATCGTTTTGTGGGACTTTTAAGTGGTATTGGTGGGAACTATTTCAAAGTGCGGCTTTTAATAAAGACTATTTGCTGTGTAGTTTATTTCTTTCGTCTGAAAAGTTTCAGTGGCCGGATTGCTGAAAGATTTAGGTGTTGTTACGGACACAGTTCTTTCATAATTTAATTACTCCAATAATGCAACTAAAGATCGTAGCACGTTACAAACCTATTTGATACACTCTCCAAACTGTTGACGCTGAGAACTTAAACTTTATAATAAGGTAACTAAAGTTAAATTGAATCAATTGAGAGTGTTAATAAGCTACTAACGACAGTTTAATGCATAAAGTTGGTGCAGTTCCTACCTGTAGGTACTTAGCAGTAAGAGTGCAAGCGACACTCGCCAATTTTCTACGGAGATTAAATTTGAAACATTTGCCACTACCGCATACAGGTGGGGAGAAAAAGTGAGGCAGAAAATATGTTTACAATATATTTTTGTCTTAATTTTTTACATAAAAATACACTTACACTTAATATTGTTATGAAAGAAGAGTTTCTTTATTAGAGTTTATGTTCATACTCTCCTATTCTACATTGGTTTATTTCTAAATAGTTATGCAATGATCACCGCTATCAAACGGATTGCGCCGCTTTAACCATTTGAGAGCAAGGTTATTTAAGGTATATTTTGATTGGAAGTACACCTATTATCCACATCTATGAGAAAACCAGTAAAACGTTGTTAGGTACCTTTACGTACCAAGATCACAAGCCCAATTTTCTTCTTATCACCATTCCCTTGCCTTTAACAACACGACTTCTGATAAAGCACCGTTCTTAACTCCAGCAGACAACTAATAAAACTTCTAGTGCTATTGAATGTTTTAAAGAAAATCTAGACTTTGACGATATCTCAGAGATTAAAGAGGATTCCGCTGAACAACGAGTGCGGGAAGTTGGCGACGTTGCCGACTTGTGGCGGCAGAACTTGGAGACATGCGATGTGTCGTCGATAGTTTGCGGTTGAATGAGATTTTTATACTTGTAACATACAATGTTTTTTTTTTAAGTTAGTCGGTGGGAAAATGGTGTATGTGATAAAGGGGATGGCTGTGTTTTATTTTTGAATGGCAGAAGTAATGATTTTAAGTAAATGTCAATCTGACGGCTCGTTTAGCAAAGTGGTTGAGCGGATCTACGCTATACGTTCAACCACGTTTAATTCAAACACGAAACATATTTTTAATATGGCCTGCAGAGTTTTACAGCATTACAGTATTTATGAACATGAGATTAATAAACATATTGTTAGTGTTATGGTTTTCTAGGGTCATCAATTTTTTTTAAATTGTACAAGTTTTAGGTGTGTAGTGACTATGAGACTTCTTACTGTGTAGTCATCAACGGGAAACATTGGGTCTCTTTGTACACATAACTGGATATACTGTTTCAGTAAAAACTCGTCATATCACGAAGTTCATGCAACTGTTAATGATCGTATGACCAGTTGATGCTGCTAATCCGTCTGTTGTGAACCTTCTTTATTGTAACCCGTTTCCGTTTTCAACCCTATGTAGTGCTGTATATTTGTAGAGAAAGACAGACACAAATATATAAGGGTTTTTTAATTCTTTTTAATAATGAGTCCCTTTTGGCAAATAATAGACCTTTATTTTTTGTTCATCTATTTTGTAAAATGTGAAATAAGGATTGTTTTAAGAGGGTAGATAGTAGAACCGTACTTTTGTCTGCTAATAAAAATAAATGCCATCACCGATCCCTTTGCTAAGCATGCTGGTTATGGCAAATACTCAAACCCTTTGTTTTTATGATTATTGCCTATAATTGCCATGTTACCTGCGTAACATGGCAATTATAGGCAATAATCATTTTTCATTTTTTTTCAATCATTTTTTATAGGAAATTTCCAGTGATTACGCGTGGGCGACTCATGAAAAAAGTTATCTGAAAGAGAGATCTTTATTTGAAAATTTACGATTTTTTAACAGCCTTAAGAAGGCGTTTAATTAAAAGGTTCTAACCAAAGACAGTGTTAATTGTGCCGAGCCGAAGGACGGTAATAGGATCCGATGAGCGGTCCCCTATTATCGGCTGAAGCTCTTTTAACTTCCACCGAAAATGGGAGTTGAAGTCGTAAAGAAATTTGAGGTTTTACGGCCGATCCACTTCGGACAGACCTCGTATATTCCTTTTAACTGTATTGGGAATTGGGTCAGTTTAAAAGGTTAAGATATAGAGATTCTATTTATGTTGCATTTTGTTAACTACATGGGTCATAATGTTAATGGAAATGATTTCTTTCGATACTAAGCCCGACTTACTTATGTATCTACTTTGGTCACTGGACTATAAGATACATAATCATTTATTTATCCAATAAGAGGAGCAGTATTAAAATAAATAAGTAGGTTATCCAAATAATTGATATGAATTATGTTTATCACTAAGAATGTTTAATTCAAATGTCGAAAAAAGTACCTAAGGTTTTGTATTTGACTAAACGTTACGCGTTATATCTGATTTTCCGAACATTGCCGACATGGTTAAAACCACAATAACCATTACAATATAACCCCCGTATTCGAACATCGCCCTCTGTTCCATACAACCGTTCCACCAAAATATTTGCTTACTGAGAATAAAGCGAACCATACATACATACATCTACAGGCTCTGCCCGCATCCAAATACTTGTTTTAATTTCAGACGCGTCCAAATTCGTATAAAAGAGGAGAAAATAATGTTACTGGATAATGCAGTGTTTATTCATAAAATGTGAGCTCTTGTAGCTAAGCTAGCGAAAGTAGAATGCGATTTCATGTTACTTTATTATCGCATTTAGGTTAATAAAATTCTGAATGCATTGAAGCTACTGTAATTCAACTGGCATTGTTTACCATGTCATAAGTATTTTTCATACACTATAGACATTATTTTCACCCTGTTTACACCCGTATATACAATTACAAAATGTGTGATACGTACTTGTTTTCAACAAGTCTTGTAACGTCTTGTCTAGTCTTGTAGTCTTGTCTTGTACTAACTTATCAAAAACGTGTCGTGTATATATCAATTGTATCATACATGTACTGAACTAGTTTCAGATATGTCTTGTTCACCTATTTTGATCAACTTAGTGTCATTTTTTACTTGTCTTTACAACTGGTTTTAGGTGTAGAGGATAAAAGAAACACCTCTGAATAACCCTTCGAAGAATACAGGCGTATCAAATCAAATCAAAATCAAATCATTTTTATTTTCATTAAAACATAGTATGATATGATACGATACGATACTATGTTATGTGTGAACTGTGTAGAAACAGTACCTTGTTGTAAACGCGAGGTAGGCAGATCATAGTATTACTACCTAATACCCAGTTACTATTTAGACTAGAAATAAGAAAACCCATGGAGGAAGGCAGAAACCAGAAAGCCACCTGCTTTGCTTCGTTTACGTTCATGCATATGGTCATACACGTACCCCCGTTGCGAGGACTACGCACCTGACCATTCTAAAGAACATCACGAAAGTCACTATAAGTCCTCCTAAGGCGTCTCCTTATGGGGACCAAAATTCAAATCAAATCTTTACACACACACTATTCTTCGCAAATATTGCAACCCAACACAAATAAAGCCAGAACCAACCGAAATATAAAACGCAATAACACACACGTCAATATGCATCGCAGGTGTTCGCCTTCCAATATTAATATTGTGCTACGGCCTAATACGCGCAATATGCGCATTATGCATGAACGTCAGCTATTTGACGCACGCACGACAAGCCGCGCGTGTGCGCGACGCCTTATTATATGCCTGTTTATGTTTTATGTATATTGTAGGGGTGCGGTCGGGGACGCGTGCGTTTAATCGCCGAGTTTATAATATTATTGTGTTATGGAGTTGATTTTGCTTATTGTTATGCTGTTAAGCAAAACAATAATGAAAGCGCATTGGGTAGCTATTATATTTTACGAGAAACAAAATAAAAACTTTGTAAAAAATTAAAAAGATACTTTCAGTAATAATTCTCAGTAGAACCCTGTATTAAATTCTGTATGTTCCATTCGATATCAATCTGCCTAGCCTTTTCCCAACTATGTTGGGGTCGGCTTCCAGTCTAACCGGATGCAGCTGGATACCAGTATTTTACATGGAGCGACTACCTATCTGACCTCCACAACCCAGTAACTGGGTAATATACGATACCCCATGGTAAGACTGGTGTCAGACTTTCGGGCTTCTGACGACTCGTAACGACTGTCAAAGATCCACGAATGACAGCCGGGACCAACGGCTTAACTTAGGTTCCATTCGATATACGAGAATTATATCTTCGAGAATTGCATTATAATAAAACTTGGGGTACGATTAATTCTTTAGACAATAATAAATGTATATTAGGTAAAATATGACATGAGAATCTTAATTAATAGCACATACATAAATATAATAATAATAATTAAATAAATAAAAATTATATGATAATTTATGTCAAACTATTCATTACTTATATAACGGTAGTTATCTAGGTCCAGATAGTCTAACATACGGGTTGATAACGATCACACAGAGAGTGGTTTCAATGAAAACCGATCCTAAATAGTGTTAGTACACAATGGACTGGCAAACTGCCCCTATACGGCCGCTCCTGCTTTATATCAACCTTTTTTGGTATGGCCGAAAATATACCTCAGTTTGCCGATCCCTATTACAAGGGACTTCTAACAACTGATGAAATGTGGTTACACTTCTGGCGACCCGTTCACACGCATAATCACAGGAATGCTGGCGTGATATTGTGTTTGTCTTAATACATACTTTTTTATGAAAATGATAATTTAATGTTTTGGTAGTCTAGAGGTATAAGATACCATTTTCTAGCAATTATTTGAAGGGTCCTGAAAGCCTGGCATTGATGTGACTTTTTGATAGACATATTAATAGTGTGTTTATTGACGATATCGCGGACTCACTGTAAAGGGATAGTATCCTACGAAAATCTTGACTTACTGGCTGAATGGAATTGCATTGAGCAAGCTTAGCGTATATCCATTCCTACCATAACATCACGCCCGTTTTCCCCGAAGGGTCTGACAGAGGTGCACCTATAGTACACTCACATTAAGCCAGTTATGTTTAAGTTCCATGTAAAAGGGCCGGGCATACTACCATCAATCGGCCACAGATCCAGTTTCCGGGCTACTACTACGAAATTCCTGATGGAAAAACCCAATAACAGTTTGCCGGATCTGGGAATCGAACATAGAACCAATTATGCTCAGCAGTAGCGCTTGTGACCAATGGACCATTGAGACAGTTTCTATTGAGCTCATTTCGTAAAGCATGATGAACACAGATAATGTAAAAAAAGGAAACGGTCCGAAAAATAATTGAAGTAATAAGTCTCGGTTTACGGACGTGTAACAAACAACTGAAGCCGTACACTGAAGCCTGACGAACCAGGCTGAAATAAGAGAAGTAGCCTTGTTTTTACTAATATCTTTGGAAGAAAAGAACCGGGTTATTTACTAGGAGAGAAAAATTGTGAGTTGAGTTGAGAGTAGAATGATAAAAAAGGGTTATTTATAACAATTTAAGGAGAATAAAACATATTTTGAATGTGCGGTTCTGAGTTTGATCATCAAGACGGAGAAAAAAGGCTTGTTTACTCGATATAATAGAAATTTCCTTTTATGTATAACCCTGAAAATGGCAGCAGGTACCGCTCTGAAGACAACATATCCACTTTATTTATTTGATCTGAGACGAAAATATAAGGACAGCCATTTCTCAGATATTCTTAGTTTGTTTTGGGCTTTACGGTGTAGCGACGTAGCACCGTAGCGTGATAGATGTAGCCGTCTACGCCGTAGAGTGCTACGATTTGTATTCGTAGCGTAGTATAGGATATTTTGATCAACATTTGCTTGGTGCTATCGAGTTATTCATCGTAGCTTTTTCCGGTCTTTTGCGTCGGTATTTGTAAGGAGTTTCATGAAATGTGTACACCTTGATTTTTCGTGGAGCGTTTTAACCGTGAGAGCTTCAATAGGGACATTTTTGTAGCACGTTTTTCGATTTCGATTTTTGTAATGTAGTCGGAGGAATAAACAAAATGACTTCAACTTAAATTGACAATACGTATATTTAAATAACAATTGCCATTCTTTGACCATTGCATGAAATAGCTATAACACGGCAAATTGACGTAGGGTGTCAATTTGCTTATCAATTAATTTCTCCATCATGTACCTTATTGAAACAATCTTATCAATTATCAAACGAAAAATCAAACCTGCACCTCGAACAGTCGTCGTTTACTCGATATTCATATTCACATAAACTAAAATAATTCCTAAGATCTAAGTCTATTTAAATACAATTCGGCAAGATTTTTGAACAGCCCTACAGACATTGTTATCAAACAGCGGACGAAGGCTCCACTCGTCCGAAGTACATCGCTCATCGTTTGTCTAAGGCTTTAATAAAACCTTCTCAAGAGTTCCTCCTACGACTTGTTCCAATTGTCAGTAAAAGTCACATTGTTGACATTTCGGGACATTCGTCGAGATAATAAGTTGCTTGGAATAAATCTTAAAAGTACGACTTACCCTCAGGAGTTAGACATGAGACTTACCTGTAAGAAAAGAAAGAAATGAAATTAGTTATGTTATTAAAATAATGTTTATTTTAAAACAGAATTTACAGAAATACACCATAAACCATCAAATCAAATCATTGCAGTCTCCAATGGACTACCGGCACGGTACTTGCGTAACACACATCACATTTTTCGTCGAATTTTTCAACCCTATGAATCAAGGAATTAGCAACATCCTTGGAATGTGATTGAAAGTGCGTAGTTAGAGTGCAGGTCTGTAATTTCTATCTATTTAGTCCGTAATGTCCCACTGTTGAGCAAAGGCCTAGCGAAAGGAATAGCGAATTATAGAAAACCGGAAGAGAAATCTTTTGTATAATTGATATTATGAAAATAATTAGCAACCTATTATCATAATTATGTAGTATCTGATAACAAAAATGAAATTCATACTAGTCTTTCAATTTAAAAATATTTATTTATTTATTTCAGGACAACCAACAAAATAATGCATGAACCAAAAATACATGTTAAAATACCCACATTATTTTTACATTTTTTAGTGTAGCCTTACACGAAAATATAATTGCATACGTTGTCAAAACAGTGCACTTATGAGCTAAGCTCCATAATTTCCAATTTATAAATACCCTTTACTTTAAGTTAAAATAAAAGCACATGATCACAATAAGCTATCAGACGAAGCGAGCGCGTTAAAGTTAATAAACTTGAGCGAACAATTTAAAACTACGAAACTTCGCGATAAGCTGCGATCGAGTTTGATTGCCTAACTAATAAATATATATTGTGAGAGTGAAGAGGAAACTTTCAGGATCAAACATCATTTTGTTTTATTCACTTTTGTGTGCTCTAGTAGTCGTGCAAGTATTTGTATCACATCTTGTAACAAATGATCTGAAGATTATTTATATTAAGAATATTATTATATTACGCATTATTATTATATTGTAACTGAAATTTATGTGAATATTTAAATAAATAAAATATGATAAATAATTGCCTCGTTGGTCTTGTGTTTGTTAGCACTACTGCTGAGGTGAGCGTGAGGTCCTGGGATCGATTCTCAGGTCGGGGAATATTGGGGTTTTCCATCTGGAATTTCTCAGAAGCAGCCCGGAGGCTGGATTTGTGCCCCGTTGATGGCAATAGGCTATGGCTATGACTTAAACATAAGTGGCAAAATGTGGGCCTATCCCGCCGGGGAAAACAGTATGTTTTGTATCTTTATAATAAGCAGCAATAGCCTAGTGGTGTGACCGTCAGACTGCCAAGTCTATATAGGTCTGAAATTCGAACCCAAGGCACGCTCCTCTGACTTTTCGGATTCATGTGCGTATTGTGTAATTATCACTTGCTTCCAAACGGTAAAGGAAAACATTGTGGGGAAACCGGCATGCCTGAGAGATATTTCTCGACGGTATGTGAAGCCAAGTCAGATGCCCATCGGCGGCTTTAAAACTCTGACACCAGGTTAGTCACTAACCACACGATAAGAAGAAAAAGATATTTATTATCAACCACACATCATTCGTAACAATTTGACATTGACAGTCCCTTTTTGTCGTAGCAGTAAGGACGATTATTGTGATGCAAGTGTGTCGTAGAAGATATTTATACGAAAAACAACACTTCTCAAACAACAAATCTTTGCGTGATTTCCTCATCGTAGATATCAACGCAGACTGTCGTAGGCGTTTTGTTCCGCTACGCATCGAGCTACGGCGTAGTATATAGCTAGCATAGTGCTACGAGTCTACGATAGCGTAGACTGTGCGCTTTGAAAGCAGAATTATTTATAACACAATGCATAATTATTTAATTCAAGGCTTAACAGAAATATCTTCTCTCTTTGCAAGAGGTAATTGAAAACATCTAGTTTCCAGCCTAAATTTGTCTACCTTGAACTGAGAAGCTGCTTATTGCAGGAATGAGTCTGGATAAGCATGTTTTTCTCATTTATTCTGGGTTTATTAAAATCTTCATAATATTTCAGCTGAATGTAATCTGAGGTTTCATTTCAGTCATGAAGACTCAACGTTGCTTCAACATTTGTTTGTTACGTAGAATATGAAAGTTACTTAATCAATCATCATTTGATTCTTAAACAAATACAAAAAATTAAGTCGAACATTTCCACGTAGCATGAAGCTAGGAATTACTAGGAAGCTCAAAGGAAAACTAATCTCCGCTACGGCGAAGCGAACTACTACTCGTACGGGCGGCGTAGCGAACTACTACTCGTACGGGCGGCGTAGCGAACTACTACTCGTACGGGCGGCGTAGCGAACTACTACTCGTACGGGCGGCGTAGCGAACTACTACTCGTACGGGCGGCGTAGCGAACTACTACTCGTACGGGCGGCGTAGCGAACTACTACTCGTACGGGCGGCGTAGCGAACTACTACTCGTACGGGCGGCGTAGCGAACTACTACTCGTACGGGCGGCGTAGCGAACTACTACTCGTACGGGCGGCGTAGCGAACTACTACTCGTACGGGCGGCGTATCGAACTACTACTCGTACGGGCGGCGTAGCGAACTACTACTCGTACGGGCGGCGTAGCGAACTGCTACACTTTGTAGCTTACAAAAACAACTATGATGATACATGAATTTGTATCGTAATCAGAATAACGGTGAGTGTAAATACTCGTCTATACTAACAAAAATAAAAAGTTGTGAAACATGCTTTGAGAAAATTGATTAATTTCAAATATTGCATGGAAATGTGAGCTTAACAGTCAGACACATTACAGTTTGCAAATTATATCGGCATTATATTTATTAATTATATATATTATATATCGGCGAGAGTTTTCATCATTATGTATACATAAGCTACGAATAATTAAGCCAAGTATATTGATAACAATAATAATTAAGCCAAGTATATTGATAACAATAATAATTAAGCCAAGTATATTGATAACAATAATAATTAAGCCAAGTATATTGATAACAATAATAATTAAGCCAAGTATATTGATAACAATAATAATTAAGCCAAGTATATTGATAACAATAATAATTAAGCCAAGTATATTGATAACAATAATAATTAAGCCAAGTATATTGATAACAATAATAATTAAGCCAAGTATATTGATAACAATAATAATTAAGCCAAGTATATTGATAACAATACTCGTAACTCTAGTGCCACGTGCATTTGGGTCCCAGACTTCGCGGTCGTACTTTCCATCACTAGATTCCTACGAAGTATTCACTTGTTTCCATGGACAAAATCATTTATTATATAAAACGTTGCAGTCTTTCATCCGAATAAAATCAGAAGTTCCTAAGAGATTTCAAATAAGCGAACTCGAGGAGCAATCACAATAAACAGACGTACGAACATCGCACTCTCCCTAAACCGCTTAAGTAATCAAATGAAACTCTTCCATCAAGGCGGTATGGTGAATTAAAACACTTGGGGTAGCCCCGCAACCCCGCTGTAACAACGCAGTAACCGCGCAGTAACCGCGCTGTAACCCCGCAGTGCCGAACACACGGGATTCTTGGGGGAACTTCCCTGAATTGACGGAAGTTTTCGTCACAACACATTCCTTGCGTCCCCAGCACTATGCAGGGGAATGATGGAAGTTATATTTGGGAACTTTATATGGCGCTGTAGACATTTGGGCTCGATGAAATGTTAGCTGTTGAAAGTAATTCAATGTGATTTACGTACAACTGCTGAGATTTAAAAGAAGGTAAGGTAATCCTCAAAAATAAATTTCATATACTCGTAGAGTAGAAAATGGGCCACGGTTATTTTCGACATCAGTTCGGTTGGGTTCCAAAAAACTCTAATGGAGTAGCAATGAGGATTTTAGGTCTATAAACAAATTATGGGACTTCACAATACTGTAACACTATTACAAAGATAAAACAAGTAAATTCAAGTGATTTACACCGTTCAAGCTTTTTGCAACTTTAAACTGCGTTATTTCGAACACACCACAGAATTATCCTTCGTCTTTATACTTGTAGGTACCGTCTTTTGTAACATGTTTCAAAATGCTGCTAATATAATTATTTCTGGGCGATTCTAAAGCAAAGGGCAAAGTTGTCAGTGAAACAGAATTGTATTAAATTCTCTTCTTCCCCGTTTGTCTCGAGATTAGATTACTTTGCTACAAGTTTCTTGATCGCGTTACGTTATAATTTACTTGAAATAAACTTATTATGTTTGCTTTTGAGACTTTGAATAAGTTAAATGTGGCTGGTAATAAAGGATTATGTTGTGACGCTAATGTTTGAATGTGATTGTGCGGCTTTAAAACAGAATGAAAAAACTGCATTATTGTTCTCAGAGTATTATTTTTTTGTAACAATTTCAGTTCAGAACTTAGTTAAAGGCTAATATTATAAGCGCACATCGTTTCTTAAACGTATACCTACTAAAAAATTAAAAAATCATTCCGAACTTTCCATAAATCAGGTTACCTATAAACCGATTATAATATTTTTTCATACTAATAAGTGTATCGTAATTATAACGAAATAATTAAAGCATCAACCACTCGCAGCGAAATCTATCCTGCAGAAAAGCAAACGGAAAGTTTTAAAACCCTCAAGAGTCCTGAACAATGTAATACGTTAAACTTATCAGAGATGGCGTTGTGAGCATTTGCAGCGGCACCTCCCTTCGCACGGATAAAGTACGAAGTTCCGAATACGCAAAGTCCTCTAGCGGAGCGCGCAAGAATTAATATCAAACCGGACATCTTGGTAGTTCACGGAACTTCCGATAGATGTTATATTATGAAAAAGCATCTGTTAGGACTATTATCAAAACTCCGAAGATTATTTTTGGTGTTTAACTACGAATTATTTTTGAAATGTTATCCTCTTAACTATTGTGTCGTTATATCTCGCAATTCTAAACTAGTCTTACCTTTAACAGATGAGGATCCCGTTCAGCAGCATCCAGCAACGACTCCGCTTCGCTCAGCCACGCGACGAATTTCTCCAGCGACCGATCGAAGTTCTGCAGCGATGAAACTGCTGAATGCAGTGCTTTGCCTCGAGCAACAATACTGTAAAAGAAAGCATTTTTAGCATGGCAATTTCTTATTTTGAAACGCTACACATTTTCTAAACGTATTTAAAAGACTTGTTGATTGTAAAATGTATGATATCTATAACTACGTTTCTTTATTTCCGCCATTATTTAAAACGACTGAACTCAATAGGAGTTGATAATTTTATGTATGAAATGAATGAAGCAAACGATGTTATTATCAGAGTTTACGTTAAATTTATTATTTTAATTACAGTTGTTATTTTAATCAACAGTTTACGAATAAAATATTCATGAATTCAGTGCCTTACGGTGAATATTTATGAGTTAGTTTATACAGAACCTTGTTGAATATTAAACATTTGGTTAATTTAAATGTTACAGTACAGCACCAGTACCCCAGCAATAACATAAATGAGTTAACATAGAATAACTTCACTACTCGTATTACCTACTCGTTTTATCTTAATTTTCCAAATATTTGGGTAATTTTTACGAGCTTATTTTTCAAACTATGCCATCTGGTCTCCTCTAACCAATATAACGACAGACTCCAACTTTGTAAGGGGAGTTCAGTCCTACCTAAACATGTTCGAACAAGTCTTAAGCCAAGATACAACTTCAATCTGATGGTGTTGTTTCAAAGAAACAACTGACTTTGGACAGATGGCGTTACTTGTAACCACCAAGCTGCTTTGGGACTTGATTCTAATTGGACTGTAACTTTTTTCTAGATTAAAATTAACATTTTATTACATCATAAAATCTCACCTGTTATTAAGCTCATTGTATCTATGGTTGATAGCCTCAGTGGAACGTTTGATACGAGTGGTATCATCGTTGCGATACACTGCGATCAGTCGCTGTGTCAGCTGCCCGAACAGCTCGATCTGATGCTTGTATTGATGCACCTCGGCGTGGAATGACTGTAAATAAAAAAAAATATTATAACCACATAGAAAATAAAATACTAACAATTTAACCAAATAGAAAATTAAATACTACTTATTTAAAAAATTATAGGTTGAATTAATGTTTAGTTTTTAATCTTCTTCTTTTCGTGTGGTTAGTGACTAACTTGGTGTCAGAATTTTAAAGTCGCCCATAGGCCTCTGACTTTGCTTCACATGCCGTCGACAAATATCTCTCCGTCGAGAAGCTTTTAATAATTACGCCATCTAGTGGTGGAGCAAGGAAACTTTTGTTAAGTGTTTCGAACTTTCATCAATAGATGGCGCTAAATTAAAGTCGGCTCGACAGAGCTAGCAAAACAAATGTTTTTGGTTGTAGCAATAAAGATCGGGTGTTGGGATAAGCATAATTAATGTAATTAAATTGCTCCAGTTATATAAACATTAATTTTATTCAAAGTTTAGTCGGTGGGTTACAGTCACGTCATGTTTTTCCAAGTAATGGTACTTTGAGGTTTTGATTGAAGTAATCACAATTCTTTGACATTTCCTTAGTAACTGTCAACTGTGAACCCGCTGTTAACATGATTTTAATTGGATTCTGTTGACTTGACGAGAAAAGTTACATGCCATCAACAACCTTCTCTTTTGGTATGTGTAGGTACAGCTACGTGGATACGGTGTGGAAGAACCTTACTCATCGGTTACGACGACAAATTTTTAACACCAGTCTAAAAAAATTGTAGTGGTCCAGTAAAAAGAGTGATAAAAGCAGTATTCGGTTACATACAGGCACATGTTTACCCAAATACTAATTGAAATAACATGAAGTGCAACTAGTCTGCACTCATAAAGAAATCAGCTTATCGATCGCATAACACAAGAAAACGTAGGGAAGAGCAGTGTTTTTTTTTGCGATTTCGTTTGCGTTCCCGTAGTAAAGTTTTTTCAGTTATTTCGATTACACCGTGTATAAAAATATAATGCAGTAGAATATCATATTACCTACTTAGACTTCCAGGATGCAAGTAAAACACCCTGCAAGTCCCGTTCCCATGCAAAGTGGAATATTAAAGGGCTTTACCGTGGCCGGCTCCCAATTAACGAGGATTTATAGCGTTCATACGAGTAACTTGAACTAAGTTGTACGTCATATCGCCTGCAAGGCGGTAGGAGATATGGAATGGATGGTATCTAAGGGTTACATAATGATAATAGTTTATTTATTTATGTTATTTCTTTGGGACAACAAACAATTGCGTAATAATGCTTAATACTACTACATAGATTAGTACTACTTGTTTAGCTTTACTAAAAAATATAATTTTGAAATAAACGATGTTTATTGAGTATTTTGTTCAATTCGTGTCTTTCGGTTTAAATTTTTAAACTTAGGCTAGAGAACAGCGGCTTTTTTTATAAGATGCATAAATTAGCCTCCATAAGTAGGGAAACATACAACGGTCTATATTTAACCCTGGACTGAAAGAGCTAGAAGTCATGGGAGAGGCCTTTGCCCAGCCGTGGGGTGTCGCAGTCCGACAGTATTAGAAGTAGGTATTTCCAGCGTACCCTGGGCATCTATTTCATACAAATAATTACGCCACTGGAGTGGAACGAGCTCCCTGGTAACTGTCAATTGTTTTTTGTCTTCGACATATTATTATCTCATGTGAACACGAATGAAGAAGTGGAATGAAGGAATTTCCCCAGCTTTATACCAAAGTACACTAAGCCATAATACCTCAAAGTTAGCTCTACACAAACAGACTCGGTTACAAGTGGGTGTGCCTATAACGTAAACATATACATTATAACTACTATTTAGTACATTTGTCTGTACGTATAATGTATCGTCGTGGTAATTATGCAAATGTACAAAGTTTCCGTCGGCGTCGGCACTAAACCCCAACGTTCATATTTTTGCCGATTCCGCAAGAAATTATATTCCTTGAAGGTTTTTGTAAAAGGGGCACAGACGGGGGGATAATACTAAAGAAAATGTTAGGAAAGTTTTGTAATAAAAACATGCCTACGATGATACATGAAACTAGCTTTATGTTGGGCTGTTTTTGACTGAGTTATATGTTAAGACGTTTTGTTAAATTAATTAAGTTAGTAGTAGTTATGAACCCCCTTCTCATTTCGTAAACCGGGTAATAAATACATCAGGGACTATGTTTAGAGGTATTTTTGGTGGTGGTAGTGGTACTTGCGCGTGTTGTTATCTGCTGGTAACTTAGACAGTTTACAATCATTCTTCTAACAATCATGATGATCAAAACCATGAATATTTATTTTTTATATTCAAATGGCGATGTATTCAACCACAAACATTTACAACAGCATTCATAATTATATCAACGAATAACAATAAATCACAATCACCGATCAATCTGCCGAGCGTGAAACTGTAACTGAACATATCCTTGTTATTTAAATTCAGTTCATAAAGCAACAACAGCATGTTCACAAAAATATTATGTCTCTAATCGAAAACTCAGAATATTTCACATAACACGAAAGTGTCGCGTCTTTGAATTGCTCTCATTAACAGATTCATGTATCGCGAATCCGATCACGATTGAACGAATGAACGCGTCAACGAATGAACGGAATGAACGAGAAAATATCTTCTCTATTTACTGTCGGATTTCCGACTTTTCATTTTCCTCATGTCGATATTACTTGGACGGCTGTTTCATAATGTAGGTATTATGTCACTAGCCGGCTTCACTCGCGTGTATAACATTTATAATTAAAATAGCTCTGATTACGTATGCCTTAAAACTAAAAAAATCATCTAACATTATTGGTCGACATCATCAAATCTTTATTTCATTTAAAATTATTTAATAGAGCTTTCCTTAAAAGAAACAAACTAATGTCTTACAAGTATGAAAACGATTATAAGAAAAACCACAAAACTAGAAGCCAGTGAAAATTGTTGATTAAGTATTTTTGCCACGCGCCTATTTTGGCGCCTTGTAGCGTTGTAATAATCAATCCAGGATCTTTTTTTGACATCTGAATTGACATTTCACTCCATTTTTAGGTAAAGCATTACCAATCAAAGGCCGAGTTTGTCATCCTTAATCTTCGAGAGGGCAAATCACTGTCAACATTCAAAGACGGATCAAGATTTGGTTTTAGATACATTTTTAATTTCGGGCGTAAATCGATGCAAATGATCTACTAGTCTAAGAGTCCATTCGGACACCATAGCAGTCATATAGTTATGTAGCTGGATGTGCGTGCGTGTAGGACCAGATGCATGAACGTAAACCAAGCAAAAGGAGTATGAAAGCATCGTAGTCAGTGGCGTGGCGTGGTCTGCAGACCTTGCCTACCCCCATGGAAAAAAGACACGAGTTTATATGTATATGTGTACATAGTTTGTGATGATATTAATACAGACAGGACTCAGGAGTATCAGACAATCCGGTGTCGCAAGCAGTGAGCTGAGATAACGCGCAGCGACGTTGTGTCTTAGTGTGTCGTGAGAAATGTTACTCGTTACATTGGCACGACCTTCAGAGGTAGATTATCATGATTTAGAGAGAAAATGAAATAGAGAGTAGAGTGCACATACTCAATAATTACTGATAATATGGGTAGGAACAGCAAAAGCTCAAAGATACATAATATTTATTTAGAGTTCTAGCATTTAAATCAGGTATAGAATATTGACGAGGTACGTAAGTAATTTCCCGTTCAAGAATTTATTTGATCGAGTTACTAGTCTTACGTAGCATCTTACAATTTATTTTTATATAAACGTTGTCATGTTTATAACATTGTTATATAGTATAGTAGATTTTGCTTACAGCTAATTTATTTTTTTGTAAAATGTAGACATTGTGATTGTGATTGATTGTGTTAAAAAACGTTTCAAGTTCCTTCATGACACACATAATAGATATCTGAGGTCATCGGAAAACTTGAGACTAGAGATGCCGATGCATTCCACCAGCTTTTATGACAAGTCTTTTACAGTTCAAGCAGTACGGTTATGGAATGCCTTACCCATGTCGATAAGGCGTGCTCAATCTTTGTCCACTTTTAAAATTCTGGTAAAAAAACACTTCCTCTCTCCTTAAACATCATCATTACATATAGTTCCTTGATCTTGTTTCATGTTTATATATTATTGTATATATATATATATATATATATATATATATATAGATAAGTGTATGCTTTATGAATGTATGTATTTATTGTGTATGTAAATGGTACACCACTGACTACCTGCAGTATTTGTCTCTCCTTCTCCCTTTAATCCATCCAAAGGTTGTCTGTAAAAGATCGCTTTTAGCGATAAGACCGCCCATTGTGTCACCCTATTTAAAATGACTACATTTTTATCTGTATTTTTTATGGTGTACATAATAAAGAATATTCTATTCTATTCTATTCTATTGTGACTTATAACATCACCTGGGATGATTCTGTAAAGGTGTTACAATTGTGGTTTAAGTTTAAGTAGGTAGAGCCACTTCTTTCTGATAATACATAATATTATGAAAATGAAAGCTCATTAACAATTGTACAGCATGAACGTTACTGACCCTCAAAACTGACAATCTTTGACAAAATTACAAAAGTTAGACCATCACTACAAAATCTGAATACTTCCCCGACATTGGTCAGATTCCCTGCCAGCAGACACGATCCATTACACCACACCCCACATTCTTCTACTACATCTTCCAGCATGCACCGCACACTGGCAGACGGCACATACTTACAGTTCGAGTCACGTCCCACACCTAATACAAAACTACAGACTGTCGCGACGCGGTTCACGCAGGGAAATTTTATCACCTTTTTATTTTAGTAGAGTTACTTTAGTCTACATGTTGGCGATACTGAAGATAGGTTTTCTGAGAAAATGGGTGTCAACTTATATGGCTTTCAACGTGCCTATATTTTCGTAAGGATAGATGATGAGTACCTACATTCCTAAGTGTAGTACAGGCACTTTCATTAAATGGAAACCCGTCACGCATACAAATACTTTAGAATTGGGGGAGACCACTTTATGCAGCATTCTTTAGTACTAAGCTGCATAATAAACTTGTCTGGAGTTTATGGTTGAAAGTAATTTTCAGACAGACAAGCTCCCTTCTAACTGAAAAACTTATTATGTTTTCAGTTACCTACCTCACGACCAGCAGGCAAGACTACGACATCTGATTGCGCCTATTCTACCATATAAACTGTATTTCTTGTGCTGCATGAAAAATACACTATACATAAATTCATGATCTATTCATACACAGAACACCCATGAAATTGACAGATAACCACTGAAAGTTAGTGGTCCAAAACTGATATTTTTCAGCGAACTTCTTCCAAGCGTAATGAAGATTAAATTATCTACATACCTTCTGCTCTCTAAGCTGCATCTCCAGCACATCAGCGGTGTTCGCCGGCGGCTGCATGGCGGCAAGCCGTGCCTCCATCCTGGACAGCCACGCGTCCGCGTCGCGCCGCCTCGCCTCGTAGCGCTGCGAGTCGCCGAGCATGGCATCGAGCTGTGCCTTGCGCTGAAGTACGCGGGCATTGGCCTCATCCCAGTGCTCGCGAAGCGCTGTTACTGGGGACAAAATGACAAATGGTTGGTTAGATCTTTTTTTTAAATAAAGTTGGCTTTTTTGCGCACCAGGTTGTAAACATAACATATAGAGGTAGCGTTTAAATCACGAAAGATAACGCAAAGGAAACCTAAACATAATGGTCAGAACGAACTATATGTGAAGAGGCTTTTGCCCTACAGAGGGACATTTACAGGTTATTTTAGTACTTATCATGAAAGATTATTATGAATAATTCTGACTGTTAAATGGCGGCAGTCTCATAATACTTAGTTTTAAATTTATTTATTGCCTCCCCGTCTCTAAAGAGTCCTTAGGTGAAACGGTTTCAATTTAATTATTTACTGGCTTTTTTATTTTAACTTTGAAACCGTTTGTGGGTTTATTCCCGACCTGTATATCTTTTACGAGAGCCCGAGACGGTAGGACCTAATTAATTAAATTAGTCCTGATAAAGAGTAGGTAGCTGGCAAGGTTTGTAGGTGTTTGCGATGACAATAGTTATAAAGCATGTTAATTAATCTAAATACTTAATTCTAAAATGGTCACACAAAATATATACCTAAATGGTAATAGGTATTATTGGTACGTCTTCACTTACTCAAAAGGAAAATGATAACATTTTTTGAGTCTAAGGAAAAAGGATCAAGAAAATATATTGCAAATTAACGTGAAGGGATATCCTCATACCTTTTTATCCTTGACAAAATATTTATACGAACATTATGTATGAAAAGCGTATGATAAGAAGAACCCAAAAAATACTGTCCCGATCGTTTTTTCCTTCAATATAACATTCCCAACCAATAATACTAGAATATTCGCAAGACATTCCTAACAAAAGAATTAGGGGGAACTCAACAAAAACAGCTATATTACTGGTCCCAAATGCCTTATATTATGTGTGTATCAAGAAATAAATTATATTCTAGAACGCCCAAAGGAACGGTTTGTCAAACTATACCATGTATATTAAAATATTTATTCACATTCGAAATATATTCATACTACGAAACGTAATTCGTCTTGAAAATACACGAACCGTCAAAGTATATTTTCCATTGCGGCTGTAGATGGGCGCTTTCAGTAATGTTATTGAAGGAAGCCCACAATGTATTCTAAAACAGATTTTCATTCGAGATTTGATGTGGCGTCGGAGATTGCACAGTACCGTTATCTACTGGATAAGTAAATATGGAATAAGTTCGAAGTAAATTGCTTTTGAACAAGTACACAGTGGAATTGATAAGATTCTTGGAAAGAAAGATTTGTTTTAATGTGTCAAACAAAGTGCCTTAAGGCTTGTTTGGAAAAACAATGTTTTGACGTTATAATGGCTGAGTTTATGGGAATAAGGTACCTGTTGGAGTATTCGGACGTAGTTTCTTTACTTTTAGAAACATGCCACAGATATTTCCCTTCACTAAATTCAGTGATACATTTCACTGTACGTACCAGTTTAATCTTTCATTCCCAGTGATTCCAGTCCTAGCGGTGATTTCCAGTCAATTTCCCGGCACATAATACCTAATTTATTCGCCATCTTTAAGCTTTCAAGCTCCAAGATCTTGTTTTCCTTCAATTAGTGCACGATCGCGCCGCCATTTTGTACATGAACATTGTTAATTCAAACAAAACATACGAAGCACACAACTAATACCTAAACACAAACATTAGACGCAATCTCAGACCAATGTATGACTTTTATGAATTAAATATCATGCATTTGAGACTCTAATCTCATTGGAATTTCAACTTTGACTTATCTGAAATAGGGTTTACTTTTGAATGATGGTAAAAAGGGGTGATTCTCGTTGAAATAAGCTGATGTGTGGAGTTAGAAACGTGAATATGATAATGAGGATGTATGTTCTGAGGACCGACGTCTTTCATGTCGGCCTAGCGAAACACTTTGGGTAATTAAAACGTTATTTTTAAAACATTATCTCATATTTCAACAGCTTTGTTTACATTTTTATTTGAGACTACCTTCTGCGCGCGACATCGTCCGCCTGGAATGTCTTGTTTTATAGATATTTTTCTATTTCTTTAAGCTAAACCATTCGAAAATTCACCACTGAAGTGTAACTTCACACCCGAATAAAGGCAAAACATTAAAAAACTCAACACACAGTGCTCCGACGCGCTGTTTCCTGGACAAAATTCGGCGCAGCGCAAATGAGATGCACAGTGAGTCAAACAGTGTTGCACTAAGGTCGTTACGTGATGTCAAGTGGAATACTGGGTGGTTTGATATTTCGTTTGCAGTTTGCTGTGGGATTTGAAATCGTGGACGGAATGAAGTTAGCTTTAACTTTAACGTTACAGATGTCATGAATGTGATTATCAAAGGGATTTTGTTAAAGTAAAGTCAAGTAGGCTCTCACAACAAGTAGTAACATAACATCACGCATTTAATCAAGTAAGGGTTTTTTTCGCCATTTGGCTAGTTACTAATTAATCTTATTTCAAATGGAGTATAGCCATTTGAAATCAGATTAGACATTTAAACAAAGCTTTTTTACAGTTCGTTCAACCGATTCTGACTGCTATACCGTAGGCATAAGGATGGCATTAAAAGCAAAAAAGTGGTTACAATACCAACTGTTTACTGCAGCTGCCATTTGTCATGCCACGAACGCAATAGAAGTTAAAATCGGTTGAACGGACTGTAAAAAAGGTTTAGTTAAATGTTTAATCTTATTTCAAATGGAGTATAGAGTAGAAAAAGCAGGAATACGACTCACACGTGAAGGGTTCTGTACCACCATACAATACTGAACACAATATTTCTTATTTTTATTTGTTGTGTTAAATAATGTGCCTTCCCTTTAATTTTTTACTTTTTAATTTTTTTATTACCTGTTTATTATAGCGCCATAGGTAGTACACAAGCTATGAACATTTCAAGGTTCTGCCATTACGGTTCAGAAGATACACCCTTGTGACAGGCAGAGGGACAGATGGACAGCGGAGTCTTAATAATAGAGTCCCATCAGCCCTTATGGGGACGGAAACCTAAAAAGGACTATTGAAACATTTCTTAGGTAACGACATGAACATCACTGTATTAAAACAACACCACAATATTTTTAGATATTGTATTGTTTCTCTTATCCGATTAGTCCCTGCCATGAATTTCAATCTACCAGCTGTTACCAAAGACCAATGCAGCGATAAAATACAACCTCTTCTCTCGTTAAAACATAAGTAAATACAAATAAAATAACAATAATACAAGTTTACGTCCTGGACTTACTCCTTATGGCGCTGTAAAAACTTTCACGACATCCCATTACTGTGGTGTACATGGAGCCTCAATTCTGTTACTGCGCTCAACAAATGTTTATTTTCAATTCTGGCGAACGTATATTTTTACGTGATTACTAAAAATGTTGCGTTGTCAAATGTAATTAATTAATGTTCGAGTATTGCTACGTATTTGCTGATTTGACAGAAATGATACATTTTGTAACATATAGGTAGATAAAATGTTAGTAAAATTGGAACTCTGGTGAAGATTAATTGAAATTATTATTTTACAAACCATTAAAATAGGGATTTTCAAAATTCTAGTGGTCTCAGTTAAACTTGATATACGAGTAGTTTAATAGCATGTCATAATTAACTAACTAGATAACATTGTTATGATACCGTATCAACAACAAGAATCATGTCACCTTAATTGTAATACTTAGTTCTACTTACTTTATCAAGTTAAGTAGGTACCAACTTCTAAAACTACAACCATTCACCTTACAAAATGCTCGCCATCTTCACGGACATTTCAGCAGCTCACCTAAGAAGCCTCAGTGATGCGACACGACATTGTAGAACAAAATTAATTACACTACGCAACGGGATACGGCGGTCGTTTAGCTTTAGTTAACAACTAAACTTTGTCCTGGAGCGGGCGCCGCGGCACACTGTGCGCGTACTGAGCACCGCACGCTGTTTACTTTGGCCGCGTCATTTGAATTTACGTTTCGTAAGGGGTGATTGAGGGTGACAACGGGTTAGCATGCTGTTTTACGAGCACCTGCTACCATCTTAATTATATTATTAGAGCTCAGGTGCTTTGGGCTGTCGACTAAGCAATAATTAAACTGCACTTCAATTTTTTTTAATTATTCAATGTATCCAAATGTACAGGATTGAATCTGCATCCCAATTGCGTAACACACTTTCAATCGCAATCCGAAGGATGTCGAAGAAAACTCCAAATCTATTGCTTCATATGAATGAAAAATTCGTCTGGTTGACAACGTAAGTGATGCAATGAATGTGGTTAATCTAGAAAATATATATGGTATTGCCACATAGTGTATATTTTATCATAAATTATTATCTTATTATTTATTAATATTTTATTTATATAATAATTGCTCGCTGCACTTTGCAAACGCTACCTACTGCTGAACATAGTAGTTCGATGAATGGTTTCCGGTATTTAATGCCAAAGCGATTAGCATTGCATTGAAAATGGCATTGATTAGCCACATTAATAGGTGTAGTAACTATACATATCTGCCGAGCCCTTCAGGAAATAAAAGCATAATGTAATGTTATCAATATCTTACTCGATTATTAATGAACGCCAAACCACATCGGTAAACACATAAGGGAGCAGTCACGAAGTCAGTAACATCACAATAACATTATCATTAACAACTTACTAACGCTCGAAACACATTATCGTCGCGTTCGTAACTAACTACACTACTTTGTCCAGCGCTCGGAGCGGACTTGTGAACACACTTACCACAAACTGGACAGAAATATGTTTTTTTCAAACTTAAAACTTTTATTTCAATTAAACCATTTACAGGCACTTTTGACCTGTCAAGGAGTCGGTCAGACAGAAATATGAAGCTAGTTGCCCATTCCAAAGCGTAGTAGATACCTATGGAGAAGAACGGGCAAGAAACTCCACGGACACTCTTTTAAATAATAATTGGAGAAAGATGTGCAAGTTAAAAGCGTCCGTAATAAAAAGATAAAGATTTAAAAAAACAATTCAAAAACTAAAATTAAAAATAAGCCATGGCAGCAAAGAGATGACCAGTCCCAACTAACGGGGCCGAATATGCCACATGGATCAGCACAATTCAGCTCAACCATTTTGAAGAGTGCTTATTGATTCAGTTTCAGAATGAGAAGAAGTTCCCGATTTATGAGATGATTTTATTTCATTGTTAGCCCACGTTGACATGGCGATGATTAGTAGGATATTATTTTTACTGTATAAAAATATTTTAGGATCACACGACAGTTTTATACTATATTTGTTTTTAACCTTATGAATGGATTTTGATGTGTGATCCCAACTTTTTACTCTAAAATATTGTGTGAACGCTTAGGTATCGAAATATTATTTTAAACATTTGTTATTGTTAAATTAAAATCCGCTCACAAAATCTGTTAAATATTTTATTAGCTGAAAACTTTGTTTATTTATTAAATAAAAGTGTTACTAATAAATTAACTGCTGTTATTTAGTTATTTGTATCACTCAAGCATCGAACCTTTCAACAGAGCCCGCAAGTGTAAGAGCGGCGCGCTCGTCTGAGACACAGGGAAACCGGTAATGTTCGCTGAAATAGAAATATACATACAACTACATAAACTATACATGGATGTTAAGTAAATAATGTTATTTATCGTTATAAACCGATAGTAGCAGGGAAATCTATACATATAATAAAAAAATGGCCGCCTCTGCCTAATCTGTTAGGGGTACATTATAATCCAAACTTTTAGTTTTATAACAGTAATGCCCGTTTCCACCAATAGGCGACACCTAAAGCGCGCTGTCCGATTTTCAACTCCCGCGCGCTCGTCTTGGCGACGATAGTTGAAAGTTCAACAGCCCGCTTTTATTCAGGCATACATTTAAATGTCTCCAAGTGTTAGTGAAAATGTGCATGACATTTGTAATTAAAACAGTGTCAATAAAATTCAAATAAAACAGTTTTCACAGAGTTATAAAATAAAATAATTTTATTATAATTGAATCCTCTACCAGCCAGGTGCGATGGACGTAAAATGAACCGTATCGCACGAACCCAAATCACTTTTAAGAGCTTCCCACATTGTTACAGGCTTTAAAAAATTACGACTGCTCGCTCAAAGCCGGTAAGCCTAAAATCTTCATTTAACGAGGTCTAATCGACCCGCCAACAGTCTGCCATTAGTGGCCATCGGAGGGTTCACCCGAGCTGACCGCTTATTGATCACTTTTTGGGCAGGGCGTCCTCTCTACCCAACTAGTGCACCTCTATGATTAAGATCCCGTTGATTTTTGTCTATGAATATGCAAAGGCCGTCTCCACTGTGCGTAGAGTACTTACGTAGTTCGATTTTCTACTAAAAGGAATCGATACAATGGAGGCATCGAAGTATTTTCTAAGGAATTTTTTACAGCACCATGAAAATCTTAACAAATGTGTGGTGATGGCTTGCGAGAAACACTTTAAAGACATCATAATATCAAGCCTGGAATCACCGCAGGGTTACCCTGTTAGGGGATGTCTGTACACCCACATTTCGCCAGTTATGTTTAAGTTGCTTGTAATAGGGGGTGACCCTATTGCCATCAACCACGCACAAATCCCGACTCCGGGCTGTTACTGAGAAATTCCTAATGGTAAAACCCAATAACAATTTGCCCGATCTGGGAATCAAACCCAGGACCTCTTGCTTAGCAGCAGCACTTGCGACCTCTACACCAACGAGGTAGACGTTAAACACTATCGTAATACTTATTACATCCATATTAAATTCCTCCTGTGCTGGCTTCACGGCTTTATTTAAAGCCCATAGGTACCTATAGTCACGGTGGTGGTCCTACATAACTTTGTAACGGTAAAAAGTACTATAGCGTTGTAACATTTTAACGAGATAAAAAAAACTCGGGAAACTGCAACAGCTGCGAAATACGCGCTTCGAAACTGTGATACCGGGATTTAGAACAGTTTTATGTTTTTTATTGAATCATGGAAGTGTAAACTTTTATTTGCGTTTTCATTTATTTCTTTCATTCTGGTGTCGGAAACAGTATAAGCCTTTTTTAAGCATATTCTGTCTTTATCTGTCATGCATGATTGTTCCTATCCACCCTTTAAGAAACCTAAAAACAAAGCTTTTCAAAAAATCACACTACAGACAACACTTTTCACAAACATAATTGCCAATGTAAGACCCGATGTTTATCCACATCGGCGAAACAATTCCCTTTGACGACAAGAATATTAAGACGAAATAAAAAGCTGCACACAGTCGAAAATTGTGGTACAGCACCAATTATGAAGTAAAAATGGTACCTCGAGGACATCAAAGGAGTCTCCCTCCCGCGGCTTGGTACATCATTTGCCTAATTAACGGAATACGGAGACCTTATAAGTTGGCAAGTTATCAGATGTCTGGAGATGGGAGAACTAGATACCTAATTATACTAAGGATTACCGCGTTGTGGCCTGAGAAATGGTGACGCCTTTCTGACTGAAAGTCAATGTGCCTTGAAAGTAATTTACATTATAAGATAACATAACAGCACGCCTTGTTCCCCGAATGGCTCGGCAGAGGTGCAACTATAGCATACCCACAGTTCGCCAGTTTTGTTTAAGTCCCATGTAATAGGAGGCGAGTCTATTTTATAACCGGGCACATATCCGACTCCGAGCTGCTACTGAGGAATTTCAGATGAAAAAACCCAATAACACTTTCCCCGACTTGGGAATCGAACCCAGAACCTCATGCTCAGCAGTAGCGCTTGCAACCACTAGACCAACCAGGCAGTCACAGTCAGTTATTTATATTGTAGTATACTTAATAATAATCAAACCTTTTTAAACATACAAAATAAGGCTAATTACACATCTAATAACATCGCGAAAACTCATCACCAAAGAGGTCCAAATATTTATTACTGGTAACAACCCTATTAACCCTAAAATGCGAGTGTATTAGTACACCAGGCCGAAACTTTCGCCGAGTGCCGAAAGCCGAGGCATTGTAAAAACCTCGCGCTATGGTTTAATTACCGCATCACAATTAGCGATACCGGCCTTTTAGTTAATGAAACCCTTAGGAGAGGCCGCTTGATTGAGAAAGAACACTTTCGCTTTACGTTTGATTAGGCATTAAGGTAAGATTTAAAGTGAGAATCTTTTTCATCAACAAAATGTTTATTTTTAAAGTAATCAAAAATTCTGTTGGATGAGGGAAATGTTATTCATAATAGATAGCATCTTACTTTTAAGTAAGTAACCGAGTATATTGCTGAGTTCAGATGATTTAAGTTTCTCAAAACATTATGTAGGTACTGTTACATGTTACGTGTCGAGAACATAGATTGTATTTGGTGCAAAAAGGGAGCAGGCCTTAAAGTAACTTAGCGTTACGTGAATGGACTCTGGCAAAAAGCCTAACAAATGCCAAAATGAAGAGGACACATGCCTACAAAAAGATCCTACTCTCCTATAAACTGTTTCTACAATAACAATAAACTGGAAACACATGAACCGCACAGCCTTGAAGAAACAAAGGGCTTTTTAATTTAATTTAATTGCGAAAGGGGTAGGTGTTAAAAAAGACAGCGTAACGAACAAGTTAATTAGTTGGGGGGAGGGGGGTGCAACACGAGGTTGCACAGACGACATTAAAATTGGAGCACCCCTTTACGAACTGTGAATCCCTAATTTCGGAGATTGCATGCAAAAATACGGAGGAAATAAAAGATGTTTACAGTAGTGAATGTAAATTTGGGTTCCCTTTTTTCATGGCCGATAAAAGAAGGTCAACGCAAAAGTAAAGTAATTGAGTGTAATATTATAAAAGAAACAGAATCCAAACGATCGTTAGAGGGTTAAACTGATATTGGTGCCGATTCTCTTGTACACCGAACTAAACTAACAAAACTATCACTAAAATGTCTTACTTTAGGCTATGAGAATCTTAGAGCTATTCTGCAAATAAAATTCTCTAAACTAAAAAATAACTGACACAACGGTTTTCGGTTTTCGGTCGAACGGTAGGAGTCAATATTTGATGTAGTCGGTGGCAATATTTATCTTTCTGTGACGTTGTACGTTACGTTACCGGGGCTTTTTGAGGTGATTCATTTGATATAACTATAATGTTATCAAATTAATCATAACTATTATTGTATTTTTTATTTTTAGTACTTACCTACTTTAACAAAGTACCTTTTCTTGAGTTGTGATAAAAACCGTAGCAACTATAATAAGTCACATAGGATGGGTATATCAAAACAATATTAATAAGTTAAGGTGTCAAATCAAATTAGAATGATTTTATTCTGGCCTCTGGTGTATTAAAAACAAAGAGTTTAATGTTATTGGTTGTTGTGACCGTCGGAATGCCAAGTCCGAGGGTCTCGAGTCCGAATCCATGACACGCACCTCTGACTTTTCGGATTCATGTGCGTATTGTAATCGTATAATTATCATTTGCTTCAAAAACGGTGAAGGAAAACAACGTAAGAAAACCTGCATGCCTGAGAGGTATTTCTCGATCGCATGTGAAGCCAAGTCAGGGGCCTTAAAATTGTCTTGGCTTTAAACTCCGACACCAGATTATTCACTATCCACACAAAATTTTTAGGTCATTCTATTTGTTTTTAAATGAATTAAATCAGAAATGTAATCTAACGAAAAGCAAAATATAAACGCAAAAACATCCAATGTTTGCAAATCACAAACATTTAATAGGCCAGCTAATCTGGGACTGCTAAAAGCTATTGCGAGCAATTGCCAGCGATTGCCATCGATTTCCAGTGGCAATTCAGTGCCGAGCCCCCGATTAATTGGCGTCGTAATAAGCTGTCCATTGGCATCGAACGCAGACATTTGCGATATAAATGAGTGATTCGACGATTCAGATTTAAAATCCATCGGAGCACTCTCGCATACAAATTATTTTGCACTGCACTGTACACGTTTCGTGAGTTCATTTTTCACAGCTATTGTCGGGTTGTGAACTATGCGTGAGGTTCAGTTCAAAAGGATATTGTTTTATTTCAGTCAGGGAAAATTGAAATGAATTGTTATCGTTAATAATGTTTATGATATGACATGGACCTGACAGTTAATTTACTTAATTACATTAAACACATTTCGTATCATTTCTGCCTAAAAATATTAAATGTAGCATGACTCATTTAACGTGAAAACCGTATTGAGAGGTTTCAAAAGATTAAAATCAAATCATTTATTTCAAATAAACACATAAACGGCACTTTTGAACGTCAAAATCGAACTCCGAAAATATTTTTAAAGTCATCGCCAGGGAACCAAACCCGCGAAATAATTGTAGTATAAATAATAAATAGTGAGCGCATTTGTCGGGAGCCGCTCGTCGTAAATAATGCCTCAGCCGAGATTGAACTGCCAGCCCACACGGTATACGTGTCATTTGTCGGGAGCCGCTCGTCGTAAATAATGCCTCAGCCGAGATTGAACTGCCAGCCCACACGGTATACGTGTCATTTGTCGGGAGCCGCTCGTCGTAAATAATGCCTCAGCCGAGATTGAACTGCCAGCCCACACGGTATACGTGTCATTTGGCGGGAGCCGCTCGTCGTAAATAATGCCTCAGCCGAGATTGAACTGCCAGCCCACACGGTATACGTGTCATTTGTCGGGAGCCGCTCGTCGTAAATAATGCCTCAGCCGAGATTGAACTGCCAGCCCACACGGTATACGTGTCATTTGTCGGGAGCCGCTCGTCGTAAATAATGCCTCAGCCGAGATTGAACTGCCAGCCCACACGGTATACGTGTCATTTGTCGGGAGCCGCTCGTCGTAAATAATGCCTCAGCCGAGATTGAACTGCCAGCCCACACGGTATACGTGTCATTTGGCGGGAGCCGCTCGTCGTAAATAATGCCTCAGCCGAGATTGAACTGCCAGCCCACACGGTATACGTGTCATTTGGCGGGAGCCGCTCGTCGTAAATAATGCCTCAGCCGAGATTGAACTGCCAGCCCACACGGTATACGTGTCATTTGGCGGGAGCCGCTCGTCGTAAATAATGCCTCAGCCGAGATTGAACTGCCAGCCCACACGGTATACGTGTCATTTGGCGGGAGCCGCTCGTCGTAAATAATGCCTCAGCCGAGATTGAACTGCCAGCCCACACGGTATACGTGTCATTTGGCGGGAGCCGCTCGTCGTAAATAATGCCTCAGCCGAGATTGAACTGCCAGCCCACACGGTATACGTGTCATTTGTCGGGAGCCGCTCGTCGTAAATAATGCCTCAGCCGAGATTGAACTGCCAGCCCACACGGTATACGTGTCATTTGTCGGGAGCCGCTCGTCGTAAATAATGCCTCAGCCGAGATTGAACTGCCAGCCCACACGGTATACGTGTCATTTGGCGGGAGCCGCTCGTCGTAAATAATGCCTCAGCCGAGATTGAACTGCCAGCCCACACGGTATACGTGTCATTTGTCGGGAGCCGCTCGTCGTAAATAATGCCTCAGCCGAGATTGAACTGCCAGCCCACACGGTATACGTGTCATTTGTCGGGAGCCGCTCGTCGTAAATAATGCCTCAGCCGAGATTGAACTGCCAGCCCACACGGTATACGTGTCATTTGGCGGGAGCCGCTCGTCGTAAATAATGCCTCAGCCGAGATTGAACTGCCAGCCCACACGGTATACGTGTCATTTGTCGGGAGCCGCTCGTCGTAAATAATGCCTCAGCCGAGATTGAACTGCCAGCCCACACGGTATACGTGTCATTTGTCGGGAGCCGCTCGTCGTAAATAATGCCTCAGCAAATGTAGGTAATATTTTTTCACATGAAAAAATATTACCTACATTTTCAGGTTTAGGGGTTTAATATTCATATAGGGGCTTCATATAGGGGGTCGAAATTTTCATTATTTTTGCGATAGGACGCACCATTTTCGAGATATAAGTAAAAAAAAAATTAATACAGTACCGTTTTTGCACGTGAAGTCGAGATGTTGGTGTGAATTTTAGTTCATGACAACTTATTTTATCCCACACCTTTTTAATCGCGATTAAAAATTGTCAGAATTAGTCTGGTTTGGTATTTAACAATCAATGTTTTAGGTGAAAAATGTCAAATTCAGAATCGCAAAATTGCCATTTTCACTAAACTAAAAACTCAGTACTATCTTAGTGCTGTCAAACTAAAATATAGTTAAATTGTGTCAATTTAGTCTATTTCAGAATGGGAAATCGTCGTTTGACAGAATTAAACTTAATTTTAGTGATTTTTTGTCTAGTTTAGAGGCATTTGTGACAAGAGAATCGGTACCATTGATTACGAACGCTTACAAAATAGCTCATTTCTTGTCTTTCTGTGCTTGTTCCTTATTCTTGTTCCTGGTTCTCTTAAGCCTGCCATGTTGGTCTACTAGTCGCACAGGCTACAGCTGAGCATAAGGTTCTCGGTTAGTGTTATTAGATTTTTCCTCCAGGAATTTCTCAGTAGCAGACCGGAGTCTGGATTTGTGCCCGGTTGATGGTAAGAGGCTCGCTATTATATGGGATTTAAACATAACTGGTGAAATGTGTTTGTATTTTAGGTTCACCTCTGCTTAACCCTTCCATGAATGCAAGCGTAATGTTATGTTATGTGTTCGTGTTAAACATGAAAAAAATAAAAAAATATTTTACAAAAACTTCAGGCCTCACCTAAAATATTCAACGAAATATAAGTTCAAACAAATATATTCTAGACAACTAAGTATGATACTGTCTCACATTCCGTTATGTCAGTCAGTACTCAGTGCCTACTCAGCAGGGTTAGTAAGGATTCATAACTTGAGTGTTAAACTTAGCGAGGCTGTCTCGTAATCATAATATCTTCGTAGTGCGGGTAATTTATGTTCGGTCGAGACAAGTAGTGACGTCTTGACAATTATTACGTCTGTTTTGCGATAATACTAGTCGGCTTGATAAAGTTTTGGAGCTTTGAAACACTATTCAGTACTCATGTGGTGAACTTGGGGTCGAATGGACCATACTTTGGTAGTTACAGATTTGGTAACTTTTAATGGGCCAGTATTAATGTATTTTTTCACGAGACTCAATAATTGTTAGGTACTTTACCTACTGCAAGACACAACTTCAATAAAGTTATTAGATAATTATATTAATTAATGATTTCAGAGTTTAGCCGGTGCTTAGTGTTAAACCAAAATGTAGCGTAGAATGGATTTCAAAATCTAACTGAAGGCATAGAGAATCCACATAATTATTATTTTATAGTCGGTAGGTAAATATTTACTTTTTACAGTTTATTTTTTATAATTAACAAAACAACAAATAAAATCACACCAAAACCGTCGCATCAACATAAATTTCATTCGTTACAAAAATAAAAATCACTACCTGTATCCCACAAAAAAAATATAGGAAAAAGTGAATTAAATGACAGCAAATGACACGTATACCGTGTGGGCTGGCAGTTCAATCTCGGCTGAGGCATTATTTACGACGAGCGGCTCCCGACAAATGACACGTATACCGTGTGGGCTGGCAGTTCAATCTCGGCTGAGGCATTATTTACGACGAGCGGCTCCCGACAAATGACACGTATACCGTGTGGGCTGGCAGTTCAATCTCGGCTGAGGCATTATTTACGACGAGCGGCTCCCGACAAATGACACGTATACCGTGTGGGCTAGCAGTTCAATCTCGGCTGAGGCATTATTTACGACGAGCGGCTCCCGACAAATGACACGTATACCGTGTGGGCTGGCAGTTCAATCTCGGCTGAGGCATTATTTACGACGAGCGGCTCCCGACAAATGACACGTATACCGTGTGGGCTGGCAGTTCAATCTCGGCTGAGGCATTATTTACGACGAGCGGCTCCCGACAAATGACACGTATACCGTGTGGGCTGGCAGTTCAATCTCGGCTGAGGCATTATTTACGACGAGCGGCTCCCGACAAATGACACGTATACCGTGTGGGCTGGCAGTTCAATCTCGGCTGAGGCATTATTTACGACGAGCGGCTCCCGCCAAATGACACGTATACCGTGTGGGCTGGCAGTTCAATCTCGGCTGAGGCATTATTTACGACGAGCGGCTCCCGACAAATGACACGTATACCGTGTGGGCTGGCAGTTCAATCTCGGCTGAGGCATTATTTACGACGAGCGGCTCCCGACAAATGACACGTATACCGTGTGGGCTGGCAGTTCAATCTCGGCTGAGGCATTATTTACGACGAGCGGCTCCCGCCAAATGACACGTATACCGTGTGGGCTGGCAGTTCAATCTCGGCTGAGGCATTATTTACGACGAGCGGCTCCCGCCAAATGACACGTATACCGTGTGGGCTGGCAGTTCAATCTCGGCTGAGGCATTATTTACGACGAGCGGCTCCCGCCAAATGACACGTATACCGTGTGGGCTGGCAGTTCAATCTCGGCTGAGGCATTATTTACGACGAGCGGCTCCCGACAAATGACACGTATACCGTGTGGGCTGGCAGTTCAATCTCGGCTGAGGCATTATTTACGACGAGCGGCTCCCGACAAATGACACGTATACCGTGTGGGCTGGCAGTTCAATCTCGGCTGAGGCATTATTTACGACGAGCGGCTCCCGACAAATGACACGTATACCGTGTGGGCTGGCAGTTCAATCTCGGCTGAGGCATTATTTACGACGAGCGGCTCCCGCCAAATGACACGTATACCGTGTGGGCTGGCAGTTCAATCTCGGCTGAGGCATTATTTACGACGAGCGGCTCCCGACAAATGACACGTATACCGTGTGGGCTGGCAGTTCAATCTCGGCTGAGGCATTATTTACGACGAGCGGCTCCCGACAAATGACACGTATACCGTGTGGGCTGGCAGTTCAATCTCGGCTGAGGCATTATTTACGACGAGCGGCTCCCGACAAATGCGCTCACTATTTATTATTTATACTACAATTATTTCGCGGGTTTGGTTCCCTGGCGATGACTTTAAAAATATTTTCGGAGTTCGATTTTGACGTTCAAAAGTGCCGTTTATGTGTTTATTTGAAATAAATGATTTGATTTTAATCTTTTGAAACCTCTCAATACGGTTTTCACGTTAAATGAGTCATGCTACATTTAATATTTTTAGGCAGAAATGATACGAAATGTGTTTAATGTAATTAAGTAAATTAACTGTCAGGTCCATGTCATATCATAAACATTATTAACGATAACAATTCATTTCAATTTTCCCTGACTGAAATAAAACAATATCCTTTTGAACTGAACCTCACGCATAGTTCACAACCCGACAATAGCTGTGAAAAATGAACTCACGAAACGTGTACAGTGCAGTGCAAAATAATTTGTATGCGAGAGTGCTCCGATGGATTTTAAATCTGAATCGTCGAATCACTCATTTATATCGCAAATGTCTGCGTTCGATGCCAATGGACAGCTTATTACGACGCCAATTAATCGGGGGCTCGGCACTGAATTGCCACTGGAAATCGATGGCAATCGCTGGCAATTGCTCGCAATAGCTTTTAGCAGTCCCAGATTAGCTGGCCTATTAAATGTTTGTGATTTGCAAACATTGGATGTTTTTGCGTTTATATTTTGCTTTTCGTTAGATTACATTTCTGATTTAATTCATTTAAAAACAAATAGAATGACCTAAAAATTTTGTGTGGATAGTGAATAATCTGGTGTCGGAGTTTAAAGCCAAGACAATTTTAAGGCCCCTGACTTGGCTTCACATGCGATCGAGAAATACCTCTCAGGCATGCAGGTTTTCTTACGTTGTTTTCCTTCACCGTTTTTGAAGCAAATGATAATTATACGATTACAATACGCACATGAATCCGAAAAGTCAGAGGTGCGTGTCATGGATTCGGACTCGAGACCCTCGGACTTGGCATTCCGACGGTCACAACAACCAATAACATTAAACTCTTTGTTTTTAATACACCAGAGGCCAGAATAAAATCATTCTAATTTGATTTGACACCTTAACTTATTAATATTGTTTTGATATACCCATCCTATGTGACTTATTATAGTTGCTACGGTTTTTATCACAACTCAAGAAAAGGTACTTTGTTAAAGTAGGTAAGTACTAAAAATAAAAAATACAATAATAGTTATGATTAATTTGATAACATTATAGTTATATCAAATGAATCACCTCAAAAAGCCCCGGTAACGTAACGTACAACGTCACAGAAAGATAAATATTGCCACCGACTACATCAAATATTGACTCCTACCGTTCGACCGAAAACACAGTAATTATAATTCAATAACAATGATTAAACAGGCCACAGGCTGCCGGAGCCTCGTCCGCCGTAAACCTCAGTTAACAATAATAAACCTGTTTAAATGGAGATCGAAAAATCTACCACCATCGGGACCACTCGGAAGTACTCGGAAATGTAAAGGTAGGAAAGGGTTGAATCGTCCGGGGATGCTGCGATTTTCAGCGGTATTTTAAAACTCGATAGTAAGTTTGAATTGTATTTTTGAAGATGAAAAATGTTTTGTTTGGGTGTTGGAAATAACTTTTCTTGTTTTCAAATCCAGGGTAGGCTTTCATACTCTGTTATGATGAGAATTCTGAATTTCAGAAAGTAGCATTTCCATTAATTTTTCATTGAGCTTGCGTTAGCTTCAAAAGTAAATTGCTACTTCAGAGACAGGTGGTAAGATAAATCTTTGCAGCAAGTTCAAAATCATCGTGTAAACGCAGTATAATTTCATAAACCTATAAATGTCTAATGTAGCTATTAATTGTTTACCTACAGCTAATTAAAGCATACGTCAGACTAAGCACGGGCCGGCTGGGCCAGTGGCCGCTAAAGCCCGGGATTTCCTATCCCTTGAGCCCGGAGGCTATATTTTGTCTCACGTGTTTCACAGAAAGTGGAATCGTTCTAAATATGGCTCCGCTTAGATTTGACTATTTTCCAGAATCTTCGTATAAAATATTATTTAAAGGAACAGTAACTGCGGACTGGCGAGCGAGAGGTCAAGAGTTATATTCTTTCCACAAGTAACTACGTAGTTAGCTTAGTTGAAGGGGTTGGTAGAATGTTTCTATATAAAAATTAGAAAAAAAACCTTTAAAATCTCTAATCAAAGATTTTTTTTGGAAAATTCAACTGAACATTCGCCAGACCGACCGACGCCGGGCATTAACAGCTAGTTAATAATAAAAATAGACAGAAAAACATTCCTTTGATAAGGCATCAACAAGTTTAAACTACGGACGAACGGTGTTAAATCAGACACTGAAGTGTTTATTGTGTCAAGCATGCGACATGCATATGAGTTATGACACAAACAGAAAGAAAGACATAACGTTTATTTGACACAGCTTAGAGGACACAATTGAGACGACGATTGAGTCAGTAATGAGTCCATTTTACGTCCTCAATCGTTACCATGTTGAAAAATAACTTATTTCTGCGGGACAGCTATCATTTGACCAAAAATAAAACTTAAGCCCTAAAGCAGACATAGAAACATTTATATAAAGGTACATAACTAAATTGTGACCGTACTGTGTCATATCCAGCCTGGCAACACAGGTCGTGACGTCAGAGCTCCCCTGAACACCGCTTCATTATTCATAGGACTTCTTTCGGATTATTTCTGTGTCCCGGTTTTTTGGCCGGCATTGTACTTTTTACTTTATAAATAAAATATAATTTGTGTGTCGTTTACGAGTTTATAGTATTTTTATTTGCCTTTAGCGAAATATATTGTTAGGTTTTTTGCTTTTTTCTTTGATCATCGCTCTAGCAAGGATATTCGCAAAGGGAATATTAGGGACAGTAAATTACGGGCACGTAAAATGTAAATTATTTGGCCGGTTGGTCTGTATTGTGGTTTGGGTTCTCGGAAAGGCTTTTACTATAATGAACTTTAGAAATGTTGTTTATGTACTGTTTTGATATCAAAGTTTTAGTTTGAATTTTGATTTAATTTTACACAAACTATTGTTATTTTAACAGCAAATTTAACTAAGTTACAATAAACAGTTCTAAGCGAATCCATGAATTGAAACAGTTCGTGTCCAAACCAAATATCCGTTTTAGATTAATTTCCGCGAATCCAATAGCGACGAACACAAAATATCAATCTGTGTTCATTACAATTCGCCATTTCTATCACAAATAATTAAGACATTATTCATTATTGAGCATCAACCGTAACTATCAGCAAATGAATAACACGTACTAATGAATGAATAATATATAAATATTAGGAAAAGTACATAAGTGGCAATATGGCGGCTATGTATTAATCTGGCTACTATCGATAGTCATGGAGATATAATTAAATAAGGTATATTATATTAATTGGTGAGGGAAAAAATATTGGCAAAAATCGATAGAAGAAAATAAGATTTCGAATGTATCACCAGCACTTAGTTATTTATTGTGTATCTCTAGATGATTCTCTGGCCAATTAACACATTTCTACTGTACAGTAATCCATACTAATATAATAAATGCGACAGTAACTGTCTGTCTATTACCTTTTCACGGCGTAACGGCTGAACTGATTGCGGACACACAGGTAGACACCTGGGTTAGCATATACAGGGTGGACTTTTGAGATGGGGCAGTAAGGACAGCTACCTTAAACGTCATAGCTACAGGAAAACGGTCTTAGGAGACTGTCCTTAACTTTTTGAAAGATGTTGATCTGCATTCACAGATTTTGAAAAAAATGTACACTCAGCAAGAAAATGGACAGTTGTCACAAAAACATTTTTTGATGCCAATGGATCCTGTTTATTATAAAGATCAAAAAGCTCTTCTGGACCAATTGAGGTTTGAGTACTAGAAAAGTCAGAAATCGCAAAAAACTTTTCCCCTATATTTCGTAGGAAATGTGACTCCAACTTACTATTTTACGATGATAGACTGGCCGAAACTAAACCAAAACAAATTGAACTTCAAATTTCGAACGAATAGAGAACAAAATTTAGAACCTTTGTTGGTTTTGAAAAAACTTTTATCATGGGTAGTTTTTTTCTTGCAATTTCTGTCTTTTGTAGAGGACAGTTTTTTTTAACGTTTTCCAAACAATTCTGAAAGTTATAAATAATTTGAGGTAATTTTTAAACATCCGTACCTCAAAAGGAAAATACGGAACCCTTTTAGGATCACATCGTTGTCCGTCCGTCAGTCTCTCACGACCCTCAGGAACGCGTGGAGGTATTAAGTTGAAATAACATCAAATACGTAGGTCTGTGGTCCCTTGAAGTTTAAAAAAATTAAGCTTCTAAGTCAACGCAATAAATAACACGGCCATTTATACGACATGATATGAATGATAAGAATAGTTGGTCGCTGTGATTAACTCAAGACAATGTTTATGTTCTTTCTCCAGCTTACGTACTGACAAGTTATATGAGTTTATATAATTGTTTATTTTATTTGACTTTTTAAGTCAAGTTATTTTAATTTAACTTCAATTTATTTTTGACAATATCTACTCATCACACTGTTTTTTTATGAGTTGTATTGCAATATGTGGTTAGCTAGTGACCTCGACAATTGATCATATTATTTACTGTTATTAGTAATTAACTCTTTGTTTATTTATTTTACATCGATGGTCCTAGTTTATCATTTATAACTTCCAGTTACAACTATATGTAAGCGGGCACGCCCTTTATGCCTGGAGGCTTTTTTATTTAGATATTAATTCTGTTTACGTTTAGTTTTTTTTATTTCGGCCTGAGTATCGATGATTGATTGGTTGAGTTCTCGATGATTTTGTTTGGTATATTGGCGTGTGCTAGCTAACATATGGCTAATAATTTGAATTATGTTTTGTGTTGCGTAATGTAAATTATTTTGAATACTATTATATAGAATCTTTTTTTTTGTTCTTCTAACTGAACAGACAGCTGTGCTGCTGGGGAGTTTGTTGCGCCACTTCTTCTTCCCAGCTAATGCACTAGGAAGTGGTGAAGGGTAGGCGTTTTGGGGGACTGTCTAATGTAATTTTGACGTTCGAAAAGTGCTGATTCTCAGCCTAGTTTGAATAAATGACTTTTGAATTTTGAATTTTTTTGAACATAATTATTTTGATACTCGCAAATAAATCAAAATCTACAGGGTACTTCCTGTTAACCTAGAATTATGAAATTAGGCAAGAAGCAAGGTCTCATAACACAAGTAAAGGGAAAAGTCCGAATATTGATAATTTGTAGTTTTACCACACAAAAAAATATCGATTTCAAACTTACACTTGCACAGAATTGACCGTAAAGTATATCGATGTAAAGTACATGTTTTTCAACTAAAATGTTATAAGTTCGTTTTTGAGATAAATTCATCCCAACTACGGAACCCTTCATTGTGCGTGGTCCAACACGCTTTGGCTTTTTTCTCAGAACGTCGGACATCACAAGCAACATACTGTCTTGTTCATATACTCGTATGTCATTAAGGAGGCGTTATTAACAGCTTATTACGGTCTGGCTGAATCCGTTCTAAGATATGGTGTTATCTTTTGGGGTAACTCGACTAATAGATTGCATTTGCAAACCACGGACAGTTGCAAACCCTATTTCATAATGCATAAAATTGTAACGTTGCCATCCATATATATTCTTGAAACTGTTATGTTTGTCTGTAATGTATACCTACAAGTTTTTTGGTCAAAATCAATTTTTTATTTATTATTATTACATATTTATCAAAATTTAGAAAATTTACACATTTTCTCGACAGGTGCTTTTTAATTAAGCAGAAAATGTATGAAAGAAACTTGTTAAATTGTCGGATTGTCGCTTATCGGTTTTGTTAACTAGGCCGCTGGTACTATGACCTAACGGAAACGTTGATCACTTTGAACTTTGTCACATTAAAATGCTTAACTTGTCAATTGCTGAAAACGTCGTTGATTCGTCACATTTAATAATAATATGAAAAGGTTTTAAGTGTGATTATAGTTTTCGCAAGTCGACCGTACAAATTAAGTAAATTATGTTCACTTTGTATTGTTAATACCACCAGCTAGCAGCCTTCTCATGAATTTTCATCTCTCGACCCTTGAATAGTCACATATTTTCTAAGTCACCATTATAATGAAGCTAGTCTCTACTTCAGCACAACAGCTATATAATTTGATATAAAAGAAAATCGTTCCTAAATTCAGCACGTTGTGACAATTGAAGAAAATCACGAATCACAAAATGTCACTAATGAGTTGAGCTCACACGTCGCGCTCGTTCTGATTGTCGTCGAATTTATTTTATCTCAATTGAGTCCCGGGATCCCGGTGTTCCAGAGTCCCGGTGTCGCCCGGCTTAGGTTATTGATTTCACGTGTTTTTGTAGCCCCGGGCTTGAATCTTTGTATAAAATGATTATCTAAATTCACTTGGATCACTGGTTTTTTTTAGCAGACTCCCTGGTGACAAAGCCCAAAGAAAGAGTAAAGTATTGCAACATCTTATCATGTGCATGCAGTAGTTCTTAAATTCGATTTTAACAAACGATAGACCCTGTCATTGGAGATTTTCTTGATCAAGAAACTGCCAGAGGTCATCAAATCAAATAACTAGAAACTCAGTAGATATGTACGGATGTATCCGGATGAATATTACTATCGTTATATTAATATTGCATCCTATCTTTTGTCGTCCGTTTCCCAGTTTGTATTATCGTGTGTACACATTCAATAGAAATGAATTTTCCATCAGATTATTGAGTAGCTATAAAGAAGGCGAGTCAAGTGTAACTAGGGCGAAGCAAAAAGGAGGGTTATGATTTTGATCGGTATGTATGTTCATCTGTTCCCTCTTAACTTCTAAACTTCTCATCATAATTTGACAAATGAGGTATCGTTGGAAGCGTCTCGGTCGTTTGCTGGTTATAGGTATTTATTGTGAAATTAAAGAAGAAATTGTTTAATATAGTTTTTAGTGGGATTGGAAACAGAAATAGCTCATCTTGTTTAATTTTTTTTTAAAGTTTCATATTTTACGCAGACGGGTTTTGGATTTTTTAAATCTACTTTTTTTTTTGTTGACCATTTTGTCTTAGTTGGGTAAAAATGGGAAATGTTGTATTGATCGTTTCTACTTTGAGTATAGCATTTTCGCTATGATTTGATGCTTTTTCCGAATGAATAGAAATATGAAACAAGCACAATTAAAATTAAGATTGTAATTACAACGTGGCAATGCCGTCAGGCTCTTGGGTATATTACCACTCAACAACTTTGCAGAGGAATTTTTCGACGCCACAATTTAGTTTGTTAATAGTTTTAGTTTCGTTAGGTTATTATATTTTAATAGTTTGTTGGTTAGTTTATGAAGTTTATCCATTGTATATATTTTTATCCTCTTTAATAAAGCAGAATGTTATTAGCTAAAACCAAAAAGTCGGTTGAGTCGTATTTTACGGTGCCGGTGACGTAGTAATCCAAACATCATCACTTTAGAATAAAATCTAATCAATCACTGATTGATAAATGGCAGCGAACGCGAATAGGCGGCATATTAGCCCAGCTAATGCATCGGCCAATCAATCAAGAGCGTCGTGCGCGACTGATTCGCCGAACATGTCCCGAACAACGAACCAATCAACGAGCTACGGTGACCATGCGTTACGAAATTATTTCGGATTTTATTTTCACGGTATTTCTGCACGGAAAATTGGTAAACAATTTAAAATGTATTTTATTTTACATCTGTTTTTTTTGTGACATAAAAAAAAAAAATTGACCCGAAATGTTGTAACATTTTCAAAAAATTATTACAAAACAGTACCCACTAAATAAGGAACAAGTCAAGTTAAGTAATTATGACAGAATATCTCTAAAAATAAAACCTTTTGACATATGATTTTGTTATTGCGTCTGACAGTTTTATAATTGGCTTCCCATTTTCTATTTATGTTAATAAAATATATCGGAATTACATGTCAGTTTTTTAGGGTTCCGTACCTCAAAAGGAAAACACAGAACCCTTACCTCTTCGTTGTCCGTCTGTCTGTCAGTCTGCATGTCAAGACCCGTTTTCTCAAGAACGCGTGGAGGTACGAGTATGAAGTTGAAATTAACATCAAATACCGTAGATCTATGCTCCCTTGGAGCTCTAAATAAATCAAGCTTCTAAGTCAACGCAATAGAAAATACGGTATATATTAATATTTTTTTGCGATTACAAACTAACATTTGCAAATGGAGAATTGACCGTGGCTTATATCGAGAACATATTTTTCAACTACAAAGTTAAGATTGTTGTTGGGATAAATTCATCCCAACTACGGAACCCTTCTTTGTGAGTGATCCAACACGTACTTGGCCGGTTTTTAATGATAAGTTTTTCTTTCCTATCCACCCAAAAAAAATCTATATAACACAGCACCTAAACTTATTCACCCCACACAAAATAAACACCCCATATTATCTCATGGCGACCCTAACGGGTAGAATTCAATTTGTCAGGTGTACACGTCTCACGAGATTCCGGCGAAGACGAGACGCAAGCGAAGCGAGCCAGCAATGGACTTAGACAGATACGCAGTGACGTAATGGGCTCCCATTAATGCGGGAAATAAGAAACGAGCTGTTTTTATTTCGTAAGCATTTGTAGCAGACTGGAGTGGGATAAGATTTGATAATCTTGATTTGTGTTGTACAGTGAGCTCCAGAAACACCTCACCCCCTTGCATTGTTTTTTATATTGCTAGGGGGTGAGGTTTCTCTGAAGCCCACTGTACAAAATATTTTTGAAGTGAGCATAGAGCACCACCTCGTTTGTAAAAATATTGTTATTTCCTACAACACGAACTGTGTTAATCGTAGTAAAACTTGCAGAAACATTACCTAAGTTAAAGAACTTAAACACAAAACGAAATTCTAACTTAAAAGTGTAAAAATCTAAATGACAAGCAGAGAGCGGACCTCCTAATTAAACCGGTTTATTCTAGCTGGAACAAGTTCCGACCAGTTCGAACCAATTTTTCGCGATGCTCTCTACGCAGCTGTTTCACTCCGTTCGCAGTTTTTACCCTCGTTGAACTGTAAATAGTTAACTGGCAGTGTGTTATGGAAATAACAAAGCTTCGTTCTGTTTCGAAATTTTATTTTAAAAGATAGAAAACGTTGTTTATTTTTGACAATAAGTAAAAATAAAATAACTGTGTTTCCTGAAAAATGTCCTAAAGGTAAAGTGTTGGCGAAAATATATATTGTCAATACTCGACAAATCTTATTTGAGAATTGGGAGCTCTTATTGTTTTGTATCAGTAACAAAATATTAAGACAAACACGAGAAATATCATATATTGTCTTGTTGAAAGTTTGCCGTTATATTTATTGGACTATAGGTATTTCTAAGAGCTATGTGAGAGGAAAATATTTCTTATTTTCGCGTGTTGTCGATAGAGCTGGTGTTATTTAACATATATTTGGCTCGAAGTTCGCGGTGGTAGTGGGTAGACATATTGATAGGTCGTCAGTTGCAACCTCGCAGTAACCTACTTTGCAGAAAACTAGAAGCTTCTTTCCAGTTTTTATTAAATATTTTTTGTTGTGACTAAGTCTACCACAAAGTGACGTTTCTTGACTTCAAAAAAACGTGTACGGTTTCTATCGCGAGAGAGAGAAAGTGTGAATTAGAAGAAGTCAGTCGAAAGTATGAACGCTTTTTCGCGTGACGATTTCTGCTAGTTTACTCCTACCGCAAGCCGCGTTACAGAACTTTGTTCCAAAAATTTAGAAATCGTGAATGATCATATGTGATTTCGGTTTCATATTCTAACGTTGAAAATATATTTTTTTATGTCTGCGATAGTGAGGCAGTTTATATATTTTTTAGTATTCTGTTGCAACAAAACTGCACACACAAAAAAGTGTTGCATTTTCCATATCCCACAGTCATAGAAGTACAACGTTAGTAAGGAAAGGCGACCGCTTATATTGAAGGTGATGGATGATCAGCAGGGACCAGGGATCATGGGCCGCTCACTGAGGAGCGGGCGGAGATTGTCGCTGTTTTTATGTGATATTCTGTCTTGGTTGGTGTGGCTTCATCAATTGAGGCAAATTAAAAAGTATTAAATCAAAATATAATCTATCCGTATCTACTTTTTAACATTAGATCAAGGGCGTCGCCAGCCGATTAACCAGGGGGGGGCAAGTCTATATATATGGAGGATGGGAACAGTACGAGTAAGTATGATTTATAGGTACAGTCAAGAGTCAAGAGCACTTGAAGCTTTATACTAGTAGTACGTACACATGAATACAAAACTTACCTTTGCGGCACAAAATGGAGCCAACATCGAAGCTGGTGGACATTTAATTTTTGACAAATCAGTGTCAAATCGGTAGTCCCGATAGGAACTGAGAAAAATTGTAATTTCCATTTTCAATGTATGGATTGGAAACGGACCTTTCGGATCGTTTTTCCCAAAAACTATTCAGAACCTAATAGGTATTATGACTGGGCCTACCACCAACATATAGATCCGAATATTATTTATGACTACGGGTTAGACCCCGTTTAGGAGATATGTAACTTTAAAAAACCAAATAAAAGTCGTTAAAATAAACAAAATTGGCTATAGAGACATTATTATGTAGTTTCTTAAAATTAAAATGCCTTTAGTTTGACAAAAAAAAAAAAACTCAAGGGGGTGCCGCTGCCCCTTTGCCCCACCCCCTGGCGACGCCCTTGCACTAGATAAGCTAAACTGGTTGATTTTTATATAAACTTAACAGCATTTGATGACCAAATTAGAATTAAATTCCGTCTAGTTTGAAAAACGATAAACTAGTGCAAACAAGCCACACAGCCTCATTCATTAGCACAAATTGATGATAATCCGCCACTAACATCGTAATAACTTCGCGTTCCAGTGCTCAGCGATAATGCGACAAACGCTAATACCTGAGCATTCCGGTTCAATTCCATTCATTACACATTTTGGCGTGTCCTTTATCAGCTTGAAATTTTGCAAATTCTCGCAGAATTTTGGAGCTTTGATAAGTTAAACCGTTTTGGTATAATTATATAGTATGTATTAATTATTATCTTTATTAACATTTTAACATATAAAATACATTTTTAAATATTTCTTAAAAACTATATAAAAAACATTTAAAAATATAAAAAATAGTATTCCGCCGGTGTCGGGAGCAAGGTCCAAGCTACCGGTGGTTAGGGCTGCAGAGACAGGAACCTCCTCACAATGCGAGCCGTATCGAGGAGTACTGCCTTCTGAATCAGGCGCTTGATCCAACCGCCTAACGAGAGCCTCGAAAGATGTTGGTCGAGGCTTTCGGCCATCAGGCCATTGGCCGTTACGACAATCGGTACAATGATAGCCGAGCTCACATTCCACATGTCAACAACCTCGTGTGCTAAGTCGAGATATTTTATTTGTTTCTCTTTCTCAGCTTTCACGAGGTTCCCGTCATGTGGGATGGTAACATCGACTATCATTGCGCGGCGCGCTAATCGGTCTATCACCACTATATCAGGCTTATTGGCAACAATAGTCCTGTCAGTAATGATAGACCGATCCCAGTACAACGTGATATGGTCATTTTCGAGAACTGGGTCGGGCACATACTTGTAATACGGTACCTCAGAGTCAACAAGTTTATATTTCAAAGCAAGTTGCTGGTGAATAATCCTGGCCACTTGGTTATGCCTGTGTAAGTACTCGCCGTTAGCCAGACGCGAACAACCAGAGATAATATGTCTGATGGACTCACCCGGACGATGGCATGCCCGACACACGTCAACCGTCCCGTCCTTCATAATATGTCTCCGGTAGTTATTCGTCAAGATAACTTCATCCATAATTGCACAGACAAAACCTTCAGTTTCCCCGAAAAGGTCACCGAAACGTAGCCAGGATACGGACGCTAAGAAATCTACACCAGGCTCATGAAGAGCCCGATAGTAGCGCCCGTGAAGCTCCTTGCTCTGCCATACCTCCTTGCGGTCATCTGTAGTAAGTATTACAGGTTTGCGCCAGTTCTCTTTAGCCATGGAGAGCGGGGTGAGTCCCTTGTCCACTGCGACCACATCCCGGTGCATACCCACTTCGGCTTTACAAAAATAATCCCTGAGGCTGCACACCTCGCGGTTGTGGAGGGTCTTAGCGTTTAAAAAGCCTCGACCCCCGCACTTCCGCGGGATGTACAGTCTCATCACCGATGAACGTGGGTGATGCATCCGGTTTGCGGTTAGGAGTGTACGGACCCTTCTGTCCAGGGCGTCGAGTTCGGTCTGAGTCCATTTGAGTATGCCGAAAGAGTACATCAAAACCGGCATGACCCAACCGTTGTAGGCGCGCACCTTGTTTCCGCCCGAAAGAAGGCTAATTAAAACCTTCTTCAGGCGACCAAAGAAGCGCTCCTTCAACGATTGCTTCATGTCAGCAACGTTGATGCCTAACGCTTCCGACATACCCAAGTACTTATAGCTTTCGGCTGAGGAGAGGGATCTAAGGTGTATGGAGTCCGAGAGTTGAGTTCCCTCGGATTCCATAATCTCCCCTAGCTTTACATGCATGACTGCACATTTGTCCACACCAAATTCCATCCTGATGGCGCTACTGAATGTTTCAGTTACCTTCAGTAGCTCCATCAGTCGCGATTTGTTGGGGGCAAAGAGTTTCAAGTCATCCATGTAGAGGAGGTGAGATATGACCTGACCACCTCTCCTCAACCGATAGCCCAGACCTGAATCCTCCAGCAGTGTGCTTAGAGGATTCAGGGCTAAGCAGAACCAAAGTGGACTCAAACTGTCGCCCTGAAATATTCCCCGTTTAATCCATACAGGCTCATCATTCCCCTGGATCTGTTGACATCCTGGGTAGCGAAGGACCGTCCTCCATTGCCCCATACACGACATCAGGAAGGTGCGCAGAGTTGCATCTATCTTGTACAACTCCAGCACCCTCATGAGCCATGTATGTGGCACCGAGTCGTAGGCCTTCTTATAGTCTATCCAGCATATCGACAGATCCTTGCGGGATCGGCGAACCTGTTGGCTTATGGCCATGTCAATGAGGAGTAGCTCCTTAGTTCCGCGGGACCCATTCCTACATCCATTTTGAGAGGCAGACATAACCGAGTTATTGTCAATGTGTGTGTTAATTTTCGCTCTCAAAATGGATGTAAGAAGTTTATAAACCGTCGACAAACATGTGATCGGTCTATAATTCTTGGGTTCCGCGGGACTACCTGACTTATGGAGCAGGTGGGTAACGCCTGTTGTAAGGAACTGTGGTAGCGACCCAGTCTCTAAGGATGACTGGAATTGAGATGCCAGGCAAGTGTGTGAACTAATTAGCCATTTTAGCCAAAAGTTGTGCAGTCCGTCCGGTCCCGGTGATTTCCAGTTCGGTAACGGACGGGCTGCACTGGCTATATCTAATGGCGTGATTTCCACCTTATCCATTTCTGGTATAGTTTCACACACTCGCTCGACATCCTGCATCCAGCCAGCCTCAGCGTGACAGACGGGTACCGACCATATGCTGCGCCAGAATGCACTCGTGGCGGCATCATCTGGGCGGCACACGTCTGTCACATTTTGTTCAGGCCGCTCCCAAGCTCTATATACCCACCTCTCATCGCTCTGGAACATGCGATTTTGCGTGTATCGGTCAACCCGCCGCTTATACCGCCGAATTCGGCTCGCCCATGCACAAACTTTCTGCTTCAGGAAGTCGATGCGCTCTGTAACACGGGACATGTATTCTTGAGGACTGATTCCAGTCCCCGAGAATGCCTGCCTTACAAAGCGCATCACTCGTGGTCGTGTATTGCCCTCCCTGAAGCAGTATAGTTTGCCGATGAGTACCCTGGTCCCATCAATACGTCGCTCGATCCTGCACTGCCAGGCTGGTACGGCTGGTTTTGGTCGAGTAGCTCCGTCACAGTTTGGGAACTTGACGTTAGCTAAACGACATGCCGCAACAGCCGCACAATACAGGATCGAGTGTGTATCAATGAGATCCTCGCTACTCTCGAAGAAATTCTTAAGCTGCGAGTCCAAGGCACACACCAGCGCCCTATTTTTTTTGTGCATGGGTAAGCGTGGAAGTCGGGGTCTAAGTTCGGTCGGAGTGTGCCTATACTCGCGAAACGCATCCTCCAGTGCGCTCCTCAGTCGGACGTTGCACTGGCTACTTACTGTGTCAACCCTATCATCCTCCTCTGCAACACCATGATTGAACTGCGGCGGGATTGCATCAGTATTTGACGTTTGTGCCGCGGTTTGTGCTGGAGTTGATACGATATGGTTGCTCAGTACCTCTGAGCGCAGCCTATCAAGTGCGGCATCGTCCAACCTATGATTGCGTTGGATGACACGCACCTGATCCGACAGTCGTTGGGCCGAGACGTTGACGGTTGGCTCTAGTTCCTGAAACAGAGACAGCATCCTAACACGGTACGCAGTGAGGTTAGTTCCTCCCTCTGTAGACCCGTAATATGCGCGCATGACGTTCTCGTTCATAGACTGAGTCCATCTCATGCGCTGCACACAACCACCGGCAGCGGGGACCCGGCTCGGGGCCGGTTGGCCCCTAAGTCCCAAGCTTCTCGGTGGCCGGCCTCTCCCTTGCCGACGTATAGGTGTTGGCGACGTCGGAGGGGAGAAATACTCGTCGCTCGAGCTCGACGCAACTACCACGGCCGGTGTCGACACAGCGCTCACGATGGGGCTGGGTACCGGCTGCGGCGAGGCGGAGCTGAGCGGCGAGTCCGGGGGTAGAAGGCGTGCACGGCGAGCTGCTGATCTCGTCAACATACTTATTTAGTTTTCAAATCTTACATAATTTGTTTTTAGGGAGTCCGAGTTTGACAGCGTCATTTTGATGTTTCTATATTTCTTTCGTTTTTTCATTTTAGTTATGTTTATTGTATAATTTCTTGTTTATTCAAGATATTTATTTCTTGTTTATTCTATTTGGCGCTTTTGGTATTTTTACGATGTACGGAATTATTTAAATATGTAAATTATGTGATAAGAAAAAACTTGACATTGTTGACGTATCGGTGTTGCCTTATTATTATTATTATTTTGGGGAGTGTTTTTTTTTCTCAGCTGTTAGGCTGGTTTTAGCTACATTTACGGGCCAAAGCCAAGTAAATGCAGCGTGTGGTGTGTATTTAAGATGAGGGTGTGTTTTCTTCCTCCAACTGCATGAATTTCCTAACTATTCTGCAGGTGTTTAGGATGGCAGCTTTCTGTAGGTTGATATAAACGGATTCTTCTAAATCTATTAATTTCAGGCTACGGAGAAGGTGGTTCGGGATAACGCCCGTCGTTGAGAGAACTATAGGGATAACGTATACTTTTTCTTGTCTCCAGATTCTTGAGACTTCTTCTTTAAGGTCAGCATATTTACTAATTTTTTCAGTTATCGTTTTTTGTAGGTTATGGGTATTCGGAACTGCAATATCTATAAGGTAAGTGATTTTTCTTATTTTATCCTGTAGGGTTATGTCTGGTCTATTGTAGTGGATAGTTCTATCTGTAAGTATGGCGCGATCGTAGTATATTTTGTGTGTTTCATTTTCTAGTATAGTTTGTGGTGTGTATTTGTAGTAAGGAGTGTTAGAGTTTTGTATGAGACTGTGTTTGAGTGCTAGTTTTTGATGAATAATGTTTGCAACCTGGTTGTGTCTGTGAGTGTAGTCTGTCTGTGTGAGGGTTGTGCATGCTCCAGTTATGTGTTGTATGGTTTCTGATTGAATGTGGCATCTACGGCATTTATCATTTGTTGTGGTAGGGTCTTTAATGATAAATTTCCTATAGTTTTTGGTGTTGATTATTTGATCTTGTATGGCTATCATGAACCCTTCTGTTTCAGGGAAGAGGTTTCCTATTTTAAGCCACTTATTAGACGCCACTATGTTAATATGGGATTGTTCTAAATCATGAGGGTGTCTACCGTGCAGGACTTTCTTCTTCCAGTTTTTATTATTATTATTATTATTCTTATTATTATTATCTATTATATTATTACTCTAAATAAAGTAGATTCACATCAAGTGAGGTAATAGGACGCGAGACTATCACATATATTTTATACTAGGCACTACTAGGAGTAGGCAGAAACTACAGATCGCCACCTGTTACGATACTCCTTTTGCTACGCCTACGTTCATACATCAGGTCATACACGCACACCGGCTGCGAGGACTGCGCACCTGTCTGAAGAACATCACCAATAAGGTCACTATATATTATCTCCTTCAAGGGCGTCCTCTCCCGGCGTTTGACTGACAACTGCTGGTTTTAATACGTAGGGGTATAACCTATATTTAAAAGTCTAGGAAGTCAATCACACGCTTTTAAATATGCTTTCAATCATTACAATACTGAATTATTAAAAAACCCAAATCAAAATGCTTTTATTAACCTATTCCAATATAATAATATCCTCCATCGTGTATACCTACACTCGTGTCTAGTCTCGGTTCCACATCCCACCGGTCATTGGAAAGCATTCGGGAAACCCCGGAAACGTTCGGCAACGTCCGGCTAGCCGGCAGCCGAGCGATGATGCGAAAGAATTGCTTGAAGAACACTCTTTTGATGTCAAAGCAGCTTACACAAGGGGAGTTTTTGCAGTATTTTTGTTATTTATTGAGAATATGTCCTGTTGTTCCGCTCAGAGAAAAGACTGACAGTTTTGTTAGAAATTTAGATGAGGTTTTTTTATTTTACCCATACAGAGTTGATTTCGTATGAGGATTGTATTATGTGCAAACTAGTAAAAAGCCGTTTATATTTAGTTATTGAAGAAAACTAAATCGAAACATTCGGTAATTTAAAAAATCATGCCCATCTTAATTTTAAAACAGGTATTAAAGTGGTTTTTACTTTAGCAACTTATCCAAAATATAAACACATTATTATACAAGCAATTTTCCTTGTCTACTGTAAAGGCTATATTTAATACAAAAGACTACCGGATAAACTGCATATTACGTAAAACAGCATTTACAGGTACGTTTTAAATTCGCGAAAAGCCGTAAAGTTCTGAGTGTAAGACTTGTTTATTGGCGATAAAGGTGTGTTCAAGCACACTTACAAGAATTATTTTATTTGTATAAATGTGTTCCTGTGCTCCCGAGACTGAGAAGTAGTTATTGTTGCTGTTAAGGAAATTCTTAGTCTTAAAAGCTGATCATGGACTTATACAGGCTGTATTAGAAGGTGGTACAGAAAAAATATCAGACCTCCCATACAAAACTTCAATACCTACTCGACCCAAGAGATTACGATGTTGGTCCCATCGAGAAAGTTGTTCAGTTTGATTGTCTTTACCACACCCTTAAATTTGACCACATCTTTTGGATACACCCTGTATTTGCACCTTTTCTCCGTCACTCTTTCAGTACAACCTTGTAAGAGTATTGAAAACTACCGAAACAATAGATGAGTACAGTCGTGGATCAGTTACTTGTTAATCAAATTGACACAGTACGTCAACTTGCCGTGGTTTCACCATTTCATGCAACTGTCAAAGAATTATTACCGTTATGATTTGAATATCGCACAGGTCGTTACTATGTTTGTATTTTAATTTTTATAATTTTTTATTATTATTTACTGTTTGTATTTCCTGTGCGTGTCCCAAATAAAATATTTTTCTTTCTTTCTTTCTTTCTTTCTTTCTTTAATATACAAATGATTTAAGTTGGTAGTCAATTTGACAAACAATTAATCTCTCGAACTTTACCTGCTAGCGTAACAATTACTGAATACTTTACTTTCAATACCTTCTTATAATTTCTCACCTGAAGGACTTCTTGAAGCCTCAAAACTTTTCTTCGATAAGTTTCGGCAATTTAATGAATAATAAAGATTATTTTGTTTCAGAAGTAATTTGTGTAAGTAGACTGCCACCCTCGAGACAGAAGTCACAAGTTTATTAGTAGTTGTAGCGCGACAGAAAGAGAGTGTATTGTATGTTGACACTATCAATGAGAATGTAAAGAGAGTGTATTGTGTGTTGACACTATCAATGAGAATGTAAAGAGAGTATATTGTGTGTTGACACTATCAATGAGAATGTAAAGAGAGTGTATTGTGTGTTGACACTATCAATGAGAATGTAAAGAGAGTGTATTGTGTGTTGACACTATCAATGAGAATGTAAAGAGAGTATATTGTGTGTTGACACTATCAATGAGAATGTAAAGAGAGTGTATTGTGTGTTGACACTATCAATGAGAATGTAAAGAGAGTGTATTGTGTGTTGACACTATCAATGAGAATGTAAAGAGAGTGTATTGTATGTTGACACTATCAATGAGAATGTAAAGAGAGTGTATTGTGTGTTGACACTATCAATGAGAATGTAAAGAGAGTATATTGTGTGTTGACACTATCAATGAGAATGTAAAGAGAGTGTATTGTGTGTTGACACTATCAATGAGAATGTAAAGAGAGTGTATTGTGTGTTGACACTATCAATGAGAATGTAAAGAGAGTGTATTGTGTATTGACACTATCAATGAGAATGTAAAGAGAGTGTATTGTGTGTTGACACTATCAATGAAAATGTAAAGAGAGTGTATTGTGTGTTGACACTATCAATGAGAATGTAAAGAGAGTGTATTATGTGTTGACACTATCAATGAGAATGTAAAGAGAGTGTATTGTGTGTTGACACTATCAATGAGAATGTAAAGAGAGTGTATTGTGTGTTGACACTATCAATGAGAATGTAAAGAGAGTGTATTGTGTATTGACACTATCAATGAGAATGTAAAGAGAGTGTATTGTGTGTTGACACTATCAATGAAAATGTAAAGAGAGTGTATTGTGTGTTGACACTATCAATGAGAATGTAAAGAGAGTGTATTATGTGTTGACACTATCAATGAGAATGTAAAGAGAGTGTATTGTGTGTTGACACTATCAATGAAAATGTAAAGAGAGTGTATTGTGCGTTGACACTATCAATGAAAATGTAAAGAGAGTGTATTGTGCGTTGACACTATCAATGAAAATGTAAAGAGAGTGTATTGTGCGTTGACACTATCAATGAGAATGTTTAACAAAAATACCGAAAGAAACTCGTTGTACGTCAATGCCAATTAGGCTGCCTGTCCACTGGAGCGGAGAGGAGAGGAGCGGAGTAGCGGTGTGCCAATATTAACCAATGGAATTGCATAAAACCTCCGCTCCGCTTCAGTGGACAGGGATTTGCGAACTAGTTTAAAAATTCATACAAAACCGGGAAGCGGAGCGGGGAAATGGAGCAGAGAAGCAGAGAGGGGAAGTGGAGCGGGGAGACGGAGCGGAGAAGCGGAGCGGAGAAGCGGAGAAGGGAAGCGGAGCTGGGAAACGGAGCGGAGAAGTGGAGCGGGGAACCGGAGCGGGGAAGCGGACTCGGTCTAGCTCCGCACAGTCCGCAACACCGCTCCGCTACCTCGCTCCGCACAAACCGTGACTGCTAACTACTGAGCTAAGCCGCGGGCAGACAGACAGACAGACGGACATGGCGAAATTATAAGGGTTCCTTGTTTACTATGGAACCCTAAAAACGACGAAAAATTTACTACAATTAACGCTGGCCTTAGAAACAAGAATATTATTTAAAAGTCAGTTTTTCACAAACAGTTCAAATCATTGACCAATAAGGCCACTGAGAGATCATAAACTATTAAATCATCCATGTAGGTGTATTTGACAGTAAGTGCGAGACGAGGCTACACAAAATTAAATCCATTCTACAACCAATGTACTGCATATTATGTATAGTTCGCGAATAGTATGTACTGCGTACTATTCGTGTACCAATCTATAGATATATAATGTTGTAGTACCTGGGTGACCGAGCTCTGCTCGGGTGAAAATAGAGAATGCTCATTTAATATTACAGGGCAGTTAGTTCATACTAACTCCATGTATAGTACTCGTACATACTAATTCCATGCTGCCATCTCATTATTCTAAGGTCGGGTGGAAATACGGAGAAAACGATTTTTTCCAGTTTTGAGACCTAGCTAGATCGATTTTTCGCCCCGTAAACCCCTATATTTTGCGCCCCTGTAAACTCCTATTTTTCAACTTTTGAAAGCGTTAGAACTGTTTTCGAGAACGTGATTACAAATATATACAGGGTGTCAGGGACATCGACGCGAAAACTATTACCATGGATTCAGTACATGATTTTGAAACGCCCTGCGTTGAAATTATTGGTAGGTATTAAAAAAACAAAAATCTGCTGTTCCATACATTTTGACCGCGTAAGTAGGTATTGCTCTTTTTTTTAAAACAGCAGAATTTTCAATAGTATAGGATATAAAAATCAATTGCCGTGCGTTAGTCTCGCGAGACTCGAATATGGCTCGACCGATTGTGATGAAACGTTGGTAAGTTGTTGTGTGCGCGCCGGAGAAGGTTTCTAACAAAAACGAAAAGGCATTGCAACGCATGTCGGGCATTGGCTAGTAAACAAATATAACATAAAAAAGCCATACAAGATGATATCCTCACTTAAAAACCCGAAAACCCTCAACAATTTATCACGGCCCGTCCCCCCGGACCAGTGACGTCAGATTTACGGCCACCGCAGAATACCTGGCCACTCATAGCGCGGACAACGGCTGCTGAAATATTGCCAATATTCAGATATTGAGGGGTGATGTAGACTGGTAATAATATCTGCAGTTTGCGAGGCAATTAGTTGGGAGTTTATGATAGGTTACTAAGATGTTTGTTTTCACCTCTCGTGTGCCGTAATCGCAATATGCATTCGTCTCGCGTAGATCTACGTTCCACAAATAATACACAACATGAAATCATGCCTTGTTTCCCCAAAGGGTTGGGCAGAGCCCACATTCCGCCATTTATGTTTAAGTCTCATGTCATAAGGGCGAGCCTTTGCCATCAACGGGGCACTAATCCAGACTCCGGGCTGCTACTGAGAAATTCCAGATGGAAAAATCTAATAGGCACCTAACACTTCCCCGACCTGGTTATGGAACCCAGGACCTCATGCTCAGCAGTAGCGATCACTAGACCAACGAGGCAAACATGACCATAGCATTATTCTCGTTTCCAAGTTACCCAGCACCTCTGCTAACAGTTAGTAACCGATTAGAGGCGAAACCGAACGTAATTAAAAGTTGGTAGGCGCGAGGTAACCGCTCCGGAGTTGTCAACTTACATCGAGTTGTTACGTACTTGCTAGTAACGTGACTTTGATCATACTGATTGGAGAATATAAAAGAGAATAAAGTGTAATGTTGTCATAACATGTTCTGATTGAAGGAAAAACTTAACGAAATAAACTTTGGAAATTGGCTTATTTTTATATTGGCGTCTTTGTCTGTGCAGTGTCGAGAGGAGCTCGTGGCTAAGTTATAACAGCCGCACGGGTCGATCCATCAGGTTAAGCTACGCTTTCCGGGGTTGGTCAGTGGATGGGTGACCATCTTTACATATCGAGACTCCTCCGTGCCTCGGAAAGTACGTGAAGCCGTTGGTCCCGCCTGTCATTCGTGGATCTTTGACAGTCATTACGAGTCGTCAGAAGCCCGAAAATCAGACACCAGTCTTACCAAGGGGTATCACCCAGTCACTGGGTTGTGGAGGTCAGATAGGCAGTCGCTCCATGTAAAATACTGGTATTCAGCTGCATCCGGTTAGACTGGAAGCCGACCCCAAAATAGTTGGGAATGCTACGCAGATTGTCTTTGTCTGTGGAGTTGCAGGATAGAGTTATAGATTGGTACTTATTTGGTAGAATAAGAATTACCTTCTTATGGTTTTTATTTGCCCAAAGGGGAGTCTGGAAGTGGGCTAAAAACCACTTTATGCGAGAGTACCTAAACTTAAAAATAGGATTGAACTCCGAACCTCAAAACGGTAACTAGGAATTTAAATGAGTATTTTTTTTTTTTTAATTAATTTGTTAAAAACGCTTCAATAATATTTACGACATTGACGACCATAACTGAAATTGAATCAATTGAGTGCATTATCAAAACATTTTCTTTTAGTTACGATTTCGTGATACCGGCAAAACTTTATAAAAAAATCGACCATTAAAAAGTAAAAAAATTATCATTTAAGACAATTTTGATACTTACTTTACTTGTACAAAACGATTAATAGACATAACAATAAAGGGGGTCTAAAATAAACTATCTCCTTTTATCTCTTAAACAGATTATTATTATTTATAAGTATAGATTTATTTTCACATATTTCTATATCAGTTTAGACAAAACGCTCTCCGCACGAAATCTTTCGTGTAATAAATTTCCATGAAACGCCATGCTTGCGTAGGGCGACCATGGCGCATGGCGTAGATTGAAACTTTCATACTTATGCCAAGTATAGTACAATTACTTATACGTAGAGTATACCGTGTATAAGCTGTATAACAAGATGGGTTTTTTCGGGTCCTTCTTAGTAAGTATAAGATTAAATTATAAAAGGAACATCATCTTGATTTGAGACGCTCAGCTTATTTTTATTAAAGTAATTTCTGGTATAAAGTCACTATGGATATTGCTTCGCTTAGTTGGTTGTGTTTACAGAACTCAACCTAGTCATAATAGGACTTGATAATAACATATATCGGAGTTTTTAATTTTTTGTATTTTTATTGGAATTAAAACGATGGTAAAGGAGGACATGCTAAACCTACGTCGTACGTTAAATATTATTACATTAAGTTTATTTAAAAATTAACAACAAATGTTTATTGATAAAATAAGTCAGGAAGATTCCCCGGGCTGCCCAGCTGGCGAGCCAATAGACAGAGCTAGAAAATTATTCGTATAACAAGAATTAGTCGCTGTAAGCCGGAGGGGCTACATAAAAGGCTCGACTAACCATCCTGGGGGCTGTTATTCCGTTTTATTTCGTCCGTTCCCACCGCTATTTTATAACTGAAGCCCTTTTTTCGACTTGTCACTTTTTTTAAACGAAATAGATGAAAAGAAAATATCTGCTGTTGTGCTCAGTCGATGAGCTGGCAACCCTTTTTGCCGGCGGCGGTGGCGGGAAATGGTCACACCGGGGGTAATTTTTTCTTTTTATTAAGGATGGACAGAGAGGTACTATTTCATACCTGTTAGTGCAATACGAGCTAATGATTTATTTTTGTGGATCTATGAATTTCTCATTAAAATTAAGCATAAAAAAGAGAGCACTAACTAGTTAAACTAATGTTAGATTATCAACAAAATAGTGGGTGCAGTTTCAATAACCTAGTCTTGGTTTCGATCCGATAATCCTTGCTCGCTAGATATCCGAGTCTGTTTACTTTCATTAAAACGGAAAACTTAGATTTCAATTCAAGATTTTCTTCGACATTCAATTTTAAAGAAGATTGTGAAAATCTCAACTATATTTTGCCTCAGCGGTTTTTAAAAGTGTGGATTTGAAAAATATCTGTTTTACAACTTTTCTAGTTTTCTCTGCTTCATGCTACGTACGAGTATATTAATACTTTTTTTTCATATAAATCTTTCCTCCATAACACCCAGATTAATTACTTAATCTGGGTGTTATGGAGGAAATATTTATGTATTAAGAAAACCCCTAAAAATAACAGCTTTTCCAAAAAACACGTTTTTCCGCCATTTTGGAAGTCTAGTCACGCGCTAGTGAAGGGACATCTCGACAATACGCCGCCAAATATTTCAAAGGATTATTCACATGGATTCGTTTTATTACTGTATTGTGTTTTTCGTATTTTTTTCGCTTTTTATGGGCTATGTTTTGTTTTTGAGTTCTGATTTTACGTGTAATTTTTATTTGGCATTCGTTGTTTGATGCCTTGTTTCTCAAAGTTAGTGTGAATAGGGTTGCTATGAACAGCTTTTCATTTGTTTCAGGTTATGTTTGTCTCGTTCTTCGTCAGTAAAAAAATAATATTTGGATTATGCTTCTTCGGCAACAGCGAGCAATATTGCAACAGACACAGTCTTACTTTTTAATAAAGTGACTCCACATTACAAGCGACGTCGCGCGCAATAACGATGTAGTGAACTTTAAATTGGACGTTATGCGGAACAAAACTAGTTCGTGTCGACTGTGTGTTCTGCCCCTAATTGGGATACTGTTTGTTTTCACTTATTTACTCTGTGTTATTGTATTTGTTATTTAATAAACAAAAGCACTCATGTTTCTTTATATTTTATTATAAAGGTTCACTTTTCAGTAGATTTTCACAAATTGTTTGCGAAACTTAGAAAATTGGTTTTTATATTTCTTTTGCTGTTAACTCAAAGGGTATTAAAAATTCATTGTCTGTCATGTCAACGGGAGCGAGATTATTATTAAATATAAAGCGACTTTCGACATTTTATGGTGTCGTCCCACGTCTCGACACCGATTTCCAATTATCTTTTTTAATGAAATGCTTTTACATCGCTATTCTATTGTCAACCTTTCTATGGCACTCTGAGTTTTTGACTGAGATGAGACTGCAGGGCGTTAAACAAAACTGATAAATTGCACGAGTAAATTGGCCTGAACCATTTAATTCGATATAGAGTCCAACTTTCTCAATTTTTCATAGATTTTCCCTTAGAGTCTTATCAAAAACCCACCTTTTATAATTATATTCCTCGGTATAAAAAACTTCTCAAATAATTTAATTTTGCTGCCATCATCAATCTGCGGCGAAAAAATAATGATAATTGATCAAATTACCGTGACGTGGCTTCATCAATCATCGACCATTATCATCCTCCTCTGGGTGCTATCGTGAAATATGTAAAATATTATACAGGGCGATGTTTTTGTGACGGTCAATGAATGCACCTTTAGCAGGCGTATTATTTATTAATTCTTAACAGTTTTAGAACAACGCCATCTGTTTTTGGGATTTGTGATCATCGTTTTTTTTTTTCTTATTTTGTGGTGAACTTATACATTGATATTTGAGTGTACGCACAATAATTTATGTAATAATAATTAAATTAAAATACACACAACTGTGAGTGATTAGATCTAACAACTTACGATTAAACAGCTTATAAAAACTCATTATTAAAGTACCTGAAACAAAAAAACAGAAAAAATAAGTAAAAATTCCACATGATTTTCATTCTATGTTAAATAACAAGCATAGGTTGATTATTAAGAAATCAAATAAGCAGAATAATTCATTATTAAACGGTGCGAAGATTAAAAAATCATTTCTTCCTGTTGAATAGTGTGGATGTTGCTATAGTGGTAGAAACGGTAACAAAATATGATACCCGTTTACATTTTGGTCTTTCAGCCTCAACTAAAAGTTGAACGAAACGTTTTTATAGAACACACTAACGTAACGTCACGACAAAGGGCCGGCCACTTGTGTCCGAGCCCGTGGCCTCCCCGGGGACATGAATAGAAATATTGTTTTCTTTTGTCGTCTAAGTGCGTCTCCCAGGGCGGACTTTGTACGTAACTTGAAACTTGTGTGTAACGAGAATAGTGTTGGACAAAGTTGTAGGACCATTGAATTTTTGAACTGGGAATATTTACACGTAATTTTTGGTAGGTAGGTAGTAGGTACTAAGTATTGGTTCCGCAGAACTCTTGAGAGGAAAATTGAGTACCTACCACAAATAAACAAATAAACATGAATGAAAAAAACTATTCATTAGGTATTAAATTATGGGACTAGCTAGAATAACCATTCTATTCTATCTCATTATTCCACCTGCTCAAACTCAAACTCAAAGCATTTATTTCAAATAAACCAATTACAGGTACATACTATACATCCTTATAAATAGTGTTCCCTCGGATAATCTTCAACTTTCTAACTCTGTTCCCGCGTGCTGTCCTCAGCAAACAGGTAGACAAACAAACACCATCTATTTCCAGGTACGTCTCCTACACATTGCGCGCTAAATGAGAGTGCGTACACTTTGAGCGCGCGACGCATTGTGCGACACGTCATGACGTCACACAGACGCGACTCAAACGACCGCTGTTGTTCGTCCGTCTTGTGGAAGTTCTCTCTAAACACCACGAGATTGTCGACTGTTTAGTGATATGGATGAGAGAAGAGGGATGCTTTGAAGTGCAGTTGTGATTTTGTTTGGAGAAACTTTTTGCTGTGATTGCGAGGACAGATTATTACATGTTTCTGGCACGTGAGAGAGAATTCTTTGAATTAGTCCTGTTGTAAATTACATTGTTTTGCACTCTATATCAAAAACTTTAAAAATAAATGTCAGCACGAGTAACCACGCAAATAAAACGACACAAAAAGATTTGCACGACACAGAGATAGGGACAAGACAACACATAAATCACATTTCACAACCTCACACCCGCAAAAAATTTCAAAGTCCCACATTGTTGATCTCCAAAATTTTTCGCATTTAAACACGCCACGGAAATAAAGCGTTAGGAACATTTCCGCGATGAATCACCGCTGTCCGGTAGAGGGAGCTATCTTAAATAATTACCGTCCGAAAGCCGGCCGTGTCCGGAACTCCGGACTCCGGACAAAAATGCATTAATATTGCACGCCCGGTATGATGTATTAACTATTAGCAGGATTTCAAATATTCAAGGCGGACAGGTTTAATTTTAGATGTAGAAAGGTGCATGTTTATTTAGTGGATGGTGTGTGTGTGTGCGTGTGTGTGGGAGGGGGGGAGGTTATTATTCAGTTTTGTACTTAGGTATTGTTCTTTTGTTACCACAGGAATTAAATGTTATGAGGACAATAAATCTTGGTTTTAGGTCGAATGTGAAACTTCAACTGAGATTACAAATTTAGTAATACCAAAAACATTTGACTAAAATAGGAAAAATTGCCCTACTTAATGAAAATTGTAAATTTGAATGGACAACTACGTAGGTACCTATTAATTTTCCGTACAATTTCATAACAAAATGGAAGCCAATCTTACTACTGTACAAAACAGAACAGCTTCCGTGTTCAAGAGAGAACAGTTGAACAATGTCGCCAAGGGGCGGGGGAGGTGGGAGCCGTTTCTAAGAAAATACAACGTTTAGAAGAGTTTCATGGCGTCTTTGTGATTCTCACTCGGGAGTTAGAAAGTCAGTTTGAAAAATTTGCAATATAGAAAAAGGAGAAAATTAAAAACTTTGTATTTAGTTAACCGTTTAGTTCGGGATTTCCGTGGAAAACGAATATTAAGTTGCTTTGAATTTCTTTAAAATTTAGAACCATGTTTTATTCATATTAGTGTTATTTCATTTATTTATCAGTTCGCTTCTGCCCACCCTCATGTTTATCATGGGCGCCTTTATAAATACGTCAGGTGACAAAGGACTGACCAATTGAGCAGGAAATATACCCACAAAGTATTAATAAAACCTGCAATGGCCACTGTTTACCTACGCGATCCCCGATTTCTTCCAACTTGATCCATTACCCTTTATTATCGGTCAGTAACCTCTGACATAAGAACGTAACGCGCAATGTGACGCAAACAACGTAAACAATCGTGTACACATCACATGAGCCACCGTCGCGTCGGCCTACACGGGAGGGTTTACAAACACACAAATGTTTATATTTAGACAATAACACCCCGTGCGACCCGTGTCAACCAAGTGGAACATTTTTAATTCCGTCTGGCTTTAACGGTAATCTCTGTTTTTGAAAGTTGCATTTTATTTTGTGAAAACTTTTGGTTTTATGTGCTCTTGTACTCGTATAGGGTAAAATTGGGTCTCAAAATAAACTGGTACAGTGAAAATAGAGAATTCTTCACAATCACTTGATCCATTACCCTAATGTACGATGTTTTTCAACATAATATAAGTAGCATAAACCTAAAAATAGGCTTATTACAAAATTCAACTTTTATACTACGGATGTTTTAAAGGTATATACCCCATAACTCCATTAACCCTCCGTCAGATAAAAATACCAAAACAACAGTGACGTTCAGAAACCCAATTGGTTTATAAAGACAGCTGTCAAAGTGATGTCACCTTCCAGCGACGTCAAATTGTCGGCAACACTGAATTATTCAACAATCGACGCGACGAAGATGACGGTTAATTTATTTACACTTTTATTATTTCAGCAAGACGAAATAACAAGTTAGTTGTGTTGGAAATGTTTAGCGATGTTATAATAAAATATGGTTTGAGAAGAATTACTTAAATGTGACAGTGTGTTTCAGTAGACTTAGCGGTGGTTAATTTAACTCACATGCTTGTGGCTAAAAACCAGTGGTTTAAAAAACTAAAGTACCTTCAAAGAACAAAAAACGTTGTCTTTCCCCAGGTACATACGTATAAACTTCACACTTCCGCGAAGTCATCAAATCGATTTAATCGCAGTGAAACGTCAAACGATCAGACATATAAATTATATTATTACCTATACTTTCATTTAAATTCCAATATTACTGTGCCATAATTTACATAGCATAAACTATTTACCCACTCAATAAGACATTCACGTCGTAAATTCCTCACCTGAAGTAATAAATCAAATTAAACAAACCACGCAGTATTTAAACAGTCGTATCGTATGCCGTACATCGTCGGCGCTCACGGGTTCCGCCGTAGAGACAAACTGACAGTGTTTGTATACAAGAATATACTAGGAGGCACTAGTAATTGGTAAATAGAAGGTAACAGTGGAAAAGGTGGAAGGTAAGGTGGTATTGGTAATACACATGTTAAATACTGCAGAAGAAAAATTGATCATTTGGTAAAGAGGGAAAAAACAAAGAAATGATAAATAAATGGATGATCACTGGTGCAATGGATGGTCAACTTTTCACCCTGTAAAAGTTCTGAGTTCTACAATAATTATTTTTTGCAGCGTTTGAATTTTGAAGTTTTTTCTTTTCGAAAAGTTGATCGAAAATACTACTGTTGAAATAAAACTACTGTAATTACTGTGATTTGTAATGCAACGCACTAACTGGCAGTATCTAAGAGTGTTAAACCACTGTAATCGCCGTTTAACCAATCTATCTAATTCTACAAAGGCTAGTCATTTACGTAAAACCATTAGTAAGTCATTGCAATTTACATGTGTTTAGTGCACATGCAAATCCCAGCACATCGACACACCTACCCATAAATAACTTAACACTAAACACGCCCCTAAATAAATACACAATCATCAGCATTCATCGCTAACTACACTACACTGTTCCTTGATTATTCTCTTAGCTTTACGCCTCATAAAACTTAACATGCCACCGCTTACAAGTGGTTCGACGACAGTCGTTTCGCGAGGATTGTAAGTACATTCACGAGTATTAATACCTTACAAAAAATCAATAGCGCTTTTCTCGTGAAATAGAAATTGTAACTTTGGGAAAAGCCTATTTCACAATAGTGTGCTTTCGATAACACTGTGTTCGTAACACCATAAAATAACTATCAATACTTTAGGAGAAAATCACTTTTGAATCTTGCGTAAGTGTAAAATACATAAGTATCTTACACTTACGCAAGAATTAAAGCGATTTTCTACAGGAAATCACTTTACACTCAGGGAAACGGATGGTTTAGCAAATAAAATATCAACTTAAATAATTGTTCGTATAAAAAAATCACAACTGTCATTCTTAGCCAGTCGTATGAATTGGATGCAATACGACGAAATGACGTAGTGTGCCAATCTGATAAACAATACAGCTCCCTGACTGTATGCAGAACAAACACAGTGCGCGGTTGTTCATGAATAAATGAGTGCATGGCAGAGTGAACCAAGTGCTCGAGCATGCAGCGAGAGAAGGGTTAAATATGATTCTATTTTGCAGCAGGAAAGACCGGTTAAGCAGCTACTACCTTAGTGGTAACCTGCGAGATGCCCTAGTTAAAAAAAAAAAAAAAAAAACATGTATGGATTGTTTTGAGTGGCACTTGGGGCGTGTATTTATAATGATGTGTTTTTAAATGTGTCGATATTTTGATTGATTTGCAGCTAAGACTTTAACTCTTAAAATAATGCAATTTTCACATGCTGCCATCATAAAACAGATGAAGTAGCTGCGAAAATGATTAAAACCGATTAAACGAATAAAAACTTAATTGTGTGCAATAAAAAATCTACAACAAATTAACTCAACAGCACGACCAACCTTAATGAAACCACGAGTAGATTACTAGTTTGTAACGGCTCGTAATTTAACCAACATGAGTAGTCCAATTCCCCCAAAGTCCCAAATACCAGTAGCGACAAAGTCCTCAATACAAAGGCGGTCGAAATAAACGTACTTTGTGGGGGACATTAGTGTAGTGGAGGCTTTTATGGGCTAATGACGCCACGGATTGATGGGAGCGCCCGAATTGAGGGGGGGGCGAAATTGTATCGATATATTGCTATCGAATGGTAATTATAGGTGGTTATTGGTATTGTGTAATGTGATATTTTTAACCCTGAAATATACCGCATCGAACAATAAAAATAATGAAATCAATATCATAAAAATTACAACAACGTTAATTCGCACCCATTTTTTTAATTAAGTACCTATGTGTAATTTTTTTGTTAGGTATTGATTTTCTCTTCAAATTATTTCTATTTGTATCAGTTTTGATTGGAATCGACCTAACCAATTATAGAAACCAACTTAACTTGGTACTGACCAATTACATTTCCTATTGACGATAAAAGATAAAAACCTCTTAGTTTTTTCAAAAATATTTAATTAGTCAAGCAAACTTGGCTCACACTGTCATGCACACTTGTTGTGTAAAACAATAGTTCAATCATCTTGACGTCTCACCTTTGCCCATACTAAAACAAATACTCATTCAAGCAAGTATCGACGTGGTCCCAGCCTTACGCGTACAAACGCACAATCAGGGCGCGATAGGGTGGAAGTGGCTCCTCAATCATGGAAGGGTTCAGAAAAAGCGCCATATTTCCACGTCGGCAACACGGGGAACGCACTGACCGACTCTATGGCAATTTGTTGAAGTTCGAGGTGCCTTAGAAAGAAGTTTGTTTAAAAGTGACTTTTGAAACACCGTTTCGTTTATATTTTTTGGAGCTTTTCACAAATAACTTTAAAAGAAAAGTTTAGTTAGACAGTATTGTAAAAGGGTATTGTATTGTTATGCTATGCTATTGTGTAACGCTGCGTTTCTTATTTACAATAATTGCGTTCCCGCATCATTTAATATCAGCAAAATATTTATTTACTATCATTTTACGACCATTACTATAAATGGCTATATGTTGGTCCTATTGGTTACAACTAATCTAGATTTACAATTTCAGCACGAAGCAACACTAGCCAGCCGTTAATTACAAATCTACCAATCAAACCGATTCATCAGTTTACGTGGCGCTGGAACACCAATCATCTTCGCCTCCGTCATGTCGCAGCGTCAGCGGTAATCACGGTGCGTGTCCTGATTGGCGGGTTCTGCACCAATTAGCGAGTGCTGATTCAGTAGCAAGCAATCTTTGAGAGATTAGCGGGAAATTGTGATGATGTTGTTGTGGAATTGGAGGTAAGTAGAGACTGGTCACGTGATATGTATTTCAGTACATTATGTCAATTCAATTAGGCGAGGAAAAAACTAAGTTTTGGTAACTTTACTTTGTTTCTTCGACATAAGCACCAGTAACACAGGCAGTAGCACAATTTCTTCATGGATTCCATGGTGGATATCGAAAGGCATAAAACACATAAAAGAGGAAATAAAATTAACAAACTTTACCTAAATATTATGAACATATGCAAGCATACAAAACTTTTTACTAAATGGGCATTTTTTAAATATATAAATCAGGTATACAATATTTAATTTAATTCTTAACTAAGTAAAAAAAAAGTGCTAGTAATTATAGCCAGCCGTCGATATACTCGTAAAATAGTTAATTGAAAGTGTCAGTACAACCGACGCGATGCTGTGCGCCTTGTGATCGTCTATAGATCAGACGGAAGAAATGCAGACGCGCTGGGAGGGAAGGAATTTCAGGCACGGTAAATTTTAACCTAAGTACATTGAAAAATACCAAATAGTGTTTATATATAAAGTGCCCAGTTCAGTTACTAGCATGATTTATCAAAGTTTTATAATATATGTCAATTTATAGGACTGACTCGTTGGACCTGTGGTTGCAAGTGGGATTAATGTTGTGCGTGAGTGCACAGGGGGGTTCAATCAACGGATCTGGCAGTGTTGTTGGGTTTTTCATTTGGAATTTCTCCGTAACAGCTGGGGCAATAATGGTAATAGTCTCACTAATTTTCTCAAGGAATTTATAAAACTCTCAATATGTGTATGTTCTATAATGGTCGTGTTAGAAAGTTGTGTACTTATCATGGCAACACCAAATAAACCATCGTTAATCGTAAGCTCTATGGAATATTGTGTCTTGTTTATTTTACTTTTCTTTACACGTAAAATAAATAGCAGTCAGTTAATAAATTTCACAAAATTTACGTCGTTTTTATTTAAATATTCCCATTATATAAGGTATATATTAGGTACCCACAACTTTTACCCCTTCGCGAAATACAGGCGTAAGTTATTGCACAAAGTTTTACCCCCACCAGCATATTATCTCTAAACGACATCATAACTAATCTTTACGTATCGAATAGTTACCGACAAGATATAAAGGGTTTGTCAGTAACAGTACCCACCATGGCGGGTAGTATCAGACGAAGGGTCAGATTTCACCGCTCGCGTCTGCTGTAAACCGGTATAAACCAATATAAACCGCATCGCGACTGCGCGGGTTGGTATAATGGAAGGGGAGGAACGGGCGAAATGGACGTTTGATATATTATAATGTGTGTGTGTTTAGTTATTTATGAGGATAATGTTTAGGAGAAGGTTTTATACAAATACGCGGTGTGAGGAAAAACGTTTAGTCAAATAAAAATGTTAAAGGGTTTGTTGGTCTGTTTGGTAGGTTGTCACGGCTAAACTACGGCACCGATGATAATGAAACGCAAAGAGGTGTTTTAGGACCTAGTTACTATCTAAATATTAGGTACTAAAGGCTGAACGACGATAGAGCCAGGCTATATACGTTTGTGTATAAGGCATAGTTACTACTAAATACAAACAATTGAGTCTACATAGGACGCAATTTACAAACTGAAAAGTGGATATTAACAACCACAAAAGACCATAAATTAACTTGACCCAAATGAATACCACCACGAAAATCACTTTACAACCACAGAACCTACAAATCTTGAAATCGTACCACCAAACAATTAACCTATACATAAGCTGCAATTTTCTCGCCATTGCTGTACTCATATAGTTTGGTACGAAGCGATTAATAAGACGGGCCACAGCGCGGGCGGTGGGGCCGCAGGTCGGGCGGCGGGCCACAGCGCGAGCGGCGCGATAGATATGCTAATCTAGTGTTTATGGCGGCGGTCACGCGACCCTTAATGGCAGGGGCAGGGACCGTGTATGTACCCACTAATTAGGCATGCTGTCTGCGATTGAGGAATTGGGGGGAGTGTAATGTGCTATCGGATGTACGGTGTTGGGTAGCGTAGAGGTTAGAGCATATCATGTAAATTGTACTTTGATTTATTTCCTAGTCAGGTAATTCGTAAGTAGCAGTTGTCTAGTGTTGTGCACAGTTAATGGCCATAATGTCACTTTGACATGAGCATAACTGGCGAATTGTGGGCGTGCCATACCCCTCCGCCTAACTCTTTGGGGGTACAAACGTAATAATGTTATTCATGCAATAATTTCTTCATCGGCATGAATAAAGTTTTTTTTTTAGTAGAAACATGCGTCAAAAAACTTATTAGGATTAAAAAGTATATTTTCAGAAAAAAGAAAACAAAGGTAAAGTTATATCGGCTGCAGCTACAAACTACAATATACTGCACCCCTGTCAGACCGCAATAAATCCTCATTACAAGCATTCATCCAGCCAGCGAAAACTCTAGCCCATTACTAACGATACAACACAAATTGACTCCATCCGCGATCAACCAGTGCGGGTAGTAAATAAAAAACGCAGCTAATAAGCTCCGGGTGTAAAGTATTGCACTACACCACAGGGTAGGTATATACAAAAGGTTCTTAAGAAAACAGGCGCGAAAAAGCACACTTGCTTGAATAAAGGGTGCTAGGGACGCTATGGGGAAGTGAATAGGGGTAAAAAAGGCACTAGATTAGCGTAACCTTACGCTTCGACACACACATTGATATTTATTTAATTTTGACAATGTATTATGATCTTTATTTCCATTCATTATTTATATGTATAGTCAATGGTTAATGTATTTTTTTTTTCTCTCTCTTATGTTATGTTGTGTTTCGTTGTAATTATTTTATTTTAATGTTGATTATTCTTTCTTTTTTTTTAATAATAATTACTAATTAAGGGAAAGAGTGTACACCTTTAAGGTAGTTTTTTGAGGAACGAGTTATTTATTAATATCATGTAAAAATGTACCAAAAATCACACCAATAAATGAATTTGAATTTGAATTTCGATCTGTCAAAATCAGTGCTTTTTGGTTTGATTTTGACAAATACGAGTAGAAGCGTTACTAAGTTCTGTTTCTGTCCCATAGTTCTAGCTTCCCTAATGTGATCACACTGCAACCCTACTTCTTGAGGAAGCGTTTGCTGAGCGAAAGTATCCTTCACTCCCTTTCCTTTTCTTTACGACTTTTGGGTAACCGCTAGTGCAAAGGGTCTAGCATGACGAAAACTGCTAGATCCAAATGATATCTAGGGCAAACCAAATCTTAGTTATACTCGTACAGCTAGGATGACTGCGATAGGCTATTATTATGCGAAACAGTCGCTCAAAAGTACAAGAAGAATAAAAGTCTCTCCCTACTGCAGTTACTGATTGTTCGCGCTTTTGCATCAAATTATCCCGCATTGTTTAAAGTGAGCCTTCTTGCCCTTTATTTCATGTAATAGGGTCGACGCGGCGTAAAGTACAGCACTGGAGTTAATTGCAGTCCCGTTGTGCGCGGTCTCAGCCGCGTGCGCGTGGCCAACGTGAAATTTTAATCAGGTGCAAGGTATGAGGCTGCGAAGTTGCTTTGAAATAAGTTGGTAAATTATTTAGTCATAATGTAAGTTGTTTATGTATTTAATAAATGGTGTGAAATTCTGTAGGTAATTGATTTTGTTACGAAATTATTCGAACCCAAGAATGTTTGTGTGTGCTTTAATAGTAATAAAGCACTTCGCCTGCTGCGCTTTTAGAAAAAAACAGAAAATTATTTCATCTTTTTACTTCGACCTGCTACCCCAAGGTATACTTTCAACAAAAAACAAGTATTTATTTAACTAAAACCGATACTTCCCTCCGCCCTTGACCTGTCCAAACTAAATAACACAATATCTCCATTACTGACCTGTGTTCCGTACGACCCAACCCCACCCCTTTTAAATTCGCCGCCATTTTCGTCTGTCTGGTTCGAAATAGCCGCACTTACCCCTGAACTTCTCAGGTGTGGGGGGGAGGCGCGGCCAATGTAGCGTACTATTGAATTTTTATTAATACTACCCTCCGTACTTACAATAGAGTTTGTTAATGGCGCGGACGGGCTTCACTATCGTTTACTATTTGTGTAGTAATGTAGAAATATAGTGTTGCATTTGTTCCGTGTGTGTTTGGATAGTTAGTTTTGAAACGTATGATAAGTTTTTTAGATTGCTAACTATGATATATTTCTGTCTATACAACGGATTAGCTTCTGTAAATTTTATACACATGAATAAATGTACACAAAAGTGTATACCTTGAAAGTACCTACATAGTACGAAAATAAATTAAATAATATAAACTTAAAAATTACCTAGACATTTCTTCACAGATTATTTTCAAATATTATTTTTAAGTGTACCAATCCTCTCCCGCGCTACCAGGCACACAGAAGTCTAAAGCATGTCTACACAACACACACATGATAAGTGGCGTAATAACCAAACGCTCCCCCGATGTCCCCGTTTACCCCGCTGTCCCCCAAAGTCCCCACTTGCGTCGGATTTCTGTCCGCCTGTTATTAGCCTGTTGGGATGACTTTTAAATCGTTTATGGGCCTGCACCAGGTGTTACAATGAGTCGAGTTTGAATTGGAAATTAAACTAGGTACCTACTTAAAACCTGGATTTTATCATTTTTGTGAACATTCAAATGACAGTTTAAGAGTTTATGATTAGGTACTTTTAGATAAATTATTGGTGGAAATATGATTACTTAGGATTCATGCTCAACTTAATGAAAACTTTTAAAACGGTAAAACTTAGCTGCAATTATACTTTTATCAGCGCAAAATTTCCTTAGAACATAAGTTTTACGACAATTTCAAATCTGACGAACAAATGCATTGTTCCCTAATTCAGAAATCTCTCTGTCCCATAGCAATTTGTTTTGTCAATGTCTATCTCACATCACTCGGTCCCCACGAGTGACGTAATGACATAAAATGGCGTCGTTTGCCGCGCTGTCAGATTATTGTGACCAGTCACATTATCGTCGAGTGGACGAGATGGAATTTTTTAATATGTTTGGTCTAATGGAAGGCAATGTTTAGGTTTAAATACGCAATAATACCCACATTGTGAGTTACTACTCCTATTGAGTCCTAAAATGAAGTCAGATTCAACAAAATAGGACGAACAGACTGTTTATAATGATGAAATTAACTAAGAAAAATAACGACGACACTGCCATTCTGATATGAATGCTAACCAATCGAGATAAAGTTTAATTTTCTTTTTCTGATAATTTGGACTCTGTTCGTCTCTTCATTTTTGTCGCTGAGTAGGTACACTACTTAACATTAGTACCACGGTGTCCACGAACAAAATCACAGTAATCCCAAAGTCTAGACTTCCTATCTTTACTTCGAAACTCTAGATAATAAATCAGGACGATAACGGAATAACTACTAGAGCCACAGACTAATTCTTTTCGCTCACACCCCACTGCGTTACACCCAGTACAACAATGGTTCGCATACAAAATTTCCCCGCGTTGGCACTTCACAGCCGTTTATAAGCGAGGGTTGTCGCATTCTGCTTTAATATTGCAAGCAGACTATCGCAATATCTCTTGTACTTTATAGTTGCAGACAACCATAGTACGCGGTGCATATTGGTTAACACTTGGTGCGGCGGATTTAAAATTATGTGGAGATAAATATTGTAGATTATATTGTGATGTTTAAAAAATTCTTAGCAGATGATTTTATTTTTATATTACTTTCTGTTTTATTAAAATACTAGTACTTCGATATCGAAACGTAATCTTACACCATTGCCACCCTCCGGGGTCAGCAGGCGCCATGTAATGGTATGTTACATTGATAAAATACAATGCATTTTTCAGCTGAGGCCATTGACAAGCGAACAGTTACTTGTAGTTACCGACACAAGTTCGACCCCTATACTCCTGACTCAGGTTCCATCTACATATACACATAAAAATAAACAAGCTGTAACTTCGGCCATCCTCTCTTCAATTTAATTTCCACATCTTTCACAAGACGATAATCAGTGAACACACTTTTTTTCTTCAATAGAAATGCAGATTTCTCTTAGAGCAACAAAACGTGTCGAGTTTTTAATTCAACTCCGTGTACTCTGAGAATTACTTGCATTCAGTAACAGCGCGAAGTTTTCAGCACTTTCAGTAGAACGTCTTATCTTACTGTAATTTTATTCCGAGTACTATCTCAGTGTACTTTGTAGAGTTGAGACAGGTGCAGTCGCGCTATTCAGACAATTTCTATGTATACTTACTATGATTTTATTTGTACGAGTAAAAACGTTGTTCATTGGAGCAGTATAAAATACCGTTTGAAAGCATTGTTTTCTTTTTAAACGCTTGATAGTGGAAATGCAGCTAACTTGGAATATTCTTCTATATTTGGGATAATATGTACAGGCGCTTTATTTAATTGTAATAAGTTAATTGGTGACCCCTTTATTTGTTGGCAAATTGTACTTGTTACCATGTTACCTCTTCGTTTACCTGTTCGCGTTTTATTAAGACAGAAAGCAGACTAAATCTAAAGAAAAGAAAGAAAATATGTTTATTTGGCACATGTCATAAGTACACACAATGATACAATATAAAAACAAAACAAAAACTTAATTTAAAAAAAAATTGTGTGCCTCACCACTGCGTAAATCTAAAGTAGTATTACTCCAAACGTATTCAATCTTGTCCATCCCATTGTGTCAGTTGCCAAAACGAAGAATGTATCTGTTCCCTATTTCTCAGTGCAGCACAGTACCTACTAAAGAGCCACTACAGCACACTATAGTTACCGGTACAATATACCGACCAATCCCGATTGCATTACCGACCAGATAAGTCCCGGATTTGCTCCCGAATTGTTTCGTATCGGAAATAAAGGGAAATGCGCTGAAGGTTATTTGTTTGTAAAGTGTACGTAATATCGCTCTGAGGAAAAATGGAAAATGTCGAATATCCCCGCTTTTGTTGTGTCTGCCGAGAGATGGGATTGTATGGACATCGATATCGATACAAATCTATTGAAAGTTGACAACTTGGGTTTTTGTTATTAGAAAGCAGATTTGAATGGAAGTAGTTCTGAATATGCTTATTGAGATTTCTTTTGACAAACTTGCGTAAATCTCGATGAAGACGTCAATGTGGTGTCCATTTATGGTATACAGCTACGCAGAAGACATGGCACAAAGGAGTAAAAATTAAATTTAATACAATGAAACAAACAGCATTGCACAGCTGCAATATTAATCCAACTCAATTTCCAGCAGATCCAATCAACCAATACAATTTCAATTACTATCTTGGAACAAGATCACGTTTTCAAGCCTCTCAACTGAACGCTCAGAATTTGCTAAGAATAACCATGTTTCCGCCCATCTAATTAGTTTCACTCATTCATGACCTCTGAAGTCACACATAAACACATTTTTTCATTCTACATGTTAATATTGACCTTGCATCCTAAAAACAGACTGTTTTATATCCAAACAAGAAACTCCGCAGACAGTTTAACTGATTGAGGTAAAAACTAATAAATACACTAGGAAAATTGCAGCTCCGTGAAGATAAATAAATACGAGTAGTAGAAGTTTATATCATTGTGGGAGCGAGCTGGGCCGAGCTGGGCCGCGCTGCAAAGATGTTGGTTTCTTATGAGTAGATGTTTGGAAGGAAATTTTCTTGGAATTACAGGATAACAATTTCGTAACTGTTAACTGTACGTTGACTTTAAAACATAAATGTATCGACGTTTATAAGTAATTCTCTATTTGATACTATTGCCAATGATATTTGTTTTGTAAATTGGTTAAAAAGAAGACACGTCAATTTGTTTAGTTGGGAATGTTGGCGTTATATTGCGAAAACTATTAAATACTGGTCGTCGCAAAAATTTAACTAAGTAAGAAAAGAAAATACAAATGTAATCATCCGTTTCCGACTATGTTTAGAATGGTTTTCTGTTAAGGTAAATGACCCTCAATATGTGCAGTGAAATAATCCATTCGGTGATCAGTATCGAGAACTTAAGTTTAAACATATTGTAAAGAAATAAATAAAATCGATTTATTTGCAGCTTTAGAATGACATACAGCTATAGTAGTGGGTATACATAACGTTATACAAGTGAAATTATATTAAAATTTATAAAAACAAAAATATTTCCTTATTTCTCTTTCCTACTCCATCACCAGACCCTGTTCATCATCTATCTATAACCTATTTATTGAGACCATTCCAATGAGCCCAAACACGATACCTCTGCTGTAAGTTGGTAAGGTAAAGTTGGGTATCCTGCAAATTCCAGGTGATGGAAGGTTACTATGTTCTTTTAATATCATTGAAGTAACAGAATACCAAATTTCAAATCGATCAGACCTGTGGAAGACGCTCACATCTATTCATCAACTAGAAAATATTTTTTTATAAAACATCTAAGAATGTAAAAAAACGATGGTTAGAAAAACTGCTTTCAAATAAAATAAAAACCGCATTCAAATCGGTTCACCCGTTTAAGAGCTACGGTACCACAGGCAGACACACATAGCTGTCAAACTTATAACACCCCTCTTTTTGCTTCGGGGGTTAAATTTAACCCTGACGAAAATACGAACACAAAATCAATACAAATGACCCATCTTCCTACACTGGGTAGTCACCAAACATGCATCCACATTTGTCACGTCACAATTAACCCTCACTTGCGTCCATCGAGCCGAACTACAAACAAGCCGTGCGGATGGCGCTACTTTGCCCGGACAGACCTAATAATAACGTCACCCGGGAAAACGTGTTTGCATGTATCATAACGCTGTTACTCCTAAGGGCCGTTAATTTGTATGTATCGGTGTTATTTCGGGAAAGGTAAGAAAAATATTTGGACGCTGGAATATGATAAATAGGTGCCTAAGGGATGAAAGGGGCGACTGGTTCTTGGCTCAGACTTATACGAAAAAAATACGGGTTTATTTACATTGGAAATGAAATCTTTACATGTATGTGGCTTTCAGGATAAACAGATGCGGTTGAGTTAGATTTTTTCAATTAAGGAGGGGAATATATTTACGTAAGAACAGTTGTCAGATTTTTCTATCTACTAATAAGTCGACCGCAGCTTGATCGATCTACTAAGACTAAACTATTATATAGGATTCTTTATTGTATCCATAAAACAATATTGTAAAGTTTGTCATAAACTAGAGCCTAATAATCTAACACAAAGTGAGGCCCAAATAATCATTACAATCGTTCCGCAATTTGCTAGATTACTTGTAAAACAAAGTTTCCCACTTTGTCCGGGTGGAGGCGCTGACGTCACCACTTCGTCGATAACTGCGCGCAATCAAATTAAGAACACCGGTAGATGTAGGGTTGGGTTTAGTACCTAACTATTTGAATTTCGAATGTCATGGTCTTCCTTACCTTTTTTGCTCGTCGGTTAAGGTTCGCTTTCAATTGGATTACTTATTCGAATGATGTTGGGTAAAATAAATTAATACGTTTTTTCTGCGCGGTAATTGCATACCATAATATAAAATGGCATTTGATCGCAATGCCTTTCGTTTTGACAATTCAGCTACAATCATTGGGTTATTTACATTAGAGCGGACAAATTCTTCAAACCTTTCATAGGTATGGATTAAGAATTTCCTTCAAAACCCTGGGGTTGTGATTAGTTAAGTACTCAATTAGGGTTCAGGTTTAACATTAGTTAATGTTAGTTCTGAACTACTGTTCTCTCAATTTTTTTATATTTTTTATATTTCCGTTTCCATTTCCTCAAAAGGAAAAAAATCGGAACCCTTATAAGAGCACTTCGGTGTCCATCTGTATGTCTGTCAATACCCTTTTTCTCAGGAAGTTGAAATTTATATCAAATACGTAGGCCTGCGGTCTCTTGGAGCTCTAAACAAATCAAGTTATTAAGTCATAGCATTTTTTTTTACCTGCCCTTGAATCAAAATAATCTATAGGGTACTTCACGTTGACCTAGAATCATGAAATTTCGCTCTCTCTGGCAGGTTTTTCGCAGTACAAAGTAAAGGAAAAAGTCCGAAAATCGTAAATTTGTAGTTTTATAACATTAAAAAAAAATTGCGATTACAAATTTTGATTTGCAGTTGGAGAATTCACCATGACGTACAACTATAAAGTTAACTTTGTTCTTGGGATAAATTCACACATCCACTTGGCCACTTTTTTTAATTTTACGTATTTTAGGTTTACCATACGACATAGTTCTTCATAATTTTGAATTTCATTTTGAGTATAAATGCGATGCAAAAATATTCTCATTAGAAGTAAATCAAATTCATAATACTAACTAATCGTATGCTTGACAGCCCTACGACTCGTAAAATCGTCGTAGGAACTAATTCAATTGTTTCCACTCACCTGCCGAATATTTGTACCAGCTTTTTTTTAATACCTCTGAGATTTTCAGTTGTTTCCGTCTTCGAAAATGCCCCGACTTTAATTTCATGAAGGGACGTTTTGTAACTTTTTCTTATGTAAGTAACCATTTTAGAGAAAGGTTCAAATTACGAAAATTCTTAGGAAAATGTAAAAAAAAGATTTGATACTTTTTCCTGTCCTAAATGAAACAATTTTTGCGCGATTTTCAACCTTCCTTTATGGTGTTTTCTTTGTTACTTTTACAAGCTTTTCTTTAGTTTCACTTCTTAACTTGTTATTTGAATCTCTCAGGCCGTTCCGCGTTCTTATTTAGACAAGCAAAGTTGGCGTACAATGACTCAGTTACTTGGCCAAATTAATCATATAGAAGGAGAATTGAAGTACTACCTACTTCCAGTCAAATCTGCGAAAATAAGGACACTCCCGTCCGTAAAAATGGCGAGTCGGGTTTTAGTAAAAGTTCAGATTAGTAGAGCGAGGGCTCTTTTGACAATTCGAAGTGTCGGATTTTATACCCGGGCACTTTAGGTAAGTTTTATTTATTTACTAGCTTTTGCCCGCGGCTTCGCTCGCGTGGATGTCGGAAAATATACCACGTGATCGTACTGCCGGGATTAAAAGTACCGTATGTGTTAATCCAGGTTATAAACTATCTGTGCTCCAAAAAACATCCAAATCCGTTTTTATGACAATCCGGAACATACATCGAGACAAACGGACAAAAGGTCATCGTTATTATTTTATTATGAAGGTTTACCAACTAAATACATACACAACATTAAACCCGCGATCTTTGTCGTAATTTTAAACGCGGATAGGAACTTCAGGTAACTTTATATTTTTTTATATACCTAAACAGGTTAACCAACTGTATACCTACATACACAGCAGTACCTCACAATGTTCGTCATAATTATAGTCACGTGAGTATGTGTCGTGTGTAATACACGATGCACCAGAATAAAAAAGCTCTCTCCTCGTACTTGAAGTCAAAGTCATACAACACTGTCCCTTCACTAGCTATTCAAGTAAACGCATTTAAAACTTTACTCACGAGGGACGCAGTGCGGTGCAAGACTGAAGGCTTTTACAACTATTCTTTAAAGAGGCACTTTTAAAAGTATAGTTGTTTAAAGACTTTCGAGGATAGCTCCACATAGTTTGTAGTTAACAGTCGATCGCTAGGTTACTGGAGATCGTAAGAATTAATTTTTCTTTAGAACCATTTTTTTGATGCTGTTTTTTTTTTAAATGTCTACATGATCTATAAATTGTATAGGTTCTTCGTATATCTACGAACTGCGTTGGAACTGAATCAAATGCTTTTTCTTTAGAAGTACCGCTCTGTTATAGTAGTTTTTGTTGATATAAATGTTTTTTTCACCGATTTCTTAAAGGTCCCCTACATAATGTGTTAGAAAAAATACTGCGATATTTTAATCAATGTTAGCCTCTCCACGTGTATGGATTTATTTACACAATTAAGGAAAGAAAACAGGGTTCATAATATACCTACCTCCCACTCAAAATAAACAACGCAAAGTATTTTAGGAGTAAAATGAATAATTTCCCTCCGCCGCCGCCGACTTTAAACGCATGGAAACAAAGGTACAATAGAATCACAAACAGCTCAAATAATCCGTTGAGCTTAGATTTAATTTAGCTCAAAGCTATTGTTTGCGCTAAATTCAATGAGCTGAGCTCCGTGTGTCAAAATACACGTGAATAAATACGAAACTGGAAACTTTATTTATTTAGTAAAATTATATAATATGTGGAATAACAAACGGGTTTATGAGCTGTTTTGTGGGCTACTTATTTCGGACGAAAGTTTTCAAATGAAAATCGTTCAGACATGACTTCTGTTGAAACTTGTACGTCATGTTCGCCATTATTATTGGGAACAATGATGACCATTTACTTTCTTAAACCAATTTCAATGCTTAGGTACTGTGCCCTTGAGCTACACGCTTACTGACAAATGCGTGAACTGATTGGACAGGCCCACTCAAATACCTTTCAGACAGTAATCTGCATGGTCCTCACATGATCTGACCAAGATTATGTTTGCACTGTAAAAGAGACTGTGACCTCTAAGTTTGTGTCTTCTCAGAGTAGTCGGATAGGAAAGGCCACCTCATCAAATTTTAAAAATATGATTGACTTTTTAATGTTTGTGTAAACCTACTTACAGAAATAAGATCATTTGTTATTTTCGTCCTCTTTGTATTATGATGATGGCAGTTTTGGTTAAGGCATACCGACATTATTGTTGTATACTTTCCGGATAAACTAACGAAGTACCTGCCCGGACTCAAACTTGCTAACATAAACCCGAATATACAAGTATGTCATGTAGGTACGGAGACTACCCCTCACGGGAACAAATTGGTAACTTTGTAAACTCGTCCGTATATCATCGATAAACTTAAGTCACCTTCACCGCGTGTAAAACCCCTCCACAACTCATACTTTTCAAAACTCACAGAACAAAAACTGTCCCTCCTTCCGCTGACTTACTGCCATCCCCAAAATTCTTGACTTTCATAAACTTGGCTCAAGTGGTCCCCTCCTCGGGTCCATCCGATTAATTATTAACTAAGGGCCCCTAAATCTCGCTATGTCTTCAGCGGATTCCGCATAGCAAGGGACTAGGGAGGGTACCCTTTGTATTTTTCTTGTAATAAATATGAGTGGGTATTTCTGTTTGTTTGTTTATTAAGCAGGTAATGGTTTGGACGCTGGCTCAAGTAAATGTTGTTTTATTGTGAGATTGCTCGGGCTTTTGTGCCTGATGGTGGCGGCTATTTTTTTTGTAACTATTTCTCTAAGTACTCGCAACCGGCGTACGTGTATGACGTATGTATAGTAAACGAAGCAAAAGGAGTTGTATGTAAGGACCGCAGCAGGTGGCGCTCTGTAGTTTCTGTCGACCCCCATGGGGAGAAGGTGTGAGTATGTGTATGTGCAAAGAGAAAACTTCAGAACAGTATCTAACTGGACTTGACTACCACACGCGCCAGAGGTACATTCAAGCCAAATAATGTTGTAACAGATGTCTTGTAAACTCTTGTATCGGTAAATAATTCAAGTGACCCATATCCTGCTGACCCGTTTTAGTGACACGCATTATTACGCACGAACGTCATGCGTGCAAGTTATCTTAATGATTATTTAAACACCTTGCTTTTTAACTGTTTTTGACCCCTCACTTTGTAAAGTACTGAATAAAAGGCACTATGTTCCTCTCTTTTTCTAATTTAATATTTTATTCCATTTTTCTGTAACGTTATCTTGTTTTTCATTATTTTTGATTCCTCTCCAATCTATTCTGCTGCCAAACTCATCTCGTCTCAAATGAATAATATTATTTTTTGATGTGACAGTAGATTTACTGACCAAAGATTATTGGGCTTCCAGAATAGGCTGAGATAGTTTTTCCCAAGACAATCTAACTAAACTAGAAAAACGTATTTCATTGTATTTATCTTTTAACTCCACCTTTATAAAAGCTTTAGGTGTTTCGCGTGACTACGCTAAGTAACCACCGCCGCAGTTACCACAGACCTCGTATACTATTAGTTATCAACTACTTAGGAACTGAAAGCAATCGTACGCTCCGCAACGCAACCAATTTATATCGTCTACACTTCTTTCTTGCACAATACACTTACCTTCTAGAAAGCAATCAGGGAATAGGGGCTTATGTTAGAGGAAAAGAACTGAATATAATAATTATGACAAAAAACTTAGTAAACAATAAAAATCATGTCTTCACTATCTGTATTACAAAAGCCATCACATCTGTATCACATCACATGTGTATTCTGTATCTGTATTACATCCTGTCTTTTTAAATATCTTCCCCGTCATTCCAAGCATACGTCATCTGTCTCACTTACACCTTAACATTCAGCTCTTTCACACAGTCATGCATTCATCAACGTTCCCTTCCTAAAGCAATATAAAAATAACATTTCTAAAGGCAACGTTAGAATACTTGCACTACTACACTCGAAGGCTTTAATGTAAGCGTTATAGGAAAAGGAATCTAACTGCAGCCTGCATTAGCGTTAATATATTCCTAGCCTTCTTTAGTACAGTAAGGGGCTCTCGAAAATTGGACCTTTACACGCATTGATAAGGTTTAAATTATGTTAGTGCACTTTGAAGCTCTACTCGACAATTTCGCTGCATCAACTGCCTTAGGATAGAAAGTCAGATTAGTATAAAACAAGTTTCGGTCTATTCTGTACAAATACATATTACCGTGGAAACTTAGGTGAAGTGAGCTTGAAGTGAACTGTCATCCCACCGAAAGATCGGCTGGAATTTTATCCATTTTCTTTGGTGACAGTCGGCCCCGCACAAATGTGTCTAGTCTCTGACTAAGTCGCAAGTCATGTGCTATTGATTCATCCTGCACACGCAAAGGTCGGCCATTACTGCGGCTTACAGATTAGTATTAGTAACAGGAGATTATGTGTTAGCTTATGGGCTGAATTAGGATAATCTAGGTAAGCTGTATTGATTGGTTAATGACTGTAGCTTCGAGTTGTTGCACGGTGCCTGAATTGAGAATTTGAAGTTGAGAACATGTCAAACTCTGCTAAGCATGCAGCTCTCCTCGGCATTACTAAGGAATTTTTCAATGAAATGTTTAATTTCGCGGGCTAAGGGTTTTCCCAATTCAGAAACCGGGTGTTTATGTTTTAGCTCCTTAAAGTATAGTTCCTGAATACTATTAAACGTGGCTTTTATACTATGCACTGTGCTTTTAGAACTTTCTTAGTAAATCTTAGACTGCAGATACTCAGTAACGTGTAGGGAAACTTCGTGAGGTAACATGAACATGGTCTAAAATCACGAACAAGCTGTGAGCAAGCGTGGTGATTAGGGTCCTTTTTTTCTCTTTTTGAGAAGAGATATTTACACTGTAGTAGAACCTATTTACAAGAGGTTGAAGGTTCGATTCTCAGATCAAGCAAGTGTTATAAGTTTTTTTTCATTAGGAAGTTCTCAGTAACAACCCGGAGTCTGGATCTGTGCCCGATTGATGGCAAAAGGGCGAGCCTTTTGCCCTATTACTGGCGAAATTTTGTACCTACACATAGGTTACACATCTACCAAACCCTTCGGGGTGATGTTAAGTAATAATATTTTTTAGGCCATAGATATTTAACGTTATACAACTACCGATTGGGCACAAAACTGGGATACATAATTTTCTCAGCAATAAACCTTCATATACAAATAATAAACTACATCATAAATTTACAAAGTCATAAAACACTATATAACATATAAATATAGTATTACTACACATTTATCTCGTACAGCTCCAATATATTTTATTGGAACATTATGACTGTAAACAAATACGTCACTACTTTATTTATTACTGAGGAACATGTAAAAAGGTAGTATAACACAATAGATGCTGGATTTATATCAATTTTATGTAAAGGATGCTCCTGGGTATGGGTAGAAGAGAGTACAAACCGTATAGATTTGGAGACAAGATGGTTTGGCATACAGGAAAGCAGAGATAAAATGACGGTATGTACGAGTACGCTGACCTGGGTATATCCTACCTCTATTACCAGCCTGATCCTAGATGATTAACTCAAATAACTGACTCTACTTGGTATAACAACGAAAAATCAAATGACACTTCGCTAGTGTTTCTGTCGTTACAATTCACCTTAGAGTGACAAAGACAGCATGAGACTTATAGCGGTTAAAGATTGAGTTGCTATTGCGAGATTAATATCTTTGTATGTGGTGTGGTGGTATGAGCCCACAGTTTGACTTTGAAACTAGTTGAGCAACCGGACAGACACGTCACAAAACCCGTCAAATAAAGTTAATTAAAAACTGTCTAAAATAAAGACAGTTGGTAAACTCGGTCATCGCACGAGCAACAATTTGAACAATGTCGATTTCGTGTTGTCTGTTACCCTTCCAGACGTTTGACCACTGGACCGCTGTCATCCGCTCCAGTTACCGACTACCCTAGTTTTCGGGAAAAAAAATAATTGGAATAAACGCTTTTGTGGAAGGAAAGTGTTAAAAAGACAGCTTTTGTGTTCCTTGAAGCGGAAGTTTTTAATGATAGTGATATTCTTTGATAAAGTAACTGTCACTCGAATTTGATACGAAAATGCGATTATAAAGAAACATTAAACTACAGAGGTTTACTGACACGATTGTGTAAATTTTCGTAAAAAATTCAACTGTAACAGCTTTGAAGGATTAAATTTTTGTTTTCCAAAGAAATTGGAGATGCAATAACAAACCGACGTTTTTATGCGTCATAAAACAGAGTGTTTGTTTTTGTAAATCAATCAAAATAATCAAAGAAAACACCGGTGTACGATGGACAGGCCAAATATCGTTAGTACTTTACCCTTTGATTCACAAGCTTACTGTTAAAAGATTCATCCAATCTGTTACTTCGCGTTCGTAGCGTTTCAACAGCCGTGCGGTATGGAAGAATAACATGTTTCATCACCTCGTGATTCAAGAACCAATGAAAACAAATACTTTCTCTATACTAATAAATGCGTCGATTCTTTCAATGCATAGAACAACGAACACTGTATCTCAATATTTAGAAAATCAACAATCTCTAGACGTTTTTAAAATCTCTCTTTAGACCAAAGGTATACTCAACAGTTATAAATCAGTTTCAAAGCGCTTTGTCTACATATTTCAATGTTTAAATCACTATTCAATCGTGTATAACACGGTGTGCCAGTTAATCTAATTCAGTAATGCAATAAAAGTAGAAATGCTATAAAACCGCGTTCTGTATGGTTTATGATCGTCGCGCGTGCAGCTTGCTTAGTAAGACAACTGTTTTCTCTGTGCTCATAATTGGTTTTACTGTTGCTAGAAAAAGTATGATTACTACATATATTTTATTTGTCTCATAATCATATTAAATACTACGCAATAAAATGCATGAGCTGTTGTACACACTGCAGTTTGCAGATAACAATAAGTCTATCTAACGAATTCGTCCTTTCTTTTAAATTCATGAACGAACTAAGAAAGATTTCATTGTTTATAGCCTCCATTCCTACCCAAATAAAAAGCATTGAAATAGAAAACCACGTCACGACACTGACAGAAATAACCCAAGTACAGGTTACTATCAACCTGTGACGTCACACCGGTCAATGGCTGCCATTCGCCTGTTTTATTACTTATCAACGACCTGGCTTTTATTTCCACCGAAATCGTTTTATAGTAAACAAAACCGAAGGATGTTGCGGTGTTGAGTTGCTGTTGTAACTTCACTGTGCGCACAGCTGTTCACAATTATACCAACTATGCATGTGTGTACCAAAATTATGGCCGTACAGTCGCACATAACGTGGTTAACTTGGTACCAGGCACTTTTATTTTTGTCATAAACCTGTTAATTTTGTTATGTGTATGGTTTATTACATTTACTTACATACCTTGGTTCCCGCGTTAATCCTAAAGACAGGAAAAGCATTATGCTTATTAAAGATTCCGTCCGAGTAATTATAGATAAATAAACCGTGTCCTGAACGTAACATGGTATCGATCATAACTAATCGTAAGTCGTCAATTCATCATGCTTTGACCTCTTAAGATTATTATTACATGTGCTATTATAATATGTAAATCTACATGTACGTGCTGTCAAAACATGGGTTGATAAAACTCGGACATTCACCCTGTAAAAGCATGAGATAAAAACTTTTTACTACCCTGTAAATGGTATACCTTCCGTAAAGTAGGTTAAAAGCAAAAGAAGAGTGTTTAGACCAAGAGTTGATGGAACAAACATTTCCGAAATATATCTCACACAGATGTCTAGAAAATACGGCTTAGATATTATTATATGAGAAATAAAATTGGAAGAAACCCGCGATGGGGTCGATGTGAATTCAGCTGAGTGGCGCAAAGCTTCCCTAAACCAGCTCAATATCAACCATATGAAAAGCCAATAGCGGTCAATATTGCTTGAAGGGCGAACGTGTTGGAAATACTCGATCTTTAATATTGAGCCTAGATATAAGTATTTGAAGTTACACTAAAATTTTAAGGTCGAATGAAACATTTCTGAATTTCTTTTGCTCGCGGTGATGGGTTTTCGGAGTGATATGACTGGTGAAAAGAGCTAAGATTTTTCGTGTGCAATTTTTTATTTTGATATCTAAAGTACAGCACTTCCACTAGATTTTACTTATAAAGTAAGAACAAAACAGTTTACATTTGGCGATCTAATTTGATGACGCAGTAAACTTAATCAACATCGTCTACAAAAATACGTAGAATTTTCGCGTTTTCGCGAAATAATAATTTGGTAACAGAAGCTTTGTTTTACCGTCGAATATCCATTACGTAACAATAAATGAAGCAAATAGCCGATGTTTAAGGGGAATTGTTGAACGATGGTTTTATTTGCCATGTTGATACGGTTTCGAATGTCTGAGCTCGTTTCTATAATAACTGTTTTGGAGGCAATTTGCTGCCGTGATCGCGACGTCGTCGTTAAGCGATGTTGTTAACTTACGAATAACTTACGATGCTTAGAACCATTTCATATTATATGAAGCAACACTTTACGGAATTTGACGTAATATTCACTCTATCTAACAAACTGTTCAAGAAAAAAGCTGTAGATAATAACCATCACAGAAAGCTAACCTTTGTACGTATACTCTAATTTATCTTTTAGATAGGTACTTCTTCACTTATCTTATACTATTAAACGAGCAATATTTGTATTATACATTAATGTAATAAATAAATAAATATATATTTGTAATCACGTTCTCGAAAACGGCTCTAACGATTTAGATGAAAGTTGCAATATAGGGGTTTACGGGGGCGAAAAATCGATTTAGGTCATATATCTGGGAATATTCGTTTTCACCGGAGCAGAGCTCTGTCGCCCAAAGTTTAAAACAAGATGACTATCTTAGGATAATGACATGGCAGCATGGAATTAGTAAGTACCTACTATCATGGCAGCATATGCTTAGAATAGGTATGCATGGAATTAGTATGAACTATCTTATACTATTAAATGAGCATTCTCTATTTTTACCCGAGCTGAGCTCGGTCAACCAGGTACTTTTAATAATACGTGGAATATTGTCTGTTTTACAAGTTAGATATTTTACTTTTAAGGGTTTGTAGTTTCTTTAGCCTGTAAATGTTTTACCCTAATGAATATAATAAAATAAAAAGCAAGCTCAAAAATGTGACATCATTGACAACTTACGAGTTTGACAAAGTTCAAAGTGATCAACGTTTTCGTAAGGCCGTGTATTAATATGCTGCAGTAATTCATTGCTCCCTGTGAACGCGCCATGTTTCATTAGCTTAGTTTGCGAGCAGCCGTGAATTATTGTTATGCGAATTTCTCAGATTCTTGTCTTCTGTTACCCTTTAATAAGTGAATGTTTAAATGAATTTGTGGGTAGAGCATCTTTTGTCTTGGTTGATACCTAGAAGAAAATAAATAAACGGATTACAAAGAATATACTGTGATTTTGATTAACTAAATTATTATTATTTATTTATGTATCCGAGGATAAATAAATATATAATTATAATTTAGTAACTGGAACGTGATACAGATAAAAAATAAATATTAATCACTTAAAATAATAATTAGAATGTCAACCGAACAATTTTTGTGATCGACAGTACAGATAATAAGAGATTTTGGTGGAAGTCCAATTCGACAATGTAAACAAACCTTTTCTTTTGAACTGTGACATCATAGACATCGCTCAGTGCTTTTTGACATCAATGACATTATAATTCAAAATAAAAAAAACTAATAATGAATTGCCTATGTTGATGAAGGAAACCCAAAGAATTAGCGAAAAATATGTTTTTTGTCATATCTTACGAATTAATTAATTTTTCTAACATCACTCTTTTACAAGAGAAATTCTATTAAAATTTATAAAACCCCCGATACAAACATTTCCTCATTTCTCTTTCCTAGTCCTTCACCAGACTCTGTTCATTGTCTATCTATAATCTATTCATTGAGACCATTCTAATGAGCTTAACACGATACCTGTGCTGTAAGCTGGTAAGACAGTTGAGTATCCTGCAAATTCCGGGTGATGCTGCAGCATCAGGTCAAAGTTACTATGTTCTTCTAATATTATTGAAGTAGCAGAATACCAAATTTCCAATCGATCAGCCCTATGGAAAATTTTCACATCCATTCATCAACTAGAAAAGAGGTGATAATCTTCGAACGGTTGAACCGATTTTGATAAAACATGTCTAAGAACCATCGCTAGAAAACCTGCTTTCAAATAAAAAACCGCATACAAATTGGTTCACCCATTTAAGAGCTACGGTGCCACAGACAGACACACACACATAGCGGTCAAACTTATAATACTCCTCTTTTCGCGTCGGGAGTTACAAAAGTACGTAGGTATAAACATGAACATAAAAAGTGATTTCTCACCCTAAACAAAAACGCTAATAAATCGGGTTCAATAAAGGTTCCCGAAGGGTCGTTCGTCACCTGAACAGCATCATATTCACCCCCCGCCCCCCCTTCAATCCCCTCCCGATTGATCAGCTGAACAGGAAAATAAACTGTTCTTTGTTTCCTCCAGAACCATTTCATAATACTCGTAATACCAAGACGAATAATTTTTATTTCTATCGTTCTTCCTTTGTTTTTATCAGAATTCGTTTTGTTAAAGATTCATGTTATTTGAGGTCTTCACTTTGATGATATTAGGTACTTACCTGTGGCAGGATTTACGATACTATATCTGTCACCCGATTGAGGTTCACAGACGTGACTATTGCATACTTTATACGCGCTACTGAGAATCCCATAGATTTTCTTCCGCAGAAACCAAATGGTTGAACCACCACGACACCATGTCATACTATGTAACCGCCCATAACCTAGCATAAGATTATTATTTTCATTACTACACGACGACTATTAATTACCATTAGTTTTAAGTTGAAATGAAATGAAATGAAATTGTTTATTCTGTAAATTGGATAACGGAATCACTTTTACACGTTATTTAAAAAAATAAGCTAGATGAGGTCGGCGGGAGTTTTTCTTATTAATAAAATAAAACCATGCTAATTAATATAACCAGTATCATGACATTACTGTAATCGGCATATCTGTTAAATATTATGTAGATTAGTTATATCAATAAGTTTTAATTAAGGCACTAGAGGACATTATTCTATTGTCATAGGTAACCACACACTAGAAGATGGTATAATTTTCCTTGAAGTCTAAATGACTAAAACACAAATGAATGAAGTCACTAATTAAAATTCATACTTCTAACAAAGCGTAGGTAGTTGAATTTAATTGGTTTGTTCTACGCAAAGTGAGTTATGAAACGCGGAATAAAATCAACAGGCTGGCATCACTGGCATCCGCTGCAGCGCTGTGTCAATGTTTTTGTAGCGAGTTATGCGAAGCGATGGAATGGCTGGATAACTACTGATGATTCAGAAGCGTGTTAGATTTAAAGCTTATTTGTATAGCTACTCGTAATACGGAACATTAGACAATGAAAATGCCCTAACCTTATGGAGAATTATGAAATAAAGCCTCGTAGAGGTCAGAGTTTAGATTTGCTTCGTGTTCTATAATGGATGTAGATATAGTTTAACCAGTCTTGTTACAATTTACATAGTAAGATAAGCAAGTACCTAAGTAATCAAGAGCTTCACGTTTAACACGTAGTTACCATAGCGACCTTGTTCCATGCTTTGAAGACGCCATCTTCTTTTACGATATAATTCCCGACTCGGAATATTAGCATTCTCTCATCCTCGCAGATAAAACGTTATGAAACTATTGCATAGCAACCGGAGAGGTTTGCGTGGGTAGCTAGTTTCATACCATAGGAATATGCTGTAATGGTTATTAATTTTTTGAAGTCAACCGCCTCAGACTAGATTCCTTAGACGAATTGACTCTATGTGGGCTAGAAGGCAGCCTAGAAATACTTAAGAAATTCATTACAGGGTTAGTAATATGAACCATATTATGCTATGAAGAAAGTAAAACGTATAAAAGGATGATATTGGCGGTTTGGTGTATTTTTTTTCTTTATTTTCCGAGTGACCTGATCTTTTCGTATGCATGTGTTTCTGTGACAAATAAACGTTTCTTAGACAAGTTAAGTCAAGGTGAATAGATGTAATATAATTAAGTTAAGCCTTATAAAACAATTACATCTAAATTGATGTAATGGTTTGTGACTTTATCTCAGTCTGGAAAACTGCCTAAGCTTTCAGAGATTACAGTGTTTATTTACGAATTTTCCTTTTCAATTGCCAAATACAATTTATTTTTATAAAGTAACCAAAAATAAGGTGTTATCATTTTAAGCAGCCCTCTTACATTTTGAGTACCTACAACATTATCAAAACAGTGTCGGAGTGTTATTTAAAAATCCAATCAGTTGAACAATACCGTATGAAGACATACACAGAGCTCATAAAAGAATATTGCATTAACTTATTTCTGCTCACAGCAGCATGTCTAATCTAAAATCTTAACGCGATAGTGCACGCGCTCGCACACTGGCAACACTGGATTTTAAACACATTTCATTTTGTATCCTACTGTGAATACATTTAGTTATTTGAAGTGCATTCGTTTATTGTAGGAAGATGGGAAAACCAAAACACAACAGCTGCATGATTTCAAATGAAATTATAAAAATGCGCTTTTTTCAGTCCTTTAATCCGGTGGCAAGCTTAACGCAAAATAAACGCCCTCACGCAACTAATAGCAAATAATACAACCGCTTAAAACTTGGCAGGAATCCACAGGCAAAGCAATCTTTGGTACCTATTGTGCCAAATACAAAAAAAAAAAAATCCCCTTCCACTCCCCAAACCCAAGGGCTTGTATGGTAATGCCTCAACTCGTTACCATCAACATAATTTCAATTCAGCCAACACGTGGGCCAACGTTTGCGCAAACACACCAGCGTGCGCGCAAATAGCCACAGAACAAGTTACGCGAGTAATTGTATGCGCATACGTTTAGAGAGACGGTTTTTAAATTTGTTGAGACGGATGATACGAATGAATTAAGTGTGACGGAAGAAGGGATTGCTTTATGGTGATTTGAGGTTTATTTCCGGATTTTTTGTGCGTGTTTTTTTGTTGTGAATAAATTTAAGAAGGAAATTGAGTTGTGTTTGGTCCAATTTTCGAAGGATGTTACGTAGATAGAAGCTTGTATCAAGCAGTGATGCACTAACTTAAAGTTAAAAATAAAAAAAACAAAGGTACCTAATTAAAAAGAAAATAATGGCCACGATTCAAATCGCACCTCGTCCAAACAAGATAATAAAAGGAACTTCAGACGCGTAAAAGAAACTCACTTTTCAAAAAAATAAATCAATGCATTCGATATTCGAATAAAAGAAAATGCCAAGTTCCGTCAAGTTTGGCCAAGTCCCGCCAAGTCGGCCGGCAGACACAAAAGTGCGCTTGGCCACCGACCAAGTTGCTCGATATTGATACGACAAGTTTGCGATGCAGTTCGATAGCCCCTCTTAGTAAGATAACCATGCACTTGCAGGATATTTGAATAAATGGAAAACATATTTTAGTTTTTTTTGTTGGAGAAATCTAACTATATTTGGCAAAAGAAATTTATTGGATTAAAAAAATTAAAAATATCGATTTTGTACTAATATGAAGGATTGAATGTGCATTGGTAAAACGGAACATAACTCTCACCACAACAGCACCTGAAGTAACCAAAACATGACTATCTACGCCTCGTACTAGCGTCGTCGGTAACTACAGTCGATAAGGATCACTAACGACCGCTCGCAACCACTCGCAGCTCGCAGGCACAGTAACTATGCGTTATTGTTATATTCGCTAATGAGCGCCCGTCATCGTCATTACAGCTCCGGCCCGTAGCCTGGCCGCCTGGATAGTTGGAGGGTGATAAATGAGGACGGATTAATTAGCGGTGTTGCGGATCAAGTTCAGGTATTTGTGATTATAGTTTTGAATTGTAGGGTTTAGAACGTAAGTGGATACAGCCATAATTTCGCTGTATAATATTATTTAGTTTTGTGGAGCAATCTGTTATGATCCCTACTCTCCTACGCTCCACTCTGGGGAAGATAAAGGGTAATGTCGAACTTCTACCGACTAACTACTCTTTATATGTCTGTGGTCTAAACCCCACAGTGTTCCTTTTCCCGTGTAATTGTGATATCCCACAAGTGTGTGACCCGTAAGAAAGTTGGGGAAACATCGTGAAACTTGATAAGTAAGAGACTTTATGCCCTTCCGACTTCTCCTTCCAGTCTATCCCAGACGGAGGGCTTTTCATGGAGATTTCCAAGAAGAGTTTGTGTTGGTCCATGGGCAAACACGTACCACCGAAGAAGTCGACTATTTTTGCTTGCAGCGCTCGGCGGCTATAGAACTGGGCCGGTAACAAATGAGGTCATCGTGTTCACGGGATTTTGTTTGGAACTGATTAGATATGAACTTCTTTGATGGTACATATCCAGGTCCAAACTTAAAACATGGTGCCCCTAATAGCAAACACAAGCTTTTGGCATAGTTTTTATACATTTGGAAGTAGGAATGTGAACACTTCTCTGAAGACGACGCTGGAGCAGCGAGATAAACTAATAGTTGTTTAATATGATCATGTTTAGATATACTCGTACATATAGATTTGATACTCTATTTATAGTATTAGTTACTGGGTAATCAGTATTTCTTACTCTAGTAGTCATAAAAGTTATAATAAAACCAAACGAACTAGCAATACCTCTAAGCCGAAACTATACGACGTCAAAACAACTCCAAATTCACTACATTTCGAATCTAGAATCATGACCCCAGCGAAACCGGGGTCAAAGCAACATCATACAGACCCAGCCTTAATCAAATCAGACTACGGAATTCGGGAGCAAAGGCAGAGACACACTCAACATAATATGAAACATAATAATATCCGCCATACTATTAGTGTATGCCTCCAAGCTTTCTCATTGTTATGCTTATTATTCCCCATGTCGAGACCAAGGCCCCCCCAACCGTGGGGACTTGAGATAACAATCCCCCTTAACTTTAAAAGAGGAGAATTTAACAAAACTCATGTACCTACTGTTTAATTTTACGTACATTTTTGTGAGTATAATTTAATTCTGCAGTTTTCATTCCCTGTGGAGAAACCGACTTGCATGTATTATGAAATTACAGCTTATCTCGGAAATACAAGCCCTTAGCAGTAAGCTTTAGAATGGAATTTAATAGTAGCAAGAATTCTAGAAATGTTGTTAACTGAATTCAGGAAAATTTCTCTGAAAACTGGACGCGGTACCTACGTAATCAATGATAGAAACCACCACAATTTAATCAAGTGTTTGTTGTTGGTTAGTTACTGTTAAAGAATCAATTAATATATGCATTGTATAATGCATATATTAATTGACTGTGTTTAATGACCCTTCGGATTGCCAAGCCTGTTGCCCGGAAAAATCATTGACTCCATCCACTCAACGTCACTCAAACAACGGTAGTCAAAAAAATCATCGAATTGAGGCACTGACAGATACTTGTCAGTGAATTGAGGACTTCTTTAAAAACATCTGATTCTCTTGACATGACAGTCAGTAGAGTCGAAGGATATTTCGACAAAACGAACTAGAGAAGCACTTTAAAAGGGACTACAAATCTACACTAATATTATAAAGACAAAACGTTTGTGTTTGTGATGAATAATCTCAAAAAGCACTGGACCGATTTTTTATCAAAATTTAATAATTTTATAAATATATCACAAAGCTGAAGAGTTTGTTGTTTTGTTTGAACCGTTAATCTCTGGAACTGCCAGTCGGATTTGAAAAAATATTTTTGCACTTGATAGCTCAATTGTTAAGGAAGGATACAGGCTAGGACACGGAGGAGCTGAGCAAAAAAGTCAGAAAGAACGTTAAGCGAAAACGAAGAACCTAATAGCGCGGGCGGATGATGCGATACAACGCGATGGACCGGGGAACAAGACATTTCACGCGGTTGCATTTGCGGACAGAAGCTAGTAGTTATATAAAATAGATAGTGACCTGTCCAAGTTCAAACCCTACCTTACTGAACTGTACACGTCTCTGCCGCAAGCAATACGTCAGTCGACCTCAAACTTGGCCATGATTGGTTTGATCTCGTAATTTGACAACAAAGCCCCGTCAAGCGTCGGCGTCGCCGCGGAAAACCGCTAACTAGTTGATAGTAAGACCTGTCATAGTTGACTTTAGTTTAATTTTCCATGCATTATTGCTATTTTCTGCTGGTGAAACTATTTAAAAAGGACAAGCATAGAAGAAAAATTTCAATGATAACATTTTTGTACTGACAGCATAAAATTTTTTGTTGTGAAAATAGTGGGTATTTAGGTTTGTAATAGGTAATAAAATTGTTTGTATGAACACAATAGCAACAAGTTATAGTCTTAAAAAACTCGTGTTTAAGTAAAAAAATCGTAGCAGCTTTAAGATTCCTTCGATGACCGAACTATGTAGGTACCTAACAGAAAGTTAATGTCATAAATTTTCTTCATCTTGCCTCCTCTCCTTACTCCACAGTGGCAGTATAGCCGTCCAGGTGAGCGGCATGTTCAGCGCCACGCATGAATGGGATCGATACGCGACGCCGGGTCAACGACCGCGCGCTACGCTCATCTTTGGGTCAATGTTAACCCGCCACTACTCGACTAGTTTTTGAGGGTAGCAAAGTTTACGTTTTGGGTAGTTTTGTTGAGTCGTATCGTGTTGGGACTTGGAAGTCCATACGGTGGTGATGGGTTGACTCCCTTTTTGATTTTTTTTAGTTGTGCTTGTATTAAGAATGTTGTAGGAAACAGGTAATGGAATTTTAATCATTTATTGTATTGAAGACGTAAGGTTTAGACTTTACTATGTCACCAAGAAAACCTTTTCCAAATAACTCCACGTAGTTGCCACCACTTCTAAGAATCCTCATTCTATTTTCGTTTAAACGAAGTTTCCCAGAATTCAAAGTGGTTTCTTGGCAACTTCAAACAGACGCGAAAATGAGAACTGTTTGTATCCAAAGCAGAGCCTAAGTGATATCAAAGCAAAATATTGTTAGTGTAACAAAAACATGGGCCTGAAGGAACATATTCGCACTAAAATTGAATGAAGACAGTGGGATGAGGGATGAGCAACCTTCGAGCGAGCCGAGCCCGGGCGAGACTCCCCGGGAGTTGGCGTACAACCGTGTGGGACGGGAGGCAGAAGGTTTCCTTAGAATGATACGTTACGTTGTAAGCAACTTAGGGGAAGGCTTATGGAACGTTGCACGACCATAAAAACTAAGCAATTTCATATCAATATGTGTCTGATTTGGAGACCAAAATGTTGATAGCTGGTGAAGTAAAAGGCGACTATAGAATTGAAAAGGAGCTCGACTTTTTAAAAGCTTTTATTTAACTTGCAATGTATGTATGTATGTTTGTTCGCGTGGAATCTTGCTACTGAATTTTGAAGCAGATATCTTCAACCGATTGAGCTGAAATTTTGTACACACGTTTAGTTTGGATGACAATACACGATAAGCTGTATGACGTCATTCTAAATCTAATATGGCGGACTATCCAAGATGGCGGAATAGTTATTATTAATGCATTTCTACAATATGGGTATCAAATGAAAGGGCTTCTTGAGAGTAACTCGAAAAATAATTTAAATCAACAATGTGACGTCATTCTCAATCCAATATGGCGGAACATTCAAGATGGCGGAATAGTTAATTTTTATGCACTTCTGCAATATGGGTATCAAATGAAAGGGCTTGTTGAGAGTAATTCGAAAAATAATGTGACGTCATTCTAAATCCAATATGGCGGAACATCCAAAATGGCGGAATAGTTATTTTTAATGCATTTCTACAATATGGGTATCAAATGAAAGGGCTTGCCGAGAATAATTAGAAATAACTAAAAAGCAAAAAATAAATTAAAAGCAAAAAAACCTTTTAAAAAAAAAGCTTTTATTTAAATGCTCTAAAAAGAAGAAAATAACATTTTCTTTTAAAATTGTAACTATCAACTTATAACCTCATTATACACAATTTATATGATCATAAAAGCTTGTCGCGAGGTTTGCAAAAAAAACTTAAACTTAGCAGATTATGGTACTCAATTAAATAGGTACTAGTTTATTTACACAAGTAAATCGGGCGACAAGCTTTTATGATCATATAAATTGTGTATAATGAGGTTATAAGTTGATAGTTACAATTTTATAAGAAAATGTTATTTTCTTCTTTTTAGAGCATTTAAATAAAAGCTTTTTTTTTAAAGGTTTTTTTGCTTTTAATTTATTAAATATTTTATTACGAGTATCATACAAGTTTTTATTTCTGCATAAAAATGATTTTTTAAGGTGTAGTAATTCAGACACATTTTTGTTTCGCAATTTTTTTTAACGTTTTCTTCGCACAATGTTTGGAGTGAACCCTCTGCCTTTTATTGTGTACTAGCGACTCGGAGTAGCTACAGCTGATTGGAAAAATATAGCGTCCTCCTCATCTCATGGCGGCGAGTAATAAACAGGATATTATAATGGGATATCGGCTCGGATGCAATCTGCCGACCTTTGACGACACGCTCCTGATACTCCTTTGAATTGGTAATCACAATCTTGTTCATCTTTTACAAAAACTTCGGTTTCTTTGAGACTTTATTAACATGCATTAATGACAATGTCGTACACTTGAAATTATGTGTATAATTATGATCAGAAGGGAGAATTTAGATGACAGTGGATGAGTGGATTGGAATTGCCTAAAATTATTTCAGTAAGTAGGTAGCTTTTTAAAGTTAAATTTATACTTTACGTGGTAAGTAAAAATTTGAAAAGTTGTTTATTATTTCCCATAAATTTTCTCTGCTACAAAATTCGCATCAGTCTTATATTAAAGTCGTTCAATACACTCAGAACCAATCGTTCATATGTACGACAAGCGTGTAAAATACCCGCTGAAACTTTCAGCCATCACCTGCGCTGAAAACACCCTGTATACCAACGTTATAAATCTCATTCACATACACTGAACATTCAACCTTACGTTAATAGCTTAAGGTTTCAAATCACTTGTAACTTAGAGGCTAATGGATGTTTAATGTGAAACAATTCAATGTATTTTAGAGGAAGGGTTTCGGTAATGATATTTCCTGCAGTAATATTTATGAGGGTCGAGTCGGGTCATACAAAGCATATTTTTATAATAATTGTTATAAACATGGTCACCTATAAGAAGCGGTTGATTTGATACTTACTGAAAGGTAAATTACAGGGATGATAATACCTAAATAGGGCAATATGACATAACGGTCCCGCATGACGGGAACCTCGTGAAAGCTGAGAAAGATAAACAAATCAAGTATCTTGACTTGGCTCACGAGGTTGTCGACATGTGGGGTGTGGACTCAGCGATCATTGTACCGATAGTCGTATCAGCCAATGGATTAGTTGCCAAGAGCCTCGACAAACACCTAAGGACGCTCTCGTCGGGCAGCTGGATCAAGGGCTTGGTTCAGAAAGCGGTACTCCTGGACACGGCTCGCATTGTCAGGAGGTTCCTCTCTCTGGAGCCCTGACCGCCGGTAGCTTGGACCCTGTTCCCGATGGGCTACTATTTTTTATATTTTAAATGTTTTAATTTTTTTATATTCTAATATTAAAAAATGTAATTAATAAGTGTTTAAAATGAAATAAAGGATGTAATGGCAATATAAAAAAAACTAAAATGCTCAATAAAAGTATGTTTAAAAAAATATGATTGTTTCATGTATTTTTCGGTAAATCGTAAACATTTTTCATTTATGTTTAATATGACAGGTAGAGGTACTTTTCATGTCAGGCTTGAATACAAAAGAATCCCTCTATTTCATGCTAACTCAAATACTTCGCATTTCCAACCTTAATTTCCGTCTTAAGCAAAAAAACAATTCCAAGTACACTCAATCAAAGTTCGCCACAACTTTTCAAATCCATCTTCCTTAAAATAAAAACTATTCCGTTACACCTTCACGTCGGAATCGCGTGTGTGCACGAACTTATAAATCAGTCATATAGGCGACGTGTCGGCTAATTCCGACACATAGCCGAACATACCCGAACGTGCAAAGTACATTAAATTTATTCGAAGGACTACGCGAACAAACATTTTTAAGGCAACATTTCCAGGTTAAGTGGGTGAGTTCGGGATTATTGGACACCTGCCTTTACATTCCTGATTGCAAAATTTAATATATTTTTTATTCCGTAAGAAACTCTTATTATTTCATATTGGAACTTTCTGCTATGACTTTTTATTAAAGAAGTCAAGTTTCTTTTCACAGTACTTTTAAATTAGAGGCATCCTTTTTGCTCGGTGCTGTAAGCGCTGCCAATCTTATCTGATGGCACTATAAAGACGATTTTCGCATTTAACAGATTTTTCTTTAGAATTTCGAACACGAAATAAAGCATTTCTAGTACGTTCTTGAATACCTAGCTTCGTAGTTTTTATGCTGCTGTGAATATTTTGAGAGTAAATGAAATTTCAATGTGTTATCTAATTCCGTGCGGTTGGTTTTATTGTCATCCACGGTTCACGGTTCGTTTAGACAGGCCATTCGTCAATATAAACAAAACGTATGATCAATACGCGGGCGCCATTGCGCGTCCAATTTATAAAAATGTTTGTCGAGTCCGCTCCACAAACATAAATCTATTAACGGACCAATTCTATCGCGAACGGTATTTATACCGAAAGGAACAAATAGCTGAAACGCAAAATTGCCGCTTATTGTTTCGGGTAAAAGTTATATTAAAGCCTAGATTAATTTATGGTCAGCATAAATTTTCTCATTGAGAAACAGTTTAAGCTTTTCTAGTAACTAAACAGTTTGGAAATTCGTTTACAGATAATATTGTATTTATAGTTTATGGGACAAGTCAAGTATGAAATGAATAAATACCTGTTTCGGGACTTTGTCCGAGTGAGTGGAGATCCTGCTGGGAGCGGCGACGTTGTCTGTACTCCTGCCGGTAGTCGGGCCACCGCCCGTACTGAGCTGGTGCGTTGAGGTACTCCTGGGAGGAGAACCTCGACGCGCGAGGAGGAGAGAACCCCATCTGACTGTTATAGTAATCATGTCTGAAGACAACATCAGGGTGGTTGATCGCACCCGGCACGATCTGACTTCCAAAGTGACTTCGATGTCCCAAATACTCAGGTTTCATGGGAGCATCAGTCATTTCATGTCCATGGATGGATGTGGACCTTTGCGGACCATAATCTCGCAATCGGTTGGAGAAGTCAAGTCCCATACGATGGGGAGAGTAGTCGAGGCCGCGCGGACCCATCTCGAAGTGACCATGAGGTCGGCTGTTCCGGTAAAAGTTCGGAGAGAAAGGATTCTTGCTCTCCAGGTTCTGTCTGGACGCGTAGCCGGTTTCAACCTTTGGTTTGTCATCTCTGACCGGCTTGTCGGGTTGTTTGTCGGTCCCGTTTTGATGGGCATCCTTCTTTGGCGTCTCTTGAGGACGAAGTTTAGCATGATGAGGAATAGACTCCGTCACTTCCTGAGAGGCCCTCCGATTGAACTCCTGAATCTTCTCAGGCACGAAACCTTGTTGCGGTGGTTGGGACATTTTTTGTTGTTTTTTTTCGTTTGTTTTAAATATTATAAATACATCAAAACGTACACTCACTAACACTGGATATTAAAATGTTCTACACAAATAGTGGATATATAAAAGTCGTGAATACACAGAGTTATATATTTGAGTATATATTTATATTATATTTAAAAAAAGTGAAGTCACGTTTACTTTAATTGTGCAATAAATTTATAGGAAAACATTCACAACCAAATACACAAGCTGGTGAGAAAAACGTTGTTTAGATTTCACTCAACTCACTGACTTATTCTTTCTCACTTTGGCATAATGAGTGGTGGCAAAATAATATGTAGCTTAGAAAACCAAATAAACTTTACAATAAAAGAAGTAATTAATGATCTCTCCTCATGTTTAATGATACAGTTTCCTAAATAATTTAACCGCATACATTAGCGTATTCAAAGCAACGGGCTGAAATGTGAATAGCGCACGGCTACAGAAACAAACCTTCAAATTATTCTGAACCTAACTGCTTTAATTAAATTTGTTTGGGTATCCTCCGAATACCTACTAGTTACAAAGCCCTGAGAGAACCATTACTGTTGATATTGTTATTACGAAATTAGAATAGTATATTTTGATATTATGATGTTATCGGATAATTTATTGGGAATGTCGATATTTTGTTTAGAAACACTTTCTAGGTACAAAACTCAAAGAAAGATGTAATAAATGTAATCAGCCTATACTGTTCCACTGCTGACGCTGACACAGTCCTCCTCCCTGTAAGAGGGAGTGGACCGTTACCCACGAGTGGTGGGCCCAGTGTGGGTTTGTGAAAAAAAACGATGAACGACATTCAATTTAGGAATTGAAAACATCCATACCAAACTTCCTACTTACTCTTGGGAGAGCCCAAGAGTAAATAATGATGGCCTCAACGAAACCAGTTCAAACTACTATTCCATTTTCCACAATTTCTTCCAACTAGCGTCACCAACAATTTCTATTTTTAAGGCTAAGCAGCCAGGAACAATCGGAGCTCATTATCTTCAGAACACGACGCGCTCGAGGCGTCCCCAAGTTCGGCCATTACTCGTAATTAGAGCCCGCCCTTGGCTTGGCCGTACCACTTGGCCGTACCACTTGGCCGACAACTTGGCCGACAACTTGGCCGTAAGGCCGTAACGTATTTACGTAAGTCGCTGTAAAGTTTACGTGCTGGAACTGTGACGTAGTAAGTCTGTGGCGTTAATGAGCCTGATTTTATGAGGTTGTGTATCGTTGTTGTAGTTGGGTACTGTTTCTTTTTAATGAGAGAAGTACTGAGCATATTTTCTGTTGCTCAAGTTTTCTTTATAAAGTCATAAAGGACATTTCACTACTTTATGGTACGTTTTAAATAAAGAAGGTTATAAGATATCATTTTTAATTAACATATAAGGAACTGATCATTTATCTGGTTACTTATTAAGGTTAACAATTGACGATAACTGGCTGACTTGATTAATTAAAAGTTTCTTAACTAAACATTAAATCATCTCATTCTACAAACCCTTACTCATACGTAAAGGACCCTCTAAACAGACCTTTTAATATGAAGGGATCCTCTCATCCCATCGACTAGAACCGCACCTGCTCCACAACGTGAATCACGAGCACTATTAATTGCGCAACTATCGCCCAACACTCGTTGAGAGTTGAACGTGTCGCCAACTTTGGGACGACTGCGTAACGACCGCACTAGTTTATAGTTTGTTTTGTTCGAGTTTTAACTATGAAATATTATTATGAGTTATGCTCAGTAAATGTGTGTTATAATGAACTGGATTATTACTATGGCAACATAATTTGTTAAATTGGACCCTTTCCGGTGTACACAATAGTAACTATTTGGAAACTCGGGTAGTCACTCATAATACGATCAGTAATACGAGTCGATTCCTGACATAATATAAGTTTATGTGTTCTTGATACTGATCACTGACTTCTCTCTATGTAAAAAAAAACTACATTCACCATTTGTATGAGCTGATACTGCCATCCTCATCATTATATTAGCCTGAAACATAGCCTCATAAACTGTTTTAATGAACAACCGTGCTCCGTATATCCGTGCTACCGAGACCTTATTCCGTTCCAAAACAATCAACAACACTTCCCGACCGCACGACAATAAAAACTGTGTATACGAGAGCACAGTGAGCACAGCGAGCACAGCGAGCACAGCCCGCTCAACCTCTATCAAATGCAACTGCAAACACGGCAGGAGCCCACAGAATAGATGGGCACACTACGAACAACACGAGATATCGTGCACATAGTTAGAGCTGGGGTTAATATTGCCCCAAAAAATACGGTCACATTTATGCAACATATTTAGATACTCGCAAATAAATCAAAACTTATAGGGTAGGTACTTCCTGATGATCTAGAATCATGAAATTTGGCAGGAAGCAATTCCTCACAGCACATGTAAAGGAAAAAGTCCGAAAATAGTTAATTTGTAGTTTTATAATTATATTTTTTTTGGGGAATCTTTTTCTTGAGTTGGCGAATTGACCGTGACGTAGATCGAGTATGGGAGAACATGTTTTTACTACAATGTTAAGTTTGTTTTTGGGAAAAAATCATACCAACTATGGAACCCTTTATTGTGCGTGGTCCTAGTAGAATCTATGTATTTAAGCTAATCATTCTATCCCCGGTTTTTTTAAAGCTATATCAGATATTTGATCAGTAATTCTGCAGACAAATCAGCTAGCTCTTTTGGTTGGTTTAATTTGCAAATCCTTGTCATGCACGACTGTAACATTCAAGCTTTTAATCATCATCGTCATTTCAGCCGCAAAGACGTCCTCTGCTGGACATAGGCTTCCCCCAAATGGGGGGGTTTACCATAATCGCCACGCTAGGCAGGCGGGTTGGCGATCGCAGTTTGGTGTTAAAATGCATAGAGAACCCTACTGCCCATACCCTAGTGAGTCCCTTAGTCGCCTTTTACGACACCCACGGGAAGAAATCGGTTGGTACTATTCTTTACGTCCGGCACCACACGGAGCAAGCTCTTATTGTAATAATAGGTATATTTAAAAAAATAGACGGTGATTTCTAAGTAAAAGTTTATCTTCTGTTCGTTCATCGTTATTTCATGCAGCACGCATCAAGTCTCTATATCGGCAGCTGGCGTCGATCCAGCTGCCTATCGATATTAATATCGATCGGAAGTTATCCCGACCCCCTGACCCGCTCGCCGACGGATTTGACCCATCAGAATTAGACGTTATCAATGTCGGAAGATTCACCTAATGCCATCTGCGGTTATATTGCGGTGAAATTGGGTACCGTGGGGTTTTAGGGACGTATTAATAGGTTAATTGATGTCAGGCTTAGAAAAGGACAGAAGGGGTTGAAAGGGTTGTTAGTCGAATGGAAAGGGAAAAACTGAATGAAAATCACTAAATATTACCTATATACTCCTCTGTAAAGAAAAAGAACGTAAGGAAACCATACTCAATAAGTATTTTCTTATCCACGATACGATTTGCACAAAGGAGGAGGAGCTCGTGGCTAAGTAACAACAGCCGCACTGGTCGATCCATCAGGTTAAGCTACGCTTGTCGGGGTTGGTCAGTGGATGGGTGACCATCTCTACATACCGAGACTCCTCCGTGCCTCGGAAAGCACGTTAAGCCGTTGGTCCCGGCTGTCATTCGTGGATCTTTGACAGTCGTTACGAGTCGTCAGAAGCCCGAAAGTCTGACACCAGTCTTACCTAGGGGTATCGTATTACCCAGTAACTGGGTTGTGGAGGTCAGATAGGCAGTCGCTCCATGTAAAATACTGGTATTCAGCTGCATCCGGTTAGACTGGAAACCGACCCCAACATAGTTGGGAAAAGGCTAGGCAGATTGATTAATACGATTTGCAGAAAAAAAGTAGGTAGGTGTACCTTAAATACCATTATTACATTATTGAGTTGTAAATGTAAAACTATGCACCTAATAAAGAACGTAAAATTCGTTGTATAAAAGGTCTTGCTACCCACTAATGAGCAGATGAACACTTAGTTGAAGTAACGTGAAGTTTGGCAAGATGCCGAGACCGTCCTGAGAGGAAGGAAGAAATTACTCTTTTCATTAAAGTCTCTTATCTACGAAAGACACAAGGATCTTCTGTGTTGTCAACTTATCTTAGGTTTAAAGAAGAGTTAGCCTAGGTAAGCTGGTAGAGTTTGAAGGGTCCTGTTCTTTGAACGCATTACTAGAAATTAAATTCAGTACAATCTTATATTGGCTGCAATGCCAAACTTCGGGTCACAAATCATAATCTCTTAAAAGAAAATCGAAATAACTACTGTTTCCTTTATGGATATAAAAGCTACTTGCCTGATTGATGAGCGAACAATTTATGCGATAACATCACATACATTCATACAAATAAATAGATAATAACACAAATCAACCAACGGTCTCATAAATAACACAAGCTGGGCACGCCACAATTGCGGCGGTAAGGCCCCTCTTTGAGGAGTGGCTGGAGAGGCGCCACGGCGTCCTCACCTTCCGCCTGACGCAGGTCCTCACCGGACACGGCTGCTTCGGGAGGTTCCTGTTCAGGATCAAGCGGGAGGAAACGCCCGGGTGTCACCATTGTGTGGATCGCCCGGAGGACACGGTGGAGCATACGGTGGAGGTCTGCCCGGCTTGGGCGGAGCACCGCCGTGTCCTCACGGAGGCGATCGGCGGCGGCGATCTCTCGCGTCCGGCCCTGGTTCAGGCCATGGTCCGGAGCGAGAGTGCATGGGAGGCCGTCACCTCCTTCTGCGAAGCAGTTATGCTCGCGAAGGAGGAGGCGGAGCGCGCGAGGGAGATTGAAGCTGCACGCCCTCGCGCCCCTAGTCGCCGCAGGAGACGCCCCGGGCGTCGGGAGTCACAAGCTGACTTCCGGCCACCGTAGGCGCGGGCCTGCGGACGGTGAGCGATGGGCAGCTCGCCGTCCGATAAGGACCAGGCCCGGGTCGACGGCGCGTCGTGTTCCACGCGCGCCTCAAAGGGATGTCAGCAACAACTGACGGGGTCCGGAAGGACCAATGCCTGCTGGGGTTGCGGGTTTGTCTGAGAGGGATATCGCGGCCCCAGCACATAGGCAACGGAAGGAACACGGGTGGGTTTTAGTCAGTAAAAGTCTGACACTCCCTCTCGCTCTGCCCAGAGCGGGAGGAGTCATTTGATGATTTCCCACCCAAAAAAAAAAAAAAAAAAAAAAAAAAAAAAAAAAAAAAAAAAAAAAAAAAAAAAAAAAAAAAGCCAATCAAACGCGGCGCTCCACTTCAGCGCCTGAGTGATGACGACATGAAACAAACCGTCGCCGTGACGTAATCGATCATAACGCAGGTGATTGGTCGGCCGTAATATAGGTACTTTAGCGGCTCCCTACGGGTGGAAGATCCTACTTAACTTTATATTATTAGTAGACCGAACTCTGCTCTGGTGAAAATAGAGAATGCTCATTTAATAGTACAGGAAAGTTCATACTTATTCCATGCTGCCATGATAGTACATACCAATTCCATGCTGTCATGATAGTAGGTACTTATTAATTCCATGTTGCCATGTCATTATTCTAAGATCTCATTATTCTTGTTTTAAACTTTAGGCGACAGAGCTCTACTCGAGTGAAGATACAGAGGAAACGAATTTTCCCAGAGAAACCTAGTTGATCGACTTTTTGCCCCCGTAAACTATAATGCAACTTTCATCGAAACTGTACTGTCTCACAGCTGGGCAATTTAATACTACCACGGAATCAAATTCACAGACAGATAACGCACAGCCTAAACCGCTGGGTGTAGAAGTATGATATTTTACACAAGAGTTCCTGATACAGTGAAAGAGAGCTGAGAAAGGACTTTTGGAAAATCATTCCGGAATGTTTCATCATTCATTTTCGCCGATGGTTAATCCCATCGGGTACACGGCTTGTGTGCATATAAAATATTTGTTGTCATAGTTGAACATGTTCAAATAACAGTAATGTGTTTCGTTAAACCTTATTTATGAAAGGTAGTAATTTATGAATTTATGGCGTGTAATTTTGCGGTGGCAGGTTATTAAGCATGTTATTATTGTGCAAACAATACAAACATTCATTATTATTCTTGCTGGTATTATCGGTACTTAGTAAGGCCCAATATTAATTTAAAACCGCACATTTCAAAATAATTATTCTCTAGGTCTAGAATAAAGTGGCTTAATAATTTTTGTTAAAATAGACAGTAGGTAAGCATAGCGAAAAATATTCAAGACATTACAATATTTTGTTAAAATATAAACGGATATACTGCATGTGAACCACTTTGACCCAACCTCCCCACCATACAAACGGGTGATATTTATAGCTAGGTACTTCTCAAAATACTCTCATCATCATCATAATCATCTGCCTAAGTTTTCCCAACTATTTTGCGGTCAGCTTCCAGTCTAACTGGATTCAGCTGAATACATCTCAAGATACTCTGTATTCCTATCAGAATAATAAAATAATAAATAAATAATAATAAGTCCTTCTTTAATAAAAGCCGGCTCTTCGAATACATTCGTCCTCCAACTCAGTTCATCGTCGTGTGCCGGTATGTGGTGGGTGTCATAAAAGGTCACCGGGGTGTTATCACGAGATGTGCAGTCGCATGCGCTGAATACTAATCAGCGACAAACATTCTGCGACTGTCCATGGTAATGTGGGGTTAACCACTCTTTAGCATATTGTGGTCAGTCAACCCTCTGCTGCTTGAGCGAGCATACAAAGCTTCCTATCTAATAATGGAAACAAACTACATTTCAAATTATGTTTTTTTCAAAAGCTTTTAATATACATAACTAAATTCTCTAAATCTGCTAATCGTCAGTTCAGTGTCATTTTCAATAACGCTAATCATATTTCATCAGTCTGTGAATCTGTGAACGAAGTACAGTTCTAAATTGTGGAACGAAGTCTATTTATCTTATCTAACTTATTCAATGCAGCTATCTCAACTCTTAACACACAATTACACATCAAACCGTCCTACATACTACAAATACTCGTATTCACATTTTTCTCAGAATATTAGGCACAACTCTTTGAAGCAGATCATTTGAATGTCTCTAGTACAGTCAGCCTCAAAAAGATGTAATCATCGACAAGAATTACTTGATTAAATTGTCTACAGTCTTTGTTCCATAATGTTGTATAAAAGTACAGCCACAACACTGAATACACATTGTGTGCTTAAAGCTACACATTGATACATTATGATGAAACACAAATTGTAGACAGTCAAATGAATTCTAGTCGATGTATAATTTTTTTTTTGAAGCTGACTGTACACAATGACGTTCAGATTTCCCGCCATTCGTCATAAAGTCAGTGAACAAAATACAAAATGGCGTCGTTATGTGAACATTTCGACGAAATAGCACATAATTTCAGGCTTTGGAGCTTCCACGAGAATGGCATACAGATTCACGGCATGACAGTAGCAATAAACCATTTATAAATACATTCTGCATCATTTTGGCATATTTAAAAACTTTTGAAGCATACAGCATCGTAAAAAGAAACTTGACATGTCGCTTGATAGGCTTAACAAATATTGCCAATGAGCCGTTCTTTCATATCATATGCAAAGATAATAAAGTTCCTCAAATTAACGAAGAAACAAACACGAAACAACACTGCAACCACGATTCTAGTTACCAAAGTGACTACACTACTCAAAGTACTCGTAATATCTCCATCTTGTAACAATATCAAGGCGCGTTTGTTTCCCCAAAATACGAAGATTATCGTTAACAAAATCAATTACATGCGCCACGACACGGAGAACTGAGGGCTGAGGGCTCTCCAGGAAAGGGCGCATTAGGCAGAGCCGGGAGGCGCGCAGATGTCGACAATAGCTGCAAACGATCTCCTTTCGGTGATATTATGAAGTTTATTCAAGACTTGGATCTTATGCTGTTTGTCTTATTAGTATTTTGCTGGTTGAAGATGTTTACCCGTCTCTGAAAGTGATAATATGTCCTTTAGCAGAAAAACTGCTGACAAAACTGCTTTTGTGATAGATTGAATAAATTAAGAAAATCAATCTTGAAATGGCAATAGATTTTATTAGACTTAGCCTTACAGACTAAGATAAACGATTTTTCGATCTTATTTAGTCACTACTCATAAGTTTATATTTATTTTGCTTTCTGAAGTAGTTTTTCGAATCCGTAAATTAAAAATTAGGAAAGCGCTCGCATAAAAAGCCAAAACAATTCCAATGTGGTTACTTTAAAAAGCTGTAAACAATCCAACATGAAACTATTTCCACTGAGTTGGAATTTGAAATGAAATGAAAACATTCACTGTTGCATCGATTTCTCACCACACAGCTGTTTTAATCTCCAGCACATACATACTATCATCCAAACATCCGTAAATGTATGCATCTATGTATGTACAACATACTCGGTGTATGTGCCGTATATCATAGTTTTACGAGAATTTATTCCCGTCACTGTGACGCTTGCTATAAAACAGGTCTGCTGTACAATTAGGTATTCGATGCAAATGTTTTGTGCAAGTGAAATGATTGACGGCTTGGCTTTCTGGATGGAATTCAATTTCCATTGATGTAAAACTAAAAAGAAACGGAGATTCTGACAAAGTGACTCAGTTCTGGATATTACACGGTTTCTATGTCTCTATAATGAAAAAAAAATCGTGTTTATGAGCTGAGCAGTGACTACGCTTGGCAGGTCGGTAAGGTACCATCATAAATCCATCATAAAGGTGAATCCGATACAATAGAAGAGTTATGACACTCACTTAGTAGTCATACTGAGGACCTTACTGCTCGTAAATTCAGACAATAAAACTGATTCTATTAAAAAATATTATGAAAGATGACATAAAGTATTTCACAAAAAAAGGATAAATAATATTTAAACTTCCATCATTAAAAATTCAACAAAAGACACAATACAGTCGCTATTATGTCACGTCCCGTAGAATCATCAATAGAAGAGCCATCAGCGTCATAGGATCGTTCGTATTCCGCGCCTGTAAGCTGTATCGAGGCGCGGCGGTTCTCGGCCGTCATTACGACGCGACATATTATGCTGCATCAGTGACATGAGCAATTGGGACAGAAGGACCACTGGGTGATAAAGAAGACAGTCTCATCTCATTGGTCAACAAGATGGGTTACTGAACTTGCTGATCTTGAGAAGAGGTTGAGCAATATGTTACTACTGGGTTTCATACTCATTCTCTTATCTTTATTTGCGTTCCATAATGTCAAACAATATCGTACAGCAATGTAGCTATAAGTTATTTGCAACTCGTGGAATTGTGGAACACCCATTGGAAGTAGCAACCAGTGTCTATGATGATCATAATCAAGAATAAGGTTTTTAAGTCACAGTTCAGACGAGAGGCCACATAAGATGTTTGTTTGTGTGTTTTGTTGACATACGAGTAATCTACTCATCACAATGTTTTTTTTTATGAGTTGTATTGCAATATGTGGTTAGCTAGTGACCTCGACAATTGATCATATTATTTATTGTTATTAGTAATTTACTCTTTGTTTATTTATTTTATATCGATGGCCCTAGTTTATCATTTATAACTTCCAGTTACAACTATATGTAAGCGGGCACGCCCTTTATGCCTGGAGGCTTTTTTATTTAGATATTAAGTTCTGTTTACGTTTAGTTTTTTTATTTCGGCCTGAGTATAGTTCTCGATGATTTTGTTTGGTATATAGGCGTGTGCTAGCTAACATATGGCTAATAATTTGAATTATGTTTTGTGTTGCGTAATGTAAATTATTTTGAATACTATTATATAGAATCTTTTTTTTTTTTTGTTCTTCTAACTGAACAGACAGCTGTGCTGCTGGGGATTTTTTTGCGCCACTTCTTCTTCCCAGCTAATGGGCGGATTTTTTTAAAAGTGTACCTTCAGTTTTCACGATGTCCCATAAGTTTAGTTTTTTTTTTACTTACTTCATTACAATACACTAATATTTTTTAAAGTCTCTTGATTGAGCATAATGTTTGGTAGCATTTCTGTATTTCTTTTTTTATTGTTTACTGGTTTATTTATCATTTTCAAGTGCAATTCAATGACTAATACTCGTAAGCAGGTTTATACCATGTCCCCTCGACGCATAGTAACTTAAAAAGTAGAATAACAGTTTAGTTATCAGTATGTAGATTGATGTAAATTACATTATAAGACGGCTTAAATAATATATTTCTGAAAAGCTTAGATGCAATTCAGTAAAATAACCAATTGATTTTTAATTATTTTTTAAATCATAGTCTGAGAATTTGACCGGGTGGAACTTTCCCGTGAGTTTTAGTGGTTTTATGAAAATATTACTAAATTATAAATATTACCTTTCGTTGGCAATATTAAAAAGCCGTCTGATTGACTGCAGCCATCTTGATGCAGTCAATCAGACGGCTTTTTAATATTCATATTCATATTTATATTTATGCCATCTTGACAACAAATTTTCTGTCATCGTGGACCACTGCTACATTGAGGACGCGTACAGTGTGCGCACAAAATACATCCAAAGGTAATTGAAAAATCTTTTACATATTCCATAGTTAATTTACGAACTGTTAGTTAATAGTTTTATAAATTGTTGCATCATTTCGTTGATATAACTGCAAATCAAGGAAATAAAAATTCAAACATATCTTTTGCCGGACTTTCGTTACATTCCACTGAGTAATTCTGTCAAAAATGTTACTCAGTGGAGAAAATTGTTACTCAGTGGAACGCTAAAGCTGTATTCACGGCGAACAGCGTTCCGTCAGATCACTTAATATTTTATTAGATAATATTTACAGATGGAACGACAATTTTTCAAAACCCACTCGACATGTCGAAAACTTGGAGTTTGAAGAAGTAACTGGGAAAGTTTATGATGCACCGAACTCGATATTACTCACTGCCGAGCTTACGAGTTACCGAGCAACAGAGGTTGATGAAAAAAATAAACAGTGTTCTGAAATTAGTCCACCTTCTGAAACGTGTGAAAGCTTGTTACTTTTGTATTGTTTTTCATATGAAGTTTATTTAGTTTTCTAGTAAGTATATTGTCACAAAGCAAAATTATTTCAATAAGTTGGTAAAACAATCAAAATTGGCAAAAAAAATCCTTCATTGTAACCAAAACCCTTACTTTTCCACTGACTAATTTCAACGTTCCAATGAGTAACTGTCCCTCTTAGAATAATTCAAAATATAGGGTTTATTTTAACTTTTGTGTTCAGTTTTTAATATTGTTAAGAAGACAACATATTTGTTTTACTTTAAAATTATATAACAAAATAGTAATCAATGACAATTTCAATAGTTATAAAGAAAAACACGCTACTGATTAAGACCAAGTTAGAGGATATAAACATACAATTATCTTATTGTAAAATTCCTTTGTCCTAACTAAATGTTTATTATTTTCATTAATAATACCTACCTGATATTAATAAAAGTATGATTTTCATTGTAGCCGTTTTATTTAACTCACTGAGTAAGATAATAAATCGTTATTCAGTGGAACTCAAAATCCTTTAACTGAATTTCAATAACATATTATGATTAATTTGTAGCATCTATTCAAATATTCTATACATTTTCTTAAAGTTCAGTTAATAGACAAAAAGAATTCAACTACACATATTAAAAAAAACACAAAAAAAATTAAGACCTTAATTTTAAATTAGGTACACTTTAAAAAAAAACTGCCCTAATGCACTAGGAATTGGTGAAGGGTGGGCGTTTTGGGGGACTGTCTTATGTAATTTTGACGTTCGAAAAGTGCTGATTCTCAGCCTAGTTTGAATAAATGACTTTTGAATTTTGATGTTTTCATCTCAGTCGTTGCTATATCTCGAAGAGTACCATATTTTATAAAAATACATTGCAGCATTCATATATAATTAGATGAAAGCTTTTTATACAGTATGCAGTACTGCTTCTGAACGCATTTATGACATGGCAACACCGAGCGCTTTTTAACAAGCCGTGACATGAATAGAACGCACCCTCCAATGTGTAATTAAAAAGTGTAAATAAAATGTCGGAGATTTTGGCGCCAAAAAGTTAAAACATCGTCGAATTTCATGTTTTAGTAAAATAGTATACTTAATATTTGAAATGTTGAACTATTTATAAAGGGCGTTAACGTTCATCTTAGGATTTATAAGTGTTTGAAGGAGTAATGAGAATTTGCCCTTATTAGCAGCGAGGTCAAATTAAGGTACATTAATATTTATAATAAGCGCCTATTCAATATGCAAAGGCAATTATTTTTGTTTAATCATTCATCAAGGAGTAAATGATGAGTTAATAAAACTGGATTCGTTGAAGTTATTAATTATAAATACGTTATTTAGAAAAAACAGTATTTAACAGTTTAATTACGTGATGTTTGAACATTTATTTACAATTAACGTATTATTTAATAACTTAGAGAAAAGGAATAAACAATGGTGGTTCATAATCAAAGCAGATTTAATGCCATCAGGCAGCCAACCGATCAAGCACCTAACGAAAACCTAACGTGCGGCAGTCAAACTAACAAAATTGAAAAAGAAAACAATTACGTTTACCTTCGTCTATCCCCCAAAGGGGTCAATAATCCCCACATTAGTGACGTCACTATGTAAACAAACACACGTGCGACGTGGACACGCCCACTACGTGTGTAATAGTGTCGTGACACATGTCTAGTGTTGTGACATATGTGTCCCGATGTGATTTATTGCACGTGTATTTTGTCAGTCGAGTAGTGTGGAGTTGTATCGTTGCCAAATTGTGACTTAGATAGTGTTAAATCAGGTGAGCGTGTTGGTATACACACAGTGTGATACCTGTCTCTTAAAACTGTTTTGGGAAGCATCACATAGTTTTGCATCGAGTGTAATATGATTCAAAATTTCGATCGTGTCCAGTACCTACTTAAAAAATAAAAGACATGAAACCATGTGAACAAAGTAAATTATATACGTAAGATACCACGTGACATTATGTAATTTTATTACGAGCAAAATACGTGCACGTTTGCTTGAAATCGCAGAAATGTGACCTTAATGAAGTGTTTTTACGTAAACTTTATTCAGTTCTAGTTCTTAGTAATATTTCTGCTCGAGATCCACCAATTAGCGACATTATAAAGTAAAATTCCTGAACTCCTTGAGAATACCTGCCGTGGAAGAGTCTGGATTTTTTCTGTCTTCGATTTTAATCAACATTTATTACTAAGATTCTCACTGAAGTGGAAGGAGGTTGACAGGAGATAGATCTTTAGTATAGAAACAATCTAAATTAAAAGTCTACTCAAAGGTCTTTAAAAAAAACTTTTTATGTAGGTAACCTAATGAAAAGTCATGGACAATGTAAGCGTCAGTAGTACGCGACTTTTATCGCTTTCTGCTACGGTAAATTAACACAGCAACGATAAAACACACATACCTTGTATTATTAATTTTAGTATTAACATCATAAATCATGAAGGATTTACGATAATCGAAAATAAACCTTTACTGGAGTATATTCGCGAGACGGATTGCGAAGCACACGTTATTGCATATCGTGCGGCCACTCCGAACTGAACACTCGTATCCCTTATAAAACACGACATGTCCGATTCATACATATTTATTGAGCCAGCCCCGCCTGGACTCTCTCCAAGAGGCCAGAAGCACCGATAGTGATGGGAGACATCATCGATAATAATATTTTTCTTTACCTTCGATATTATTATTAATACTGATATTAAACTTAAAGCTGTTTAGAAATAACTCTGTAAGTCTATGTTTATGTTATGATGAGTTGTTTCATTGCACCATGTGAAAATAGCTAACATTCAACAGACATTTTGCACATAAAACACTAATTGATGGTGAATTGAGAGTCAATAAAATTCAAGTTTATTAGATTGTTAAAAATAAAATTTATAAAAAGTAGTTCTTCAGCTGTGAATACCATTCGTTTTATGTTCGCTGTAAATTTTAGTAAAAATATCTGCTATTGATTTAATGAAGCTCTGGTCTTGATTTACGTTAGTTTTATTCTTTTGGAATTGTGTGTTTTTACCAGTAAAGTTCATAATTATAAAGACATTGCTTTACCTATTAACACCAAACTTTTCTTGCTTACTCGTACACAACAGAACGTATTCCGTAAGGTCGAGGTCGAGGCTCTTGTATGAGGTAAAAAAATAAGAATAACGATTTAAAATACATCGATAACTGGAATCATAATTACATTGCTAAGCTCATCACTAGTGTCACTAGAGCTTGCGAGAAGAATATCGAGTGGGCGCAGCAATTCTTCGTCTGGACATCACAAGTAGGTACTATCTCTTCCGGACGCTAGGTTTTAAATCAAGATGGATTTATGGCATAGCTTCCTATGGAAATAAAGACTATGTTTTTTTCACTGAAGACTGCATGAACAATAATTCGTATCTAGTTTGCGGGTAGATTCAGTTTTGTTGAATTTTTTTGAAAATTCATTGAAATGACATAGCATCCAATTAACATGTATTTTGTTTTAATGGTGCAGTTAGTTGATCTAGACAAAAGCAATATTAGCTTCGTTGCAGATAACTCAAAATATGTTTTTGTGTACTCTATCGAATGAGCACACATTTGAGAATTGCTCCTGCACATTTTCATAGCACGTTTTGGCAACTAGTGTTGCCAACACAACAATTCTTGCTGACCGCCACACCAAATTCGCCTCGATTTGCATCGTATACCTACTTCTACTAGTTTATAAGTGTTGGTTTTGAACACACAATTAGTTTTATAATGTAATCTCAAATTAAACCTGAAGATATATGAAATAATAACTAATGCGGGGATAGGAGTTGAATCTTGGGAGAGATTTATGTCTTGTAGTGAAGTGAAATAGAGAGAGATGACATATGACAAAAGATTCTATAAATCTCGATCCGATTTTTTTTATCTTATCCGAGCTGCATGACAACATTCAAAACTCACAGCACGGTGCCAGTAGTAAGAATAATTTTAATTCACTTTTAAATTAAAATCCAAGAAACTTCGAAAAACACGATAAGTTAGAATCTTCCTCAGAGAATAAGTCCGACATTGCAAGGAATCAAAGTGTAACAGCTGCTTATCATTTCGCGCAAAACGAACTAGAGGAAATCACTTTAGTAGAAATATATCTTAGGTTCTCTTTGGCAACGAGCTAGTTTCATTGCAAAGAGATTACTGGAGCTGTACACCAGACTTTCTTTGATGCATTATGGGTATACTTGTGTTGCAGTATATTGTGTAATTTAATGAAAAAATACAGATAATATGCTTTTTTTGGGTCAATTTCATGAAAGTAGTCATGGTTTTTTAATGACAATAACAGTGACGGATCGTATACTCTGTTAAACTTTGAACACAACATTTAACTACCTCTTTTGGTTTGCAAGCCCAGTAGGTGAGCCTAACGAACAGGTAGGTACTCAATATACCGTCCACCGTCCGTCCGTCCGTTTGACTGCCGGATCGGTCTCGTGGTCGCAAACGCGACTGCTGAGCGTGGGATGGTTCGATTCCCGGGTCGGGTAAAGTGTTATTGGGTTATTCCAATTAGGAATTTCTTAGTAACAGCCCGGAGTTTGGAAGTTGACGGTGTGATACCCCCGTGCCTCGGAAAGCACGTTAAGCACGTTAAGTTTGGTTCTGCGCCTGATCGCTCTCCGATCGTGTTGGATTGCCGTCCCATCGGACTATGAGAGTGAGGGTAGAAAGAGTGCACCTGTGTCTGCGCACACACTTGTGCACTATAATATCCCTCGCGCCGAAGCATCTAGTCTCCATTGAGATTGGCCGCCATGGCCGAAATACTAAACAGGACTATATATATACCATCCACTCAATCAAGGTGGGCTGTCCGATCAATACTCAAGTACAAGTACACATAAGACAGTCTCTAAATGGGCTAAAGACTAAGTTAATTAACGAGCGGCGCGCGGCGGAACCGCTAAGATATTGCCTCGATCTTACGCTGCGATGAAACTCACATAAGTACTCGTACATATTTGTCACTTGAACTACGTTTGTGTGTGTGTGTGTGTGTGTGTGCGCGGTACTTGATATTTGAGCTGTGTTTGTGTGTATCAGAGGTGAAGATGTGTGTGTGTGTATCCGGTGGGGGTGTGAGTGTGTGTAAACAATATTAATGTCAGGTTAGGTGTTTGGCCTGCAATTTGTATTAAATGTGTGTAATATACTGCAGTAAGATCAGGATTACCTAAGCTTTAATCAAATATCTTGAAGTAAATATGTAGGTACGTATCCAAAGTGCTTAAGTACTCTCAGGTAATAACAGTTTTCCATTATAAAGGACCAACTGCCTTAACAAGGAGCAAGTTGAAATATTTGTTTAATTAAATTGCTAAAAGTTTTGTTTGAGTCATAGTGCTTGCTACCTGGCTTGAATTGAAATTCGAAGAAAGGAGTAACTTATATTTTTTTGGTAATTGACTATTTTCAACTTATGAAGCTATGTTTAAAGACACAATTATTATAGCAAAGGGATATGACGAAAGTTTAGTCATTAACTCACTTTGGGATTACTATTCATGGTCTATTGTTATATGTAAGATTTTTTTTATATTGTATTCATATTCATTAAATTCGTATACGGCATTTTCTCACAAATATTAACAACAAACCGTACAATCAATCGATCAGCCATCATTGTCTGTATAACACAAATCGTTCATACTAAAGTCGTCTATTCCTGTCCGCGATGAACGTTTCATCGCATCTCACTAATATTAGCAATATCATCGACGGACAGACAGACAGTTTACGTGCATTAGTGTATTTGTTTATATATTATTAGGCTTATACAGTGGTGTTGCTTGTAGGAATAACTCATGCGTTGTATATTGTATGGAATGCGATTATTGATCTTAGGACCAGATTTTATAAGTTTTATATAATGTATGTAGGAATGATATGAAGGGAGTGAATGATAGCGTGACGGTTGACAGGGGAGAACGGTTGAAGAAAATTTGTTGCGCCGACCTCACGTAACATGGGACTCCCATCTTTGAGGAGTGGCTAGAGAGGCGCCAAGGCATCCTTACCTTCCGCCTGACGCAGGTCCTCACCAGACACGGTTGTTTCGGGAGGTTCCTGTTCCGCATAAGGCGGGAGGAAACGCCCGGGTGTCACCACTGTGTGGATCGCCCGGGGGGCACGGTGGAGCATACGGTTGAGGTCTGCCCGGCTTGGGCGGGGCACCGCCATGTCCTTGTGGAGGCGATCGGCGGCAGTGATCTCTCGCGTCCGGCCCTGGTCCAGGCCATGGAACGGAGCGAGAGGGCGTGGGAAGCCATCACCTCCTTCTGCGAAGCAATAATGCTCGCGAAGGAAGAGGCGGAACGCGTGAGGGAGAGGCAAATTTCGCGCCCTCACGCCCCTAGCCGGCGCAGGAGACGCCCTGGGCGTCGGGAATCGCAGGCCGATTCCCGGCCACAGTTGGCGCGGGCTTGCGGACGGTGAACAATGGGTAGCTCGCCGTCCGATAAGGACCAGGACAGGGTCGGCCCACTCAAAAAAAAAAAAGGCAAGAAGATGATGATTACTTTCATAATGTATTCTAAGGTATTTTTATATTCCATCGATGTAACTGAAAATTTATATAAATTATATCTCAAAGCATTTATTTCCATAAACCAATTACAGGCACTTTTGAATTTTTTAAGAGTCTGTCAGTCAGAAAGATGACGCTAGTTACCCATTCCAAATCGTAGTAGGTTCCTAATAATGCCTATACTAATTAATATGTACTTGAGAGAGTATACATCAATTAATGTACATATTAATATTCAGTTACAATGCCTATCTTGTAAAAGTTACGATGGAAACGTGGCTGCGGAACTTCAGGATCGAATACTGAAACTCGAGTCAGACAAAGAATTATTAGATGTTTCCCTTCGTGCATTAAAAGTTCGTATCGCAGTTAAAATATCAAAGTAATAACCGTAAATTCTATCAAAATCTTTCTCTCACTGAGATACTGTACCTATTTATGATACGAGTACTACACACATAACTTTTCGAGTTTGACAATATGAAAATAGACCTTATATTATTTAATATTACCAAATACACATATTTCTTTGTTTATTTATCCGGCGGTAACTCAACCGCTCCGTCAAATGTTTCCTTCGCCCATAGAGTTAGTAAATTGCATCGCTTGCTATTCTTTGAGCTTATCTACGAAACTAGGTGAGTAGGTAAGTGTTCCGCTGTTTATGATGATAGAGAGCTATTCCTGAAGAGGAATGGGCAATTCTTCTTCGCAAATGTCTTATGTTTTCCTGGTGTATCAACATATTTTTCGCTAACATTGTGTAAATATTTATTCATTGTAGAAAGGTACATGAATAGTTTCTTCAGGAATCATAGATTTTGTAAAAGCTGTTTTACTTTCTTAAGTTAATGGATAAAACAAGTTTTTGAACGAAGCTAGAATTTATAATAGGCACAGGTTTTCACAAGAGAAAACTGATTAAAATTACACCACTATGAAGCAGGTAAAATTCGTAAGTGATTCTCAAAAGTGTGACTAAAACAGACCTGTGATTTTTACTAAAAAGTGATGAACCATGTCAGCCAGACCTAAAAGCACTTTCATAGTGTCATTGACTGAAGCTTCACTAATACTAGCTTACAATGGAACAGTAATTACACAAATTATTCAGTAATCGGTTTGATCACAGAGCAGGAATTACCCACTAACTGTTGATGATATTACAGCGGGCTAATTTGATAAGCTTATAATTATAATATGAAATTGTTATGATGTGGCCAACGGATTCAAGTAGTGTATAGTGTTTACAAGTTTGAACCGTGATGTCTGAAATGTATGTAAGTAAGTATTTCCAAATCAGTCTTTTTTTTTTGTATTCTGTTAATAGCAAGTCAATGTCAAGTAAATGACCCTTCAACTAATTTTCAAATTCAATCAAGTGGACACACATGCCATAAATCCCAACTCAAAGATAAAAGATAAACCCGATAGCAGCTCGTCTCAAACTCATCAAACTTGTGCAACAGTTCTCGTTCCTATAAAGAGCCACCGACGAGAAAGGCTGCTCGTTGCGTGCTCGCGGAGCCACCGACGGGATTAGCATGGTCTCGTCGCGGTCTCAAAGGAAACTATTATTAAGTTTCTCGTCAAGATAAAGGGACGTTGACGTCATTTGCATTCAGTAAATAAGACTGTCCATGCGATATTGTAAGTCTTGCATATTAAGTTTTTCATCAGACTTGAAAGGCTAACTTTTTCCCATCTATGTTGGTGTTGCCTCAGTCGGCTGCCTGTCTACCCAGATGAGGCTAAATATCAGCATTGCACACATGTTTTGAATGAGGATCTGTCGTCTGCAGCCCAATTAAAGGCAAATACCGATCCCGTACAGTGAGTGGTTGTCGAATTTTTGGGCTTCCGAGTGGCCCTGACGAATGTCAATGGTACTCGTATAACAACTGAAGCCGAATAGGTTTTTTGGGGTGGAATGTTTGCAAATGCAGAGGGTATAAATACTAACCTTCTCCGAAAAAGTAATTAGGCGGTGAATAGGTATAAAGCATGATATTATGCTGTAAGGAAATTCAATAAAACCTCATTTGCCTTTTAAAACCCCGGCTTTAACATTACTTTTATCAATTCTTTATGAAATGAACAGAAAATTTAATTTTCCTTCCTTCGATGGTGTCCTTTCATCTCTAGATGTGATAACATGGAGTCGCTCATAATGAAGCCGGAATGTAATTAGTTAATGAGGCGGGTGTCTGATGTATTTACGAGCTCCTACACAACAATCTAATTACATATACATAATGTACAATATGGACATGCTTACTAGAACCAAATTTCTTTAGCTGCTTACAGCAACTTAAACAGTTCGTATTACCATCCTAAAAAACATAATAAACAATGATGACCCATGATAACCCTTGAAAGCTTACTAAATGTGTTATTGCTAAGAGTGGGGGGATCACATCCATATGGGAGGGGTTCTAGTTCGAACTTAATATCCGGTCCGACATCTCAGCCGTTGAGCTATTGCGCTAAGTGATATTCATTTAAAAACGAAATTGTGTCTTCTACCTCATAACATTTTTGTTAACTTCAAAGGACCAATTTTGGTCCATCCATCCATTAGACGGAGAGGACTGCCTTATGTCCGCTAGTATTAATAAACCAGCGTAATTATTATTTTATAGGCAATTTACTTTTACAGGTAACACCCACCCGGTTGATATTACCTTAATTGCTTCTTAAAACGCTGACGTGACGGGGGATGATTAGGTAGCCTATTCTAGTTAAGTTCACATAGCTTAATAGTACGTCTAATATCCTTTAAGAAAACTGTATTTTTTTCTTTAGCTTCTTGAACGTATTTAAATATAATATAGCTAGTCTTTCACGTCTTGAAACTTGAATAATTTAGCGAAGCCTTAACAGCAGTCTCGTAAAGTCGCGAGTATATGTGAAACAATTAATTACAAGAGACGTCGCGAGAACAAACAGGTAGTAACGCAACAAGTTCTTACTAGAGAAGTTAATTTTATACAAATACGTATAGAAGATAACCGTAAAATTACTGTAGAAGGATAACTAATGAAAAGAAAATGGTCTCTTTGTGAAAAATAATTAAAAGTTATGCTGAAGGTTATAATCGTTTAGGAGCACTTAAGAAAAGACATGTGATATCGATTGTTCGTCACCTGTTGGTGCCAATGAAGACAAATTACTTGATCGAGCTCAGAATAACGATAAAATAAAATTGAAAGCAGAACGTTGGATCACCCCTAACACATTTCCTTTAATAATATATCCAAGGGGGAAAATATCCTACGTAATCTTATTCAGATGGATGTTCAAGAGAGAAAGTAATAGTATAATAAATGTTGAATATATTCAAATTAAGTCTAACACAAAACTGAAAATCTTAATCACGCAAAAAATGCCCAACAAAAGGCGAATCCAAACTATCCACCATGATCACAATGCTACACTCATTATGCCATCTCACCGACACTAACTCGTTGTAAATTACACCTTATCACTATAACACTAGAATACATAATTAAAAAGCTGATATGTTTAATATAGGCCTCGGATTAGTATGACCGGCCGGTCGCGGCACATTATTTTCGGGGTATTTGTTTGGGCGGGCGGCGCGCGTGCGTTCGGTCCGGAGGGCGGGCGCCGACTGACGAAGGGCGGCGCGGGTGTCCCGAGCTATATAGGTTAACGATCACGTTTCCTTACAGCCGCGATAATGCTCAGCTTGATTTGTGATTGTGGACCGATTGAAGGTTAAGATCTGATGACCACGAGCTGAGGATCAAGAGTTATGAGGAGCAGGTTATTTGACGAAGTTTGTTGAGCTTTTCATTGTGTGGTTCGGTTAATCACTAGAAGTGGTCCTTTGACTCACAGAATTGTTTTATTCTATTCCCAAAATCTAAATTCTACTATGAATTTCGGAAACCTCTAATGACAATAATATCTGATAAATGAATTGTATGTTCATGTATGAATTCCATGGGATCAATTTTACATAATATGTTGAATTATACTAGTGAGTATACACACGTCTACCCATCTTACTATTTTCTACTTCAGTAATGTTTTCCAAGCTTGCAAGGAAAATTCCAATCTTTTCGAATAACTACAAGGAAATACTGAACAAATGTATCGACAGTTGGCAATATTGCGTCGCAGTGCAATTTACAAGTCAATTGAAATTGTCAGTGCAATGTGCAAGTGGTGAGAAACAACCAATAATGGACGAACACTGCTTTATTCATACCTGTCGCTTATTGAAACGTTCAGGGAAATATAGATGGAATTCTATTTATTGGTCCGTAACCCCTTTATTTTGAAGAAGAACATCGGATGCACGCACTTTGGAGTGCAGTCAACCGGACAGCAGTGGTAACACTTGCACTACAAAAATAACCCTTACCGGTAAGACATATAGGCGTTTTTAATGTCAAATTGTTATGACAGATGCGCGGTTGACTGTACATTAAAGTTACGCTCCCAGGATGGATAACGTATAAGATAAGATGATACTTAGCTTCGTCAGGTGCTACCTGCGTCAAACTCGTACTGACTACACTTTTGAATTGTCAAGGAGTCGGTCAGTCAGAAAGTTATAGCTAGTTGCCCATTTCAAAACGTAGTAGGTTCCTATGGACAAGAAAAGCCAGAATCTCCTTTCCTCACTCTTTTAAATCTAGGGTAGGGTGGTTCTCTGTGCTACTGACCTTCCTGGCTAGATAATCCTCTTATTAAAGCCTGAGCTATTTTCGTATTTAAAGGCCTGCTTAGCGTAGGATTAGTTTGATTACGAAACTAATCTGATAATCCAAACATGGTCACAATTAGAATCGTACACAATCATGAATGTAACGTGTCTCGTGAAAATTTAGGATAGAATTATGTTATTAGCTAACAACCTATTTACTATAAAACAATTCTATTTATAAACGCTATCGAACATTCACCGGCTATTCCGAGGTTCACCCGCAGATAAAGACGGTCTTGTTTGCCAACTTTGCCCAAGTATTTACCGACGTCTGTGGGCTTGCGGCTCCACTCGGTCCTACGGTACGCTTTCAAATGAAGTGGAAAATCTCCAATACATACCATTTGGGAAATTAATTGATGTTATTTCAAGTATTTCAGTTATTTAAAGCGGTAAATAGCCTCGTCTGCCATTAAATTACGCTGTCGTGTCAAGAGGGTGAGGAAAAAATACAGCATGGTATGTACTCACTTATACTTCTTTTGCTATTTTATGATTAACTACACATAAAAAGCGCAATATTTTAGTTTATTCTAAATTATCTCACACTATTAAATATAGTTCCGTAGAGCTATCAATAAATCTACCTTGTCTTTTCCCAACTGCGTTGGGTTCGGCTTCCAGTCAAACCGGATGCAGCTGAATACCAGTATTTTACGTGGAGCGACTGCCAATCTGACCTCCACAACCCAGTTACTGGGTAACACGATACCCCTAGGTAAGACTGGTTGCCAGAGTTTTGGGCTTCTGACTACCCGTTACATGCTTTCCGAGGCACGAAGGAGTCTCGGAATGTAAAAAACCCATCCAGGGAATGACCGCGGCAAGCGTTGCTTAACCTGATCGATCGACCCATGCGGCTGATATTAATTTGCCACGAGGCACTCCGAACAATGTAGGGCATAAAGAGCAATATAGAGCTATGTAGGGCTTTGTAGGGCTATGTAGAGCAGTGTAGAGCCTAATTAGTAATGCAATCGAGTACTGTAGAGCAAACATATCGGTTCATGATCTCTACTTTATTGAATTAGTGCAAATCATGTTTGAAGTGCTGAGTTTCATGTAGATTGGTTGTAAAGCGAAATTAGTGAAAATGATAATCGGATCGTATGCCGTCGGTGTATTGATAGCTGTGTTCAGCAGGGGACATATTAATATCATGATATGATATGTTTCGCGATATTTTTTAGATTCGTTTGCTGACCAAAATGCATGTTATGTGTCACAGCCTGGAACATCTAACAACATGTTTATTAATGTATGTTATGACAACATCATCAACATACACGAATACATTAACATGTTATGTTGTTGCAATTGTGTTGTTTTCTTGTTGTCGGTTTGTCCTGTTGTTTTAACCTATCTTGCAAAATGTCGATGTGCCTGACATTACTGCTAATACCCCTACGTCATTAGGTAAATAGTATTAAGGAATACCTAGCTAAGTTTAATAGTTACATACTATTAAAATAGAATGAAACTGTTTTACCTAACTAAAGCCCCAGTCCAAGTTTGAGTTAGTTCAAACAACTAATGTATACTGAATGAAGTGTTCCAGGAATTTCAATCTTCAACTTTTCGATAAAGGCTTAGTTTTAATTGTAACAAAAACAGTACAAACTTAATGCTTCTGTGTTCCAAGAAAAGTGCAGAAAGTTAAAATGAGTTGCAAATGTAGGTACCTGCTTTCTTTTTACACAACTGCGCGGCAGCAAAGACAGGGTTATGTATTTTACGCGTGTCTTTGTATGTGGGGTGCTTCGAACCCTCGAAGCACCCTAAAAGCTGTAATACATGAGGTGTCTATCGACTCTTCTCGTTCGTGCCATGCGGTAGGCTTTGTTTTTATAAAATCAAGATGGCGGATTTTCGACGTCAATAAGTAGTCTTAGTACCTAATTCTTTATCTCACTCAAACAATGTTTTACATTGGTCCTTTTCCCCACACCCGCCACCAGTACTCACCTCTGTACGTATTTTTCTGTTCGTTTCTTTTTATCTCTTTATAATTATGTTTATTTATTTAAGGATTACCAACGGGATACATTACAATAATAAAACTAGTTTAATATACATTATCCCGTAATGCACACTCAACTCAAGGTAACAACAGCTTACACATTATCGAGTACACATGCTGTGAATAAAATGTAGTAAATAATTAAGAATACATAAAAAGCAATATAATATATGTCTGTACATAAACGGTTAAATAAGTAAATAAACAACAAAAGGCTATCATATAAGGTTATGATTTAGTATAAAACATAAAGGGCTAAGTCCTCGGCATGTACGTGAACATACGTACGTATGTTCCAAAGGTTCGATTGTATTACAGCAAACTTGCCAGACGTCGTTATGGGCCGAAGCCTGAAATAAATCACGATACGTCTGAACTTTCCCCTCGAAGCCTTAATGTCTTCGGAGATACACGCCGCTAAATATGGAACCAGTGTGTTTGGGAGCTACTGAAGGATACTGTGAGCAGCTGGCACACTGGGAATTGAACTGACTGTATCTAGTTTTGGTATTTAAACCAGATGATGTTGAAAAGCGGAGTTGTGAATAAAGTGATTCGCGGTGCAAAGAATCATGTTTTTCTAAGATGGCGTTATAGTCAATAAATTCTATTTAATTGATATATTTTAAGATGTTATTAATAGTTTTGTTATACACAGTCATAAACTGGTATGTAAGCATTCCATGTTGATTGAAAAACGTTCAATTTATTTTTATAGTTGTTACTGCCGCCATATTGAGACTAACAAACATGCTTCCCAGAATTTAAAAGAGCGACTCTAATGGAATTTTCTTGGAAATAATATCATCTTTGCAACCTACATATAGATAAATTTTATTATCTCAGAGGCAAGATATTAAACTAGAAGGCATTTTCCTCGTAATAATTACTAGTAAAGGAAAATTGTTTTATTATATTGTAAAAACAAGGCGGAATAAGATATCATGGAAACCTTCACACTGACACTTACACAGACTTAATCAACACGTGAAACTATTGCAACTATGTCAGTTACAGCCAACGTAATCGATTAAATAATATTGCTGTCTCTGTCTGTTTCACTTTATATTGCTGTCTGTTTCACTTTATATTGCTGTCTGTTTCACTTTATTTTGCTGTCTGTTTCACTTTATATTGCTGTCTGTTTCACTTTATATTGCTGTCTGTTTCACTTTATATTGCTGTCTGTTTCACTTTATAAAATACCATTAACTAAAATACAGTACCTTTAAATAAAACTTTCAGTTCTTGATATTTCTTTAGCTTTCTTTTTTCTACTTTTCATAGAACATAAAACAAAACGTAATTACTGCATATGCCGACTCACTATACAAGCAAACCGTCACAAAGAATAAAAAGGTAGAAACCGCACAGTTAATGGAATGCTGGTTGTGGCCGCTGCCGCCACGCAGCCGCCACGCAGACGCACCGCAGCCGCGCGCCTCCGTTAATATTTACCGCCGGACCGCGCCTCAAAGGACCAGTGATGTGCGGTGAGTGTTAATGTGCGCTCGATAGCTGAATAACTATTCGTAGATTGTTTTGTGAATTAAAGTGCAATTAAATAGTTCTGAAAGTATTTCCCGAATGAAGCACTTATAATTACTGTAGTGGTGCGTATTAATGGTCCGTGCATTAACGGCAGTCATTTATAATTAAATTAAAATACAAGTGGACAAAGTGTTTACGTAGGGTTATAGTTTTGAAGCTGCCATTTAAATTAATGTGTATTTATAATATCAAAACCACACGGGTTTTTGACTATTACATTTAATACATTAAGGTAAAACTCATCGACACATACACAACACTACAAGACTGCAACTCGTAGACGTCTACGACCCTCGCCGTAGCTCTACGACCCTCCGTAGCGCGTATCGCGTAGCCTCGTAGCCCCACCCTCTACGCAGCGCTACGAACTCCAGCAAAGATTGTAATTTGTAACACAGAATATTCTAAAGGCTATAAATTTGCGCAAAATTAGATTTCAACGTTACAATTATGTGTACAGTTATTTGTATAACTTTGTTACAGAACTGAAAGATTCATTTGAGCCACAAATTGGTTTGTAGAAGCGGAGAGAAGCAAATAGACGCCTTTAAGGCTTATGATTGGCAAGGCGTTGTATTATTTTGGAGGCAGAGGCTTCGCTTTGAGGCATGTCGGCGAGCTAAACATTGAAATACAGAGATATTTTAGCTGCTTAGTTACATTAAGGCAGTCGAAATTAATATTGTATTGCAGAAACTATGAATATAAAATGAAATGAGACTGTTTTAAAGGGCTTATTATTTAGTATCACTTTAAATATTTACAGAGCTTTTGAAGCTACATCTTGCCACAGACACGATGCTTGTAAGCCCATATACATTGCTCTTCTGAAAGAACAATGTCTAAAGTTGGAAAAAAGAATTGTGACTCAAATATTCTGCGTAACTTTTTGAGTAGAAAGTGCCTCTCGAGGGAACATACATGGAACACAAACACTCGCTAAATATACTGGGAATATGTGGATATCATATATCAGAGATAAAACAACACGTTCTTGGTAATGTACAAACTTAAGTTGTAATAGTTTTATTAGTCTCAGGCTTTATAATAAGACCGTCTCATTGGTCTAGAGGTCAGATGCACTGACTGTGGACCTTAGGGTACATGATTCGATGTTCGGGTCGAGTCATGTGTTATGGCGTGTTTTCTAGTAAGAAATAATTAAGAAGCAGCCTGAAGTCTGAATTTGTGGTCCCTACTATATGAAAATCATAACAAAACCCTACTATCCCTACTATTGAAAACAGGGTATTTTTTTTTTTATTTTTACTTTATACAGAGTGGCAATGGGACATCGACGCGAAAATTGATAACATGGATGAATCCACACGTACATGATTCTGAAACCCCGTTGAAATTTTTCTTCGGTTATAAAAAAAAATCTGCTGTTTCATAGAAAAGTGCAATACCTACGCGGTCAAAAGCTATTATTATTATTTATTATTATTATTATTCTATCAAAGACTACTTAAATGATAAGAATAGTTGGTCGCTGTGATTAACTCAAGACAATGTTTATGTTCTTTCTCCAGCTTACGTACTGACAAGTTATATGAGTTTATATGATTGTTTATTTTATTTGACTTTTTAAGTCAGTTATTTTAATTTATTTTTGACAAAATCTACTCATCACACTGTTTTTTTATGAGTTGTATTGCAATATGTGGTTAGCTAGTGACCTCGACAATTGATCATATTATTTACTGTTATTAGTAATTAACTCTTTGTTTATTTATTTTACATCGATGGTCCTAGTTTATCATTTATAACTTCCAGTTACAACTATATGTAAGCGGGCACGCCCTTTATGTCTGGAGGCTTTTTTATTTAGATATTAAATTCTGTTTACGTTTAGTTTTTTTATTTCGGCCTGAGTATCGATGATTGATTGGTTGAGTTCTCGATGATTTTTTTTGGTATATTGGCGTGTGCTAGCTAACATATGGCTAATAATTTGAATTATGTTTTGTGTTGCGTAATGTAAATTATTTTGAATACTATTATATAGAATCTTTTTTTTGTTCTTCTAACTGAACAGACAGCTGTGTGCTGGGGAGTTTGTTGCGCCACTTCTTCTTCCCAGCTAATGCACTAGGAAGTGGTGAAGGGTGGGCGTTTTGGGGGACTGTCTTATGTAATTTTGACGTTCGAAAAGTGCTGATTCTCAGCCTAGTTTGAATAAATGACTTTTGAATTTTGAATTTTGGTCAAAATGTATGGAACGGAAAATTTAAAAAAAACAATCCATGGTAACAGTTTCCGCGTCGATGTCCCTGCCACCCTATATAAAACTCCCAATGGGAAGGCCAATACTAACGAATAGTTTCCAGTGAGCGGGTAATCTTAGAAGGTAACCAGATACGATACTCTCTTTTCTACTTGAGATCTCCTGAAGAGCTCTTGTTATAGGGCTCCGTCTGAGTTCGAAATAGTCGAGCAATACCATAATGAGGACAAAAAGTTCCCTTTTCATCACAGCTCTGTATAATGTTTTTTTTTATATAATCCTCTTCAATTACGCGTTAGAAAACACATTACATAAATATCGCAACTTTCATACAGACATTCAAATTGCAACTTCTATAAAATTGCATTGAGATCATTAACCACTATCCGATCAAATGCGTTCCTTATTTTTGCAACTGCATATCTATCAATAAAAATAAAATAAAATCGAAAAGCCATTCCTAGAGCACATTAGCAGCAGGACCGCACTATCAGACGGTCACGGCACGCCTACCGACGCGACTCGTGTGACGCATACATTGAATGTTGCCGTACTTGCCAGTACTGCCATACTAGCCAGCCACGCCAGTGCTGCCAGCATTGTAAACGACGCACCGGTTCGCGCCATCAAGAATGCACGTCTTACCACAACGCAATCAATTATTAACCTTAACACCTAGCATTTAAAATTCAATTTATATTGCATCTCCCTCAAGGTGCTATCTTAAGAATCTTTCATTAGAAAATCAACTGTAACGACAATCTATAAGGTTTGTTATCGAGTGTGTGGCTGGTAATAATCAACAGCTGAGAGGAAGGGAGTGAATCAATTTATCCGGGGAAGAGGGAATTATGAATGCTTGGGGGATTTCGTTAGTAAGATTCATTTTGTAAGAGTTGCTTCAGGACTGGCACCACTCACACAACGAATGGAATGCTCTCATGTACACTTACGAGCACTGACCCTGGTGGTCTAGACAAGATATAGGAACAACTAAATTAAGTAATTGTTAATACGTTTAAACGCGATACAAAAATCATTTCCTTTTTCGTAAATCAATCCAAATTTTTGTTGTGTGTTTTTTGGGTTTACTTCTTAAAACGTACTTCTTACTTCATTTCCTCAATATTGATACATCCTACTGGTCTACACAGCGAGGTGACCTTCCGAAGGGTGCGTGTAATACAAGGGTGTCGTAATGAGGTTAAAGTTGCGGTGTGTTGTACGCGATCACTAATTAAATGTTTGTTCAGAAATGTTCAATGGGAAATAAAGGCTACTTGGCATCAGCTACAACTAACTACTATGAAACAGATCTTACCCAGAGAGTATCTTATCCGTATCATGTTTTACACCAAAAGTAGCTAGCACTGTAACTGTATCACCTAACCTTCTTGTAACGCAGAAATATATTGAATCAGCATTCACAGCCCCTGAACCGTACTCCAATATTCAGACTTTCTCTAGACGTATGCAAACAACAGCTACATAAAGAAAAATCTTCAAAAATGGTCGCTAATTGGTTCAATTATAGCCGAAAGTCCCTCTCGAGTTGCTCACGGGTCTAGAGCTTGCCTAAACTTGATTATACTTGAGCACACTCTTCCTCACATAAAGCGTGTCCCTCCGGCGAGGGTCGAGGGAGGGTGCGTAACCAGATTAAGGGTCAGCTTTACTTTACGCGATCATTGGACGGTTTCTTTTCGTGTTGGCAAGTTTTTGGACGAGGAAAAAAGTTCGTGTTGTCATAATTATTATCATTTCTTATTATAGAGCTTTTACAGTTAACCTTTTTTCGCATGTAAAGATCGGGTTTTACAGTGAAAAATTATTTAGAGAGTACTTGAACTTCAAGGTGTAAAACACAAACTTCCTATAAAGCTTGTAATGAACGTCATTACATATATACGAAGTTTGTATAGGAAAATTCAATCAAATATATTCAATGGTTTATTCACTATAGCTAGTCAAAGATTGGCAAAACCCATAGTCGAACCATCACTACTATTTACTTTGTTTGAATAAATCGCTTTTTTTATTTCGATGCTACGATTTATTTGATAGTTTGAAAATACTCTTAGGCATTAGAATTACCAGTATTTTCATGTTGTTTTCTCCACATGGTATATTTTAAAGCTTATTGTTAAAGCTATCAGACGAAATAAAAGCCTGTCCCACATCACAACTCAATGTGAATTCCTCTAGTAATTAATTTAATAAGTTTGAAGCGTTCGCGTTAATGAAGCGCCGCCCTAACACTCACAAGGGTCGCTAGTTAAGTTTCGCGGGACGCAGACAGTTTTCATACCTCTTTATATTTAGGTTAAGACGAGTACGTCTGTAGTTCTGTCACCCACAACATAAGTACGGGGGAATACGAAGGTTCACTGTATACAAAACATATACACACACAGATGCACAAAGTGAAGATGAAGGTGAACTATTTGATAGACTTTCTCTCTTTTACCTAATCTGCGTTCGCAATTTCGTTTCCATACGTGTTTTTGTAAAATTAATTTTAATACCTACAAATAAAGTTCAGTTTACGCTGCAACGTCATAAGTTTTGCAATAGTACTAGTCCTTTTAAATGTACTTAATTTACTCCACCATAAAGTTTATATTCATATGACATCAATTGGAAACGAGGAAGTAGTTGAGTCGAAGGTCTTGAATAAACCTTCGACTCAACTCGGCTAAGGACACGGTAAAAATGAACATCTGACGATTTATGGACGGTGGCGGCAGCTGTGTAGTCATCAAACTTGCTTACATTTTTAATATACTATCCACAACGGGTTAGCATTTCCTACTGGAGGAATAGCCTAGCACTGTTGACCCACTCTTGGGCATATGGATTACATGCACAGTTCCAAAAGCCGAAAATACCGACACGGTAGCGATACCGTTCACATTAGTCAAACTAAACTCGGGACACATTAATACATTATTTATTTAAGCTATCATAACTTGTACTTCGTTGTTGTCTTGTCTGCAAGTTGTTCTTCTGCACTTGGTAACTGCACAGTCGAGTCGTAATTACCGTCTGACTCGGGCGTTTAGCTCGCTTCGAGATTGTGCGCAAGTTTCAGCAAATTATGTTACGACTTGTCCGTGTTTTACACTCGCAAATATGCTTGTGTCTTACTGAATTTGTTAACAGAGTAGACAGGGTTCATATTGTCATAGTATTGTTTAGTTAGGGCTACCTAAAAACTAAATTTTTTAAGAAAAAGCTTGTAGAAACCTTCATAGTTCTTCTAGAACATGTTTCATATAGGTACCTATGACGAAATTCCATTTATACTTTAATCCCCTATTAAACCACTCCAGGCGACGAATTTAAAAAAATACTTCCTTTGTGTTGACATTCGACTGTTACCTGACACCGCAGTTCTAGACCCTGATTTAGGCTGTGCGTTGTCTGCCAGTGAGTGAATAAATCATTTTATTGCAAAATTTTATTAAGTATAATAATTCAACGAAGTGAGAGAGCAAATTATATTTTCTCATTAACACTTTATAAACATCGCAGCTCATAAAACTTAAGTGAATGAATGTAAACATCGCATCGACGCAATAAAACACGTCGCATCGTCGCCATTGATCACGAAACGTCGAAACAACGAGGCGTTAACGGCTACTAAACGTTTGTCACCAACAGATTACTGTTTTTATGTAAAAATACTTCGTTCGTAAGAACTGGAGCTATGGAACGTTTAATCTGTTACTGCTTCAAGTCACGGATGAGCTCGCGTGTTTTAAACATTTAAAATAAAAGGATTATAATTATTTATTTTTAAGTTTGTATAGTAACTCTTGACACGCCCTTTAATAAAATAGTTAACAGACTTTGTTCTATTTATAACGATTTTTTAAGTAATGGTTCCTCAGAATGAAAGAGTTTTATTTAAACAGTTTAACACAGCTAAGCTCTCAAGAATTTTCTAAAATATTAGCGAAGTTTCAAGTTTAGGTTTAAGTAATAACATACTGTATCTAAGACCAGTTGACCATATCACATCAAATTGAGTTGCTTCTCGTTCAATCTTCCACGCGCGCACAATATCAATAGAAAACAATACGTTATTATTGAACGGCTGATATAAAAGTAATGGCTTGTCGGAACTTTCCAATCAGCTAGGCCGATGTTAGGCAACTCCGGCCAGGGAGGCAGTCTTTCGACTCAGTCGGTGGCACTCCTTCAGACTATTACAAACGTTTTCAATTCATTTAATTCTCTGGAGGGTTTCACGTAATATAACATGAAGGCGAAGCCGCGCCGTGGCGGTGTACTTGTTGTATTGTCATTAGTAAAGATTATAGTTGATTTAATACAAAATTTTCATGATGTTAGGTTTAATATTATTTACTGACAGCAGTTGGAATAAGTTTATAATAAACCGTGTCGACGTCTTAATAATTAGCCCGTATTGTCCCACTGCCTCCCTTTCCTTTTTCTACTCAACTCGATCCTGAACCAATATGTGCCAATCCCTCCTGTAAGCGTCAAGTTCGTCCCGCCACGACTTGTTTTAATAAAAAACGTGAGCAACTTCAAAATACGCTACGGATTTCCGGATAAATTATGTATACCTAGTACCTACCCTGTATGTAGACACTGCATTCAAACTCCATATGTTAATCGTCTTTTCAAATCAACGACAAATCAATTCCGCAGTTAAGCAAGTAAAATAATGCACTTGTAAACAACTAAAAATTCCGCTGAAAAACGCGTAAAATTATTCCCTCTGTTGTGTACGGGTGCAAATCTGGTAACAACATATTCCGTGATTCTAATTATTTTCTTCGAACCTACAAAGACATCCACACTATCCCCAGTTTCCCTAACACCTGTAAGCATACATCTACTCCTACCTTTGCCGTGCAGCTGCTGCCGGTTCTCGGTGCCCTTCAGGCTCTCCGCGGTGTGCAGCAGCTCGTCCAGCTGCGGTTTCTTCTGTTCCAGCTCGCGGAGTACACCCTGGAAGAGAGGAGAAGATAATAAGTGACCTGGTTTTTGAAGAGAAGAAGGCAAGGAAATGTCTTGTTTAGCAGATTGAGCCACTACGCTAATTTGCGGCTGTTATAAACGACCGATAAAGTATAATTGTGATTTGAATTTACAAAGAATTAGGTTGATAGTCAAATTGTTAAACAATTCGATCTTCCACTTAAGTAAAATTCATTCATTAACTGATAGACACAACCTAAACTGCTGGGTCCACGTAGAAGCGTGAAATGTAGCACAAGGGTTTCATACATATTGAAACTGAGCACTAAGTAAGGATTGTTGAAATTTCACCCTTAAAGGGGTTAAATAGAGGATGAAATGTCATTTTGCCGATGGGAAATCCTATCGGGCACAAGACTTATAAGAAAATAAATTAGAACATGGAAACCCTTACAATACATGAACTTAAAAAAAAGGGCTGTGTCGATGATATCAACGCATTAGTAGTTAACAAAATTCATGTTTTAATAATCAGTTTGTTTTAAAATAAGGACCAGTATTTCTTATTCCACTTCAACTTTTTCTTGTTTCAGTGGAGCGGAGACCTGCGAACTCCTCAACAATATGCATAACAAGCAAAGTTGTGAGTTTACCTGTGTGTGTCTGTATGTGTGGGGTAGTAGGGCTTACTGCGTTATAAGGACTTACACTTTTAACAACTTCGGTAACAATGTCAGAAATAGGCGTTATACTCGTAACTACGTGTTTTTTATAATAATTATATATTCGTTCTTTTTTTAAGTTCTTTTATAATATTTACCTACTTAGTGGGTTGTTTTTAACAACTTCGTCATTGCGTTTCAATTTTTAAATGATGAGGCTTATTAGTATTCGGCTTAGAAAAACACAAGAAATTATTTCTTCTAAGATTTGCTGTAGTTATAATTTACAATACGCACATGAATCCGAAAAGACAGAGGTGCGTGCCTTGCGTATCTTTTTGGTAATCCTTCTTAATTAATTAGTTATAAGTTGTTTGTACCCACTTGGAAATATCTATATACCATTAAAAATGGATATCCTTCTTATATTCGGTAGCGTCCTTTCAGGCACATTCACACCATCATCATTACAATTTGCAATTAGCTACAAGTGAATGACTAGTGATGTCCCATCACCGTGCACACGGCGCAGTGTATCGAGGCACGTGATTCTGACCGCAGTCGTTATTAACACACACAACGACACACTGTATGTTTGCTTTGGATGTGACTAAATCATGAACTAAACTCAGTCATTAGAAAGTCGTCAGTCTGTAAGAAAGGTCGAGACATTTTTTCCACAAAAAACATTATTATTAAGGTGTCACTGAATGAACCGTGAATTTCAGTAAATTTTCACAACTGAACATGAACAAAAAGTCTATTAATTTACTCTATCTCTTTTATATTAATTTAATATAAATTAAACCTGGTTAAGGCTGGTCTCTTAAACGACGATTTTTTTTTATTTTCATGTCACCCGTATTCGCCCAAGAACTTTGATGTCTTATAAATATTTATAATTATAAAGACTACGTTTTAATAATAGCGAAGATACGCGCTAGAAATCAAACTCGAAATGTCATTAATTCAAAATGGATTTAAATTAATCCCTTTTTGACCAACATAATCAGCCATTACATTAAGAAAGGTCGAGAATTGTTTCCACAAAATCAATTTTTACCACGCTGTCACTTCGAGAATTACATTAAATTTTCGCAGCCGCAAAGGGGACCCCGACACTACCTAAGTAGGTGCATTAGTAAGCGCCAAAGCTTCGGCAATTCTTTGCCAATGCTCTGCCTTCGAACGACATGAAAGAACCACTCACTGAAATTAAGTGTGCCCGTCTGTTGTGGGGATGTTTGGCAAATTCCATACTGACTGCATTCCTCAGTGTGCCACAAACCTGCTTCATGTATACATACACTAGTGACTCGCTCCTGCTTCGCACATGTCAAATGGCGACATGTCAAAACATCGAGATCTCTGTGCTATAATTAAGTTCAATATGAATTAATTACACACAACGTCCCGGTTCCCATCCATTTATCATTTATGTTTTTATTGAAAATGTGGCTGTGAAGTACTAGTACTCAGCTGCATCCAATAAGAGTGGAAGCCGCCCCGAAGTAAGTTGAGAAAATGCAGATGATGATGATGATGATGATGCGGGTGTTTCGACATAAGAACACTAATATAAAAGTGGAAGATGTAAGAAATATGTGTTTTTGGAAAAAAGTCTTTTATACCCACACATAAAGTTCACTTTACGTTACAAATTATTATTTTTTACTTTTTCTACATTCGTACAAAAATCAACTTAATTAATTAGCACTACCATAAAGTCTTAGAGTATATAACACTGGAGAAGCCTTACGATCACTTCCCCTCTGTAAAAGTACAAGAACAAATGTTCTAGTACGTTCATAAAAACTACTTTCAAATCGATTCTAACGCACTTCGTAAATCGTTTTAAAGGCGCGCGGAGCTCCGTGAAAATGTCTATTTGTGCTGTTAAATGGTGTAAAAAGCGTTCAAATACGTCAAATTTACTTAAAGAACTGAATAACTTTCCATATGCAATTTTTTTTTCTAAGATTTAGTCATATTTTTATTGAAATTTAAAATCCTAACCTCATAATACAATTCGATTTTTCATTCGATTCAACCATGATTCAATATAAAACGTAGCATGAATCGAGTATTTTCCTCACGTTGCTACTGTGACGTCACCGAATCTCGCTACATCTCGTTTCGGTTCGTAAAGATCAAAATACTTTTCTTTTGCATTACGAAAATATACGTCAAATCAGCAAAACTTACACGCACTTGACATGCGATTATGTCCTCTAGTAAAAATGTTAACGAGACTACCGTAGTGTTGAAGTCATGTTTAAAACCAAAATTGACATGACATGTCAATAATTTCCTAGTAAAAATTACTTAGTAATAATTTTTGTTTATTTGTTTTTAATGTTCAATGTTTTATAATTTGTTTATGTCCATTGAAGTGGTTGTACATAAAAAAAAAAAAATATTGAACTGGACCAAATTTTTTATTGAGATTACTTACTTATTACACATTTAGTTACTTTTATTTAATTGAAGTTTTTTTATCTTCTTATTAAAATGTAACTATTTTATGCAATAGCTGTTTTATTTCATGGATTCAAGCTAAATTCCGAATGAATATCGATATCGATAAAATACAAATTAATGGTAAGGACTTCTCTTTCCGCTACCGCGTCCCCCGCAAAAAGTGACAGACAGTTTTGTTCGGAATATTGTGCTTATGGCTTCTCCAGTGTTATATACTCTAAGCATAAAGTAAATATTTATTTAAGTGGAAATAACATCAATTGGAAACAGGGATTTGAATATGGAATATGCACCTACGAGGTTTTGCTAAGCTATTTGTCCGCACATATTCATGAATCCTTAAAATTCATAGTGTTCGAATAGTTCACGTGTAGCGACTTCCGGGGATATTCAACATGGCGGCGGATCAGTTTTGAAAATATTGGCGGAAATACATTTTGTAGCAGGCGGGCACAAAGAACAGCGGCACTTCCGTTTATTTCCTTTTTTATTCGGTGTAGCTGCAAAAATACCGGTGGGTAGCCCGAAAGGTAGGTTTATGTTATACTCGTACATTTTTATACAAAACACACTATAGGATAGATTCGAAAATAAATTTGAGAAAGAAACTAAAAAATTTACTATTATTTCCCACAAAAAAGGTTCACTGATATAATTTCCTTCAATGTCTTGGCGTCTCTCTACATTTCTTGTTTCTGAACACAGTCCAAATATTTTTCTCGCATGATATTCGCAGGTAGATAGAAGACAATCTTATCAATATGTATTACCACGTTGTGTAGCGCACACACCTCGTTCATATCCCGGGCATTCCCGGGACATCCGCGCAGTCCCGGCGGGAATGTAGCGGGATCACAAATTCATACGTTCACGGTATTTCAAAACGAGTCTAAAAGCAATGTTATTTAATAACCTAAGCAACGCCACAATCAGGCTCTAAAGTATTTGTGATCGCAGTGTATATGTTACCGGCCAAACCCGATTTTAGGATGAACTAGTTTCGCCTAGGCCAAACCAGTTCTCCCTACACGCGATAGGACAAACCAGTACAGCCTAGGCCAAACTCGTTCATCCTGTTACGGATAGGATAAACCAGTTTAGCCTAGGTCGAATCGCTTTATCCTAGTTGGAATATACATGCTTTAGGATAAACTGGTACGTCCTAGTCTGAACTAATTTCACTTAGTTTATATCTTCTATAAGCTTTTCAAAGTCAACTGAATAAAGGAATAGAATTAAAATAGTCAATATGATTTATTAAAGTTATTAACTATATTAACTAATCAGTAATTTCACATCTATCACTAGATCAACTTGTAATACATCTACAGAAATCACCTTATCTACAATTTGCTTATTTACTTATTTTTTCAAGTTTTACTTTGGGAATTGCAGAGTACTTTGTTTTTCTTACAATTGCATTTGTTTGTTGTACAGTTTTTCATGCAACTGCATTTCACGAAGGCTTGCCCTGATCCAACAGAATGTTTCTTGGCTGCAGTCCTTAAAGATATTTCAATATCCTGGTTAATATCTCCCACATCTAAAAACTTCTGAATGCAGACTACTACTACTCCGCAATTCTAAGTGCCACCAGAGTAAACCTTGAAAAAATAAGCAAATTGTAGATAAGGTGATTTCTGTAGATGAATACAAGTTGATCTAGTGATAGATGTGAAATTACTGATTAGTTAATAAATAACTTAAATAAATCATATTGACTATTTTAATTCTATTCCTTTATTCAGTTGACTTTGAAAAGCTTATAGACGATATAAACTAAGTGAAATTAGTTCAGACCAGGACGTACCAGTTTATCCTAAAGCATGTATATTCCCACTAGGATAAAGCGATTCGACCTAGACTAAACTGGTTTATCCTATCGGTAACAGGATGAACGAGTTTGGCCTAGGCTGTACTGGTTTGTCCTATCGCGTGTAGGGAGAACTGGTTTGGCCTAGGCGAAACTAGTTCATCCTAAAATCGGGTTTGGCCGGTAACATATACATAAGTACAAGAGTAGAGCTATCAGACAGCTTTGGGGTTCAGAACTCTCCATAAAATGAAACGTTTTCTAGTAAAATAAAACATTCTCGTTCGTATGTATGTCTCATAAGCTTAATTTCTTTTCAATCGATTGATCACCAATTACAAAGTCATTACTTATTACCAAACAAACTTCATTCACAATGTCAGACAACTTTTAAATAAAATAGTGACACAATAGGAGTGCTATGTTCCATTTAAATAAAATTTATTTGAAACCCAATGAGCTTTGTTTTGTGTTCCTATCGATCATTTAGACTGTAATTAGTTGATTATGATAAATCATTTATAGCAAACGAAGCATCTAACTTGAATGCCCATCTTATAAGTTAACTAGCGCCCGCCCCTGCTGCGTACGGTTAACTAACGCCCGCCCCTGCTGCGTACGGTTAACTAGCGCCCGCCCCTGCTGCGTACAGTTAACTAGCACCCGCCCCTGCTGCGTACGGTTAACTAGCGCCCGCCCCTGCTGCGTACGGTTAACTAGCGCCCACCCCTGCTGCATACGGTTAACTAGCGCCCGCCCCTGCTGCGTACGGTTAACTAGCGCCCGCCCCTGCTGCGTACGGTTAACTAGCGCCCGCCCCTGCTGCGTACGGTTTGTACGACTTGGCAAATCATCGAGATCTCATTATTTCATTTATTATAAATGTATTACATATTAACATAAATCTACCGGATTGTTTTTTCTAAATTATGGTCAAAATCCATTGTGGTGTTTAGAAGAACTGATTGGTCACACGCGCAGACACGTAAAGTGGCTATATTATGTACTTTGTACAGATGCTTGCTACTAGGTACTTGGTAATTTACTGAATTCCGACTAAATCCAATATATATACATACTCGTATACGAGATAACTCCTAGGTAAAGTTCTCGTATTTTGACATCCAAATCTTTTGAACTTAATGTAAAAAACGTAGCACTGAATGTGGCAACATTCAACTTTCCTAAACCAAAATTACCCTGATCTCATTGACTGTACCCTTTACCCACGCTGCGGTAACCTTAGATCTAATCTAACCTAAACCGATTTATTTATTTTCTCGCCGAAGCAAGAAAAGTTAAAAGCTAAGGTTTCCTTCCGGTAAAAGTTGCTGAAGTAAATTTGAGCGGAGACTGTACTTTGGTTTAAGTTGAGCACAAGTTTTAAGAGCAGTGAATAGTTGCTTAACAACCGTACTTGCTTGCTTTACGAAATACATTAGATCATGTTACATTCTTTACTTGGTTACAGGTTGCTGGAATTTAAAGACCCGTAAAAAGTATTCTCATAGAAAGAATCCGTGATTATTTCTAGAAAGTTGTTTTTTTTATGGTAGGCTGGCTTTTGAACTTTATTTCAGCTGAAGGGGTCGACGATGGAGCTCGCCTAGAAATAACCTATTCACTCTCTACTTAAAGACCCGGGTTATAGCTATCAGGAAACACACACTCCGACAGGGAATTACACTCCTTAGCACACAGTTAGAAAGTGTTCCCAAAACGATGAGAAAAGATAGGTAAAGAAAAATCGGGCCTAGACTAAGAAAACATTGGCGTCTAACCAGACGTGACTGAATTTCAGCACCCATTTATAAAAAATGTACTGATACAGTATGACATCACAAACTCAGCTCCAGGTGATTTACACTTTTGAGCTCCTAATTTCTCGTAACGACTGTCGTAAGTATTCACATGACAGATAGTTAATTGATTCAGGCGTGATTTTGCGGAAATCCATTATAAAATACAATAGATGACGTATATTTAGTAACCTAATCCGCTTAACCGTAAATTTCGTCGATTTCTTACAGGGTTCTTTATGACTCCTTAAGAACGGTTAAGCGGATAAGGTTACTAAATATACGTCATCTATTGTATTTTATTCACATGACAATCAAGTAAAGTAGCAATTTAGTAAATACTTATGAGTCCTTGGAATCGTTAACTCGTCATTTCATAAACCTACTCGTACAAAGTTAAAGTGTCTTAAACCGAAATTATCTAGATTTCAACTATAAGTTTTCGGATGAAAGGTACCGCAAGCACTTTAAGTTTCGACAACTTGATTTTATTGTAATTACAGCTAGTAATTAGCACTTTTATGCTATGTACAATTCTAGATTTTGAATCAATCTAGCAGGTTTCACTCACAAAAGAACTGTCACTAAATGTGTTCTGGGATAAGGGCAGGAGAATGGTGCTGTTGCATAGGTTTGTCTTGTAATAGTTCATGTTTCAAACCTAACAAACCTGACTTTCTAAACACAGTTTATATTAGTAAACACGGTTTAAGAAGTCAAGTTGTTGGGTTGAAAACCTGATTGAGTTTGCAAAGCGTTATATCTCTTAAAACGGTCTTCTATTTTTAGTATATTTTTTTTCTTGTTGACTTCACGTATTCGATAACAACCTTTAAGTACCGTGTAATCAGGAGTAGCAAAACAGCCTCACCTACTCCTACCCCATTATTTTCTTGCACTTCTACAATCATCTCAAACCAGCATCATTCCACAGATAAGTCAGAAATTTTGAATCATATGAGTTCCAGTGAAGATATTATGAATAAGTTGACACAACAGTTGAGCGAGAAGTTATAACAACATGTGCCCCGACACACTCGAACATGTCGCCCAAGTTCAGTCGTATCTGTCGTATCGTGAGTAACTTCACAATGAGAGATATACTCCGGTTCCATTGCTTTTAAATGATATTTCAAAATCCGTGAATGCGTGGGAGATCTTGACGTGGTGGGAATTATCTTACAATTTGAGAAGACTGAGTAAAATAATAAGGAATGCTTAGAATGTTAAATATTGAGAAACTGAACTAACAGTTTCGACACTACCTGATTTCAAGATTAAGGAAAGTCAACAATTATTGGTGGATTTGGTTTCCTCTAAAACGAGCAATTAGCAAAATTTTAGGAACTCATTTAATTATTCATTTTCCTTAACAATTAAAGCTTAAAGTATAACCCATACGTCCGCACCCCTTAACGGCGGGGGCTCGAGTGCCGCTGCCGGCCGGCGCATGCCCCCCTCCACCCGCGACACCCCTTATTGATCCCCTCCCCGCCGCTCCACTGAGTAACAACTAACCAACTTAATAAGAACTACTTCCCCCCTTGGGTCGAGTGCTTCACAAGACGATTTAGGATAATTGCGTTACATATTAAGAGCTCAAATTACACTGGCAGATGGGCCCAGGTAATATTAGCATTTTTATATCCAGAGCCGAGGCGGCTCCTCCAAGGCTTCTATCTTAATAATTTGCACAAATATTGACATTATTAAAACTTGGTCATTTGGTCGTATTTTGGTGAAAATGATGATGTTACAGTGGGATGTAGCAACAACAGCGGGTTGCTTGTTTGTTTGTGTTTGTTTCTGATGCGCGGCGGTGCGGCGTGTTCGCTAGTGTTGTTTGTTTCTCATTCCGTGAGCAAAATAGTTGATGAGTGCTGTTACTAAATAAACTGCTAGTTCATCTCACTGTTAGTTCCGCTTGTTTCATTACCCGGATTGGTGAGGTCTGAATTCGGGGAATACGTCAACTTTGCTGTTCCTACCCTAGTTTTGCGTACCTATTTGGTTATAATTACCATCATTTATAATTATCTGTATACTGAGAACCCTCTTGGTTAGTCGGAGATAGCAAGACAGGTATTGTCCTTGTGTGAAAATTTTGCTAGAACAGATTTATAATCCTCCTTCTAGCAACCATTGTCAATTACAATAGGCAGAATACCTTCAAAACTGAAACTTAAATAAAATGAAGTAAAGCACGCCAACACTACGCGGCGTATGGCACAGCCGTCGTATTGTGTCATACGGTCCGGCGTAGTGAACACATGTTACAATACGGATTACGTGGCGTATTGGCATGTTTGACGGCCCGTAACGACCATGCGGTGCTGTATCATTAACTGGAATTAGTACAGAGTACACGTTAACACAATAAAGGTACTGCTAGATTAGATATATTTAAATTCATGATCAGTGTAAAACATTGGCAGCACTTTAACCAGTTTCCGTGAGGTAAGGTAGCAAAAATCACCAAGCTTTGCAAATGGATTGGTGATAGCAATGTCGAAGTGTGGTTGGTTTTTCTAGTGAAGCTAGGAAAACGACCGTATTCTAGAATAAGTATAGGTATTCATAAAATATTCCTATTACAAAAGTAAATAAAAGGTCTGATTTAATTTATGTTATTATCTTTTGAAGTCTTCGTGGTGTAAGCGAGTTCATAAATTACTCAGAGGATCCTAATGGGCCATTCGGTGGATTACTGCAAAACTGTGCTTATTCACAGTTACTGTTATGGTACTATAAATATTTGTCATGACTTCTCTTTGAAGGGGCAGGGAATAGGCAGTAGAGTAGCTATACGCAATGCACACTGTATTGACGATGGTTTTCAATCTCATGAAATCCTAATATTCTAGATATTTGGATTTCTTCATACAAAATAAAATTCAATCTCTGGACTTACAGTCGAGCCTGTGACTAAATTATCAAAGCAGTATCGAGTACCTAAATAAGTTAGTAACCAAAGTTTGTATTAACTAATGATCAATTAGGTACTTACTAGTACCGGTAGTAGCAATTAATTAGCTCGGGATCGTGACCTGAATTGTAGCTCAACAGACCACACTGGTCCTTGGATACTTACTTATTCAGCAAATGCAATAAAGATTTGTAGTTAAAAAAATATCCGTACTATAATGTAAGTACCTAACTTGCAAGTTATAGAAATGGCAGAAAACAGAGGTACCCAAGGGCTATTCTCAATTTATGAGGTGATAGATTTTAAGTAGGTAAGTATACAACGTAGGGCCCAAAAAGTGTTCCGTAGAGAATAGTACCGTGACCATGTAACGATGACTCCTATTTAGTTTCGAAGAATCGCGCCTTAGCTCTATAAAACCTTCATGAAAGATGTTATCTAGTCAGATGACAATCTATATACTTAATAATATATACAAATAAAATGCTGTTCGTCGGTAACCGCTTAATTTGAGAACATCTGGACTGATTTGGTAATTTTTTGGCTTAAAATGTTTTTTTAGTCCGAATTAGGTTTTTATGGAAATAAAATTTGGATAAGTTATATGGAAAATTTTCAATTTTCGGGAAAATTTAACGTCCGTTTTTCTATGGAATTTGTATGAACTCCACACACTCATATTAAAATTTTGACAGGACAACGTCTGTCAGGTAAGCTAGTTACTATTAAAAGTAAGTTTAGAAACGTTACTTTCACCATATTAGAGTAGCATTTACTCCTCGTTTTATCGGTATCTACTAAAAACTACTGTTAGAAATGTCGCCCCCATGTTTGCATTGCAACTTTGCCAGAATAGTGACCATTAACAGTCCAAGAATCGGTGTTCAAACCAGTGTAACTGTGCATCCTGCAGCTGGCCGGCTGCCAGCAGTCATTTGCTCAGGGAGACTAGTCATTCTTCCAATAAAAAATGCATTTTGTTTGGTCTGGATAAAAGTTTAACAACGAATTATACTAAAGCCCTTTACGAATGAAAGAGAAAGAAAAAGTGCCAGTAAATGGTTTAATTGTAATATGTGCTTTGAGTTTGAGTTCAAGAGGGTTAATACTTATCAACCCTAAACTCAAAGCATTTATTTCAAACAAACCAATTAGGTACAAGTACTTTTGAATTGTCAAGGAGTCGGTCAGTCAGAAAGATGAAGTTGCCCATTCCAAAGCGTAGTAGGTTCCTATGGAGTAGGACGGGTAAGAAACTTCACGGTCACTTTTTTAAAAGTAAGGCCCTTTTCTGATTTGTCGGCGCAGCAGCGGTGCGACATCAACACACTCGGTATACGCGGTACCGAAAGCTTACCGAGCGCTTATATTTCAATTGAGCGTTTCTGATTAGCTCGGTATGTGCGGGAGTGGGGCGGTACAGATTCAGTATACCGCGTCTCGACATTGCATGTCCAGTGGCCGCGGCCCTTTTCTGATTTGTCGGCGCAGCAGCGGTGCGACATCAGCATGCTCGGTATATGCGGTACCGAAAGCTTACCGAGCGCCTATATTTCAATGGAGCGTTCCTGATTAGCTCGGTATGTGCGGGAGCGAGGCGGTACTGATTTGACATACCGCGTCTCGACATGCATGTCCAGTGGCCGCTCTGCATCCAGCCGAGTAGGATAGGATGGAGTAGGATGCGCGACCTGGGGTTGGGTTTAGAATTGTGCCTGTTCGCTAGAAAGAATGTGACTTTTTTTTTTTGGAAATGCATTTTTTTATTTTTTTTTATGCGCAACTATGTATTGACTTCACTGTACTTTATGGACCGTGTATGAGAAGCTTCTAATTTTTGCATAAAGATGTCTTCATGTAGAACGCTTTTGCAAAATATCATCACAACTAGCAAACGCCTAGCTTTCGATAAACAAAAAAAAAAAAAAACTACTTATAAGTAGTGATGAAAAAGCGAGCCTAGCAAGCTTGAGACTTGGGAACCCTGGCTCGGACAGTCTTTGTTTGCTCGCTCGCTCACTGAAACCCGCCATCCACTTCACACCTAGCCTGTCTGAGACGGGGTGCCTCAAGTCCCGACACATCTCAAATTAGTAAAAAGGCAATGAGAACTTAGTATGCAAGGGCGTGCAAGGAAGCTCGGGATTTGGGGTACCCCGACTCGGACAGGTTAGGTTCGAAGGGGATGACGGGGACTCAAGTGACCAAGCAAAGCGCGCATATGAGACCCCGTCATTTCCTTCGTGTTAGGTTCCTTTAAACCCTGCAGACAGAAATAGGAGCCCCGCCAAGCGGGGCTCTGTCGACCACGCCTTACTTCAAAAATGTTAAATTTACCATAAAACATTTTTTTTTAATTTTACCTTGACCTTCGAGACATTTGACATTGACCTGGTAAATGTGTCTTCTGTGAACTGGTGGGTGGGCTTTTCTCCCTTCTACCTCCCTCTAAATTTAATTTATCAAACTGTTTATATGAGAATTATGTAATATTAAAAATCGTTTAAAAAAAATTTTGTATCTCCGGGGGGTCGACAGTTAAGGTACACACGGCTACACATCAAGCTATACATTTCCAATTTACGCTGATCTTGTATTGTATAGGATTTCCGTACAATGCGAGGTCAGCTTATACTGGTAATGTATAGCTAGATGTGCAGCCGTGCGTACCATTCCGTAGCAGGCGGCAGCAGTAGGCGACGTGTCGCCGCGTATGGTTTCTATGTATTTCTATGAAACCGACGTGTCGCTAGCTACGGGAGGTATTGTGCCAGCTGCAGCCGCCTGCGGTCGGCTACGACCCTTTAAAATTACTATTGACTAGTTTCTGCCCGCGACTTCGTCCGTGTGAAATTTCGGCCCCCGACCGACCGCGTCGCATACCGTCGCCCGCTCGCACTATTACTTCGTTTTCGCTTAACGTTCTTTCTGACTTTTTTACTTTTTGCTCGGCTCCTAAGAGTCCTAGCGATGTTACATAGCCTATAACCTGCCTCAAGAATTGGGCTTTCCTATGCAAAAATATTTTTTCAAATCCTTTTGGTAGTTCCGGAGATTATAGCTCCCTACGTACAAACTTACAAACAAACGAACAAATTTTACCTCTTCAATATTAGTATAAATAATATAAATATATGGATGACGCTTCTAACGTTTTCTTTTTTTACGTAAACGAATATAAATGTAACAAGCTAAAGTATCTTCATCACTCGAACTCGAAGGCGACATTATTTCGCGACGGCCGCGGCACAAGCGGCTCTGCATAATTCTTTACCGACATGTGCGTAGGTGCAGGCGACGCGGTATGTTTTCGGCATCCGAGCATGCTGATGTCGCATCGCTGCTGTGCCGACAAATCAGAAAAGGGCCAAAATATTGGTGACATCTTTTATGTTGAAATTATACATGTGAGAACAATGTAGAAAGATGTGCACGTTAAAAGCGTCTGTAATAAAAATATCGAAAAGCTTCCCATTAATCTATGGGAGCATTTTGCTACTATTCTGCACGGTAAAGCGGAGATACATTGGCTATAATAAGTCATTAGTGTAAACTGTAGATAACATGTGGTGAGACGTCTCCAGCATACCGTGGCCACGGCCATACTGCCGGTTGTGGAGTACGGTGCGACGTGCCCGGTAGCACGTGGCGTGCCGGCTGGGCACCGTTGCCTAGCAACGCGGCCGTATATTAGGGGTGGGGGGAGAGAGAGATGTGAAGCGTATCGATAGAGGAAGTGTCGATAGTTTTTTTATCGATGAAATATTTTTTATTAGACCGGTAAATTATGTTTTTGCGCCATTTTTTTAAACTAGTTTCGACGCTACTAATAACCTAGATTTTGTTGGAAATGAATGACTGAGTGTTGAAGCTGAATAAACAATGTGTAACTGAATTAATGCATATTATGAAAGTAGTTTGTTCAGAATCACTCATTGAATCGATTTCTGACATTTTTAATATATGTAATTTTTTATCCCAATAACAATTAACATAACATAACATAACATCACGCTTGTAATCCTCGAAGGGTCAGGCAGAGGTGTACCTATAGTACACCCACATTTCGCCAAAAATAATTTAATCTACGTACTACATTACAGTCACACTTCCACTGTACAGTCAAAATAAACCAATTTGATAATTTGTGTATTCATGATATTATTACCAAAATTTTACGTAAATTGATTCATTACTTTTGCCAGACATCAACATAATACAGCAACAAGTCGTATGTCAAGTCGTGTCATATTTAAATGAGATTGTTTATAATTCCAACATACGGTTATGAGTGTTATTCTTATTATCATAAGTGGCCCTACTGTTCAAGCACCGGAATCTGTTTACAGACGCAATAGGATCGACGCGCCAGCGTTTTTTGTGAGCGGAGTTAGCCCGGGTCAAATTACATTGCGATAAACCGCGCGACGCGGTCCTTGAAGGAATTTGCGCGCGTATTTTTTGCGGGACAGTCGGGTTAAATATTTACCCAATCTTGCGGATATTAACAAATGGATCAGTAGAAGACAACGATATCTATTGCTATCGCTATGAATTTCGTTCATGCAAGGAATACTCGCCCTGTATTAAATTTAAATTCACCTATCGACACGTTCCCATCACTAGTTCTCGCGCATGCGTACTGTGAAATACTAAGTCTATATAAACGGCGCAATGAGGGTGAACGAGGCAGTCGGGCTTCAGTAAGCGAAGACGACACACACGACTGTAAAGAGCGTACTTTCAGGTAAAGAAAATATAACAATATACAATACGAATAGTTTCAGGCATCGTTTAGCACTAATTTAATCTGTTTCCACGAATCATGGTGAAAATGACAGTTCTTAAACAAATAAAATACGTATGAATTTTATTTGATGCTACGTAGGTGTGCTCAAATTGACGCTGGAGGCGTTTTTAATTTGGTTTTAATTGTGAAGCTGAAAGCTTTACTGTTTCTGTAATGAGGGTTACAGGCGGAAGCGCATATTTATTGCTATGTTACAATGTGGTAGGGTAAATACACTCATGCAGACTGAGGATCTGCCGGACTGAGTTTTGAAAGAAGAATACTAAGATTGAGATATTTTTTTTTACCTCCAAGTACCTACGCCGCTTTCAAAATCATCATATACCTACTGTCAACAGTGTATATTCTACACGATGGACTAAATCGTTTCGTTCATTCCTTCTTTAGGTCTACAAAGATATAGATTTCAAAGTAACCAACTGAAAGAGCACTACACATCGATCACAAACGGTCGCAATTTGTAGGTTTGCGGTAACCCTTATCTGAATAAGTAATGTGTGGCGGGTCAGGGTCAGGGGCGTGACGTCACGCGACGCGCAGATGCTGCGGTGATTACAGGAGATGTGATAAAGACCTGCCATGTTACTTAAGGGAGTGTTTAATTTGTTATGAGCAAGCTTATGAGATAAGTATATTAATTTGTTAAGCACCTTAAGATAATTAGGGTTCCGAACCCAAAGGATGCGAAAGGAACCCTTTTACTTAGGCTCCGCTGTCTGTCCGTGCGTCTGTCACTGGGCTGTATCTCTTTTTACTTGCTCAACTCATTATATTTTTTCGACTACGTCATTGCCAACGTTTTGAATGAAGCCCGCTATGTGGCATGCGCCCGCTATGTGACATGAGCCCGCTATGTGACATGAACCCGCTATGTGGCATGCGCCCGCTATGTGACATGAGCCCGCTATGTGGCATGCGCCCGCTATGTGACATGAGCCCGCTATGTGACATGAGCCCGCTATGTGACATGAGCCCGCTATGTGGCATGCGCCCGCTATGTGACATGAGCCCGCTATGTGGCATGCGCCCGCTATATGGCATGCGCCCGCTATGTGGCATGCGCCCGCTATATGGCATGCGCCCGCTATGTGGCATGAGCCCGCTATGTGACATGAGCCCGCTATGTGGCATGCGCCCGCTATGTGACATGAGCCCGCTATGTGGCATGCGCCCGCTATGTGACATGAGCCCGCTATGTGACATGAGCCCGCTATGTGACATGAGCCCGCTATGTGGCATGCGCCCGCTATGTGACATGAGCCCGCTATGTGGCATGCGCCCGCTATGTGACATGAGCCCGCTATGTGACATGAGCCTGCTATGTGGCATGCGCCCGCTATGTGACATGAGCCCGCTATGTGGCATGCGCCCGCTATGTGGCATGCGCCCGCTATGTGGCATGCGCCCGCTATGTGGCATGCGCCCACTATGAGACATGCGCCCGCTATGTGGCATGCGCCCGCTATGTGACATGAGCCCGCTATGTGACATGAGCCCGCTATGTGGCATGCGCCCGCTATGTGGCATGCGCCCGCTATATGGCATGCGCCCACTATGAGACATGCGCCGACGATGTGACATGCGCCGGCGATGTGACATGCGCCAGCGATGTGACATGCGCCCACTATGAGACATGCGCCCACTATGAGACATGCGCCGGCTATTTTACATGCGCCCACTATGAGACATGCGCCGACGATGTGACATGCGCCCACTATGAGACATGCGCCCACTATGAGACATGCGCCGGCTATTTTACATGCGCCCATTATGAGACATGCGCCGGCGATGAGACATGCGCCCATTATGAGACATGCGCCGGCGATGAGACATGCGCCCACTATGAGATATGCGCCCACTATGAGACATGCGCCGGCTATTTTACATGCGCCCACTATGAGACATGCGCCGGCGATGTGACATGCGCCCACTATGAGACATGCGCCCACTATGAGACATGCGCCGGCTATTTTACATGCGCCCACTATGAGACATGCGCCCACTATGAGACATGCACCGGCTATTTTACATGCGCCCACTATGAGACATGCGCCGACGATGTGACATGCGCCGGCGATGTGACATGCGCCAGCGATGTGACATGCGCCCACTATGAGACATGCGCCCACTATGAGACATGCGCCGGCTATTTTACATACGCCCATTATGAGACATGCGCCGGCGATGAGACATGCGCCCACTATGAGATATGCGCCCACTATGAGACATGCGCGGCTATTTTACATGCGCCCACTATGAGACATGCGCCGGCGATGTGACATGCGCCCACTATGAGACATGCGCCCACTATGAGACATGCGCCGGCTATTTTACATGCGCCCACTATGAGACATGCGCCGGCGATGTGACATGCGCCCACTATGAAACATGCGCCCACTATGAGACATGCGCCGGCTATTTTACATGCGCCCATTATGAGACATGCGCCGGCGATGAGACATGCGCCCACTATGAGATATGCGCCCACTATGAGACATGCGCCGGCTATTTTACATGCGCCCACTATGAGACATGCGCCGGCGATGTGACATGCGCCCACTATGAGACATGCGCCCACTATGAGACATGCGCCGGCTATTTTACATGCGCCCACTATGAGACATGCGCCGGCGATGTGACATGCGCCCACTATGAGACATGCGCCCACTATGAGACATGCACCCGCTATGTGTCATACGCCCGCAATGTGATAAAAGAATTTGTTTGAAAATTATTGTTCCCGGACCGTACACACTTTTTCGACGGAAGGCTTTACAAAAATAGATTGTACTGATCACAGACTTGGTCAGACTTTACAGGGGGAACAGTACCTAAGTAATAATATAAACAAACACTGATTGCTTTTGTGATTTATGATGTTGATGTAATTGACACCTTCTTACAAAGATATTGTTTAATTTTGAACGGACAGAAATTATTTGCTTCCTGCTTGCAGAAGAAAATACAAGAAGAATGTTTTACATTACTAATTTAATTAATGATTTAATAAATTATTGGCAAAATTCTTGGTTGATACAGTATGTTGTTGATATAATGTTTTATTTTTTCTCTTTGGCAATCCGCGATCACTTTTGTACGACGATGAAACTTTGATATATTTATTTTACGTTGATATTAATCGAAAAATGTATTACAGGTTCAGCTTTGACTTTTTTAAGGTCCAGAAATCAGTCTTCAGCCTTTGCCAAAGCATTGCCTTTTAATAAAGAAATTCCTGTCGAAATAGCTACCTTGTTAGAACAGGCTTCTTATAATCATATTCTTTGTAAAAACTATACGAAGAATGCTCTCGGTATTATCTTCTTTACGAGGCAAAAGAAACAATGTTCAGAAAATTCTTAGCTTTACGAAATGTTACTTGCATTTATTTTATGATACTTTAATTTAGGTATAAGTAATAGCAATATACCGACTGCGTGGTTTCCATCCAGAAAAAGGCTGCCAATTCTAAACCTATGGGACTCATGAAAAACAACAGAAGGGTTTTACCAAACGGATATACAGGAATAACCTCCCAAGTCTTAGGTGCTTAGAATATCACCCTATGAATTCCCGTCTGAATGTTTTTGCTATACGAGTATATACTGATTGATTATAAATCCGAATCTTAACCAGAATCGAACTGTCCACTTTCACATCCTTCGCATATCTACACCCAAAATCCACCCACATATCCAATTTCTTAACCCGATCTGACGAGTGCACATAAAGCCACGAATACATTGAATGTAATGCTCATAAAATGTCCATCTTGTGTCCCGGGCCGGGTAGTGGGCGCGCAGTGGATGTTAATCGCGGGAGAGTGTCGTCGCGCATACTAATCTAATGCGGGATAAAACAATGTGGGTGTCGCATTTCGGGATGAAGTTGTTGTATATTATATGGTTAAAATGTATTCTTGTGTATTATTATAAATTTGGCTTAAAGTGGTCGCTTTGGCGGTAGGAATGACGACGGCCTTTAATTGGTAGAGACTAGATAAGCTCACAACGAGTTATTTGCCTGTAATTTGAAGTTCTGTCACTGCGCTGGGCAGAGAAGAAACTGGAACACGTGTTGTGAAAGTGAGTTCAATGACAGTTCGGTGTTGAATGTACCTCTCCTTATCGCTTTCCTCATTTACCTACTCTTTCTTTTATGAATGCAGTGTGTTTCGACCAGTGCAGCAATTCTACTTTCACTTTTTAATAAAAATCAGTCTGTAGGTAATACTTGAATATTTTTATAATATCCGTCTGATTTCTTTGCAACAGCCGATATTCAACAAGATATATTTTAATAACGTTTCGTATTGCGTTCAAATTAAGAATCTCATAAAGAATCGAGGATGTTTTATTTTATCTTTGCATTTTCACCTTTTGCTCCGAAATGCTCTGCTTACCTACCTACGCACCTACCGCACGTATCGTCTACAGGCTATATCCGAATTTGTATATAAATGGCCCTTCAAAGGGGCCTTTCAAGGGGTTTTTCTATTCAATCCACAGAATTAGGGTTAACACAAAACTTGCTCAAAGGTCAACATCTACATATTTATTTATTTATTTTGTTTTACACCTATTTGTTAGGTTTATTTTCTGAAATGCGTTACTGGATCTATTACTATCTAGTTAGCAGAGGTAGTACAGACAACCGCACATCGGGTGTTAACAATTTGCATGTTTATTTCGTAGCAGTAAGGCTTATTTTCGTAGTGATAGCTTTACCACTGATGTGCGGTTGACTGTACTCGCAAAATATTCAAGAGCAAGCTTTTACAACGCGCATTGCCTTTTTAACGATTAGTTTTCCGCCACAACGACATCCAAACCAAACAATTAAATGGTTTTTAGAACTCTGACCTTACAGCAATATCGAAACCTTTTTATGATCATTTTCTTGCCCGTCTGCCACACAGGGTTTTGATTAGTTTCGTCACTCTCGCACTGCAATATATCCATACAATTAGCTATCTTTTTCAGTATTAAAGTAGTCCACTCCATTATGATGAAAGTGGCTCGAGCATAGTATACACGAGCGGTACGAGCATACAATCTCGAGCCATTGTTGAGGAAGTCAGAAGAAGCCGCCTCAAAGGCCGGCGCCGAGCCTTGTGGGACATTAAGATTACCCTTATTCCCTTATTTTAAAAATAACCACCTTTTTTTTTTACATCATCCAGCCTGAATCCTGAACCCACATTTTCAGCAAACTTACAAAAAGATATAAGTAACACCTTGTAATGTATTTTGATACAAAGCGAATTAATTACCGAATCACAACAACAACATGCTGTAACGACTTACGTTTCTGTGGTGTTTGCAACAGAATCGTACATTTTCTTTAACATTTAGAGTTTTAATTTATTAGTCGGGACTAAGAAAAGTGTTAGCTGGAAATCCATATTGATTGCGTTTTATGATGTTACCTACATAATACGGACACACCGTCAATTTTATGATGTTACCTACATAACACGGACACACCCCGCCGTCAATTCGTATCGGGTAGTGTAAAGGTTCCATAAAGGAACCGACCTCACGCGGGGTTCCGCCACAATGACGGGCGGAAATGAGCTCTCACTTATAAGTAATAAAGTTTAAATTAGTTTGCTACAATGGGGGGGTAGTAATAAATTTAATCTTTTGCCTAATGTTCGCAGAATGATCTATGTTATGTTTTAAATTACTTCAATGGTAGTCTGTTGTCGGTGGAGAAGCATTCGTTATGTTTATTGCATATTTTGGGTGTCGAAGATATATTGAAGAATTTCAATTTCCTCGGAATGTGAAAGTTCTGTTTTATTGGGACTCATTGTGAAGTAGTCGAGTGGTGTTTCAATAACTTAGAACACTTATTTTCATTTCAAAGGATTAAAGAATAAAAACATTCAAGTTAAGCTTCCGTCCAATATCTAAAAACTATACAGAAGGATAGCCAAACAAGGACTGCGAGTTCACCTCTTGTGATCATCAAAACAAGCCAGTTCTTCAAAGACCGCAGTTCTTGCACAAATGACATCTTGTAAGCAACACAATTTTCCGTAGAATTTAGCAGACCACTTAGTGCGACTACAATTTAGCAGACCACTTAGTGCGACTACAATTTAGCAGACCACTTAGTGCGACTACAATTCGAAAAGTTCAAGTTCAGTGTTCTATATGACTGGCGACTGGTGGACTTAAGAGATGTGACTAATAAACAAAGAGTGGTATAAATATATTTTGGCGCCTGAATGACATTGACAGGGTGGCGTGGTTGATAAACATTTGTGAAATTGTATTGACAAAACAAGATGGCGGTGTTAGTTCCGATTGTGGCCACGCGCCGAAACAATCTTGTAGAATTGAATTTTATTTCTTTCTTTGGTATTAAAGTGCGGATACATACCTTTTGCTTGTCAAGCTGCTGCAGGATGTCATCCACATCGCCGACGGCGACTGACTGCGTGCGGAGCATGTCCACCTCCACCGACACCCAGTCGCGGATCTACAACATAAAACGAATATTGAAATACATACTATAGAACAGAAGGAGGACTTAGCCGTGTCAATTGCAGATGACAACGGAATGAGCGCCGCCATGAGTCCTTGACTGCCCATTACCAACTTGCTGTCAGGGTAACATGTACACCATCTCATGCTGATATTATTACTAATTCGTGCCGATACGAGAAAAGAAGTTTAAAATCATTTTATGAGACACGGCAGTTCAAATTCATTCACCATTTACTTCGCTACGATCGACAAGTCTCACTGAAAAGGTAGACTAATATAAACAGATGAACACGTCGGTGTTATATGTAGATATATCTTCGGGAAACAATACCCACCATTGAACAATCAGTAACATGACGTACTGTATCAATTACATTGAGCTGAAGCCTCATCATTTCCTCCACAATATTGTTTACGGAAGCGCCACAGACGAGCACATTGACTGATACATACACTCAATATTGTCTAATGTTTGTTTAATAATAATAATAATAATAATAATAATCATTTATTTGCTTTGAAAGTAGGTACATAAATAAAGGTGTTTACAAAATGTTGAGATCCCTGTACAATCTACCAATTAGGCATGCAAACATTGAACGTAAATTTTATTAACAAAATCGAATAAAAATCAAAAGACAAATTAATTAGATAATAATAAAGAAATACAATGTCAATAATTAAATCTAAAGAGTAGGGTCATTTAAAAAATCATTGATTGAATAATAACACTTATCAAGTAATAGGGCTGTCAGTTTCTTTTTAAATATTTGGATTGGGTGATTTTTTATAATATTCGGTATTTTGTTATAAATGGTAGGACCCATGCCGAAAACACTTTTCGCAAGTAAAGCTGTATTGTAATTACCATTTTGTAATAGGTTCCTATATTGGCTTCTAACAGGCCTTAATCTTGTTTCTGATACTGTTAGAAAGTAATTCTTATGTTTTCTCACAAAAATGGCCATTTCCAAAATATATAATGCGGGAAATGTTAATAATTTTAGGGACTTAAACATAGGTACACAACTGTCTGTCATTTTCAGGCCACACATTGCCCTTATACATCGTTTTTGGGACTTAAATACTTGTTCTCTCAAACTACAATTACCCCAGAATACAATTCCAAATCGCAGAATTGATGCCACTAAACCATGGTAAGCTACCAATGTCGTAGTTGTACTCACTTTTTTGCTTAAATTGAATAGCACATAAGCAGAAGTGCTTAGTTTTTTACACACTTCTTCGGCTTGGGGTTTCCATGTTAACTGACTGTCTATTAATATACCTAAAAATTTCGCCACTGTTACTTGGTCAATTTTTTGTCCGTCGTATCCTATAGTCATTTGTTGTACCCGTGAGCGTTGATAGAAATGCATTATGTTAGTTTTCGATAAATTTATGATTAAATTGTTAATGTCAAGCCAATTTACTATGTCCTTAAGTGTATTATTTATGTCAAATTCATATTTTTTTGCGTCAGTGCATTTTATTAATGCGGTGCTATCATCAGCAAACAAGATCATTGGATGCTGAATGTAACGTGGCAAGTCATTTATATAGAGCAAAAATAGAAGTGGGCCAAGCACACTGCCCTGTGGTACACCATATCTGATAATTCTGTATTCAGATAAATATTTCTTTTCACGCTTAGTCTTAACGCAAATTTTCGTTATTTCCGTGTATTGCTTGCGGTCACTAAGATACGATTTTATGAGGTTCTGGATGTTACCTCTAATACCATAGACATTTAGTTTATTAAGCAGGATTTCGTAATGAACACCATCAAAGGCTTTGGTCATATCAGTAAAAATTGCGCATGTATGTATTTTATTGTCTACGTTTTTCATTATAATATTTAATAGTTCGTATGTCGCCGTATTAATACCCTTGTTTTTCCTAAAACCCTTCTGTTCATCACATAAAATATTATATTTATTTAAAAACTTATCAACCGATTCATAAATTATCTTTTCTACGACTTTGGAGAAAACAGGAATTAGGGCTATTGGCCTATAGTTAGCTAAATCTTCGTTATTGTTCTTTTTAAAAAGCGGCTTGACGATAACTGTTTTTAAGGCATTTGGGAAAACACCTGAGCATATACATAAATTTATAATGTGACTTAGATATACAGAAATACAATCAGAAACATATTTTACAACTTTAGTAGCTATACCATCATACCCGACACTATTTTTATTTTTTAAAGAATGTATTGCTCTCATCACATCTTGAGGCAATACTGGAGGCATAAACATTGAGTGAGGATTGCTAACTAATTTAGTAGTTTCAGGTAATATTTTAGTATTTTTTTTTATTTGATCAATAAAGTAGTTATTGAAAGCATTAGTAATTTCTCTTGGGTCATTAATTATGTTGTCGTGCATATTGATCCGAGATATTGGTTCGGCAGAACGAGTTTTATTATTAATAATCTGCCAAGATGCCTTAGATTTGTTACTAGAGGTGTTAATGTAGTAATCGTTTTGTGCTTTTTGGGTCAACTTAATAATTTTCCGAAATCTTTTTGAGTAGCCTTTAAAGTTATTCTTATTTTCATGCGATGGACTATGCCTATATTTCCATAATAAATGTCGCTGTTTTCTACTGCATACACGTATACCACGTGAAACCCATTTAATATTTTTATTTGCCTTTATAGTTACTAGTTTGTAGGGGAAGCATAGGTCATATAATAAACGAAAGTTTTCAAGAAAGTGGTCATACGCATCGTTTGCATCTTCGGTATTGTATATGTTGGAAAAAGATAGACATTGAATATAGTTTTTGAACCTTACTAAGTTATCCACTGATATATCTCGTTTTTTAATGCGCCAAGATCCTATTCGACAAGTTCTATTTACCTTGACTTCCAATATCTGTGCGGTGTGATCGGACAGCGCAAAGTCAATCACTTCACATTTACATTTTAACCGAGAACTACACGCAAAGTTATCTAAACAACTATTACTACATAACCGAGTTGGTTGGCGTAATTCCAGTTTGAGATTGTAGCCTAAGAGAAAGTATTCGAAGTCAAGAGTCATATTGTTTCTTTTTAACGTGTCTATGTTGAAGTCCCCGCATACAATTATTTTCTTATTGGGCTTACAACATAATATCTTTAAAATAATGTCTAAATTTTCATAGAATAAATTGAGATTGTTTGAATTTGGTGGCCTATAAATACATAGAATAATTAACTGCTGACTAACCAATTCTATACCACAACATTCGATAGCATTTGATATGGAGTAGCGTGAAATGTTCAATAGTTCTTTGTGTTCAAGATCGTTTTTAATCAGAATGCACGCACCTCCACGTTTCTTTGCTCTTCTCGCATAACAGGCGGCTAACTTGTAGTTTGGTACGTTCAAAAGTTTTTCATGACCAAACATCATAAAGTGTTCCGTGATACAGACTACGTCAATGCTTCTGTGTGTCTTGGATAACTCTTGGAGATGAATAGTTAGCAAGTCCGACTTATTTAAAAGGCCAGCAATATTTTGATGAACAATATTAATGTTACTATAGACGAAAAAAAACTGAATTTTCTAACGAGTTTGTTCCTAGGGTATCATCATGTTGAACGTTAGTAGTCATCTTATTTTCTTTGGTACAGTCATAGATATATTCATCCACTATCCATTTTAACTATCCATTTTTTTGGTAACATTTCCTTTTAGATATTACATTTTTCAGGAACAGGAAAATAAATGTCACTACAATATTATAAGGGGCGATACCATCTTCACATAATTGCCCTATAAAAACCAATGCAGCGACCCCCGCCCTGACCGATAACAATAAGATTTTATTCCAATACTGTCCTTTAGAAAAACGCCTCCAGCGGTAGAAAATATATATTTTAGTACATTGCCTTCGGATGGGTGCGCGAGGAATTTTATAGGAATCAGAGCGAAGACGGCGCATTTTTTACATTTCTCTTCGGATATAAAGGCCTGAGGTCATCTGCGGCCGCCGCGTGTAATGCCGAACACCCAATTCTGATTTACTGAGGCCTTCTGCGACCTTTTTGGAAACACACGGATAGATAATGAGTTGGACCGCGGTTATTATAGTAAAGCATTGAATACATAATTCGTCGACCGTAGGTTCAATTGAGGTAAGGGACAAAATACGATTTTTCAGGAGAGGCCGACAAAGTTTTTTTTCGGACTAAATAACCCATAACTTTGTTTGTTATTAACCTTTTCGGATCTGATTTCACACATAATCTTGTATTTTAGTGCTCTTTCTATCTGTGTAACATTTATTTAAATTAGTAAGCTATTTAATAAAATAGACGTCCCTTACTGACCAAGTATCTCGTAGTCCCGTCCCTTACATTAAATTTACCTCTACGTTGGATCCAATCTATTCATAAAAATTGGTGTAAAGGACTTGCTGAAAAAATGTGTGAAAAAAAATACAGTGTAAAGAGATTTTTGACGTACTGAGTAATCCGTAATGGTAATTCGTTGATTAGGAGGACCCTTACCTTATTTGAAGTGGATTGGCGGCGGTAATTACACCATTTCAAGTTGCTATATTGCATAGTTTTTCAGATACATTGTTATTATGGGGCTGATTCGAAATTTGGATCCAAAAAATCAGTAGGGTAAGGGACATTTTTCTTAAGCTAGAATTTTTTCATATACGCCATTCGAAAGAGCGAAAAACTCTAAACAAAACTACTCAACACATACTCAACTCATTTTGGGTATTTTGTCCCTTACCTCAATTGAACGTACGGTTGACGATATGACTACAGTGAATACACTATTGTATTACTGCTTATTGTTTGTTTATTTATTTATTTAACAGTTTATGTACACACATATAAATAGACAAGAAGAAAGGAACTATTTTTATTTGTTTGTTTATTTTTAGTTTTGTTTTTACTATTGGAATACAATAAAGATGACTATTTATAATAGTAATTATTTCAGGCGGGACTTTGCGGAAATCCATTATAAAATACAATAGACGACGTATATTTAGTATTTTAGCATTTTACAGTGTACACTGCTCTCGACGCTTGACGTGTCGTCTATTGTATTTTATGACTATTTATGTTCTTAAAGCATAATACTACCAGTTTAACCTACCGATTGGACTATTTTTGAGTAAATGTTAGTACATATTCATAGAAAATATACATCAATGAGACTCCTTTTTTCCACTAGATGGTTCCAATAAGGAATTTATTTTGGTAAAACAACCTGAGCGACGATACCTGTAGACTAGGTACACGAGTAGGTTCGAATTGCATCGTACTCGTATATTTCAGCAATAAATCGGTTATGCCGACGCTGCGCTGTCGTAAAACTACTGTCGTTTGATAGTGCACACACTAAGGTGCACAGCATAGATATAAGAAAGAAGGAGATATGCCCGGTAGTTGAAAATGTATCGAAACCCAATGTCTTCTATCTATCCCTACTCTCTAGCCTGCGATCACACATGCGATCAGTAAACCCAATAAATACGAGGCCCCGCTCACACTTGCAATTTACAAATCAGAACGTACTACACAATCAATTATAAACCTTATCCCATCAAACACAGCGTGCATTTACCATGCACCGTACAACTCACCCACACGAAAACATCGTTCGCTATCGTTGTGCTGTGCAAAAGCCATTTATTTTACATATACGCTAGTGATTGACTAAATCGGAAACTTATCGATTCTCCCATTTATTATTGTATTAAAATTTTTTGAAGTTGCTGAAAAAATTATAAATAAAAAACGATATACATATAATAAGATGATATAAATAAACAATAAGTAAGTAAAAAAAAGAAATATTAAGGAAACCAAAAAAAAAACATTATGAGAAAATCTAAATGAGTATAAAACAAGATTTCACATCGGTCTTCCAATCAGGCTATAACTGTTGACAAATTGAAGAATAAACTTTAATAGTAATATAAATTCATACGACAATCGACATTATTGTCGATAGCCTACGTTAGTGGATCTGCACAACCACATCACTAATCCGTCACAAGACGCTGCGGCCGTACTAACGATGCAACCGCTTAAAGTAAATATCGTTTTGTAATTTTTACATTGCTTGTCCAGTTACTTAGCGACATACTTTGGTAGTGGTAAAGAAGCAATGTATTTACTACAATAAAAGTACAGTCGCTGTGATATATGAAAACAAAAATAACGTAGTAAAGGCAAGAAATATTTTACGATTTGTTGTTTTTCATGATTTTCAACACAAATATAGCAAAATACTTGTGCTGATTTATGAAAAGTGGTTCTACGATTTATAAAGTTTATAGTTTAGCTTCGATTTTTACAAGAAACCACTGAACAACACGGTATTCTTAAATGTTATCACGATCGCGCTCGAAAGCGCACTAGTTAGCGGAGACGGCCATTTGCCTGAGGCATGAGCATTGTGATCAAGACGCGCGGACACAGACACGCCCCCATACCACTTCTCCTGTTATTTATATTTCTATGGTGCACAGCCACAGGGTTATGAATGCAATAAAATGCACTTCTGTATTCACTATCAATAAACCTCTCATCGGATTCTAACCACATGCTATCAAATATCTTTTAGTTTCATGTTTTCGCGTTGATCTAGTAATTATTACATAAGATACTTCACGTTCTAGTGTAAACTTTAGTAAGTTGTCCGACTAGGCTTCTGTTACACTAGGAACATACCAAACACGTTACGCTAGCGTGCATGTCTGCGATACCCTCCCCTATGTTTACAGAATTCGTCTAAGAAATATAACATGGTAAGCGGCACTTGCGGGAATGGCTTTGAGCCGCGCTTCGGTGGCCTCCCGACGACGCCTGCCGGATCAAATGCTGCCATTCCGAACTACGGAATGTCAAGCATTCGACTCGAGTTTTTGATGAAATTCAGTTCAGTAAGTTAGTGTTGGAACCAATCGGATTGGAAACTAAATAGCAGTTTTTTTTTATTGAATTTTCGTTACTGTGACTAGTGTGTCATTCTGTCAAGAGTTTTACCGAGCCAAGTATTTAAATATTACGTCTGTCGTAGTCAAAATACCTTCTCAAAATCTTAAAATGTTTTTTCTTTGGACAGGTCCTCGTCTAATCAATCACAACTTTTCCTGTCAAAGTTTTAATCTGTAAAAGACTATAAACTAATAGGTAACCTATCGTCTGCAGTTCAGCACGACTGTCCGGCTTAGAACACAAAGTCCACAACATCCCAGTAGCTGCCTCCTCCAACTTGTACTCCACAAACAAAAGATTCACCTCACTGTACTTAGCGCAAGTTTCAAATCTTGCCATAGAGCATAGAGCTAACTTTCAAAGTGAACTAGTCGGTACTGTTACGGTTCGTACACATCTGCGGATGTTCGCCGAACGCGAATTTATTTGTATGGTGATTATAGATGGCGAGTTGCCGAAATTGCCACCGTTTGAGGTTTATTCCCAGATGTGAACACACCTGCAGTAAGGTCAGGTGCGTGGTACTCGCAGTGCGTGTATGACCAGATGTATGAACTTAAACGAGACAAAAGGAGTCTGTATATGCAGGTGACGTTCTATAGTTTCTGCCTACCCCATGGGAAGATGGCGTGAGTTTATGTATGTATGAATGTGAACACAGTTCACTGCCGACACAGCCTCCTGAATTAATTTCACTTACTACTCATTAAGTGCTCGATTGAATGCCTTTCCTCACTATTTTTACCTTTTTTCGTCGTTTGCTGTCGTAATGAATTCCAAGCGATAGCCATTTTGTTCGATTAAGGAACGTTCTCGGGTAAATCGGAATTTTTAGAGGCTATATTTTTTGGCTGAAAATTACTTTGTTTTATGTTACGATTGTATCGTGGAAACTATTATTTTCGTAAATTAACTACGGTACATGACTTCGCTTGAGGAAATTAGGTAGTTATGAAAACTTTTGTGTACTGCGACCGCTAGGTTCAAGTTTTGCCGCATACCCTAACTACCTAATGAAAGTAAATTAACTGGTCTAAATAACGCCTTTTACTTGTTCTATAGAACGTAAAAAATATTTTCAAAACAGAATATAAAACCAATAGAAATGACTTGAAATTTTTGCTTTTATTATTTGAACGAATGTTTGCTAAAAAATATCAACAAACTACGTTTTGAAGGCACTTTTTTCAATAAAAAAACCAACGAACAGTTTGATAAATGCTCTTGAGAGTGCATCGTTTGCCCTCCGCATCTACCTATATTGACTCCGTCCGTCGAACCGAACGTAAAATGGAACAACTCGGAATATAATTTTTTCCCCGGAATGAGCTGGTAAGGCGGGCATTCTGCAATAAACCGCGGCGTTTTCAAAGGAATGCCTTCATCCCCGCTTCTGCGCTACCCCTGTACCTACCCCCGCCAAATTGTGCGGAAGAGATAAACTTACAGTCGCCATTCTATGAAAAGGTACAGCAGGCTTAGTCCTTACAAACTTGCGATTTTAACCTTACACATAGGAGGGACTCGACCCAGAGCTAAAATAACCATACGTACTCTCGTGGATGACGTATTTTCAAGGAAGGCAGTTTTATAAGAATGCTGGGAGACTCTTTTCTTTTGTGTTTAGCTAGATGTTTATTTTATCCTTGATCGAGTTATGCAGTTTTGCAGTATGCTATGCGATGGCTATTTTTCCCCGACTCTTTACGTAGGTTCGGTTGATGTTCCCGTGTTGGACGATTCTTTGACCTTTTATTTTCCAAAAGTATTTTTGATGCTGCTTCTACACTTTCTTATCGTGTGTCGCGACCGCCAACATTTGATACAAGCCGCAACAAAGAACTCAATGCAATCACGTCGTTCCGAAGAAAAATGTTACCGATTACATCGTCGACTTTATTGTGAAATTGAATCGGAGTTTGATGGCGAAAAGGCAATGTATTTTATTTTGTGACATTCGCTCGTTATTTCGAGCAGATCAGGTAAATTGCTCGTCTATTTCTTTTTCTCTTTTCAAGGACCTACGATTATCTTGATATTGTATTTCGTTCGCGTATTGTTTAGGTACCTACGATAAATGTAGGATATTTTTTATCAACTTCATTATAAGGATTTGAATTTATTTATTTATTTATTTAAAAACACATGCAACTATCATCACAGGCTTACCTAATACAATAGTGTAGTTATAGTTATAATAGCTTACAGTTACTCTTAAAATTATATTATGAATAGCTTTCAGAAAAGCAAAATGTGGCCCGTGTGAATTCACTCAGAGTACAATTGAAGCAGTCAATCTTGTTGTGACACCATATTGAGTGTATGCAGGGCACGCGTGCTGCAGCAGGTTGGTGCGAGCGGGCGGCACCCATAGCAGCGGCGGTCGCCTCCGTCGCCCCACGTACCCATCAGGTACACACAACCTAACCGTGCGTAGAACGCCTGGGTTGTGAATTTTACTTTATTATTATTATTTTATTACTTTATTTCTTTTGATAGATCAGTAACTATTTTAAATAATTCCTCGTGTAACTTATCTTTTCCTATTCTATCACAATGATTAGATTTGAATTTTATTTGCATCGCCATTTATATTGAATTTGAAGCGACTGTTCAATTTAATATCTGAACGCCATAGCGACAGACCGCCACAACGACTGGTGGCGCTTCAATCGCGTTGTGTCCGCTAAATCGGAGTGGTGACTAGATTCAGACATTACAAAGTTAAGAACAGAATTCCCACTCAGAGCAACAACCGCAAACAGCTCAAAGAAAAAGCACAAAAAACACCTTTGCAGCGAGAGATGCATCCATTAGGCTTTCACAATCTTCCTTCTATCTCATGTCGTCTGCTGAGTAACAAACTTTTGACATACGTAGATGAGTATGCCTATGTCATAGCCGAGGTTGGTAAATGCGCTGAATGTGTTTACAGGGATCCGGTTTAGAATTCGTTTATAACACAGATGGCCGAAAAACTAAGGGCTTACCCCTCATTATTAGGGTTCCGACCTCAAACGGAAAACGGAACCTTTATAGGATAACTTTTATGTAAAGGATCAATGTAGAGCTGCTCCACATTAGTTCGTTTATTACATAACAGCTCTACTAGAGCAGTAAACTTTTGACTGCGAAGTTAAAGTCGATCCATAATATCATCCTTTTATCAACACCGTAGTGATCAATAAGATTAATTTCTTTTCTTCTGCATCTCCCTGCGCTGTGTGGCGGCAGCTCCCCGAGGGTAGTCGTCGTGCGACTTCAGATTATAGTCACACCGGCTGACTTGTGTTCGTCAGCGGTTCACAAGTACCCCCGATCATTTTATGAGGGTAGTTTGGTGCTACCGCATAGCTGAGAGGCTGTGTGATCCAATTATAACATTATTTGTGGGTAACATGAAACTAATTCTAGCTAAGCATTCTCTATCGACGTATATTATTTTTCAGATCTTGTTCTTCTGTCATAAGCTACTCAAGATCAGCAGGGTCATTGTCTGGAGTGTAATGGATGAACTACATTATGTATACGGATAATTAACAGTACACAAACGCTTGTACAAATTTTTTACCAAGTCTTTTGCATTTGGTACGGATACGCTCTCGTATGGCTAGACAAAGCTAAACTTTTTATTAAAATCACAAAGACATCTGGATAATTGTAATGATGGTGATAGATAAGAAGTAAGTAGGTGACAAACCTGCAGCACGGTGGTGTCGAAGTGCGCCAGCAGCGCGGCCGGCGACTGCTGCGAGGAGCGGCGCCGCCCCGACAGCCGCGCGCTCCAATCTGAAACAAATAAGTTAACATTACTGACTAGCAAACAAAAACTTATTTGAATGATAAACTGCAATAGACGCTCGCAACGTGTATGATATATCCGGTTTCAGGACCTTACAGTAGGGCTTTACATCTTCGAACCGCCTGTGGCATCCTGTCTAGTTTTTATGCCAATTTGTGCAACATCTAGTCCCTAAACAAACTAATTTCTTATTTATATTTTAAAGTTTCCGAGATCAACTGGTTTATCAAAACTCAATATATAAATCTCAACTCCGTACCGTCAACGAGTACAACTCAAACACAAACACCAAGCTTTAACATGAAAATACAAACTGCGGGTCAACATTTAAAAAGTCTGAACCGTTCTGCAGTGGAAAATAAACAAATAAGCAGTCGCTTCCGGCGCCGGCGGCCGGCCCGTGCCGTGCCGCCGCCGTGCCGGGCCGGCGACAGGAAACGAATCCGCGATGGAACACACACGCCCCGGCGACTGAGCTGCAGGCTCCTCTATGTGCAAACGGACTGCATTCATATTTTCTGTGTAGATGATCTTACGTCTGCTGGCGATTTGAAACGGTAACGTTGTATTGGACAGTTGCAAGGTTTTGTTTTGCTTTTGCGATGTTTTCCTGTGACGGAGATGCTTGGGTTTTTCATATTTTGATATTTGTTGTTTATTTGATAGGTATTTGATTTTATTCGCACAGTGCTGCTGGAGTTGACATTCTGTCACTTTAACAAAACATGTCAATTTCCTCTCGTCCAAAAACCGAATGAAAGCAAATTATCGAAATCTGTAAAGAGATTTGTAGTCATTTATTTTGCAGTCTTAATGACTGTTAAAAACCTTATAATAGCCTACCTTCCAGCCTGCCTGCCTTCTACAAATTGATATTTTTACTCAACAATTACCCATTTCCCTTAGTTTCCAACCAATAAACAATCTATAGGCTTGCCCCAATTACTGTAACTAAAAGCAAACAGTTAATCGCAGTTCGCACAGTCGGCACTTTTTGTGGCAGTAGCTGTTGTGGCGATAACTCACCGTTGGTGGTTGTTGGCGGCTTTTTGTAGCAACTAGCGACCGGCGACTGATCGCTGCGACTGCTGTTGATTCAATTACCAAGTAGCGGCATTAATCATTTACTTAAGAACCCGTGTTTGATTACAGATTTCAGTAATTAGTGAAGCTGATATTATAATTAGAGGATTTGTCATATACACATATATTGAAGGATTTATTGTTTTAATTTATAAGATAGATTGTGTCGTATTTATATCAGCCAGTCTGTGTTTTGATCGTCTGAATCTAAAAGATATTTATTTTGTGTTCCTGAAAATCTCATAAGCAATGAGATTTTAATACAGTGAAGAAAAATACTGCCATAGTCAACATGCTTGTCTTATTCATTTCCATTTGTTTTTTTCAAACATTACACCCTCAGTCTACTTAAAAACGGAGTTTATGTAAACTTCTTCTCAACTTTCGCCTCAACTCATCATTAAATATCTAGCGGCAGTCGTAGAGAATTAATATTAATTAACTGAAGTTAGCAATGGGCTCACAACGCAGTCCCTTTGGTGATATTTGGTAAAACTTCGGTAAAAGTCGTCTGAAGTCGCGGCCCATCGTTTTATTTGTGAGGACTTGAGAGCGCTCGTCACCCTCCTAACTTCCCAGCAATGTTTGAAAAAACATCAAGTTGGTAATTACTTACTCAAAATACGAATAGAAGGTCAAGTTCATACAGCGCGCAAGTCATGCTTTGTGATACTTATGGGAAGATCATTATATGAAAAATAAATCGAAATTATTATCCACTCTTAAACAAAGTTCAGAAAATAGGCGTCAGAGGGATACAACTGGATCTTTTCCAAAATTACCTCTCAAATCGTTCGCAAAAATTCAACATCGATCGCCATAACAGTGAGGAGTTTTCCATCTACTATGGGGTACCACAAGGAAGCATTCTGGGCCCCACTCTTTTCTTAATCTTTATTTATGACCTGTGTGATCTGAATATCTATAAGGCAATAGTAATATAATTTGTAGATGACACCGCAATAACCTTCACCGCGGATTCCTGGTCACAAGTCGAGCATCTAGCTCAGCTTGGCTTTGACGATAACTTAAATTGGCTTTATTCCCACATTCTCACCCTAAATACCTCCAAAAGCAAATTTCTGACCTATTCTAACAGCTCGGTCTCCACAGACAGCATTAATCAAAGCTCACACTTGTCATTCACAAATAAAGGGTTCATATTGTCAATGTCTGCTTTTAACCTCTGTGAAAGCATCAGATACCTTTTTTTTTTGGGTGGGAAATTATCAAATAACTTCTCCCGCTCTGGGCGGAGCGGGAGGGCGTGTCAGACTTTTACTGACTAAAACCCACCCGTGTTCCTTCCGTTGCCTGTGTGCCGGGGCCGCGATGTCCCTTTCGGACAAACTCGCAACCCTGGCAGAAAGCATTAGATACCTGGGAATAGCACTTTGCCTATCCATCGTAACTTATTGTATTTCTTGTTGGGGCGGCGCAGCAAAAATCACTCTCAAGCCGCTAGAAGTAGCACATAGGGCCATTTTAAAAGTGGCCACTTTTCGTCCTATTCTTTTTCCAACCGACCAATTATACAATCACTGCAAAGTTCTGAATGTTCGGCAACACTTCATACTACATATACTCCATACTGAATTATAAAAAATAAAAAACGTAGTAAACGTCGAAAAGATAGGATATGCACCCTGCCGCGAGTACGCTCAACTTTTGTAAAGAGATTTTTTCATGTTCTTGGTCCGTTCCTATATAATAAAATAAAAGAAGAGTGTCAAATCTAAGGACTAATGCAAAAAATTGGACAATCGTACCTCTAAAATAAATCATATGACAAAACAGAAAAAATCTTAACATGGACAAGCGAACACAGACACACACACACACATTTATTTACCTTAAAATTTAAATTATTAGTACTTATTTTGTATAACTGTATTTTTTAACGTGCAGTACAAATGATTTGTTTTTTGACACCCCTTTTGAAGTAAATTTTCCTTATTTTTTCATGAATATTCAGAAAAGTACGGGCGCTCACATATCCATGGGCATTGCATAATTATACATTGTATATCAGAGCATTGTGGCAAGCGTCGAACGGATTTTCAATACCATTTTCATTCGCGATTATAACTTCTATCATGATAATGTCAACAACAAGATATGTTTTTTTTAGTTTAAATGAAATAGTCCTTCTGTTCTTATCTATGAGGTTTCCCTCGAAAGTTTGTGTCTTTAGGTAGGCAAAAACTTCAATTCAAATTGATTGGACTTTAATGAGATTTAGAAACTGCTAGATTCATTAATGTTTTCTTTTCATCTATAATTTATTATGATTTCAGTTTCAGAACCCAGGATATATGATACATTTGATGTACTGTATTTCTTTATTCATTTTATCTTTTCAACATAAAACATTGATAAGCCGGCTACAACATTGAGAACACGACGACAGTACAAGCTATGGTACAATTTGGACAATCCAATCTTGTTATTCTGTTCCCCTTTCCGAGGGTAGATCGTTTTGGGGTGGTCACCCTTCTGTGGTGATTGTCGTAACCTGTAACTACTGGCAAGATATTGGACATCTGAATACATACAATCACTGTTGCTAGAATAAAGCGATGCCGCAAATATCGAATTGTGAACTCACCCGCTTACCCAGCGGTAATATGTACACGAGACTATTAGGGATTTATTCGCATGAGGTTTTAATTAAAGTTAGTCCTTCACTTGGTCTTATCAACGAATTTAATCACCAACACAAGTACAGTCAGTCACTTAAGATGATCTTCCTGATGACAATACAAATAGATGTGCACAACTTACATTGGTAGGGCTACTAAATTACCCTTAATAATCAACAATCCAGAAGCATACTGTCACATCCAGTATCGTCAGCCTGGGCGGTTGGATTTGGTAGAATCAAACCCACGCGGACATCTGCATACTAGAAGAGGACACTACTGACTTTATAATGGTGAATGATGATTTTTTATCGTTCAGTAGTTCATTTATCATGAAAATTTATTATCTGAATGATTACGTAAATAAAGTAAAGCGGCGCTATGCCAAAATATAATATAGAAGCTCTCCCCTCCCGACTTATTTATAGTCCCTCATAATCACGTTCCCATCGCTTGTCCGACCGTCGACCGTAACAAACAATAGCTTATCACTTATTCTATTTCCTTGCAGACAACCTAGTGTGTCAGTCTAGCGATAGTGTCGGCTCGATGGAAGTGAAGCCTTTGCCCCGACTGATTACAGTTCACTCACAGCACGTAAACGGATCAACAGATTAACTGGCAGTACCTACTAGCACACACTGTACCTTATGGGAAAACTTCTTTATTTGTATTACCAAATAGCCATCATCCCAACCCCGGGCTACTAAGTACGGCTAATGAGAAATTTATAGTGATAAAACCAAAAAACACTTTTCCCGCCCTGGGAGTCCAACTCAGGAGCCCACGCTGACCAGACGCGCTAGCGACCATGAGACCAACAAGGCAGTCGTACAGTAATATAACGTTAACTTTATATTAGACGAGCTTATTCGGAGCTATAAATCGCTATAAGACCGATCTTCGAGCTATAATCACAGAGCTTGCCGGATTAGTGCCAATTAGTGGCCGCGTAAATGTTACCGCTGAGATAAATGATACAGATGCTTGCTACCGCCCATACACTTGAGATAATGTCTTTCTCATTTGTAAAACATCCTGGAAAAGGTATGGAGAAATTGATTGACGCAGATCCCGGATTCTCCCTACAAATATTTCTATAGCATAACATTTCATGAGAACAAAAAATATATATTGTGTTCCAGAAATAGTACCATCAATAGATTCGTAAGCTTTTCTTTTGAACTTCGGTTCAATACGTAGGTATGATCTTGTCAGCCTTCTATAGGCTGTCTTCAGTAAATCCGTACAAATGTACCTTTTCATTTAGAGTTGGGCACGCTCCCTTATTTAGCCTCACAATAAAGATAATGCAAATAAGTGTGAAATAAACTCAATAAAATTATACTGGTCCACTTGTGAATACCGATGAGCGTACCTGAGCTGGTTCTCAATAGACATTGGCAGCATTAGGCCGGTTGCTCACGACTCAACGCTCTAATCCTGTTAAATTAGTTAAGAGTTTCTTGGGGCACTTCGTTTGTAGTCCGCCTGTCGGCCGGTCGTCTGGCTGTTTGATAGTCTTTAGGGGAATAAACTAGAGGCTGTTAATGAATAGATCTATTTGGACGCGTCGTAAGGACATAATGAAAGTCAAATGAGTCTCGTTTTAGAATAATAGATATTGTGACGACCACTTCGAAAAAGTTCGTGGAGTTATTATACCTAAATAGTTTTATGTATGTAGGCACGTCTAAATAATAATGTTACTATGTTGCAGTTTAATCATGCAGCTTTATTCTAAACATTACTATAGAATAAGCTCAACTATCACTAATCACGCCACTACGTCAGTGGCCTAGAGATAATAACTAGCGATAGAGACACGACCATGTTATTATTGCACGGTGTGACTATCGTTAATATTCCCGACTGTGACCGCGGCTTAGCGTGGCTTAGTGTGCGACTCTGGATTATTTGGATTAATATTTAAACGGTACTGATCGGAATACTGATGTAAAGGTACTAATTGTGTTGTTCTGCCAGGGTCAGTTCAGCCAGGTTACTTGGTGACAGCTGAGAAGTCGCGATTTGTTCGGGTATAAAAGGACATGGTAGTTATTTTACCAAATTGCTTGTAAGCCACAACGACCATTTTGTATATTTGAATGATATCTATAAAACATACATAGGTATTGCCACAGGCAGGGATGGCTAATAAAACTACTGAATTATAGAGCAACCGGAGAAAAACCACTTTCTGGAAACGTCCTAGACTGGTTCTACGTCAGTAAGAAAAATAAAGGGGTTTGTGTATGATCCATTTGGCAAAGCATGTGAGATAGATGTTCAGGAGTGGACTCTTTAAGGCTTGCATTGTTAAGTCCTTAAAATTAAACTTTTTATTTCTACAATTACAAAGTCCTTCAATTCTACTCTTACAATTCTAATATATTCTTGATCCATCTCTATAAAAGCCGTCTCCTGAACCAATGAGGATGAGTGATGGTCGTCCAGACCCCACCATTAGTTACTGTCACACTTTGAAGGACTGTTTGTTTAAGCCGAGCGGACGGCGCCATTGTCACCATATCTTTATACTCGTACATTACGGGTACAATACAGTAATTAAAATATCGTTTAGGTACCTGCTAAGTAATCGTGGGTAGATGAATGATTATGTGGCAACAACTAAACATTTCACGATTTATCAAAAGGCTATCTAGTGAACAACGCTAGCTAAACTCTACAAAATTATTACCTACACAAATTCAAGGCATTTATTAATGGGGCTCTAAAATTAGGACCTACATCGCTTCGTAGCTAATACCTAAGTCAAAGCATTTAGTGCTTATACATATAATGTGTATATCTATAATTAATCAGTTGGTTATTTAGTGTTAAACACAGTTTAAACCTATCCGGCCTGAATATTCATAGCACAGATAATGTCCGCCAACAACTATTAGGGTCGATTACCACAGCGTGTGTGAGGTCACGCCTCGCCACAGACCCACACATCGACCACACTGGCCGAAGTTATTTGTGGTTCAGACTGAACGTGAAGTTTAGCACGCTCGGAGAAGTACGTGTCTATGTGTTAGTTTGTCTGTGGGTAATTCTGACAGTCTTTGAAATTAAAGTAGTGGTTTGAAAATTTGACTGCGGTTTAGAGTTTCGGTTTTTATTTTGCCTGTAGCATTCTACAACTGTTCTAGCCTTTAATTCCCAACAAAACAACACACGGTTTTCTTACACTTTTTAGCTTCGATAACTGCCTCAAAAATAGGGGGTAAGACAGGGGTGTTTTCTTTTTCCTATTCTCTTTATATGGTGAATATATAATCAGGAAACCCTTAGAAGAATGAGAGGCAAGCGTATTGGTTGGGGGAATAAAGATCAGCTAGCTGAAATATTCGGACACTTCACTCTTTGCATCTTCAGAAAAGGAGCTAGCTGGTCTGTTTTGCAAAGTAGAATAGGAGAGTGGACTGGTTGGACTTACTATCAATAAGTCGAAGACAAAAATCATGCTCATCGACACAACCGGTCAACTCTGCAGAACGGGACAGCTCGCAGATCTAGAACTTGCCAGCGAGTTAATATACCTCGAATCGTTACATACTGACCAGGGAGGAAGCGAACGAGAGATCAAGAGAAGGACTCAAATGGCCAAAGCTGCGATGAGTTAGCTCACACGTATTTGGCAGGTCAGAAAGGTCTCCAATGTCACCAAGATGAGACTAGTCCGGACACTGGTTTTCTCGATACTCGTTTACGGCTCAGAGTCGTGAACGTTTCGGGCAATAGAACAGAAAAATATAGAACCTTTTGGGATGTAATGTTGGCGAAGAGTGCTCCGCATACCATGGACCGTCAAGAGAACGAACAAATCTATCCTGGAACAATTATGCATAAGATATAAACTATCCACGGTCTGTAACGAAAGGACTCTCTGTTACTTCGGTCACATTGCCCGTCGGGAACAAGATAACCTTGAAAAGTTGGTGGTGATAGGTACCCAAATGCTGCGCGCTGGTCAGACAAGTAACTGCCCTCACTGGACTCTCGTTACGACCGCCCTGAGAGATGCCGTGAACCGAACGAAGTGGAAGAACATTTCAGGGACACAACCAAGAAGAAGAACTATCTCAACCTTATAAGTATGTACCTCATTGTTACGTGAAATACAAATTTTCCCTTCATTTTACCATTGAACCGAGAATCCATTGTATTGGCCGAACGAACAATAGAACAAATGAACCGTGACGTAACTGATACGAACACCAGTGTTGTGGAAACACGCACCGAGATTATTCCTCGCTTTCCCCAAAATACTCGAGAAGGCGATTATGGATACCTACCATACATACAAAGAGATATCAATGAGAATCGTAATAGAACTATAACAGCAGATAACCGGAAGGGTGCACATACACGAAACGATAAGACTGTTGAGTTCAATCGATTTTGATCACTTTTGATCTGGTCAGATCACACAGATATGAAAGTAGAACTGACCATGTATCGTATCGCCAATATAGAACGAAACATCTAATAATTCACACATTCAATATGTAAAGACGTCACGAGCAGATTGATCGACAATAGCTCCCCCAGGCATATTGTGTTCCGGACACGATGCCAGACAAAGGTGGCAGTATTACATATAGTAATGGGTGAAATCTGCACTAACTCAATCAAAACACACAAAATTCATGTCTTTTTTTCGAAAAGCAGCATCATAATACCTACCTATTGTCATAAAAAGTAACAATGACTACCACATCAGTCGGTCAGAGTATACATTTACATTCTTAAGGTAACAATAATACGCACCGAGGCGGAGAGCTATACAGCGCTATTCTGTATACAGAATATATGGTCCACACAATACGAGTTGTCAGTACAAGACTGTTGTGAGACTGCAGAGATTCAAGATATATGACTATTTATCAGATCGAGATTTATGAGAACAAAACAATGGCTGGTCTTGAGCTGGAGATTTTGGACAATATGTCGGCAGGCCAATATCATCCGTTTTAAGAGAAGTTTATAATCAGGTAATTAGGATAAAGCAGTATGTTTACTTTTAGCAAATTCCATGGTAAGTATGTAGAATGATAAAATGCACAGAATACTTAGACATGTAAGAAAAAATCTACATCTTTTTAATGGAATAAGTGATATTTATATTTTTAATACTAGAAATAAAGATAAAATAGATCAACCATTTTTCAGATTATCAAAAATACACTTGTACATCTTATATGAACCTGTACCGTGTTAAATATTACAACAAAATACCTTGTGACATATTGCAATCATCTAAAAGACACTTTAAAAAGTACACTTTGTAAAGCATATTACAAATTAGAGGATTATATCCAAGATAAGAATGCTTGGAAACATGCTGGTCCTGCTGCTCCATACGACAAATTTAGAGTGTAGACAAAATCAAACCAGTTTCTAATTTAATTATATAATTTATTATTTATATGACATAAATTTTACATTCTGTGATTAATGTGAACTCACACATTGATTAGAAATACATACTTGTTAAAATAGAAATATCGTAAACTTACTTTACTTACTTTTTTTTTTTTATCTTACTTCCATGTTTCTATCACATAATTAAATAATCTGTCATTGCTTCATTTTTAATTATTTTTACCTATTGTGATTATTTAATCTTATTCTGGTGCATCGTCGTCACATATAACTATAATATATCGCACCTTTAAAACAACAATGACGTAAGTGCGAAAACATAATTTTAGAGAAAAACGCTTTTGTTTTTTTTTTTTACTCAGTCATAAATATTTTTTTGTTAATTATATTTATTATTGTATTTTTTACAAAAAGACATATAAGGATATAGGCGTATTTGTAAAAAAAATTGATTATTCTAACTCTGATATTTTAGTTGCTATTTATATTATTTTCGGGGGGTGCCTACAGTTGCGTCGTTGTTCCAAAAAGCCTTAATATAAAAATTAATTTTTAGTTTGGTGCTAAATCATTACTTACATCAACTTTTCAATATCCTCCTGGTCTTACTTTAGTTTCTGAAAACAGCAGTAAGTCATATTTTAAGAGTTCTCTTAATTTAATGTATTAAGTAAGTACTCTCGCCTAACAATCTTAATTAATTGAAACTCATGATGCAGTGCAGTGTAATGTTATTATTAGGTACTAAACTTTAAAAAAACAATCAAAACTGTTTACTAACTGTTTTTCACACTTTTGTTTGGCTAATTTAACTAATTTTGCCACGCACAAAACTCCTTATTGTCGAATGTAAAATGACTTCATTGTGATTAGTGTCATTGTTGCTCTAAATGAAGCAAAATATTTCACCAAAGTTTGTGATAAAATGACTGAAAACACAGTTAGGTTAGGTTAGTCTCCACTCCCCCCGCGCTCAACTGACCAATGGGTCGTTTACGAATTAAATTCCTTCTCCAATTACACAATGACGCAACTTCCCTCTAGCGGTAAATATTGCTATTACTTAAAAGCCGATGTCGCACACAAAACTTTAATAGTATTAAATGATAAATGATGTTATTTCTGTAATGACGTTTTATTTTTGTAATGTGTTTGGACAAAACACTTTTACACGTCAATCATATTTTTTAAACTAGATGAGGTCGGCGTTTCTTATCTGACTACTCCGAGAAGAAAGGCCAAAACAAAATCAGAGGTCACAGTCTCTTTTAAAGTCCAGACATAATCTTGGTCAGATCATGTAGATTTGTGTCTCGAATGGTCTTTTGAGGAAAGAATTATACAGATTTGAGTGGACTTGTCCAGTCAGTGCACGCATTTGTCAGTAATCGTGTAGCTCAACTCAGAACTTAAGGAGTTCAACGACTCGACGAACAATACCAAAGAAAGGACATTTGGGTAGGCTACATAAAGTACTCAAACTGCCAGATTATCATTAACAATAACTGACTATTTAAATCGTTTCCCATTAAAAGGACAGTTTTTGAAATTTTTGCACTTACGTCATTGTCGTTTTATAGGTACGAATATAATTAATGTATACAAAATATTGTAAAACATTCTATAAGAGTAACGGTGGAGTTTCTTGCCCATTCTTCTGGATACGAAAACTACCTTTAGGAAGGGGCGACTAGAATCAATTCTATGTTTTTGTAAATTTAGAAGTTAAAAAGTGCCTTTTATGAGCCTATTTGAAAAAAAAATTTCACTGACATAATAATTATCTAGCCATGTATTGACAATATCGCGCAAGAGTATTTAAAAGGCAGTCACTTTTCTGTACCTGTAAGTGTAACATTTAGTCAGGCGCTCAAGAACATCGTTGTATAGCCCCCTTGAGCCCGAAACCAATCTGGCACAAGCCTGCCCCGGCCGTGCGGCCCAGCGGCCCGGCTGTGGGGCCCAGCTGCGGCCCGAATGTCGTACAACAATGGACGCCAACCCTTTGTGACGGATATTCGGAAAAAGCGGCATTATTAGCTTCGGCAAGACTCGTATTGTTAAGAGATTCCCAAAATATCAGCAATATAAGGAGAATTGCGGTTATTTTTAGTACTGTACATTGTTTTGTAAGGATTCTGTTTGGCTGTCGTTCGTTAAGGATTCTGAGTAAACAGATAATTGGATTAGCTGATTTATTCGTTTCTTTTTATTCAATTTATTTACGAGGCTAGTGGACAATGGGATACCAATTATACAGTAGCTTTATGTTATCAGCCTTAAACAAGAACACTAAGCAATTTAGTCTCTTCATAGTAGTACACTTTAATCAACATTTCATATCTTCTTTTTATAGCACAACTTACAAAGCCAATATTAATGCCTGTGCAGCCTTTGTCGTTGATACAAAACGTCGATGCTTTGTAGCCTGGTAGCCTACAATGTAAGTAACAAGCCTAATATGTTAGCAGCATTGTGCAGCAGGCAGGTACGCACGAGCTGTGTTCACAAGTTGTGGTACATAAGTAATGGCGCAAGTTCGCCTGAATTTACTGTTTACTACTGGGGTTGCCTGTAACTAGAGATCTTGGGACTAAAAAGTTGCGTTCGTGACCCTTATCCATAAAGTAGACAATGAAAAGTTAAGAATATGATTTACTGAAGAAAAAGCAAAAGAAAAGCTGAAGTTGACTTGAAGAAAACACAAAACTATGACAGAGTCTATTATAGTATTACTTACCTACAACTTTCTATCGAAACGAAACGTTACATCTTCAGCAACAAAGACCTAGACGATACTCGATACACAAAGAAACCTAACTTCCAAGTTCCAACTCAATTTAGGAATACTAAAGGTAACTGGCAACACTATCCCCCATCCCCCACCAAAACTATTTCTCACCTGGCAATATTTCGTGTATTTCCTGGTAAGTGAAACTGGAAAGTTTGCGAAGTGCTGTTACTTATATCGGCAAGTTGGCTAACTTTAGATGTTGATACTTTCCTCGCTCTGCTGCGGCTGATAGTCTGAACTCAATTTGCGACGCCGCGATCTTCAGCAGATAAAAGTTTTTTTAATAAAAATTCTTGTGTAGATATTCAAAACATAAGAAGATGAACATTTTATATTGGAGCTAAATATTCCGGAAAATGTCAAAATGCATGCAAAAACTAAGGCATTTCATGCTTAAATAGCAACTTTAATAGTATGTGCAAACAGCATGATTTTGATCCCTTCATAACAGGTGTGGTGTCGGTTAGAAAGTGCCTGAGCCTTGGGATGTCGTATGTCCAGGTCTTTATTCTTGGATTGAATATGAAATGTGAATTAGTTTAAGCTTGAATTTATTAGTTACTGTTTATTTTTCTCTTCTCGTTTAATAGCCGTGTTATGCTGTCCACATCTTTCTTTCCAATCTGTGTTTCCTTTTTATTTTTGTAATTGACTGTCAGTCTCACATACAATTTTTTATTGAGATGGAATGTTTTAGCTGTAAGTCATCCATAATGAATAAATAAATAAATATTTGTAAACACAGACGATTTAATGACTACTGGCATTTAGTAGTCTGTACCTACTCAAGCTAAAAATAGTTTCTGCGTCTAGCCCCCTGGGGCTCATAAAAGCTGAGGGGCACACAGACAGCCCACAGCCCACCAGTCACCTTTTATAAGCCTTATTTAACGCCAATTCTTCGAATGATAAAAAAAACAAGTTTACGTCGACAAAAATAGTCACGTTTACATATTTACTAGAACAAATAAGACATATAACTAACTGCACATAGTTTATTATTATAACTTTGATTAGCTATAATAATCCCCTATTCAGGTACTATCAGATAATCCTGCTAATCCCGATCTAACAAACTTCGTCCACGTTTGTATACTCGCACAATGGCGCTAACGTTTGAATGTCGCTCATTATGTACTTATTAAGGAGGCTATTAGTCGGCCGTGTCGGGCCACCCGGACACTACGGACACTACCGGACAACGGACATCGGACGCGCAGCACTGGGGTGGGGATAATGCGGGATATTTACGGCTTGCCCGGACACTAGACTGTAGGACATTCGGTCCGAACACCGGACATTGGGCCGGCTAGGGTTGAGCTAGCGATGGAACTTGTTCGTCTAATGAGGTGAGAGTTATTGAATAGAAAGAAGTGATAATCAGGTGATTATTTGGATCGGATTTTGGCTTTTTTTTATCAACACATGAATAGGAATTTACCGTCGTTTCTAAGCTTTTTTTTTTTTACAGCATGTCGACATGGCAGAGACGTGGTAATATACGAATTACTAGTGTGGTATTTAATTTAGTTTCTAAATATGAACAAACTTCAATACGCTCGTCGCAAACACAGATATTTTACAAATCAAGAAGTGATCCTCTGGCGTGCATCCCTAAATCCTTCCCCTCTATGTTTACTATCTTCACTAACCACGTCTAATATCGTCTAAATTGTTCCCTTACGATGTTGCTCTGTGCCTCCTATTACCACGTCTGTTGCCGGAGGGCAGGCTGTCTATGTCAGAAATGTTAACGTGGATACGCATTAGGTAGTTACTGTCCGTCTCAGATTGATTTTCGACGAGGAGACGATTTAATTGTTCTCAGTTTTCATTACGAGTAGAGTGCGATCGAGTCTTGCGTCACTAAATTGCAAAGCACGTAAAGAACAATTCAAAGTCATTTGAGAAAGTGATTATTGTTTCGGTACGATTCAGTTAATTTAGAAACCTTAATATGTAGTACACTCAACTAAAGCCTGGTCACGTGTAAATAATAATTAAGCTAATAATGAAAAGGTCTGGTCAGGACTGTTTTAAGATTCTTGACGCGAAATTTTTATCCTCCACAATGTTCATAATAATTTGTTAAACGAAGTCTTCTAAGTAACTTTCTGTAAGATCAATCAGCTAATCTCGCCTCAGTCGTGTGACTTACAGAGTAACGCCTTAATACCAATTATCCCGGACCCCGAGTCCCAGGCCCGTGCCCGCGGGCGACTCTAACTGAACTGTGAGCGCATCTCTAGCGGCAGACTACAAGCAGACAATTATAATTTTTAATTGAATATGTTTGTGTTTGAGCGATGGCTCTCTGTAACACTAATCTTACTGTTTTAGCCAAATAGAAATAGTTTTTTTAATAATAGGTTCTTCGAAAATTATTAATTGATTGGTTCATAATGTTTCCAATTTTTATTAAAAACAAAAACACAGTTGCGTTTTCTGGTTTTCAGCTATCCTTTATGTAGATTATGATTTAGACATAAGCAGTACCTACCCTGAATGTTATGTACAGGCAGCCTCAAGAACATAGAAATAAAAGAAAGAAAAATTGTTTGTTCTACACAAACGAAACGCACATTTAAAGAAAAAAATACATAATACACACATACAAAAGTAGTCAAAATCCTCGTATTCAACCAATAAGAGTTTGACAATGCTGTTCATTGGTTGATGTCAAGGCCACAGACCAAAGACAATATTGCGTAATTAGTGTTGCGACATTGGCAAATGACAACAAAAACAAAATGCCGATTGCAGAGTTTGACTTTTGAAAGAAATAACAAGAAAAATTAAGCTGAGCGTCGCATCTGTGCAAGAACAGGTCATTGCTCAGCGAAATGCTGTGACTTTGGACGAACCTAACGCCAACAGCTTTGGTTCTCAACAATTACCTAAGGAATGACATATTGATGTCCCCCTGTGTGTGATAATAAATCGGGTTAGTATTATCAAATATATCAAATAAATTCTTGTCGATGGATATATCTCTTTAAGTCTGACTGTACCTACCGGGTTTAAAAATAAATATATAAAGAGGCAATCTTTTTGCGAATCACATTCATAGCACAACAAAGTTGACATGTTACCAAGAATACAGGAACATCTATACATTAGTACATCCTTTTATATTTGAACCGTATGTAGGACAACAATAATAACCTTCTATTCAGAGTTGATTCCATAAAAAACTTGTAAAGGGCAGCCCTGTTATTTCAGTGCGTATGCGGGACGCGAGTGGGGGTAGCCGCCACAGAGTAAGAAAATGCAGAAGACAAACTCGTTACTACATGCGAAAACTCAGTATTTAGAAATAACTAAAAAGGAACTGTGAAGATGTGTTCATAGTGACTTTACGGGTCATTCCGCCTAGACCTGAACTATATGTAGGTACCAATACCGAAATTACGTAGTAAGAGTAGAATTGAAGGGAACCTGTATAGAAACTTTAGACTTTCTTGTATAGAAAGTGACTTCTGTAATATTTGTGTGGTTGATATACAGAGCGTGCTCAGGTGCGCGTACGTTCACGCTCAGCTGACTTGTTGCACGTGTCACTGGCGCGGCTACACCCTTTATGTGGAGACCTTTATGTGTGGCTCTGTGCCTTTTGTAATGTGGCGATTTTTATTTTATTCGTGGGTTTTGTTAATGGCCTATATCTGTATGACAGGTAGAATGGCGAAAGTCGTAAAAGAAGAATATTTGAAACCCAAAACTCATAATGATACTCCTTGAACTCGATACCGCAAGAACTTTCTTAACACAACACAAAACATCCGCTGTTCAAGTCGCTGTGTTGGCATTTTATTAGCTTCATTCATCTTAATTTAAACAATAAACGTTATCACCCCAAGAGTTTTATCATTCGCGGCGCAGTAGTTCCGGAGACATACAATTTGTGAATTAAACTCATAAATTGCGGATGTTTTTACAATAATTTATGTTATTCAAGATACAGGGGAACTTGGAAATTGGACGCTTTTTAAAACTTCAGCTCACGTGCGTACTTTGAAAGAAACAGGGGTGCTCTTAAGTTAAACGAAAATGAAACTTTTAGTACACAAGATAAAGTTCTAAATTGAATGCACCCGAGTTTATTCTCCGGGTCCCTATCAAGACGTTGAATAAAACACTAAAATCGTAAATCTGGCGTTTTATTATGGAAAGGTCGACGGCAACTGATTGCTTCGTTCTTTTAACAATATTTCTTTAAAAAAAAATCCATAGCAAATTAAATACACGAGCTTATCTGCCCTCCATCGCGGCAGTTGTCACTTAAATACAGACCGCGACAACATTTACATTACAAGATATTAACAGCAATTGTGATTGACATCCCCTTGTACAAGCAACTACAACCGTATCCCGGCAACTATCAAGCAATCACTTAACAATCAGTAGCGACCGAGCTGTTCGCCACCTGCCGCTCGAAGAAAAGTACGGTCACCTAAAAACGCAGGTAGCTTTGCCCCAAAATGTAATTTTAATATGAATCACTGGCTCTTTAGTCGCAGTCACCCCGGGTGCCATTACATCCCCTGCCGGGTCCCAAGGCCCCCGGGCCCCCGGGCCCCCGAGGCTCCCCGGCACTATTATAGTCGTTGAGCGTATTTTATTGTTACATGTGTCCCCTTCAGTCGGTGGATGTTTAATTTGTGTTATTGCTCCGTTTGGTAGTTCTTGTGATACTATCAGGGTTTTTTGTTCAGAAGTGTTTGTATACGTATATAGGAGCGACTCCTATTTTTAGGATGAAGTGCGAGAGTTACGACTGGCGTGCTTCTAAAGTTTCTTGTATTCTCTTAAAGATTACCAGTGGGTAGGTATTGTTTTATAACCGTTTATCGACACTAATAGGTAAGGTATTGGATACCAAATAAACAACATCGTTATACAGGGTTAACGTCGGCCTTGAAAAATTTAATCGTTTATTTTCCCAAAACATATCCACAGCCAGAAATAGCTTTACTTTGACGACATAATTGTCTGTTTGTTCCAGAAACACCATGATAAATGAATAATATAAATAATGACCGCAAAACGTGAATCCGGCCCATTAACTGTCGCGACACAATAATGGAGGTGTTAGCTAAATCATGTCCGCGCTAGAGGTGCTACCAGGGTACGTCACTACCAGGGGCGGACACAGTACAGGGAAAACAGAAGGTCCACAATTCGTTTTGGAACGATTGTATAAAGGTTAGCTCAATCATGTCCGTGCTGGAGGCGTGAGCCACGGCAACACACTATGTAGCTAGCAGAACGGACATAGTAAAAGTACAACAAGCACAGTAATATTGCCAAGAAAATCAAGACATAAAGTTATGACTATAAATCAAATGTGAGAGGAAAAATTACTGTCGTTCCCGAAGGGCGTATTCATAATGAATACGACAATTTCTTTTTAGTACAAACAAATCCTTATAGTTTGAACAGAGTAGTCAATGCACTTCAAAACTGAGTTGTCAGAAAGTACAATGTGTAAGTCTTTTGTTTAATTTGTGTTCTAATAATAGCGTAGAGACGATTTGCGAGTATCTGCGAGATTCGAACTGTGCTAACTCCGTGTGTTTGAAAATGTGCCTACTGTTATCGTTTTACCCTGTGACCTCGCAAAGGGCCCGTGACGTCACCGACCTAATGGCGTCTACCGGAACCATTACACCGTGCCCAAATTGCATTTACAACACGAAAAGTAACTCAATTGATTCTATGCCTTACTTCCATTACATAAAGTTCAAATTAAATTGAGATGAAATGGCCGTTTACTTACGAAGTATAATACAGTAAAAAGAGATTTTGAAGGCGTGATTGTGTGAAAAGAATGTAATTTTGTTAAAATTTTAACTTGTTTTGCTCAAAGTTTATTATTTTGAGGTGAGGGAATTGTTGGTCGAGTTGAGGTTCAATAGTCACATTAGCAGAAGATTAAAACAATGTTACTAACCAAAAAAGAAACATCAGATTTATGATTTAAAAAACATTAGAGTGTTTAAGAATACATTTTGTTAACACTTAACACCTTTGGTAGGCAAAAACCATTAACGAAACGCCCTATTTCCACAACCCTAATTCGACTCGTGTGAGGGTAGAACTACAAAAACCAGCTGAAAGGTCTCGCCGTGCAGTACATCATCTAATTACCCTTTTTGTCCCACTTTTGTATTACCAGGGTTTTACTTAAATCGCTTCTCGGTTTAGAAAAAGCCGCAATTCTGAAAAAGAGTTTTCTGCTTTATCGAATATTAATTAAAATATTATGTGTAAACAATAACGTATTAAATGACTGTTGTTTTTGCTATTATACAAGGCAAGTTATTTATATTATGTACATACTTACATCTCCAATATTTATTAACATACAATTTTTTTATTTTTTATTAGCATACAACGTGACCAGAACCATCCAGAGTGCCTACAGCTAAAACTACAGCTAAAAACATAACTCTACTACGATTTATAAACTTCCGATTTATGAGATATAAGATATAACTAAATAAAATTCCGATTTATTACCACGTTGAATGGCAATGCTTAGCCTCTGACCAAAGTATAAACCTTTGGGTACCTACAGTCAAATACCATTTGCCATGGTTGTGGTTTACTGATGTTAGATCATGACATAATCCGTTCAAAATACACCCCAGTTTTTTACCTTCCTAATGACATATTTTTTGCTAACAATAATAATTCACCAAAGCTACAGCCAGCTGTCAGGCAAACAGCAACGGATGGCGTTTTCACGTGACCCGAGACAAAGCCTTGACGACGCCAAGTGATTCGAACTGCCGCCGCCGCCGCCGCCAAACTATAACAAAACGTTAATGCGAACCGAACTACTATACAAACGCGAACACCGCGCACCGACATAATGGAGATAAACGAAGAAGATTCAGTCCATACAGTTTGCGAAATGAGAGTTAGATTTCATTCTCGCACAGAAACATCGTTTTACCCGGTTTTATTAAGATTACAAGACGATTTTGAAATTTCAAGAGTTTTGTTAAGAGCTTAGGCTGCAAAACCGCGAAGAGATCTGCCTACAACAAACTAACTTATTTAAAGTCTAGCTCTAAATACCCTTCTCGCCTCCTCCTCAATCGATTCTAGAAGACAAAACCAGACTGATCCAAATTTATAAAAAAGCTCACGTCCTACACAGACACAACAAAAGAAGAAAACCTATCACTACAGCAAGTACGGTTGAAAAATACAGCGTTTTCAATCAACAGTTTTTTGTTTTAATTCTTATTGTTTTTTTTTTAATATTACATTTAATTTTACAATTGTTAACTGCGCGTGTTGTAAGCAGTGAACCTTCTGTTGTTTCTTATTCAGTGCCCGCCTGCCTTCTGTCATTAGATACGTGACGTCATCGTTATGTCGGACATGGTGCCCACGCACGTGACACAACTGAGGCTTCTTTCTACTTAATTTAATTAAGAGAATATTAATAGAATAATAAATAAGGCTTACTTATGATTTTGGCCACCCACCTACGTGAACCTATCAGTAATAATAATAATAAAAAAAATTGACATACAAAAAGGTGTTTTATTTTAATTTGAAACCCTGACTCTTGAGCTAGGTGGCACCTGTGTTACAGGAGTCAGTGCCTTAACCCGTATTTGAAAATTAACAATATAAACACTAAAAACTGTGTGTACGCACGGCTACACATCAAGCTATACATTTCCAGTATAAGCTGACCTCACATTGTACGGAAATCCTATACAATGCGAGATCAGCATAAACTGGAAATGTATAGCTTGATGTGTAGCCGTGTGTACATAAATAAATAAATAAAATTAAAAAATGAAGGGAATTTAGTGCATACATGTTCTTGACTGATTTGTGTGCGTGTGTTGTGCTTTATGTGTATTTGTGAGTGTGTTGTATTTTGTGTGTGTGAGAGTGATTGTGCTTGGTGGCTGGACTTTGGGTTCTATGTGAGAGTATATTTGCCTACATTACTATTTAATTATCACGAGTGATTTATTCGTACATGGGTAAAGTCGTGGTGATTTTTTAAAGCAATGGAAACCTTCCTATAGTTCATCTGTGACATACCCTAATCGCTAAGATTCAAAACTATGTTTGTTTCACATCTGGCGATAACTATCATTTAGATAACGGGACTTAGGTATTTCATTATGTAATTCACATTTTTATTACTGCCTTTAACAGTTCCACCCCAATATATTTTTATAAAAAGCGTAACTTCTCGAAGACCTCATCGAACTCATAAGTCCCCAATTAAATAGCGATCCCTCAATCACGCATCACGTCCCTCCGACGTGACAACTTGCCGAACTCCCAACACCTCGGAATTAGAACGAACTGGTACCACAAAGTACCACCTAACAAAGTACCAGCGGTAAAGGCCACGTATTGTGGTAAATGCCAAGTTTTGCTTTCTTCCAGTTTTCCGATATTTTTGTTAATAAACTGGCCTCCTTTGTATTACGAAGAAAAAGTTGTTGGTGGCTTTTGGTAACGTTGATGTAACCCTCAGAGTAATATTACTCTGAGATGTAACCGCTACTTTTACCTAATTAAATATTGCTAAATTAAGATAAATATTTCTGGCAATCTCTACTGTAGGTAGCCATAAAAGCAATTAATAAAGCTAAATCCTTAATTAAGCCCGCACACTGAAATACTCGTACGGGTACCAAAACATATTCAACCCCGGGGGAAAATACCGAGCCTCAATATCCAATAAAATGCCAAAAAGCCGTCGTCTCTGTCACCAGATGAGATCCCATAATTAAAATTCATATATTACCACATAATTAAGTGGGTCGGGATGAAACCCGCCACAAGTACAAACGATGTGGACCCACTCGCCCCGCTCGTGCCATCTCGGCCCCACTAATCCTTAAATAAGGGGCGATATTAAAATCGTTCGCGCTCACGGGTTGAGATTTAAATTCTTGCTTGATAATTTTCATGGCACAGCTTATTGAAATATCGTGTCGTAAAAATATCGCGCCATCCTTGAATCGATTTGAAAGGTTTTATTTTCCGGGAGTTGTCTGATTTCATTTTATGAAGAGTATAGAGTTGGCAGTAAGTAGCAATACGAACAAATGGGTTGGCGTGTTTCACAAGAAAAATCATTTCAACGTGTAAATGAAAAACACGAAAGTTTATTATAAAATATGTGGTTTCAAAATAAATGGAGGTCTTGGAGCTATTCCGAGGTTGTAAATTTATCTTTTCTGCTATTCTTAAGTTTGTTTATCCAAAACCATTTATTGTGTTAATTTTTAACATGGAAGGTAAGCAAGAGGGATCCTGCTAAGAAGAATAAAATAAACAACACTGAGCACCTAGTTAAATGACAACATTACGTTTAGTATGGGGTTAACGCTACCTCTGCCTATCTAAATCTTCGCATTTTTATTTTAAAACTGAAATATCTTCAAAGGCTTTTTAAACAGCCTACGCACGAACATCTCCACTCCATGTAATCCATATGACTTAAACCCCAATCAAATCCATTCGGTCCACATCTCACAGACATGATATTTCATGTCGAGTGTGGTATAATGCACATAAGATGAATAGTATAAGTAGAGATACACCTGAGAGCTCGCGACTGACACCAATCCCACCTGGATTGGTGTCATGTCAAACTCATCCATCCCATGCACACTATTGCACTCTGTATCTTTATGACAGAGGTGTAAGACTGGAACGGTGTCAATTGCTGGAAAGCAGGAGGACGTGATCTGGGACACACATACGCCATTACACGCTGGTCGTACAAAACAAGTGATGAGCGATCTGAGGGATCTTAGAAATAGAATCTACGTGATAATGTCTGAACAGGAATAAAATAACAGCAAAAGTTATCTTTCATGTTATCAACTTATCCATTTTGCCTCAATCTTTATTTTCGAACTTTTGAAGGTTAAAACAGAATATTTTCCAAAAGATGAAACAAAGCGGAGACATAAATAAACGGACATCACTGCTATCTTCTTAAAATGAACATTATTATTCAAGAACTGCACATTATTATCCGTAATCCTGCATTTTTCCGCCACAATCCCGTATAATCCGCGTCGCTCGTGGTCCGCGCGTAATCCCGGGATCATCGCGCGCGCAAGAGATCACGGTCTCGCAATGACGAGCACTATTGACACGGGTAGGACACTCATCTGTCATGATCCCAAAGGAACACCTGCCTACCTCACGTGCATCTGTGGGCGATATATTAACGTCCTCTCATTGACGTGTGGATAAATAACGAGCCATCGATTATATATACCTATATAGATACCTTTGACGTCGGCATCAATCTTGATTATAGGGCCGACAGACGCCGTGGCCAGTTCCACTTCCTGATTCGTGTGTGTGGAGCCATGGGGATTTAAATACGGTCAAAAAGTGAGTGTCCGATCCCTCAGTAACTAATGTGGATGACAACTAACAGTGTTTCAGAATTCGATGAGATGATTGGTTACAATCCAGCCTTTATTGGTGTCTATATGAAGGTTTGTAGAAAGTCGAAGCTGAAGATAATACTACATTATTTATAAAGTAATCTGTAAGTGATCAGAAAAAACCATAGCTAGTGACGTCGTTTTAAAGAATAGACACTAGTAAGCATACATTGTATCTTGCAGTGCGTCCATCAATCTTGTCCTTAATGTTAAAACTTATGTTCTACTATTAATCTGTGGTTCAACATAGTTATCATGAATAAAGTGACCTCTAATGTGGAAAGTTCAGGTCATTAGGAAGACCTGTGACAGATGTTAGTAATGACTAAGTGTCCTAACATAATGTCGTAAGAGCTAACCTAACCTAACCTACTGTGTTCGAGACATTAATATGAATTTAATGAATTACACAAACAAGACAAGATATCAGCTAAAATAGCCCGGGCCTTCTTACTAACCGAAGAGTTTAATTTTCTGCTTGCCAACACACTCAACTTTTAAGAGACTTCATCACATTTTTCCCTAAAAATGTTTTAATTAGTTTTAATGAAAGGTCGGACACACACCTGCCCGCGGTAGAGGGCAGGCGAGCTCTGGGGCAGGTATATGTTACCGTCTTATATCGACAAGAGACTGGGGAGTTCCACTGAAACGATCTAATACTCACTTGAATTTTCATAGCTTTAGGTACACACGTAGAATTATTCTTTCTTTTTCTTGTGAAATTGAATGTACTTTACCATTTATAATATTTAATACCTTCATGATTTCATAACATAATAAGATGAAAATAAGTAAGTAAGTACATCTGCAGCCAAATTCGTCAAACTTGAGAATGAAGGCTGATTACTGAACTACCTACTATGGTTCCCTCAGACAACATATTAGTGCTTATCTAGATCGCAAGCGCTAACCTTGTCTACCAGCTCCACTACTAACTATTCCCTAACATTAGAACATATGAGATAGTACAGACTGCGTTAAGCCTGTTTCACACCGAACCAGTGAGTACGGCTAGACGTTCCTTCTACAATAGAGTCTATTTTCTATTAAGACAGTAATTTACATGACAACGTGGTTCCCTCTACGTCTTAATCAGACCTGCGACCGAAACCGCGGCATTAATTAAATACAGATTTAGCAGCATTTGTATTTAAATGTATAAGAAGCTTGGCGTATAAGTATTCATTAATATGCTTTGATGTTATTAAAATGAATATTTACTTCACTGATTTGTACTGACTCCAAAGGGGTTTCAAATTGCCGAGTTTTATTTTCAACAAGCTGACCCGACAGACGTTGTCCTCTCCAAGTTTAAATAATTCATACAAGAATTCCATAGAAAATGTACTTTCAGTTTTCCCAAATTTTCCAATTTTCCGGGCAACTTTTCAAATTTTAAGACAAAAATTTGCCAACTCCTTTCAGCCGTTCTTACGTTCTTAAGTGCTTACCTACCAACAATCATTTCAATTTAAAAAAATCAAATCTTTTCTCTTTATAATATTAGTTTATACTAATATTACAAAGAGAAAAGATTTGATTTTTTGTGTTTGTTTGTTCGTTTGTAATGAAAAAACTAAAAATTACTGGAGTGATTGGAAAAATTATTTTACCAGTAGAATGCTATATTATCACGGAGTAACATAGGCTATAATTTATAAAGATATCACGCGGGCGAAGCCACTGGCGGAAGCTATTTACACAGGGTGGCAAGGATTTCGACGCGAAAACTGATATCATGGATTCAGTACATGATTCTGACAGGGGGTTTCAGATATACAGATCTTATCTTATAATCTTTAAAAGAAGACCTCGTTAACGCTGTTTCCTCGTCTTCCATGTGAAACACACTCAACATCATTCGGGCGAGATCCGCACGCTAATAAACCAGTAATTAATTACTCGCTTTACGACTTACCCGGTGTGTGCCCAACCTTACCCCGACTGTGTGTACTAGGCAAATATGTCTGACGAGTGAATGTTCCCGTTTATTAATATTACGTCACGGTGGCTTCATTATGAGATGTTACGCAAATAAGACCCTTTCATTACATTGATGGAGAGATTTAAATCACGGTTGAATCTATATGTTGTAAATCAATAATCCGATAAATTAATTTCCTATTTGAATATGATGCTCTTTACAAATATTTCATGAGTTTCGCAGCTTGTAAAAACTTCAAATGAAAGGAGTCCAAGAACTTATATGTTTTCCTGACAAATTTGATGGCTACGTAGCTAAATAATCATACTTAGATACCTAATTACGTTTGGTTAGTAACTTTCCAAGCTAAACTTCCTATTAGATAATATCTACTAGCTGTTTCTTCATTACTCAATCCTACATATTGATTGATCAATCAACCTTGGAGGCGTAAACAACAAGTTTCCAATCGCAAAATGGATGACGCTGAATCTTAAGTCAGTTCTTGTATCATTAATTCCCATTAGGTATCTAGTTTGGCTCGAAACGTTCAATACAATCGTGTTATCTCTATAGAAACGCAACGGTTGCCGACGAAATATTCAAACACGCGGCGAAAGAGTCTGAAGAGAGTGAGTATGAAGAGAACATTATGTCTGATCGAAATTAACTTGACTTTTTTAATACCTGTCACAGGGATAATAATCATCGTCATGATCTGCCTAGACTTTTCCCAACTATTTTGAGGTCAGCCTCCAGTCTAACTGAATGCATCTGCTTACCAATAAGTATGTTACATAGAGCGAATGCCTATCTGTCCTCCACAATCAAATTTCTGGGTATCACGGGATTAAAAATATCACATGAAAATGCCTGAAAACCAAAGTTCCAATTAGCCAGGAAATGTAATAGATGCGTAAATAGCTAAGTATTAAGAACAAAATATAGTACCTGTCGCTACTAAGTCCGGATATTGGCGTGTTCCGTGTTATGCTAATATCAGCTGTTATTACAACGACATCATTATGCTAATGCGAGCTGTTCGCGGTAAGCTAAAACAAGCTGTTTTATAAAACCCACAATTTACTTGAAACAGCTTCGAATTATTGATTTTGTAAGTGCGCTACAACTTTATGTAAAGCAGTTTTTGAACATGAAGCAGAAAATTGAAAGGATTTTTACCAATGGTGTTTTGTTTCCCATTGTGGACTGTTAACTGCTGGATTAATAGGTTGATTGAAGCGTGAACACCCATTTTTTTTTTTCGATTATTATTTAGAGAAGTGTTCCCCTCAGTTATTTCAAATCCCACTCGTGTGCTCAGTGCTCAGTGTACTTGTTTTCCGCTCGTTTCGCTCGAGGGGTGCTCTGCCTACCCCGGCGGCGCGACACCCTCAGGTAGGCAGGTTGAATGCATTGACTTGACGTTGTTCAAAGTCGCGTGTCAGCGCATCGACACGTGTGTCTGTGTACTTGTGCACGTGCGACTGGCGAAGGATCTAATAAAATGATTGGGAAAGTACTAAACTAGTAAAGTCATAACAAGACACGTCATGTGATGCATGAGTGAAAGGAAATAAATACCCAAGCATCTGTTGCCAACTGAAAACTTTAAGTACCTACCTACCAATGTATTTATTTATGTAGAAAACAAAACCACGGTTCAAAAATTTCGGTTGAAGTTAGGTATTTATTACGTATTACCTACATACAAAAGTTGAGCCCCAGACATAAACTACAACCCTATATCCGGCCACAATATCGCATTCCCATACCAAAGTAATATGGAAAATACTACTCGAAACTTGCAAACAAATATCATTGTGAGCCCTCGATGCAGCGCTGCAGTGGAGTCCTTCAGTCGCCCCTCGGGCTTCGCCCCTCGTGTGGGGGCGGGTTGCGGGGGCGAGGGGCGAGTTGTTTATGTTTATTGTTTAGGCTCCTTGTGCCGCGATTAGGCGCAGACGTCGCGATCACACGCCGCTGTTAGCTTTGTGTGAAGACTCGTGTGTTTTGATAGGAAGGTACCTAAGTAAGTAGCAGATACTCAAGTAATCTGAGGGGCTGTGTTTTGTTTTTGGAAATTACTAATTGAAGTGATTCTATGGATTGATCGATGCTGAGTGACTAGAAAGTGCTTGAAGAGAAACTCAAACTCAAAACTTAAAGCATTTATTTCAAATAAACCAATTACAGGTACCTACTTTTGAATTGTCAAGGGATCGGTCAGTCAGAAATATGAAGCTAGATGCCCATTCCAACGCGTAGTAGGTTCCTATGGAGAAGAACGGGCAAGAAACTCCACGGGCACTCTTTTAAATCAGAATATGTTTACATAATATTGGTTACATCATCCATGTTGTAATTATAAAAATGTGAGAACAATGTAGAAAGACGTGCACGTTAAAAGCGTCCGTAATAAAAAATAAAAAAAATACAAATTTTTTAATTAATTCAAATAAGCCGTGGCAGATAGGAGATGACCAGTCCCCACTGACGACGGCGCCCATTCACGAACATGACGCATGGATCAGCACCATTCAGCTCAACCATTTTACCCAGTACCAAGGGAACTTAATGATCCAACACACACGCCACCACCAGCGAGACATTTGTTTGAGCATGACATACTCTCAGCCGCCAGGGCACATTCAAGTCAATCAAAAACGTACCCAGTAAATGGTAGCTGTAAAGTAGGTACATAGTGCTAACAAATAACACTGAATTGTGAGTTTAGATGTAAAGGGATCTTGAACTGTCTGTTTTGACAGTAAGTACAACGGCATTTCATCAAACCAAAGTAAATCTTTTGAATGGAGACCTTAATGTAAATTAGATATCTTACTACGTTTACGACAACAGACCGACTACGATTGCGTTTCATATTAATCATAAAGAAAATCCGATCTCATGAACCCTCGCGTCGTTAATTCATACATAGTTGATGTGTTGTTTATACGCCATTAATTAGTCTCGACACGGCGACACAAGTGCTCACAGAATTTTTTACAGCTGCCAATAACCTTATTGAGGCCAATTTATTATTTTATATTGTATTTATCTGTCCGCTCGCACTCCCTAACGCATTTAATGAGTAAAATTCCGGCAGCTTCCATTCACTAATTAACTTGATGGCACCCAAAACTGATTTTTGGTCAAATTAAAGTTTGGTCGGTGGCCACAATTTTTTGAATTTCGTTGCGTTGAAATGTCGTTGCGTTGCGTTGAAATGGTGGCAGTATATTTGAACCATCTACGGTCTACGCGGCTTTTAAGCGCTATATTTCTGTGTTTATAAGACGTGGGATCAGTGAAGAAATTAATTTATATCTAGATACAGCCCTTGCTTTTGAAAATGACAAATTCCAATTCTAATTTAAATAGTAAGTATCAAACGGTTGCTACAGCACTCCTGTGATTTCAAGTCAATACTCGTACATAATTTAAGAAACGCAGAGTAACAGAAGTCGGCACATTAGATCAAGTGGAATGTTTTAGTAATGTACACTGTAAAAGTCACAGCTACCTGTCACCGTGACGTGGATACATCGACACTGTCAACTGTTCAACGCCACTGTCAGCTGTACAACCCCATTACATTACATTATAACAAACAGGTGACATTAATATATTCCGAGCTCCTTTTTATTCGTCACTTACGGCTGAGAAATAATTCGCGCCCGTGTTGCGTTAGCTAAAGTGTTCATTTCCTTACGAACCCTTTTCTGATTTATCTCGCTCCACGAACTGGGTATTCTCGAATATAATGTCATAATAAAGATTTAGCCGAGGTATTTCAGCTAGGTAACATTGAACCATCCCAGCAATTCCCATGGGTGTTATAAAAGAGCACTCAAGTAGGGATTATACTGGGAATCGCATAGACTTAGCTAGTCTAAACTGCATTCAATAGCTGTGAGTGTCATCGTTGTTATGACGCTGACAGCTCTTGAACGCAATTTAATAAATTACTCTGTCTTCCGTTTCACCTGTGAAAATAGACCTTAGTAATTGCCCTAAATGACAATCATCAATTCATATTTTTATACCTATCGATATCTCTCTGAATGTACGAGTATATTATGTCAACTATGTAATTCGTTAACGACCAAATTACAAAACACAATATGTATTCAAGCTGAATTATGGGCACTACTATTCCAAAAGTTGCTAGCGCCTATAGTAACGATTTTGGATAGGATAACCACAAGACATATTCCAGTGTCTCCTAAACCCGTGTGGGTCAATACTTTCGATGTTAGAATTAGAACCCCTACCCGACATGGTCGACACCGCGGTACAACCGACATGGTCGACACCGCGGTACCACATACAACCGTCATAACTAACACAACGTCTACAACGTCGCGTGTTTGTCTACGTCGCGAACACTTTCACTAGGGCTGCCACGACGCAGTAACGCAAACACAAGCTCAACTCCGGAGTACATGAAACTCCTATGAGCCGCTTGAATGCAGTTAGTAGTACATTATCTACGACCAATAGCATCGTAGCTACACCAAGCACGTATATGTAACACGGTTATACCAAACCAAATTAGAAAGAAAGATGAAATAAAATTTGTTTATTCTGCACAAACAAAACACACATTATGTACGAAAAAAAAAAACATTAAATACACACATACAAAGCAGCCAAAAGCCTCGTATTCAAGTATAGTAGAAGTTTGACAATTTAATCATTTGCTTAATGTCAGGGCCAGGGACCAAAGACAATTTACATTGCGTAATCTCTGTACAAACTACACCAGCAGTGAACTTTTCAACGACTTATTTTCCCGCAAACCGGAGTGCAGCCATTATAGTGGGTGAGACTGTCACTTAACGCTTTCAATGTAGTTTACTCGTAGCAAATATTTCCATGCAAGTACCTTATCGCGGGTTAGCAGTGAACCTTCTGTAGTATCTGTATCTACCTATAGTTATTTTATCACAGGTATCACACCGCCTACTGCGGTAATCCGCGCAGTCTCTCGGGTCCCATCGGTAAGCAAGCCGGGCAGCGGGTGATGCCGGTGATCCGGCGCCGTGGGACCGGCACCGAACCGTAACGATAATCCTCCTAAATTAATACAGCCGTGTAAACGCACCCTACTCCACCTGTCGCGACTAAATAATAGTTAGGGTCTACCTGAGAATCATCTGGTGAAATATGGGCTAGGGATACGCTGCGTAATATTTTAATTAATTTCCTGAGGATCTGACCGTGTCTCTCTCTGCACTTTGAATATTTAAATGTTACGAGTAGCTCTTATATAACCCGAGATCCGTGTGCTAAAGTCACTGGTACTTCACAACCACATAATAAAACATGATTTCAAGTTGCAACCACTCGCTACTTCACGTAGAACTTGAAAATTAAATAGACTGGGCCTAATCCCTCTCTAGACACGTGGAGTGGTGACTCTGATGCTGAATTGACCAATCATCGCGGGAGGGATCACAGGCTGGCACTCATGAAATTGAACGAAGGAAATGTCTGGGGGAATGAGTGGCAAAGCAGCAAATTTTTCTCCACCAGATACTTCTTGTAAAGAAAATCTTAGCAAATATCGAGAAGTGATTCGAGGCTCTCGAATTTGACAAAAAGAAACTAACATAAATTGTGACTGTGTTTATCTTAAGTTGCGTATGAAAACTGAACTGGATAAAAGTTACAATGGATTCTTCTATACTAATTTTATAAGTAAGCGCGTAAATTCCCTTCTCAACATTCATAAGAAAAGCCTCATGTCTTCCTTAAACGTAAACCCCAATAGATATCGTAATAATCACATAACAATGGTAATCGAATCGTGTGCGATCATAGATCAAGGATGACACACCTTCACTCCCCACCCCTCTCCCCCCCAGCATTAAGTTACGCGTCCCGCAGGAGTTCGCAGGAGGAACAAGATAATCAGGTTAACAGCGATCCTTAACTCTGTATGATAAAGGTTTCATGGTGGATTACTTCCAGCTGAAGATTCCGTTCAATCCATTACATCTTCTCGTTCAAAAATTGAAAACCAAATTGAATTGGCTGCATTGACGTAGAATGTAAATAAAAAATAGGTACCTGCAATTCCTTATTAAGATAAAAAAAGTTATAAAACTAAAACCCAACTACGACAAAAAAGTCATCTAAAAAGGTACCTATAACAAGATAATCACAGACAGAAAAATTCAAAATCGGAGTCACACGTGTTAGGCATAAATCGAACAGATAGGTGACTCCGGATGTTTAATTTGTCTGTCTGTGATATCTTGTGCATCTGTTTGTTTGTATGTAGGGTCTACCAGTCGTATAAGATTTTTTTATTTTAAATTAATCACTTTATGTCCTCTAGAGAACGCCATATTCAATGTGACGTCACATAGCCTTTAACCAGCGAACGATCAAGACGCTTCCAACGATACATCATTTGTCAAATTATGATGAGAAGTTTAGAAGTTACTAGGTAACAGATGAACATACATACATACTGGTCAAAACCATAACCCTCCTTTTTGCTCCGCCATAGTCGGGTAAAGAGATAAAAAATTCTGAAGAACTATAGAGTTCTTAGAAGTCATAGTGAACTGCGCATTCAGTCAATATCCATTCAGTCAATATCTTGCAATGTATTTATACGGTACTTTGTTCAGAAATAAAGATGAGGTATGAACATTTTTTAACATATTTTTTTGTCTTTACTGATGGCGATGTGCACCTTACATAGAACTCGCGATCTCTGACAACGAAAATGGGCGCTTCAATGCTGCACCATTTGATTCGTCGTAAACTGTTCGTACAAGAGGTGTATTGTAGAGTTTATTGCAGTCAGACAGTCCCTTCTCAACAAGTAACAAACTTTCTCTCATAATAAAACTGCAACGATGTTCGGCGTCTGTCTGTTTGCTCCCAGTATACTGTACGGAATCACCTCGTAAAAATACTGCGTGGATTTGGCTATAGTTTGCACTGTAAGAGTTCATAATAAAGAATAGCTATTGGCGTTCTAATAATTTAATGAATAATACTGCCAATTATTCTTTATTTCTTTTAATAAAATTAGCACGTATTGGGTTCGGAAGCATAAATAAAACACGATCAAGAAAAGCGCGGCAGGTAAGCAATTACACAGAACGAGGGCGACGCGCCGGCATTTAGCAAATGCATTCGCAGCAGGCCGCAGCGGGCCGCAGCAGATCGCAGCGGGCCGCACAACTAATGGATATTATTGCAGACGCTCCCTGCACACTGCCTGATAATGGATTATACGAAAACTTTGGTGAGATATTTTTAATAGCTATTGTGGGTTGCATGGGCGCCGGCAGGTTTATTTTCAAGGAAATCTTTAGCTCCACGAAGCAAGCTCGATCATTTTTGCAGTTCTCCTCGTATATGATAGGTTATCGTTTGTCCATTCATACCGGTAACTTTGTTGACTTATGCAGCAAAGCTTAACAAATAAGAGAATGTAGGATTCAAGAGCGAGGGAAGCGAGTGTTATTTTGTCCATTCATACAGAAAGAGCACTAACTGTGTCGATTTATACAAAGAAGCTTAAGGATTAAGATAGAGTAGTATGCGAGAGCAAGCGAAGCAAGCTCGATAATATTAGCGCACCCCGTAGGGACCATTGGATTTTCGAAAATACGAGTTCGGTACTTGGCGACTAATGCACAGAAGCAATTCTAAAATTGAAAGACGGCAGAATGCAAGAGCGAGCGTAGCGAGCTCGAAAATTTTAGGATCTCGCCTCGAATAGGTTACTTTCCCTATTATTATGTTAAGGGTTTTCGGATATATTCCTTTAGTTCTGAATGTGTTTCACGTATATTTTATTTTATTTTAAAGCCAGGGAGGTGAAAGTGCACTCCCTTGCACCCTGCTCCCGACGCCCATGGTGGGTTTTTTTCTGCTAAATAGAATATAAAAGAAATCAAGGTTGTGATTAGTTTTAAACGACATCTAAGGATTTTACTTTTAGTTTTTAAGATACTTTTGTAGTTTGACTTAAAAGATATTTCCATTTATTTATTTCTGTACTGTCTATGGGTCTCATTTTACCGCAGACATTTCAACTGCTGCCAGCAAGGGTCTCTGCATTAGCATCGTCTGCCAATATCATCAATAGTCCCCTCGGCGTGCCTACTACGCTAGTTATCTCCCGGAGGTGGACAGCGACGGTGGTGGCTAATTTATGAGAACGTAACGACCGCGTTCATCACCCGCTGTCACGCGACACTCACTGCAGGGTTTATGGGGCTACTTGAGATATACGAGGTTGGGGAATTCAATCTAGCTTGAGAAAGAAAGCATGCTTCGGACATGGTTCATCATGTGTTCTGTGATACATTAAAGTGAGTGTACCTAGTGATTAAATGAACGGTGGTCGTAATATAGAAGGCTTGCTAGAAGTGTACTCTTGTACGTTATCTATTACAACGTTTTGTTAAGACGTTATCGAAGTAATCATTGTAATAAGGAGTACCACAGGGTAACATTCTCTAACCATTTATTTCCGGTGCGGACGAATTTTGATCTTTTTTTGTCCCCAATGAGCTCTTCCCATTATTTTGTTTTCCTTTATAAACTTGTACCTACATAATATATATATATATATATATATATATATATATATATATATATATATGTGTGTGTGTCGAAAATACGTTACTGAGTTGACTAATCTGGAAGCCAGCGCCGTTAACGGCGCTCGACAGAGTCTACAACATAACGCTCGGACCGGGTGGAACTAAACAGTGTTCAGGGGTGGCGGTCAAGCAGTAAAATCGTTTAGAAACTGTCGCGCATTCCAAATAGTTGTGTCGTGTACCTACAGTGTATGAATTGCTAGTGTGATTAATTTGATAGTAAAATATAATGTGATCTGAACTACAAACGGTTTTTCTACTGCGCAATAACCAACACTACCTATAGTATGGGGTAGTTAAAATATGGCTGATAATAAAAAGAGACACACAAACCCTCCTCCCTTAAGATTTGTCAAGAGTAGGTACCTAAATATATATAAAAGATTGGGATTGAGATACCTACATTATTTTGGGCGTGGAAACTCCGATGGATCGTGAACCAGTGCACTTCCTGTGCGTATCTGATGGCAAATCCCAGAAAAAAATATTTATTCCTCATGAGCGCTCCTAGTAATGCCTGCATAATGTCAAATATTGAAGGTACAATGTGACAATCGGATTTAGTTCCTTTCCTATTCTCTAGAATAAACAAATTACTTTGGCGACAGTGAAAAAAAGGGTAAATAAAAGAAGTTAAGTGGTGCTATTATATCGCGCTGCACGAAACGAGTGTCTGGCAGAAAGCCAGGATAACGCCGGGGACGAGTTATGGGACAAAATGTTAGTACTATTATAGGGACGGTCTAGACGAAACAAATGTGCTTAACTTTAATAATGACCACCTGATGGCGCAGGAGGAGCGTGTCTCGTCTGTCACTACGTGCGGAGCGGGATATATTCCTGTATCGAAACGTATCGTTTTATCACAGAGTTTAGGGTAGCATTAAGTGTGCAGTTGTGTTCAGGTTTCATATTGTACTTCCAGAAATGGACAGGAATATTATGCTATACTATTTAGGCTGGTTGTGATATTGGCGTAAAGGTAAAAATTTCAATACTTAGGAATTATTAAATCTTTTTAGGCTGATCATTAACACTTTACATGGCTATTCGAGAGTAAAGTGTGACAATTATGTTGTCTTTTACTTAAGTTAGAATGAAAATAAAATAACTATAACGAATTGCATACATTTAGTCTAGACGAACTTCAAAATCACATCAATAAAATATGATTCACGTCCCAATAACGCGGAGGAAAATATATACATACATACTATACAATATATTACATAAATATATACATACATACTATACAATATATTACATAAATAGCCCCAAATGTCCGCCCGTTAGACGCAGCTAGTAAGTTGAAAACAAAGTCAATGCGATCCGCACCGCCACACCACACCACACAACACCACACCACGCAACACCACCGACCGGGCGATGCTCATAACATAAATATGTGGCCGACAGCGGACAGCCGAGCTACGTCTAAACTACCGAATAAGGGAAAATCGCAGACGAAATGCTTATACAGTATCCGATATTTTATCCAATACTTCAAGGCATTTTTGCAAAGAATAAGAAACATGCCATTTTATCTGTTGGCTTTACTGTGCTGACTTTTTGGGCTGTATTTTGTTTGCTTGTTGACCACAACCTAACGCTGTTTGTAACCTTTATCAATTTGTTAACTAAGTAGCAAGTTACCAAGAAACGATATATTATGTATCGTAATTCACACGCGGCTGGTCCAGTAATAAGTTTTCTCCACTATGCCTCGAGTTCGTCAACTCATTTGCTCTGGTTAGCCACTACAAGTCTCGACACAGCCTACAGAGCAACATCGCCCCAGTAATGCCACCGCATGCAATATCCTCGTAATGTCAGCCTACTGAGACTCAGTTCATTATAACTCTGTGAGCTCAAATTGTGCGAGCAATAACGTCGGCGGTGCGCTCCGGTGACACACGAGTGTCGCGTTTGACGCCTTCACTGTCACACACAGACGCAACGACGCTTTTTCTTCGTGACAAGCTTATTTTTCATAGTTGAAATATAAGTCACAGAGAATATGCGATGTGCTCATGATTGTGAAGGTGGGGGTTGGTTTGTGGGATGGTGTCGGATTTTATTGAAGGTTCTTGGTTTCTTGGTGATAACGAATGTTGAAAACTAGATGGGTTTATTGGTCATTAGTGAAAGATCATTAAATTGCGGGGAAGAATCCTGGGGAAAGAAACGGGCAACAGCTAATTCATAAAAAAAAACAAATAGGTAATTTATCTTTATCTCTGCTATACTGATTCCTACAAAAAATATGTAGGTACCATATCTTCCCGGCAAACGGGCAAACTTTTGAAATTCCTTTCTTTAAAACAAAATTTAAAAAAAGAACTATGACATACTGTTATTGCATTTCCAAGCTAACCGTAAAATACTAGGCACCGTCCCGCTAAGCTGAACACCTAGCCAGCGTCCTCCATCCTAATCCTGTGGGCTTCTCGGATCTGGACGCCATCTTACGACAATAATGTACGCCAAATCTCGCCAAATTGACTCTTTTGTAAACGAGGTCCGGAGTGATGACGTGACGTCACTTACGAGCCACTCACCCTCTCCAGATATTGAGAATTTGAGAGGAGCTTTGTGAAGACTACAGAGGAGTTTAATTATAGGAAATTGTTTAAGTGGATAATTTGCATTTATGTTGTAATACGCCCCGAAATTTAAGGACCTACGTATTTGACAGTCGTATCTTTACGAGGATAAAAAGGAAATTTTTGTATTCGGTACATAAATCGCTCCTACAGTAGCTAGTATCAAATAGTGTACCTACGGTATTAGTATTGTGCCGGTGCCGGCCGGGTCATAACCATACAAAGAAACAAAAAGGTTTTTTTAGTATGATATAACAAAAGTTATTATTAATTCACTTCACGTGATGTGATACATTATGGTGAATAGTAAACAGTTTTAGTGTCACTAAAGCCGAGTTACGCGTAAATGAAACTCCGCGGTATATGTTACAGCGCGTCGGCGTACAATAAATAAGCACTAATAGAAACCCGCTGGCATAGTGCGTAATGTACGAATGTGCGCGAATGTACGAACTTGATGCGTGGTTGTGTGGAAATTTGCGTGGTTGTGCCGTTTACTAAAACGGCCCACACAACCACGCATCTAGCTGCGTAAAAAATACAGGGTCATGTGAATAAAAGCAGTAGCAGTAGTAATACTGCTACTGCTTTTATTCACACGAAAATAATTATAACCTAATAAAAGCGTGAACCCTTGTCCCTTCGAATGAGGTTATAAAATAAGTAGTATCAGTGCAAAGAACAGGGCAGATAATGAGGGCGCGTGAGATGTAACCTTGACCTCGTTCGTCACAATACACATTTAGCTGCAAACTGATAGGGATCGTTTGTTGGGCGCCAGCAGCGGGTTGTTGGGCGCCAATAGTGGGTTGTTAGGCGTCAACACTGGATTTAATGGACACCAATAGTCGCGATATGGAGTGCCAATACGAGATAAGTTTATGAGTAAAGAACAGAATATAGAAAGTAACGAAGAAAATGCTGTTATGACCTGTGGTAGTTAGTTTAATCCGATTAGCAAATAAATCCAAAAATAATGTAAAATGTAAACACACCATAAAAAGCGCTTCGATGAATTGACCTGATTACTTGAACACAGTACCATAAAACGTATCCAAATAACATGGAAAACGTTCCACTCTTCAGCATTTTCTGTACCAGAGTTGATATCGATGCAACTCGATACAAACGAGATTGTTGCAAGATTATCATGTGACCTAGACTTTATATGCTACAACACAATAGATGTATTGAGATTGAAAGCACATAGAAACATCCTTGCAAAAAATAGTTCCCCCGTTTTCAACTCATGATCTCTCGGTAATAAAGAACAAAGAATCTTTTATGGAAGGACATGCAACAGCATCCTAATTTGACTCCTGCAAATTGCAACTCCCTGGCATCCAATTACCGATAACTGCGACGCTTCCTCTAACTGCATTTATTGAGAGGTACATAGGTAGGTTTAGAAGTGAACCGTTACAGGATGACATCCTAAATATTTCTAACGTTGGAGAATAAGTTTAGTTCATCTGTTTGACAGAGCAATGTAAAACGCGTTGAAACATTAAACGCGTCTTGTTGCTCTCTCCCGGGTTAACGAGAGGAGTAATGGCGGCGTTAGCCTTGACCTTCGCGCTTATTTTACGGCCTAACATAGCGATATTATGGAAGTGGCACTTAATGCAGACTGCTCGAGTATTCACGTAGATACGTCGAACAGGCGCGGCGTAACGAATGGATTTAAGATATGGGTCGAGTGACCATGACCTCGCTGCCTCAACAATATAAAAGAACATGCAGCCTTTGTCCCGGTTTTTTTATTTATGAAAAGAAAATAATAAGGAATATAATTGTCGCTGCTTCTCGCACTAATGTCGTTATGTTGTAGAAAATGCACATTCATTCGCAGCTCGCGTATTCTCTTAGCAATATGGCGACCACTTTAAATATTGCACCAGCGTTGCACCATTTCTTGCCTCCGAGGCCGCGGCAGCCATCAGCTAAAAGCCTACACTACTACTAGGCAGCACGTTTTATTTTGTTTGTCGATCATTTCGTTTTCGCGGAAGCTGTCTGACTGTCATGTAAGGTGCAGTAGGTACGTCAATCAGTTGTGTGTACCTTTGACGTAGTCAACAGATAGGATTGCTTGTGTAGCGGTTGATATTTCAACGCAATTATATAAAATAAGCAGCAGGCTACATATATTCCGAAAAGTTTTTTGAAGAGAGTTTTCAAGATTCATGGCTTTATGCGGCATTGCTACGCCAGGACTGTCGATTATGGCATCCCATAAGAGGGAGAGAAGCCATAATGGACCTATGGAGTATCATGTGGCATCACTGGCGAGAGAGATATCGGTGGAACTTTTCAACGACGTGCACGATGTTTGCTAAGACCCCACCACGGCCGGCGGATACAGAGTAAATACTATCGGCAAATAGACATTCCTAAACGACCCGTTAAATCGTGGTCGAGCTCGCTTCTGACATGCTGGGGCATTGATTCTTGTAAACATTTGCTTTCATTCCCGATCTGGTGAAATATGAAAATTATTCAAAGCGAAGTAAGATTAAAATGGAAAACGTTTTAACTGTTACAAACAAAGGTAGTATTAATAGGTAGTGAAAGGCTCGGCACCCTCGCAACCCTTTTCCTTCACTTTTTACAATAACAGCAAGTTAAGCAGCTTACGAGAGTAACCGCTGTTTCTGTTTAATTCCCGGATCGACGGCGAATGTTTTTTGTGATATTCGTTATTGAATAAAACCGAAGCGTGTGGCTGGGCCTGAATAAAACATGCCTGAAAGCTACCCTTACTTATCAGATAATCCATACACGCGTGTTTCTGTTTCTTTTTGTATGAAAACTTAGTAACCAATTGGCTTTCCCGAAACGCGTCTCTTCTACCGATAATTTATATCTACGTAAATTGGATTACTGAGTATTGGCTCCGCAATTGAATATTCAATTACAGACACAGAGGAGCTTCTTAAACAGAACGGAACGTAGTTATGATAATAGACGTGTGTATAACATATACGTGATCATAATATACGTACTCGTACATGTAGGTATGTTATAAATGTAGTATGATTCCATATACCTAACTGAAATATCGTTGGCCATATAAAATCCAAAGTAAACCTTGTATTTTGTTTTAATCGACGGAATGGTTTCGAATGGCTTCTATAAATCATAAAGCCTACTGGCAATTCCATTAAACTATCGAACGAAACGTTAGCTAAATATATGCGGTCCTCACACAGTTGTCTTTAAAACTTTATGCACTTTCCAAAGTCGGAAGTAATATGAAATGATTGGGCCATTGTAGGGGACTCCACGGAAGATACTTTAAAGTGCAAGGGGTAGGGTAAGACGTAATAAATAATAAGATAACGGCGCTCATCCCTCGCGGGGTCGACAGAGCGGCAGCACCCCGGCGCGGCGCAGATACCGATATTATCAAATTATTGAACAGTTCAACGCCTTCTCTAATATTTGCTGATACGTGTTTTGTACCTGCGAGCTTTAAAGCTCTAGCATTTTTAGTCAAAATCTTTTGATTTATAATTCTATATATTAATTTTAAAGGTTGCAGAAAGTGATATAGAACTGCACTGGGGCAATTTGCTGACGGACGGGACAAACGTCACTTTACCCAGAGAACAAGTTGCTGACGGGACAAACGTCACTTCACCCAGAGACCTGACAATGGATATCAACTCGTCTTATTGAGAAGTATACTTAATTACCATTTCAACTCATTTACAATTGAACTGATTACCTAATTCAGTGTTCTGTAACTATCATTAACTGTTACAATTACAGTTAATTACTAGCACATGAGTACTTTGATAGTGGATCATTGAAAACTAACCAACCGTTACGTGATTATATTATACTGACATATAAATACTGAAGTTAACCACCTGTGAAGTAACTGTCAATACATGAAACTTTATGCGAAACCAAACGTGAGTGAGTGAGTTGAACTTTCTTGTGACAACAAACACGAAAGTTTGTTTATAAAATCATGTGATTTTTGTAAATGTTTATGTTGTTGTTGTTCATGTAAATCAATAAAGTAATAGCTGGTGTACGTACGTATCCTCCACGAGTCACTCGCCGGCTGCTGCTCGCTACATCCAGACACACAAACGGCCACTTGTATTATCAACGAATATGCTATACTACGGTATACCGTGTTGCTTGTGATCTGCTTCCCGCTGCTCGTCACTGTCACATCACTCACTCACTCGCACGCGCGTGACACTCAGCACGCGCGTCGTCAGCCGCGTGCGACACGCGCGCCCGCCCCAGTCACACTGTCGCTGCCGCCCGCCCAAACGAGAGGGAAATCATCCCCTACTGTCCTCTCTCCCTCTCACACGCGTAAGAAAACGTATGTTTGTCTCAGGTGACTTTTCCCGGCGCGTAGTGAATGTCGCCTTGTTTCATTGACGCCCGCTCGACGCGAGCCGAACGGATGTTTTTTCACGGTTGCAATGCGAGTTTTTTCGATGGCGGTAGAGTAATGCTTCCGGTGCGTGCGGTTAGACGTTGCGGTAGATTACTATAGGGAGCCATGCAATCTGTATTGCAAGTGATAGTCAAGTTAGACCGCGCCGCTCGCATGTCGGAGGTTACGTCTGTCTGTCGGTAACGTTTCAATCAAACTACAAAAACATTATTTCAGCCTGCGCTGGCGTCCTCCGCGTGTGACTCATAATGAAGGATGTTTGTAAACTGTCCGTCTGTACGCGGCTCGTCGGCACTGCATGTTTGTCCAACGTGTTTGTACGCCGCGCGCTAACTACCCGCATTTACTAACATTTATTTCGACGCACGGTTTGTGTTTAGTGACCTAAATAACACTTTGACAAATCTTTATGGAATCTCTTGATAACTACAGTTAAGCTTGAATAGTATCAAACTGAAAAAAAAAATGAATAAGAACCCCACGTAGATCAAGCAGTGTAAGGGTTAATCAATATCAAGGGGACCATCACAGTTAACAGGAAATGTAGGTACCCGCAACTAAAGAGAAGGCGGTGCCCCCGGCCTCCGTCTAATATCAGTAGTGGGTACGCAGGACTGCGCACGTATGACACCCGAGACGCTCAATCTGCAGGAAGTCCCCCACACGTCACACGTCACGCACAGGTCGAAGTTATAATTAATATTCATTAACAAATACACTATCACTTACTCAGGGGGTGAGTAGATCAGCTGAACAAAATACAGCCGTCATACAACCGACTGGCGGCGATAAATCACTGCGTCTGCATTATGCTATATTATTCACGGCGGAAAAATTTCCCGTCGCCGCCCCGCAGCCGGCCCGCTCCCGCCCCGTAGCAGCCACGCGCGCGCCACGCACCCGCCCCGCATCAATCTATCTGGCTAGTGAAATGCCTGTAAGCGTTCACCCGTGCACGGAATGTTCAAGAATAGGTTCCGAAGAGATTGCGCTACATTTTTTCCGTTTTTCTGCGTTTTAGATAAGGATTGCCGATTGATAGTATTAAAGGGATGCAATTTGTGAGATATTAATTTTCCTTTGAGAGTGAATTGTAAAGGCGACGCGGTGGAAGGTTCTATTCATACGTCAGACAGTCGACTGGCAGGTAACTTGAGTTACTGCAAGTCACTTGCATTGTATGTAATGTAAAATATTAAAGTTTTTCATTGTTGGGGGATAGTTCATCCCCTGTGCGTGTTATTAATTGTTTTTTTTACACTCACCTAAACAAAAAACTACATATTTTTTCATTACAATTTAGTTAATGAAACATTTTGAAATGACTCGTACTTGGTTCTTCTCGCACATACGTTAAGTTTTATTTATCTCTCAACTTTTATATATTTAATACTTGGCATGATTAATAACAACAATACTGCACTGTAGAAAGAAAATAACGTTGCTACGAAAATAAATGCGTAGCATATTCGTAGCGGGTGTAGCTGCTCGAGTGCTACGAGTCTACGACAACTTGCTATGCGTGTGCTACGATCGTTCATAATGAATGACTCATGCTACGCCGACACGTAGACGCGAAATTAATTCTACATATTTTTTTGCAATTTCATAGTAAGGCGTTTGGGACCGTGAATGCTTCTGGGATTAACAAAGCGAGACAGAAAATTCAGTAAAGTTTTTCTGGAAGAAAATAGCTCCACTTCATAGCCCCATATTGGAAGTGCACGCTATAAATTACGCACTCGCCCCTCTTGCTACTGCTCGGAGGACTACAAGCGTGACGGCGTAATGTTATTATTGCAGCGTGCAAATTGCTATACATCCAATGTATAGTGTGTAGTATTAGCTCTATACGGGGTGTCAGGGACATCGACGCGAAGCCGGCTACCATGGATTTAGTACATGATTCTGAACCCAACTGCGTTGAAATTTTTCGTCGGTTATTAAAAAAAAATCTGCTGTTTCATAGAAAAGTGCAATACCTACGCGGTCAAAATGTATGGAGCAGCTGGTTTTTTTTTTTAAAACCGACGAAAAATTTCAACGCAGGGGGGTTCAGAATCATGTACTGAATCCATGGTAACCGGCTTCGCGTCGATGTCCCTGACACCCCGTATAGCACTCGGCGCTGATCGGTGAATCGAAGCGATTGAAACTGCCCGCCGCCGGAAAGCGCTCGATCACTACCATTACTGATTACAATAGAACGTTTAACTGGTGACAATACATTCACTCAAATTATCGTCATGTATAACAGTACAATAGTATATAGTACATGAACGAGTGAACCCAATCCTTATCGAATGTTATTCTAATAGTATTTTAATCCACAAGTTATCAAAACATTTACGATTTAGGTTTAGGCAATGTACTATCATGTGGCATGTATCAATCAAACCATTTGTGACATATCGTAGGTTAAATAGACTGAAAACATGAATTTATCGTATTTCACAATCACTTCTCATATCATGAGCATATTGTTACATTGTCACAATCTAATACCTGTAGGCAATCGACACGAGTACGTAAAGCAAAGGGTCGGGGGTCGAGTCGGCTTCCCTGCAGGCTTTAGACCTTCCTTGTGACAGTGAGGTAGGTGTCGGTCTCCGATAGAACAGTCAGCGACAAAAGTAATGTAGTACTTGTAGGGCTGGATTAGGGCCTTAATCGCTGTCTGTTTCTTAATTAAACAGCTTCCATTCGTGTGTCAACAAGTACCAGCGGCATCGTGCCCCCCTCCCCCTTCCCCTCGCCCCGCGCCCACCGCCGTGTTGATGTTACTTTCATCTTTATATTAGGCTACAGCTGATGTTTGTCTGGCAGGGTAGATCAGTCTGTTGCAGTTTTGTACGGCAGATTTAGGTACATTTTTTTTATGTGAAAACGTGTGAGTATGTAATTGTAATAATAATCAAACTATCATTGTTAATTTATGTTTCATTCTTCGTTTGTGTTCGAAATATTGTGGGTTTGACGTTCAAAAGTACCTTTTATGTGCCTATTTGAAATAAATGATTTGACTTTGACTCTGACGACACTAATTATTTACAGGTCGCAAGTAATTAAGATTTGTTTGCACCGCATCGCGACTACTCGTACGATTTACTATAACAAGTATGTGTGCCTACGCCCGCAGCGCCCATACGGGTATTTGGCCTGTCTAGTTGGTCATAATTCAATGTCAAAATTCTGTCTCTCATCGGCTGCACTTCGCCCTAGTATCAGTCGGAACTTTACCGTCGCTGCAAGGGTCCGTATCTTTCTCGGTTTTCTAGTGATTGTCTCAGTTATAAAGTAAACATTTTGGTTAATAGTGATTTAATCGAAAATATTTATATGGATTTGGATCAAGTAGGTAAGCAGTAAGAAAACATACTTTTAAAACATTTTGCTGTGTTATTTATTAGTAAAATTAGCTTTCGCCCGCGTGGAGGTCGGAAATTATCCCACGGAAATGTACCTACTACCAGGATGTGTTAATCCAAGATTTAAACTATCTGTGTGCAAAATTTCATCCAAATCCGTTCCACCGTTTTTGCGTGATTGAGTAACAAACATCCAAACAGACACACTTTCACATTTATAATACTCGTATTATAAAGTAGTATCGATCGTTTTTTCGACGTTTGAAAAACACCATTAGAAAAACAAAATTTTCTAGTTTTTGTTGTATTTCAGGGTTCATCCCGGTTATTATTTTAATTGGTATTGCTAGATGTATTGCTAATTCATACAATATAATCATCATCAAATCAGCCGCACTTACCAGCACAGATAAAGCCGAGCTAATTGCTGAATTTCTAAAAGATGTATTCAAACCAAATGGACCTAACATCATGTATCCAGAAGAAGAACTTGTCGAAATCCTTGACAGTGATCAACAATTGTCTCTACCTTTGCGACTATGTACCCCAACAGAAGTTTGGAAAGCTATTCATAACTTGAAGAAAAAAAAGGCACCAGGTTTTGATCTGATTACATCAGAAGTCCTTAATCATCTACCGAGAAAAGGAATTGTCTTGCTTACCATCCTATTTAATGCAGTGTTGAGACTACACTTTTTGCCTCTCACCTGGAAAGTCTCAATAGTTAATATGGTAGCTAAACCTGGAAAGCCTCCTATAGACGAATAAGTCTTCTTCCTTTATTGTCAAAACTGTTCAAGAATTTATTGCTACAACGACTGTTACCTACACTCGAGGAACAAAGGACAATCCCGGAGCATCAATTTGGTTTCCAAGCACACCATGGAACGACAGAACAAATACACAGAGTGGTTCACACAATCCGACAATGCTTAGAAAGAAAGGAGTATCGCTCATCTGTTTTTCATGATATACAACAAGCATTTGACCGAGTATGGCATAAGGACCTCCTGTGTAAACTAAAAATTTGGCTACCACACACCGCATACATGCTGCTCAAGTCTTACTTTGAGAATCGAGTGTTCCAAATTAAATCTGGAGACCCTACTGCCTATCTTCATTCTATCCCATAGAAGCTGGACTGCCCCAGGTTTCTGTGCTGGGCCCTGTACTGTACACAGTCTACACTGCTGAACTACTCACCTCAAAGATAATTGTTACTGCAACCTATGCTGATGACACCGCAGTTCTATACTGCGATAAGTACCAGATTAGAGCATCCACGGGACTCCAAGAACACCTGTATTAAATTAGATCATCGAATAGCGTCAATCTAACCAACACTAAAATATGAAATAACGAGATGACGCATCGCAGGATGTGAACTCAGTGACTCAAAAATGGCATTCATGACTTTCTCGAAAAGATATCAAAGCGTTATCAAACTAACACAGAAAGCTCAGAATTCCTATATTATTGGAACAAGCACCAATAAGTCGAAGGCAACTTGGAAAGTTATTAAATCTATAAAACCTAACATTCCTAAAAGTAACATAAATGCGATTAATGTAAATGGCAAAAATATAACAGAACCCAAAGAGATAGCACAACAATTTAATGACAATTTCGTATCCTCTGTTCAACCGAATGCTAACTACTCAAAGTCAAATGATATTAACAGACCAGGATCGCACAAATCCATGTTTATGTCACCAACCATACCAAAAGACATAATTACAATAATAAGTACTCTTAAAAACACCAACAGTACAGGATATGATGATATTAACACCAGAGCAGTCAAATCAGTTGCTCTTATTATAGCACCCATATTAAGTGATCTAATAAATAAAAGTATTCAGAAAGGCATTTTTCCCGATAAGCTAAAGATATCAATTATAAAACCACTACACAAAAAGGACGATAAAACAAAAGCTACCAATTATAGGCCAGTTGCACTAATACCAATTCTTTCAAAAAAAATTAAGAAGGTTTTATATAACAGCATGAACAGCTATTTAGAAAAAAATAATGCTTTTTGCAAGGATCAAATGGGCTTTAGAAAAAAAAGAACCATTAATATGGCTATTTATAACTTTTTAGAAAAAATACATCATAAAGGCTTGTGCAGACCAGCGCGACTTGTCGCGCGACGCGACACGAACAATACAATTTCTAAGAAAACTTCACAGTATAACAATAACTGGTGTCGCGTCGCGCGACAAGGCGCGATGGTCTGCACAAGCTTTAACATGGATAACAGAAAACCAGTGATGGCGATGTTTATGGACATGACTAGGGCGTTTGACTTTGTAGACCATAAAAGGTTATTAACTAAGCTCGAAAGATTTGGTATAAGAGGTAGCGTGCTTAATCTGATAAAATCTTATTTGGAGAATAGAAGCCAAATTACACAAATTAATATAGTAAATATAAAGACCAAAACTGAGGTAGTTTACTCCTCTAGCTCTAGAATACTGTCATGTGGTGTGCCGCAGGGTTCTGTGTTAGGACCCTTACTTTTTATTTGCTATATTAATGACTTTCCCCAAGTAGTCGAACATCCAATGTCACTATTTGCCGACGACAGCACCGTTATTTATGATACTGGCACCGTAAAGAAATTGAAGAGCATGTAAACAATAGCCTTATTCCTATTATCGACTGGTTAAATGCTAATAACCTTAAAATAAATCTAACCAAAACTAAAGTTATGAATTTTAAAATTAGGCACAAAGAACAATCACTCTCAAATTGAAAGTGTTTGTGGAAAGCTTAGTAGATTTTCATATGCTCTTATATGCTGAGTAAAATTGCGAATAAGACCGCCTTACTCGCAGCTAATCATGGCTATGTCGCCTCGGCTCTGCGGTATGGCCTCATATTCTGGGGAAATGCCCCTAAGATTCAAGAAGTACTTATAGCACAGAAAAAATGTATCCGAACGATTTGTAAAATAAAACAAAAAGAGTCATGCAAGCCACATTTTAAGAGCATAAAATATTAACTTTACCGTCACTCTATATTTATGAAGCCTGTATTTTTATAAAACACAACATGAATTTATATAGATTTGTAGAAAGTAAACAGCGTTCAAAAAATTTACAGGTGTTAGCTACAAATACTAAATTTCATAGCAACAGCTTTTATGCAATGGCTCAAAAACTGTATAATAAGTTACCAGGACAAGTTATCTCAAGTATTAACATTAACGAATTTAATTAAAAGAAATCTGTTCAAATTATTAAATAACAAGGTGTATTATTCTGTTGACGAATTTTTAAATGACAAATTTTAATTATAATACCTGAATCTGTTCTTATGTTATGACATTCTGAATAATTTTGTTAATTTTGATTATGTTGTATTAATGAATTAGTGTCATTTTTTTTTTTTTTGTATTTTTTGTTCTTTTTACTTTATTTAATTTGACATTTTTTGTGATTGTATACCGACTTTTGATTTTCTAAAATGTATTTTATAAAACCTTTGATATTTTGTATGCCTTTTGGCGGAACACAGCTCGGATCTTTTATATTATAACACCTTCTGTATGTACCCTGTGTTCACGAAATAAATGAATTTGAATTTGAACAATCACGAGCTGCCAGTGAAGATACAAACAAACAATATGATTAAATCTCGAGGGTTAATTGCAAGCAGACGAAAAATAAATAAAAAAATTACGCTCTTTTTTGAATTAGGAGTGATCAGTTTTCCCGTTGAACCTGTCTCTAAAGATGACTCCAATTCAGATTCTAGGTTTCTGAAGACATAGAGAGTGAGTAAAACGATGAAGAGCCTCGGCACAATCATCATCTTAGTTTAGAAAAATAAAAATATATGTTTAAAATATAGTTTTTTTTTTTTTATCTACGAGTATATAACCAAAAAATATAAACCACAAATTATTCATCGCAAACTACTTTCTATAGCTTAAAGTCCATTATAGAGTCATTACAAATTAAGAGCTCGTGGCTAAAAAATAACAGCCGCACGGTTCGATCTATCTATTCGTCTGTAGATGGGTGCCCATCTTAACATACTGAGACTCCTCCGTGACTCGGAAAAGACGTTAAACCGTTGGTCCCGGCTGTCATTCGTGGATCTTTGACAGTCGTTACGGGTCGTCAGAGGCCCGAAAGTCTGACAACCAGTCTTAGCAAGGGATTTCGTATTACCCAGTTACTGGGTTGTGGAGGTTAGAATTCAGATAGGCAGTCGCTCCATGTAAAATACGGTATTCAGCTGCATCCGGTGAGACTGGAAGCCGACCCCAACTAACTTGGGAAAAGACTAGGCAAATTGGTTGACAAATAAAAAAATCTAAGGAAATAATGTTGACCGGCTAGATTCACCAAATACCCGTATGTGCACTTGTGAAGCGTGCGCTTGGTGTCTTCCTAACTCTTACGGAACTTGGTAATTACTGACAAGTAATTGAATTAATTGTAACTTGTCTAGATCTATTTAGTCTGATTTTGTGATTATGTGTAATAAATGTTATTGCACTAACGTGTTATGGAATCATGATTCAGATGACGATATTAATATCAATGATGGTTACTGCATTATAAATTGACGTTATTGTTGGCAACATTCAAAGTCTGGGAAGTTTTGAACGAATGTATTCGTGTTCTCTGTTCTGTTGAGACAGTGTAAAACCGGAATAATCGCTAATATATGGAAGCTACGACTACCACGATAAGTGAGTATAAATAACTACATTTATATTGAAGTGTCTTGGGAGCGAATAGAGATACTCAGCATTTCTTATCGGTTTCCCGATCTCTAATGTATTATATATATGTGTACAAGAGCGCGCTAACATAAATACTTATCTAAGGCAGCTTAATTTAACGTTTGGCCGGATATCCGAGTAAATCTGATGATAGTGAAGGCCTGTTGTGTAGAACAATGGTCGAGGCCGAGCGAGGCGAGCCGCCGCACGACACGAGACGCGACAGAAGGTTCACGAGGTTCTAACAATGTGGAAGCTCGTTGCGGTTGGTTCAGTCGCGTACTTACGCAGGGAATGACTTAAATGGCTAATGGCACCTGCCCAAAAGCCTATTTCAGTATATTTTACGAAAATAAAAAGAGTGAAAGAAGGCAAATCGGGACAGCCTATATACTCGTATAGTGAAGCGGTCGGGTCGACGTTTTTGGATAATATTTTATAATATTCTAAGTTTGTCTTGAAGATCAGTGACCTCAGTGAAGAACAACAATATTCATACATATTGTCTAGTTCGCAGGTCTGCTGGAAGAAATAAGCAGTACCTTTGTACTCAAATTATAATTATATCGTATCTCTATGTATTTTACTGTGTGTACATAAATAATAAAATAAATAAACAACATCGTGACGGAACCTGGATTGTAATTAATATAAGTCTGAAATCGCCAATACCCCATATGTAATGCCCCCCAATGCCTTACCAATAAATAAATAAAATAAATAAATAAATGTAAGCGTGGTGATCAATGATCATGCCTTCTCATATGAGGAGAGGCCTTTGCCCTGCAGTGGTACAATAATAGGCTGGTATCATAGCTGGGTGTCATGCACCTTCTGTGCGTACGTACACCCCACCACGGGAGCCAGGCGCCGAGGCCGGCCGGCGGCGGCTGCGGCGGGACGGCGGTGGATTTGTCCTCAAAGCTTAATTGAGAATACGTGATTAGAACCTAACTGTTTGTTAAGAGGCTTTCCGTTTAGCCGGAGACATGCCCGACTGACTGCGGATAGCTGCGCATGTGTGCAAGCTTCGTACCTACTGACCCGTGTCAGTACATAATACGTAGGTACCCGCTTTGGTCCGTACCAAAGCGGGTACCTACGTATTATGTACAGACTTCGTTGAATACCGTAGAACACACATAGGTACACTGCTGGTAGCAAAACAAAGAATAAGTAAATCTAGGTTAAACTATTTTACGAAACCTTTCTTAAACAAACTCGTAAATCCGTTCCGAGCTTTATTTGCGAGGACACTCGGCAAACGAATAATAGTTAATTTATAAAAGATTTCATTGCTCCGAGTGCAGTAAAATCTGCAAACTCAAATAATTCTCATTTTTATAATCGTCATCGGTAACAGTGTTTGAGCGCTTAGCCTGAGTTTGTGCACCGGTGAGCGATCCGTTCGCTTGCTTCGCTGCCAAATATAAAGAAATATCTTACCGGTGCAGGCAAGTTTACAATCTATGGAGTACTTACCTGAAAGAGAAAAAATAAAATAAGCCATTAAAAAATAAAAATGAAGTAGGCAAAAAAAAAACTTTTTTTACTTTTGGAGCAAAAGAGCAAAACAATTAATGTCTTTTTTAGTTTACCTTAGCAAGCAAGCACCGGAAACCATGACCCATCAAAAACCACATTGCACAAACTAACCTCAATTAAAATTCCACAGATACTTTAGGCACAATTAATTACTTCTCAATAAAGTCGTCACTCGACCCTCGACCCTACATCCCTGCATACTGTTGCATATGCATGCGACTCCCCTCACCCATACGAACGTTATTAGCATAACATAATGAGCGCGAATAAGAGTTCATGCGATTACGCGCAGTGATTCATGCGGTGAGCGGACGAGTGTGAGGCGCCCTTAGCGCGCGCTGACGAGTTGAGTGGCCGATTAGATTGATCTTGTTGTGCAGATGTCGTGGTTACATCTTACTATCTTAGAATTGATTATTTCATGAAATGGTTGTATTTCATAAAATAGAACATCGACTGCTGGTCACATCATGATCCTGGTTTGGTCAGATCATTGAATACTCAACGTTTGACGATATGATCAGTTTACATGCACGGCTAGTTCATGATGTACCCAATCATTAGTGATCATAATTATCGTAAAATAGTTAGATTATCCACCGGTAGATGCGTTGATGTCGCATTGTTTTTGTTGTGCATCATAGCGGCGGCATACAACTAATCAAACAAAGTGAGACCAAGCAAAAAACGTCTGTGGATTTGTATTGGATTTTCTAAAATGATATTATGGAAAGCGACCAACTATGATGTAGGTTACAGCAGCGGCGTGCCATGGCCTCAAAATTAGGGCAAGCCAACAGATTTTTCATATGTTGTTCATGGTACAACATTATTAGAAAACCTTTATAAAATGCGAAGAGTTCTAAATAAGTATTATCAAGCATTAGTATGTAATTTTCATAAGCGCCATCTATATGAATGAATGCGCGTAAACACACCGTTTAGCCGAATCTTTTTACCTTATTTCATATGCACTTGTCACATGCTAAAATTTTCAATCAAAATCCACTAGATGGCTCCCAACAAATGATCGATTTGTTGTTCTATTGCCGTACGCATAATTTTATGAGTTTAATTGAAAATGTTAACATGAGATAATACCAAAATAACTTTTTATAATTTATCATGATGACAATAGCCAACTCTTATCTTTATTTCAAAACACCTATGAAGAATCTCTTCGATACGAAAATTATTGTGTTTTGTGATCTCAATGAGAACTTATTGTTATTATAATAATAGGACATAGGGTTTGTTTTTCAGTGGTTTACCAAAACTACAAATGCCATACAAACAACACTAATTATGTGTTTTCATGGCACCAGCTACCTACCTAAAGTTGTCTAATAAACAATCGAATGCCTATTTCAATCTATTTTTCGACTGACAAAAATACTTGTTTTTATTTCCGAGAAACAAGTATCTACAGTAATTTGAGGTTGGTTACGGTAAAGTAAAGAGTTACTTATTGTCGAAAAACTCAAGTTACATACCTTTTCGAACACAGTTTCCGAATTCCCATTTTGATGATAAAATAACACTATAATCACTAACAAAAGCGCGGAATGAAATCGCCACAATAACTATCGAGATTATATTTGTCTGTAAAACTCAAAGTATTTACCTTTCCGAGTAAGGATTGCACACTTTAGTCCTTCACAAGGAACAATTGCATGCGTTTCCGAATTCATTTCAATGATAAGAAACTTTTTAATCACTTCAAAACTAATCACAACACTTAAATTCACAGAAAATGAAAAAATATCAAAGCGAAAAAAAGTGCACCAGGTACCTAGCCGCTCAAAACAAATTTGAACAAATTTGCCACGTCATTACTCCTACTATTCATAATCAAACGCACGATTCGTTCCATTCATAAAAAAATCAGAAGCCGGGCTTAATATTTAGAACATTTTGCGAAATAGGTACATACTAATGGTATCAACAAACATAACTATTTCTATGCGAAAGAAGAGTGGTAAAAAAGCCTCATAAAAGCCAACACAAGTGCGAGCGAGAAAGAATAAAAATTATGTTTTCATTTACGATGCGATCTCGCGTCCTACTTATCGCTATAGTGTTAGAGCGAGATCGCAACTGCATCCGAGATAGTTGGCAACGGTGCGTGATGCAAAACGGCGCGGAATTTAAATATTATTCTTTGAGTACGTAAACCTGGCATCGTAGCTTATAAAGCGCGCGGCTGCCACAGTGCAGCGCGGAGTTTAATGTTAGGTATTATTTTTTTTTTTTGTTGGTGGGCTCACTTTTTAAGGCAAGCCGGGCTTTTCGGCTTCTATGGGGGGACCGCCACTGGGTTACAGTTACGCGGTTACAGTTCTAACCTAACCCATTGGGTCGGGTTGTACACGCGGCGTGAAATGAAACCTAACACTTAAAATATATGGAAATAAATAAATAATAATGTTTATGCTTTTTTTATTTTTATTATTATTATTTTACTTATCATTTATCATACTGTAAAATTTCAACACAATGTATTTTGATATGAAATAAATGACTTATGACTTATAAATTGTTTAAAAAAAAAAACCCCGACCAAATGGGTTAGGTTAGGTTAGGTTAGGCTTCGGGAGGCACTGCGGTATCATGGGGTGCCTCCCTACCTCCGCCACATCGTTGGGGCTTATCTGTCGGAGAGGTGTGTCACCTACATGGGACGTGATGGCGGAAACCAGCGCCGCATGTCGTGCGGTGTTCCACAGGGCTCGGTTTTAGGCCCGCTCCTGTGGAACATCGGGTAAGACTGGGTGCTGAGGGGCGAGCTCGGTGCCGGGGTAGACCTGACGTGTTATGCGGACGACACGCTGGTCACTGCCCGGGGGAGCTCGCACAGGGAGGCAGCGTTGTTGGCGACGGCTGCGGTCTCACAGGTGGTGGGCCGCATACGTCGCCTAGGCCTGGAGGTGGCCCTCAGCAAGTCGGAGGCCATGGTGTTTCATGGCCCCCGGCGGGCGCCGTCACCCGGCTCACACATCGTGGTCGGGGGGCTCGGATCGCTGTCGAGTCCACCATGAAGTACCTAGGATTGGTGCTCGACAGCCGGTGGGACTTCGGGCCCCACTTCCGACGGCTGGCGCCCAAGTTGCTGGGCGCTGCTGGGGCGCTGTCAACGCTGCTTCCCAATTTGGGGGGCCCGAGCGCCGCTTGTAGGCGGCTCTACGTGGGGATCGTGCGATCGATGGCCCTTTACGGGGCCCCGATCTGGGCTGCTGACCTGACGGCCGGTAGCATCGCCGTAATGCGCAAGCCGCAGAGGGCGATGGCCGTTAGAGTCATCAGAGGGTATCGCACGATCTCCTACGAGGCGGCTTGTGCACTGGCCGGATCCCCGCCCTGGGACCTAGAGGCGAAAGTACTCGCGTCATCGTATCGGTGGCGCGAGGAAGCGAGGGCGCGGGGCGAGCGACCGATGCAGCGACACATGGAGCTGCATCGGTCTCAGCTTCGCGAGGTCCTGGTGGCGGAATGGCGGGACAGGCTTTCACGCCCTACCGCCGGCCTCGACATCGTCGAGGCGGTCCGGCCGGTGCTCGACCGCTGGCTCGGGAGGAGGCACGGCTCCCTGTCGTTTCGGGTGACGCAGGTGCTCTCGGGGCATGGTTGCTTCGGGAAGTACCTGTGTCGCATAAACAGGGAGCCGGACGCCCGGTGTCACCACTGCGTCGACTGCCGGGAGGACACGGCGCGGCATACGCTGGCAGAGTGTGCCGCTTGGGAGGAGCCGCGCCGTGCCCTCATCTCAGAAGTAGGCAGTGACTTGTCGATGCCGGCCGTAGTGAATGCGATGGTCGGCAGCGGCGAGTCCTGGGACGCGGTGGTTTCCTACTGCGAGACAGTCGTCTCGCAGAAGGAGGCTGCGGAAAGGGAGAGGGAGATCTCGTCCACTCACCCGGCCCGCAGCAGGCGCACCGGGCGTCGGCGGAGGGCGGATAACGCCCTCTTCCAGCCCCCCACTAAATGGGTCCAGGGGTGATGGACTCGGGGACGTCCGTCGCCCCCCACACATCAGGACCCGAGGTGGCGGCGCGTAGTGTTCCACGCGCGCCCCTCTGAGACGTCGCGGGGGAGTCAAACACCTCACTCCCCCCCCTGACCCGCGAGGAGGCCCGCAGTGGCGGGCCGGCACCAGCCGGGGGTTGCGGAAGATTTCAAGTTCCCGCGACCCCCGGCGTAGGTGTGAGTTGGAAAACCGGGGTGGTTTTTAGTCAGTAAGAGTCTGACAGACCCCTCCGCCCGCCCCAGGGCGGAGGACATCCATGAGGATTTTCCACCCCGGAAAAAAAAAAAAAAAAAAAAGGTTAGGTTAGGCTAGACTAGAACTGTAACCAACCGCAACTTCCAAGTATACGAGATATACTCGTACTCGTACATGGCATTTTTTACTACCTACAACCTTAATCCATGGATACCCTACATTAATGATATTGCCAAACGTCGACTGACATAATTATCATTAAACGTTGACGTTTAAACGATATGGCCAATTGTAGCTGGCCATTTCAAGAAATGGTCGAACACTTCATGAAATTATCAATTCTAAGATCTGACCACGACACGGACAATACACGCGCTCAATTACAATACTTAGTTAGGATCGAATCGGAGGACCTCGTGGCTAAATAATAACAGCCGCACGGGTCAATCCATCAGGTTAAGCTACGCTTGGAGTTGGTCCGTGGATGGGTGACCATCTTTACTTACCGAGGCTCCTCCGTGCCTAGGAAAGCACGTTTAGCCATTGGTCCCGGGTGTCAATCGTGCATCATTGATAGTTGTTACGGATTGTCAGAGACCTGAAAGTCTACCAAGGGGTATCGTATTACCCAGTTACTGGGTTGTGGAACTAAGAGGCAGTGAGACCATGTAAAAGCGGCTAGACTGTAGCTGCATCCGGTTAGACTGGAAGCCGACAAGCCGACTGTTCCCAACATAGTTGGGAACAGGCTAGGCAGATTGATCGATTGAGTTAGGATCGAATAGACGTTGCTGACGATATTATTATAGGCGGACAATGATATGAAGCCGCCATGTCGACGATTTGAAGGTACCTATGTCTTTGTAAACTGCTCAAATGATGACACTTTAAAATCAATTAATTTAAAGTGACATAAAATTCTGAATTAAAACAATATTGAGAAACCGCTGGTACCTAGGCATGCGTGTCTGCCTTATCTATATATAGCCTGTAGTTACTTATAATGATGCTAGCGGCTACTATTAGTGGTGTCGTGGCCAGTGGCCCCTAACATCACCTGCACCGGGCCCCGACACCAGCTGCACAAGTGCTGCCCTCTTCGCCGCTCGTCTCGAGAGCCTCTCGGTTGCGGCGATATAAAAAACATCTGTGACCGACACGCATTTGTATTCTGCTAAATATAGCATGAAGAGTAGGTACTTTACTATGTTTATATTTACTATGTCTACACTATAATAAAGTCACATACCTATTTTGTGAATACGTATCTATCAAGAATCAAAACCAATATTTTATAGAGAAAAAATTTAATTTTTGTTTGTTTGTTTGTAATGGATAAACTCAAAAAATACTTAACCGATTATAAAAATGATTTCTAGCGAAATAATTTTTATACTATTTCACCCATAGATATAAGAAAGAAGGAGATATGCCCGGTAGTTGAAAATGTATCGAAACCCAATGTCTTCGATTTATCCCCACTCTCTAACCTACATCTACACATGCGATCAGTAAACCCAATAAATACGAGGTTCCCGCTCACACTTGCAATTTACAAATCAGAACGTACTACACAATCAATTATAAACCTTATCCCATCAAACACAGCGTGCATTTACCATGCACCGTACAACTCACCCACACGAAAACATCGTTCGCTATCGTTGTGCTGTGCAAAAGCCATTTATTTTACATATACGCTAGTGATTGACTAAATCAGAAACTTATCGATTCTCCCATTTATTATTGTATTAAAATTTTTGGAAGTTGCTGAAAAATTATAAATAAAAAACGATATACATATCATAAGATGATATAAATAAACAATAAGTAAGTAAAAAAAAGAAATATTAAGGAAACAAAAAAAAAAAACATTATGAGAAAATCTAAATGAGTATAAAACAAGATTTCACATCGGTCTTCCAATCAGGCTATAACTGTTGACAAATTGAAGAATAAACTTTAATAGTAATATAAATTCATACGACAATCGACATTATTGTCGATAGCCTACGTTAGTGGATCTGCACAACCACATCACTAATCCGTTACAAGACGCTGCGGCCGTACTAACGATGCAACCGCTTAAAGCAAATATCGTTTTGTAATTTTTACATTGCTTGTCCAGTTACTTAGCGACATACTTTGGTAGTGGTAAAGAAGCAATGTATTTACTACAATAAAAGTACAGTCGCTGTGATATATGAAAACAAAAATAACGTAGTAAAGGCAAGAAATATTTTACGATTTGTTGTTTTTCATGATTTTCAACACAAATATAGCAAAATACTTGTGCTGATTTATGAAAAGTGGTTCTACGATTTATAAAGTTTATAGTTTAGCTTCGATTTTTACAAGAAACCACTGAACAACACGGTATTCTTACATGTTATCACGATCGCGTTCGAAAGCGCACTAGTTAGCGGAAACGGCCATTTGCCTGAGGCATGACCATTGTGGTCAAGATGCGCGGACAAAGACACGCCCCCATGCCACTTCTCCTGTTATTTATATTTCTATGATTTCACCTTATTATTGACATGGGCTGTATTTTATCGATTTCCACGCGAACGAAGTGGCGAGCAGAAAAGCTAGTAGGTATGTTATAAAGTTAGCACTGAGCAGCAGGTAGACCATTCTTCGTCTTTTGAATAGTATTTTTTTACTGGTCAATGTATTAATTTGTAATCTTTAAACGAGTTCAGGAAAATTATTTGTTATTTTAGGAAAGTACCTACCTGAGTAGGTACACGTTGGACTCGTAAAAGTCTCTTTTGTTTGCTAAAAAGATACGCACAATTTGAACAATTTTCAATAGCATCGCGCGAGGAAGTCAAAATTCCTATTTCCCACTAAGTTAGGTACTGAATTCCGCCGACAAGTAAATTCCTCTCACATTACAGCATACCGACGGAGAACTCATTAAAAAATGAACAACAAACACCTCATGATATAAAACTTTTACATTCCGACACCATTCGGATTTGCGCGAAACGACCGCTTACACATTCCTGACACCGAGCTGCACATTTGTTGTTAACTCAGTGTTTTTGTTTTTAAATATAACGTCTATTGTTGTAAACATAAAGTCTATGACAAATGCAAGGATATTCTGGTAGCATATATTATGTATTTCTGATCAGAAAGTGCTGCTTTAGCCTCTATTGCAATATGATAAGGTTGATGTCGACCGCACACGTTAGTGTTGCTGCTGCTGAGCTGACAAAGCGCGTCGCTGTGGTGCATTGCGCTGCTCTTCCCGCTTTCTCTCGTGTGTTAACTCGGGTTCGGGATGAGATCTCGGCAGGTTACGTCATCCTCTCACACAACAGTAGGTCTGTCCCGAGCGAGAAGTGGCACTTCCTCGAGTTACCTGCAGATTCGTCTTATCTCAAGTTGCGAGGGACTTGTTCGATCTAATTATTGCTGCATCTTGATACTTATATTATATTATAGATTTGTGTGATGTAAGAGTTGTTAGCTGTTAGTAAAAGTGGCCTAAACACAATAACGTCTGCAATTTCCCATTGTTGTGATGCCCGAACCAGTGATTATGCCTAAACTCATCTTGTTGATACGTAGGTATATTTATTACATTAACCCTAGCTGTGTTTGACACGTTGTCAAACTGAGTGACACTGCGGTTGCGGTATCTGGCGGCCATCCGGAGTTTGTTCGACGTCTGTCCGGCCCGGAAGCGGCCGCGAGGTGCAATCAACGTTAGGTTACTGCGAGCTACCGCCACAGGAACTTACCTATTCTACGTGATCGCTAATAAATAGGTTTCATTACGAGAAGTGGTTCATTCGAGGGTTATTGACGCCTGAACAGTGCTCAATAGAAATCAGAAGACAGATTTCCATAATCACAGAATAATTGATGGTATTCGTAGGTATCGAATACCAATAAAGTCAGAATTTGTTTTACAATTTAAATTCAGTTCAGCTCGTATTATAACGAGAGTGCTTTCCTTGATAAACGTTCACTCGTTTCCGATACCTGTATTTCTTGTGGCACATACCTACATAGAAATGGGCACACATACGAGTACTCGTAGGTCTACCTAATCAACCGAAAATGATTTTGAAGTATCGCACGTGACGCGAAAACTCAAAATAGTATACCTAATATATAATAATATACGCATAACACGCGACTTGGAGCGATAACGAGCGGCTATTGGATAGTGTGTGAGTCAAACAGCGTGATACCTAGTATCACGATGCGTGTGTAGCCGCGGCGTTGCGCGGGAACTATTCGCGGAATCGCGACAACGCGCGTGACGCTTGTCGTGTGACATTCTACACTTTGTCTGATTTTATTTTGATGCATTTTTAAAATGCTTTTACTTTATTGTAAACAAATGTAATCATTTAATTTTTCAAAATACATACCGAAATACATATTTTTTATTTTATTATATTTCTTCGTTTGAAAAGAAAGTAGGTGAGTTTCTCACCCTCCTACCTACTTCAGTTTCTACTTTACTTCAAACCTTAAAGAGAATCAATGAATTGTGTCTTCTTTTATTGCTCAAATATCTAAAAGTAATTTTTCCATAATAGGTATCATCATCACCCCTCTTGCCTCCCGATTGGCACTTCGTTCGACGAAATTGCATGTAAATTGCATGTAAACGACTTTGCTTGAATTTTAATAATATTCGGTTATTAGTTATTAATTATATTCGCAGGAGGGGTGAGGGGGGACCATCGCCAGGTGCTTCATTAATACACCATCGTGTCGAGGTCACTCGCCGAAGAATTTTATTACAGCTTTAGACGAAGTCATTCATTACCGAATCACCATAACTTGGCTACAGGTCGGTGTTGCCAGCTAACGAGAAACCACTTCTATTAATCCCGGGCTCCTACTTGTTAATGTCGCATTTTCTTGTGACAAAAGTCCAGACCGTGATAGTCAGTTGTAATTCCCGGCGCTGCGTTCTTAAGAAACCGTTGAGAACGTTTCTGTGAGTAGTATCGCAGTTACAAATGAAACAGCGAGTGTTGGCGCTGATTATGGCGCCTCTCATCGCGCGCGCCCCAGATCCGCGCTTTGTGTGCGCCGGGAGCCGCGCGTGGCCGCGTCTTGCCGCGCCGCGCCTCGCCTACTCGCGCGAGCCACAATGCGCACGCCGCCTATTGTTTGTTATTCCAGTTTTTTCGTCTCCGAGCGACGTTCTCAGATAAGTAGGCCGTGTCTCTTTCAGTCGACCCACTTTCTAAGCTTCGCTAGAAATGAATAAGCAAAGGAACTGTTACGAGATGTTCGGCGAAAATATTTAGCATTAAGAAGCGCTCGAGCGTCGTTATTGTAGGCGGGTAGTGCGCCGCATTCCGGCTCAACTGAACGTTAGTCGCAAACTCGCTAATAATAAGGAAATTTACAAGCTTTGTGAGAATATTCGGTGAGGTGCAAGTAACAGCAGGCCGCGAGCCATCTCAGTCAAACAAAGCCCGTTCTAACCATTTGCGGACACAAGAGAGAGTGATTTTTTACTGAAGATCATCTCTAAACGAGTAGTGTTAATGATCTGGAAAAACAATTAGTTAAATAAGAGCATTTTCTTATTATCTTATACTGTGAGTATTTTAGATTATGTTTATATAACATAGTGTAATTATTTAGTAAAGTTATGTCTAACGCGGATAAAAAACTGAGAATCCCGCAAAAACTATCAAGCGCATTTTTCTAAAACCGATTTAATTATTTATCGTTTAGTATACGTGTTTTATTAAAATATTTATGTATTTAAAAAAATTATGTCTTATTTGGGACAGCGCTCCTTGATGGGCGACTCCCATTACTGGCTGGACGTACGACGCGTTGCGTGAGCTCAGTACAGAACACGCAAGCTAACCACTCATTATCTGATATCATTATTACCTTAAATTAGACAGGGGTCGGCGCAACATGTCTTATTCATCCATACTTAAGATTATTGCAAGAAAATAGACTGACTAGGTAAGATCTATCGATGTTCCATTGTACAATGTTACGATACCTGTCTAAGTAGCTCAAACGCACCTAGTTATTTTATTTAAATGCGAAAGACAAAAACCTATACTGTATGACGAAAAAACATTATGTACTTATTGGACCAGCCCGCTCGTCGCTCACGGCTCGCGCCGCGTCGCTCTGTTTGTAGTGGAAATGAGCTCACGTCTCGGCATGCAGATGCCTTCCTATTATTCTGGTGTTTGAGAACAAGTAGGTACCGGCCGATATTAATTCCCCCGCATATGGTAATGACTGCACTATCATCATAAACTTAGGATAACGTGCGCAATTTAACAAGCAATATTCGTATAACAATAATATTGGTTCTTTTATAGAATTACTTGTGATTTTTTTTCTCAAGTTTAATTTCTTTGTGGCGATGCTTGCAGGCTTGGGACACTCATGGCCAGCAGTGGTCACCTTTTGGTTGAGACGACGATGGATGATAATGTCCATTTAGTTACAACATTATGTAATTCGCTTTTTAATATGGTTCATAATTTCATTGATTGCCAAAATAATAATCGAATAGATTGTGACGTCACACGTGTGACGCATGACGCGCTTGCCTGTCACACACACTCATCTCGAGTGATTTGTTCGCCGCGTCGCGTCCCACCGCCGCCGACCGAACGCGAAGCCGGCTGCGTTTTATAGGCCCGCGCTCCACATGATTCATTGGCGCTCTTTTTATTTTATTATAGGCAGAACTAACACTACTGCCAAACTTTTTTTTTGTATTGCAGTTTTAGATAAGTTGGCTCACTATTCTCTGTTCCGAACTAAAGCTAACATTTGATTAGACCGGGCCACGTGGAATTGCCAAGTTTGTGACTTTGCATAAATATTTAATATTCTTCCTCAACACACAATGAGGGTCGCATTGCAAGCCGTATTAAAGTCACATTTTAAGTTTTGAGCTGTCAGACAGACGTTGAGGTTGAATACGGTCCTATACCTAAGATAATGATGGTTGGACGGGATACCTCCGGTAGATGTGTGTGTGAGCACTGAGGTACCAACGAAACTGCCGTCAAATATTAACTGCGAAGACGACTGAAAGAGAATAATTCAGGCATTTCGTGCTGCAGTGCGGGGTTCGATACTCGGCACGGCACTCTCAAAGCGCGCTACTTCGCCGATGGCTTATCAGCTGAGTGTATGATATCCCGCGAGAGCAGACGCGTTAGGAGATTACCTGTATGTATGTGTCTGTAGTATTACCGGCAGGGTTTTATCAGAGTACTCGCTGTGCCCTACGATTTCACCCGCATTAGTCTCGATCCCGTGAGAATATCGGGAATATAATAGAAGGTAGCCTATGTCCTAACCCAGGTCAGGGTCTACCCATGTGCCAAATTTTATCTAAATCCGTTTAGCAGTTTTAGCGTGAAAGCGTAAAAAGCAAACATACAAATTATCTTTTCTCTTTATAATATTAGATGAACCCCCTACAAGCCACCCCCCCCCCCCCCCGCGCCCTCTCCTGCCACAGTACACGCACTACAACGATACAACAATCACGCCGTTTCACAAATTGTGTGACATTTAAGCATATTAAATTTTTCGAATGGAACGAAAAATATTCTCAACAAAGGTAAGGTGTAAAAAGATATATAAATAGATATGTATTTAGACATAATTAATTTGATTAATTCCCAGTTAGCTGTTGAATACTGTCATTGGTTACATCAAATCCTTAGCAATTATTGCATAATCTTTTTTTTTTTTATCAAGTTCTTATCTGGGTTGTTTCACTTATACATAAGTAGCTGGTGCGTCGTCGTTAACTCGCCTCCGATTATCTAGTCGGAAGTTCTTCGTCCGACGTGACGCGTCACCCCCCCCCCCCCCCCTTCGCATGCTAAAGCGATGTGATTGCACACTGTTGTGTCCAAACAACGCACGTCATAACACCGCATGATCCGCTTCAATCAGCAGCGCATTTGATTTGATAATATTATCATGTACCTACACACACAACTACAACAGTGTTAGATGTTAGACTATGTGACAGTACAGCTGTCTGCTACTAATCAATCAAATTACATTGTTTTAGTGTTAGTTGTTCGTTAGCTACCTTCTACCAAACACAAACCGTGCGTGCGACGACGTGGTGCCTACAACGACGCTCGATGTCAAACTGCATCCAGCGTCATTTTAGTGCACGTTACAGGTGAACATATAACAGAATACTATCATTTTAATGTAAACAACTTACTTATTAGTGAATGAAACGAGCTGTTAGTATCCCAATCGTTTATTACCAACACCAGTACATCTACAGACCATAACCAAAGCTGACATGTTCTGACAATTCTAGCGAGTACAGTTTGTGAGCAAACGTTACGATACTCTTGACTGTACGCTCAGAGAATGAGCTTAACTGCCTGAAAACATATGCAATATCGTGCAGAGATGTTTAAAGACCTGCAATCTAATTGCGTTAGTCGCTGTAAGTGTGTATCGTAATCACCCCGTTGAACACTGAGTGATGGTCAAGTGTGATCGTAACGTTTGCTCGCGGTTAATACAGAGTAGTGTTCAGGTGACCCCCTCAAGCAAGCTCGCCCCCCGCGCGTGCGTGCGACACTCACCGCTGTGCGCGCTGGCCGAAGAGTTCTTGCGCTCCGTGCTGTCCGAAGAGTTCGTGCGCTCCGAGCTGTCGGGCGAACGGCGCGGGGCCGCGACCGGCGCCTGCTGCACGAGCACGTCGCCGACGCGTGCGTCACCCGGCTCGGCCAGGCGCGCGGACTCGGCCAGGCGCGCGGACTCGGCCAGGCGCGCGGGCTCGGCCAGGCGCGCGGGCTCGGCCAGGCGCGCGCGCAGACCGGCCCAGACGTCGCGCAGACGCGCGGCCGCATCGCGCACGTCGCTCGCCACCGTCTGCTTGGCGGCGACGCACTCGCGCTCCATGTTGTTGTAGTTCTCTAGGATCTCGCGCACTTCAGACTCGCGGTCTTTTACGCTTGCCTGGAGATAATGACAACTAAATATAAACTACTTTTTCACACAACTCCAGTTAAACCGCCAATCTGTGTAACCTGCTTCCCGTAACATCGCTTAACTTGATTTCTCAGCAAGTTATACAAAAAGTCTTTCCTGTTCCAGTGCCACACGCTTTTACAATCAAATATTATAATTAAAAGCACATAGTTTACACTTCAGCCCAGAAATAGAGACAACTTGAACGATCCATAATTTATTTTTTGTTTTTACGTGCATTTATAAAAGCGTGTTTTTCTAGTGTTTTTAAACTATTAATTTATTATTATGTCGCCGAAGCTGCGAAGGAATGAAATGTATTAGTGTTCTTCTCGGGGATAAAGGCACAGTAAGGCAAAGGTGTCTGTGTTTATCTTGAGCGAGCTTAAATTCAATAAATCGCCCGTGATATAAGACTGCTTTATCCCCTTGATGAAAAATCTACTATAATTGTTTAGACGGTATTACGTGTCTGTACGTAGGTAGCACTTACAGCAACGCTGTCGATGACATCACGCCGCTGCGGTTGCGGCAGCGCGGCGGCGGCGTCGAGCCGCGCGTTGCTTTCGCCGCACCACTGCAGCGCCGCGTCGAGCCGCTCGCTGTACTTGCTGAGCGCGCTCAGCTTGCTGTTGATGTACTCGCCGTGGGCAGCGAGACTCGCCTGAGCCTGACACACCACACATACTTTATAAAATGTTGTCATATCAATAATTGAAACAGTCGTACGAAATTGCTAAACCACGGCCAATTTACTTCATGTGTCAATATGCTAAACAATCCATTTCCCACATGTAAATGCCACAACTTTCCGTCAATGGTAGAATTTAGTATCAAGAATGTGTTAATTCCAATCTAGAATGTTTGCAAGATCAAATAAAAATAAACAGAAACAGACGAGAAATGTTTGATTTAAAATTCGGTACGAAATGTGTCGGTGCTCGTAACTGAAGGCCTACTTTACTTTTCATGCGACAATTTATGAAAGGAGGACGGGACCAGCCTCGCGCTGTGTTACAGACAAATGGAAGCAGGGAAGAGAGTCGTTTGTCCTACAGTGGCACTCTACAGGCAAGATTATTAATAACAATTTCGTGGTTTGGACTAGAAGACAATCCCAACATATTTGGGTAACAAACCTAACGTAAGATAAATAAAAAATATTATCCTGCACACACATAAATAACAAATATTATCCACACATTTCCACTATCTGCTTCGTAAACTTCAATGCTTCAAGTTTAAGATATCTAGAGTTCACTAATGTTGTTAAGATATCCTAAACCATTGTCCAAACACAGTTGTTAGTAACAGTGGACTGCACGGCTCTGTAACAAGTAACAGTGGACTGTACGGCTCTGCAACAGTCCACAGAACTCGACGGCTTATTTGTCTCGTTACTGTTCCAACTGCGGTCCAACTTCGAGCCTGTCCTACTTAACACTTGCACATTTACTTATTGTTCGGCATTCACAGTTGCCGTCAACTTTGCGACAAGTTTTGGTGGAAAACTTGCACAAACTGACTCAGTGCACTCATGAATCTGTTTAAAGCAAATAAGTCCGGATGCAGACTAGGAAGCAGTACACTTGACTGAACTCTAATAGTTTATAAAAGTCAGTCGGTAACGCCTTGTGTTAATGGAAAACAAAAGTTTCGTAACATTGTTGTTAATTGAAAATTTATTTTGTAATCTGCATGAGTGTTTTGTCTGCATTACTTTTAATACTTTTGTTTATCCGACATGACTAGACTGTTGAGCCTAAGAAAATATGTTTAAAATAAGAACGGATGTAGGTTTACAGTTATGCAATAAATATATCTTTGTATCACATAATTATATTCAAAAGAGCTAGTTTATTCTTCGTAAACAGGGACCAAAATAGCTCTTTAATCCCTCGTGACTAAAAGTGATTTGACTTTGGAATGCGGATATTGTTAGTAATATAGGTAAAAGTTCCAATTCCCAAAAAGATCAATCACGAACATTGTATGAACAAGTAACAGGCTGAATGATAAAGTAAAACGCGTGCGAGCGAAATAGAAACAATGAACTCAAACTCAAACTCAAAGCATTTATTTCAATTAAACCATTTACAGGCACTTTTGAATTGTCAAATAGTCGCGTCAGTTAGTCAGAAAGTTGAAGCTAGTTGCCCATTCCAAAACGTAGATCTTTATGGAGAAGAACGGGCAAGAAACTCCAAGGACACTCTTTTAAATAGGTATAGAAAATTACAAAATCCTGGGTACATTATTCTTGTTGCGTGAGAACAATGCGTATATGTGAGAACAATGTACAAAAAATAATCAAAACAATTCAAAATATAAGATTAAAAATAAGCCATGGCAGATAAGAGATGACCAGTCACAACTGACGGCGCCCGTTCACGAACATGACGCATGGATCAGCACCATCCAGCTCAACCAATTTGTAGGGAACCGAATGATCTAACACACTCGCCACCATCAGCGAGACATTTAAGTGAGCATGACATACTCTCAACTGCCATGCTCTTTCAAGTCAACATACATCTTAATAACATTAAAACGGCTCCATGGTACTCACATTTACAAAAATTGATAAAATGCTTCTAAATTATACAAAACTAATTTGCAATGTATTTGAGAGATTAATAGAATGTTACTACCAAAAAGAAAGAAAATCATTATCCATTGGAGTATTCAACAATTAAAACTTGTTTTAAATAAAAAATAAACATTAAGTTTGTAATGTCAGAGAAATAAAAAGGGGAAGCAACTCTTCCAAACATTTTTTTTTATTTTTTTAACTAGTGAGCCCAACTGGCTGTGTGTGGCAATGAGTTTGTGAAACATAAAAAACGCGCGAAATGATTCCGCCTTCGTTCGCAATTGTTTACTAAAATGTAGATAATTATTGTTGTTATTGTATTGTTAAATAATTACTCTCGCCTTTAAAACAGTTGCATGGTCCCTAGGCAAACAATTTTTATTGTAGAATCTTGTTTGTGTGTTCCGGGAAACATTACAGTGTCTAAAATGCACGCAACACAAAATCACAAAATTAGGCAACTTTTAGTAACCATGAATAGGGAGGTTTTCGTCACCGTCTGCCCGTATGTAACCCTATTTGAACCGGTTGATCATTGTAGCTAAGCGTTTTTGCAGATCCCCTAATCAATGGCCGGATGCGACGCGAATTGGACTGGACATGACATTCACTAGTATGACTGAATGTGTCATGATTGAGCTATTTATGAAGACCTGTCTATAGCAAGCACAAATGAGCACCGAAATGGACGAGGAAGCTACACAAACTAATATCCTACATATTACCCTCCACGTCGTAGGTGCGTAGGTCACGTGTTCCCACAATAGACGACTTTTTTACTAACAACACTAAAGAAGGTGCTACCGACACGATTTTCGGGTTCCGTACGCTGGCATTTAATATAAATAAAATAAAAATAAAATAAAATATCTTTATTTCAGACCTAAGCAGTCCATACGTAAATATAATCACCCTATAATATTCTACTGCTGGTCCTTTCGGTGTGAAGGAGTGGGCCGTAATCCACCACGCGGGTCCAGTGCGGGTTGGTAGATGTCACAGGTCTTCGAATTTTTTGGTTCTAGGCCGGTTTCCTCGCGATGATTCCTTCATTGTTTTGAGAGCAGTGGTGATGCGTGAGGCGCTTTACTTTGTGTAAATTATACACAAAGTAAAGCGCCTGTCTGGGTTCGAACCTACGTTCGAACGTACTATCTACAACTCGTAAGTCGCGGCCGTTACCACAGGGCCACAACTCCTCAAATTGTTAAAATTATAAGAATTAAGCACTATACAGGAACGTTCAGTTTGTTGTACACAAGTCTGGTTTCATCATCATCATTTCAGCCAAAAGACGTTCACTGCTGGACTTAGGCTGGATTCTGTGCTTCCCGCATCCAGCGGATTCCTATGGTCGGTCCATCTTGTGGGTCTGGTTAACCCATAGTAAATTCTGGTTTAAGTGAGCAATTGTTATATAAATAAATAAATAACAGTTTTTCATGTGGAACCCCAACTAACTGATACGCATTAGACCGTTTTTTAAAGTTCCGTGCCTTAAAAGGAAAAAAATACGGAACCCATATAGGATCACTACATTGTGCGTCCGTCTGTCTGTCTGTCAAGACCGTTTTTCGCAGGAACGCATGAAGGTATCCAGTTTAAATTTATATAAGTTCTCCGGTCCCATGAAACTTAGAAAAATCAAGCTTCTAAGTCAACGCAATAAAAAAATACAGTATAATTTTAATTGCGTTGAATATTTTTTTTTGTTTTTTTGTTTATTGTTGATCAATGAAATCTTGTAAATGGCCTTCAATTTTAAATTGTTTAAGAACACTGTAGTTAGCTGTAAGTTTCCCGAATAGAATAAAATAAAATATTTTGATACTCGCAAATAAATCAAAACCTATGAGTGCTTCCCTGCAAGGTCTCACAGCACCAGTAAAAGAAAAAATCCAAAAATAGTTATTAATTTGTAGTTCTGTGGCGACATCTACATCGCCATCAATCGTAGGGCAGTTGCCCGCCAGAAATGACACCCGTCTGGTCGGAGGATCCTCCCTTTTTTATAGAGGTGAGTGAATTTTACACCCTGTTCCTCATGCCTTTAAAGTTCATTCGCATTTTTTTTTAGAGATTGCATACTTATTTTTTGCAATTGGAGAATTGACTGCGACGTCTATCGATGTATGGGAGAACATTTTGTCATCTGTAAAGTTAGTTTGTTCTTGGGATAAATTCATCCCAACTACGAAACCCTTAATGGTGGTTCGACACGTACTTTGCCGGTTTTTTTTTCACATGTCACGGTGTTTAGATCGATATGTCACGTCACCCCGAGCTATTGCTAATGGTATGCTGAGCACGTCACATGCAACACACACGCCATACGAAGAGAGACACACGCGTGGACAGACAGACTGTATAACTGTATGATGAAGTGACGTGTAATAGTACATTATGATACGAGTGTGCTGTATTGGTCATTACCCAAAAGGCGGTATTGGCGCGCGAGCCATAGGCGAGCGCGATAATTTAGCCGAGTGGGTAATGAATGATCAGAATCAGAATAACATTTATTTGCCTACTTTGTGTATTACAAAATTTATCTGTGGCCGGTGGGCCGAACAGAGGTGAGTCAGCTAACTTACTCGTATGTCCTAATGGATCTATGTTTGCTGTGTTCTGTTTATTCGTAATATGTGAGGCTATACAAACAAAGTACGTGTTTTATTTATTTATGTTGTGTGCTTACAGTCTTTCTCATTGAGTCATTATTATTCACTTTATTTTAAGGGGACGCGGAGCTTTCGTTTTGTCGGTAGGCCACCGTTTGTATCCTTTTTTATTAGGGTCATACAATATATCGCCTAGTCTGTGATTAACCCTGAGGGGGTTAAATTCACCGTGCGCTTGGTAGGCGTCTCCAGGGTATTTAAGATCTTCTATTTCTAATTTTGCAATGGTTTCCAACATTTTGGTGTTAAGGTCCTCGGCGCGTAGGTGCCAGGCTTCTATGTCTGCCATCTCCCAGATCACTTCCGTGGGTGTTCGTCTTGGTAGTTGTGCGGCATTTTTCAGTGCCTGTCTGTATTGACGTTTGATTTTGGTTAGGTTCGTTGCGCTATACCTTGAGAGTAGTTGTACCACTCCGTAGTCCATCAGCGGTAAAATGCAGGCCTGAATGATGGCTAGTTTCGTGTCTAGTTCTGTCTTCGCATTGTATCCTATTATTGGGCCGAGGGCTCCTCTGACCTGTTTCAGTTTTTTGACGACCTTTTCAGTGTGCTGGTTCATCTTCATGTGTTTGTCGAAGATGACACCGAGGTATCTGATCTGTTTTTGATAGTGCAACGTTTGTTGTTTCAGTTTCACCGTTGGCCGGTATTTTTTTTTTTCGAGAACATGATGTATTCTGTTTTCTCTATATTACACTTTAACCCTCATCTCGTGTAGTAGTTTACGATGGCTTCCGCTGCCCATTCAGCACGCATAGTCGCGTGTTCTGGGTTCGTGGCTCTGTTAAGTATACAGAGATCATACGCGTACTGTGAGAGTTTGAGACCTCTGATGTTGTCTTGTATATTCCAAATATCGTGGACGTACAAGTTGAAGATTATCGGTCCCAGGATCGAGCCTTGGGGCACGCCGTGAAGTATCGGTATGTCTTCGGTTATGGTAGTTCTGAATCTACCTCTCAAATTTCTGCCTTCAAGTTAGTTCTCAATTATTTTAATGATATTGTTGGAAACGTCTTGATTCTGAAGTTTTTTGATCAGGCCCTTGTGGTTGATGGAGTCGAAGGCCTTCGATAGGTCCGTAGGTATCATGGAGACGCTATCTTCCGTGGCTAGCGCATCAGTGATTATTTTTCCGGTACGTAGAATCTGGGTTGCTGTGCCTCTTGCCCTTGTGAAGCCGTGCTGGAACGTTGGTTGTAGCCGGTTGACCGTAGCGGTAAGTCTTCTCAAAATCAGTCGCTCACACAGCTTGCCCATGATGTTGAGCAGTGTGATCGGGCGGTACGATGATGCCTGACGATGATCTTTGCCGGTCTTGTGCAGGAATATGCACACGCCAGTTTTCCATCGCGTAGGGAAGTAACCTGTGGACAATACAAAGTTAGCCAGAGGCACAAATGCCTCGATGAAGACTTCTCCCCCAAGTTTGAGGGCGTCTGCTTTTATTCCGTCTGGCCCTGGGGCCTTTTTGTTTTTGAATCTGCTCAGTGCAAGTTGCACTTCTTTTTTTGACGATAGGTCGAGCGGTTGGAACGGTGTGGTCTTTTCAGTCCCGTCATCGACTTTTGCTATTTTGGCCTCTTTAATTATGGCTGTATCGGTGAGCTTGTCGATTGTTTCTATTTCTGCACTGCATCCCGTGATATTTGGTAGTTTAACGATAGGCTTCTTCAAGTTTCTTTGGATGCGCCACATTTGTGACCTACTCGTATTGTCTCGTGGATCTTGGAGTTTGTCGAGCCAGCCTTTTTCGGAGTATTCTTTCAGGACTTTTTCAGCTTCTCTCTTAGCGTGGTTGTAAAGAGTACGTGTTTCGCGTTGAAGTCTAGGGCTGCAGTACCTCGCTTGCCATACAATTTGTTTAAGTTTGTTTCGAAAGTCTATCTTATCGTTTAATTCCTTCGGTAGTCGTTCCTGCCTTGTGGAATTTTTCAGGGGTGCGTGAGTGTCGAGGGCTGCGACAACGGCATTTTCCATTGTTTGGACATACTCCTCCCTATCGGCTTCTGTTGTGATTTCTTTGTTAAGGTCGCAAAGACCCTTCCACATTGTCTGTTGGTATGCCACTCTCAGTTTCTCGTCCTCATAGATTTTCTTTGTGTTACGGGATAGGTGTTCCTCTATATTATGTTCAAGGGAGGTGATCCGAACCAACGCTCTCTACCTGTTTGGCCTGCGTTTCTAGTTGTTGGTGTCTTATTACAGCCAGGTCCAGGACGGTGTTACGAGTACCTTGGCTAAAAGGTCTAGATGGTGCATTAGCGTGTTTCAGCGAGCAGATTCCGTCTTTCGTTGCTCTTTTAACAATGTTGCCGAGGCTGGAGTTCCTGCTGTGGCCGAGGGTTTGCATACGTAAGTTCATATCGCCGATGATGATGGATGGCTCGTCGGCTAGGGTCTCCTCCAGTTCTTCTCTAGCATGGTGCTGGTTTGGAATTTGGATATATATTCCTTTGATCTTGATATATTGCCCAGTAGCGTGGTTAGTGAAAAGATTGATGCCCTTTTTTTTTTTTGGGTGGGAAATCATCAAATGTCTCCTCCCGCTCTGTGCGGAGCGAGAGGGAGTGTCAGACTTTTACTGACTAAAACCCACCCGTGTTCCTTCCGTTGCCTTTGTGCCGGGGCCGCGATATCCCTTTCGGACAAACTCGCAACACTGGCAGGCATTGGCCCTTACGGACCCCGTCAGTTGGTGCTGACATCTCTTTGAGGTGCGCGTGGAACACAACGCGCCGTCGACCCGGGCCTGGTCCTAATCGGATGGCGAGCTACCCATTGCCCACCGTCCGCAAGCCCGCGCCTACGGTGGCCGGAAGTCGGCTCGCGACTCCCGACGCCCGGGGCGTCTCCTGCGGCGACTAGGGGCGCGAGGGCGCGCATCTTGCATTTCCCTAGCGTGCTCCGCCTCCTCCTTCGCGAGCATTACTGCTTCGCAGAAGGAAGTGACGGCTTCCCATGCACTCTCGCTCCGGACCATGGCCTGAACCAGGGCCGGACGCGAGAGATCGCCGCTGCCGATCGCCTCCGTGAGGACACGGCTGTCCCCCGCCCAAGCCGGGCAGACCTCCACCGTATGCTCCACCGTGTCCTCCGGGCGATCCACACAATGGTAGCACCCGGGCGTTTCCTCCCGCTTTATCCTGAACAGGAGCCTCCCGAAACAACCGTGTCCGGTGAGGACCTGCGTCAGGCGGAAGGTGAGGACGCCGTGGCGCCTCTCTAGCCACTCCTCAAAGAGGGGCCTTACCGCCGCAATTGTGGCGTGCCCAGCGCTGGGTTGCAACAATCGCACTCTCCATGCCGCCATGAGATCCCGCCGGAGCTCTGTCCGCTGTGCCGTGATTTCTCGCGGCAGCGGAGTTACACCCCGGTGTTTCGCCTCCTCGCGCAACTCCCACATGTGCGCGAGGACTTTTGCCTCCAGATCCCATGGCGGTAATCCGGCAAGGAGGCTCGCCGCCTCACGGGAGACTGTGCGGTATCCTCTGACCAGCCTAATGGCCATGACCCTTTGGGACGCGTTCAATCGCTGGGCTGGTCGCAGCCTTAATGAACGCGCCCACACCGGTGCCCCGTAAAGGGCCATGGACCGCACGATCCCCGCGTAGAGCCTCCGGCAGGAGGCGCTTGGACCCCCTAGATTGGGCAGAAGCCGCTTCAAAGCAGCCCCAGCCCTCTGCAGTTTGGGAGCCAAACGTCGGAAGTGCTCCACGAAGTTCCACCGGCTGTCGAGGACGAGTCCCAGGTACTTCATCGTCGACTCGATACCGATGTGAACCCCTCCCGCCGTTATCTGGGAACCCGACAGTGGCGCGTTCCGATGACCATAGAAACACATGGCCTCGGACTTGTGCAAGGCCACCTCGAGTCCCAGTTGCCGGATCCTATCGACGATTGTCGCAACCCAACGTGTCGCTAGTTCGGCCGCCGCCTCATGCGACCTCCCCTGCACCAGGACCAGCGTGTCGTCAGCGTAGCAGACTACGCTGACGCCGTTAGAGGTCGGCGCGCAGCACCCAGTCGTAGCCGATGTCCCACAGATGCGGCCCCAGGACCGATCCCTGCGGAACACCGCACGACATCTCTCGCCGGTTTCACTCTCCGTGGTGACTGGGGTAATGACGGCCCTGTCCGTCAAATAGGCCTCGACCACTCAACAGAGGTAGGTCGGCATCCGGTGATACCGGAGTGCCTCCCTAATGCAACTCCAGGGCAGGGTATTGAACGCATTGGCGATGTCAAGAGACACCGCCAAGACCACCCCACCCCGGGCAACAGCATCCCCCGTCGTGAGGGCTCGAACGCGCATGATGGCATCCACCGTAGAGCGCCCCTTGCGGAAACCAAACTGGCTGTCCGCCAAATCCGGCCCCACTCGCACCAGCTGCCCGACAAGGCGGTCTGCAATTACTCTTTCAAAGAGCTTGCCCACCTCGTCGAGCAGCACGATGGGCCGGTATGCGGACGGAGAGTCCGCCGGGCGCCCCGGCTTCTTGATGAGGACCAGTTTCCCCGTCTTCCAACGAAGTGGGAACTGGCCCCTCTCCAAGCATGCGCTAAAGAGCCCTCGAAGTCGAGGCCCGAGAGCCTCTAAGGCCAGAACCCAGGCTTTTCCAGGTAAGCCGTCGGGTCCTGGGGCGGTATTTTTGGCATTCAGCCTACGTACGTACTCTCAAATCTACCCCGGTCACCTCCGGAGATTCGTCGTCGTCGTCGTCACCTGTGTGGTCCGCATCGGGCACCGCAGGAGGCGGAGCCATGGGCGGGGGAGTATGTTCCCCTCGCGAAGGGAACAGAGCGCTCACCACGTCCTCCACGAGCTGGGGCCGGAGACTCTGCGTCAGCGGGGGAGCCCATGGGCGGAGCTTGTCTTGCACCCATTTATATGGGCGTCCCCACGGGTCTCTGTTCAGAGTCTCCAGTGACTCCTCGCGGGCCAGTCCTCTGGCCCGCTCGATCTCCGCTCGGAGGGCGGTTATCGCCGCTCTGTACCCGGCGTACAGCTCCGCCTCAATGGCTTCCGTATCCGGCGGGCGGATACGAAGCCTGCGGTGCCTGGCGTACAAGTGGCGCGCAGCAACGCACGCCGCGCGTAAAGCGGTCAGCTCACGCGACCACCAGTACACCTGGCGCTGAGCACGTCTGGGCTGGACCCGGGGCATTGCCACGTCACATATTTCGGACATGGCCTCCCGGAACCACTCCGCCTCGTCGTTGATGTCGGCAGGCCTGTCCGGTGATGACACCCAGGCCTGCACGATCGAGGCTTCCAGGAGGAGCTCCCGGTCCAGCTGCTTCAGCGCCCACCGTGGACCACTCGGGGTCTGTCTGACTGGCGTGCCCGAGGTCTGGGCGGAGACGTCAAACCGGATGTACCGGTGATCGGAATAGCTCTCCACCCCCTCCATGACGCGCCAGTCGATGACACGTGGCGACAGAGCGGGGCTGGCAAACGAAATGTCCACCACTGACTCGCCCCGCATCCGCACGCACGTGGGGACAGAACCCCGGTTTAGGACGACCAGGCCCGACTCCAGAGCCCAGTCCTCCACCATCCTGCCCCGTGTGTCCGTTAACCGGGAACCCCAAGCCACGTTCTTGGCATTGAAGTCCCCGAGGACGATCACGGGGAGGGGATGGTACCCGACGACGACGACTCTCAACTCCCCAAGGGAGTTATGGAACTCGGCGAGAGTTCGATTCGGGGAAAAGTACGCTCCTACCACGACAATCTCCCCGAACCGTGCTGCTATGCAGCCCCGTCCCTTCTTGACGGCCTCGAGGGACGGGGTACCGGCGGTGGCCGACGAATATAGGACGATAGGACCGCATCTTTAAACGCGGGCTAGCTCCAACAGCATCTTGATAATCGTAGCCGAAAAACACGTTGTTGTCAGTATAATAATTATAAATACATTAAAATAGTTTTTTTTTTTTCAATAAAGGATTAATAAAATACTCCTTGAACAAATAGTCGATATTTATTACGTCAATCACTAACTTTTCAATGACAAGATAAATTTAGACCAGTTAAAAAGGATGTCGGTTGCCTATGGTCGGTTGGTTGACTTTTGTAAAAATTGAAAATTTATTCCAGTTTTCGCTTTTATTGTTAATTAAAATAGTTTAATTAAAAGATAAGAAACACGCATAGGATGTTAAAGTGGGTGTGATAATACGTGTATCCTAATTAGTGCGTATTTAATCAGTGACACGTAGATATCGCGTTCAATTCCCAGGCAAATCCAATGTTATTGTTTTTAGCGAATCGCAACCAAATCCTGATTAGGAATCTGTGGCATTACAGCACTAGTCCGATAATATAAAGTAAAAAGCACGTGTTTTTAAAACACTGAATTATGACCCTAAAAACGGTTCAATAAGAGCTACTTTACGAGCAAGTGTGTTGAAAAAGTGATTACGATATGCTATTTACAGAATCCATTCATTTCATTCAGCTTAGGATCAAGATGCACAGAGAACAAAAGTATTACTAATTGACAATTACCTCATGATTAGTAAAAAATTAAAGACCATAAAATATTTTTCTAGTGAGATCCTGCTATTGAAGAAAGAAACACTTTGAAAAATAACAATTCATTCAACGTTTTAATTTATATTTGGCATTTCTATAGAGTCGTGTTCGTGAAATTCAGTGGAGTAAGCGAGTTAGTGCCCCTGTAGCCCCGCTGAGCTCCGAGTGAGCGGGAGTTGTGTGCGTGTGCTCGGTCACTCGTGTGCGAAGTATGTGCTCTCGAAAAAGAAGGGAAGTGAAGTGTGTGGGCACGAAATATAAAGGTACAGTCACATCCAAAATATGTTATGGGTTATTTTTGTCTGCTCGTTGCACGATAGAATCTGCTTTACTGACTCAGCATTCTATATTGCGCCGTAATGTCAATACCGCAGAATGACATTCAGCCATCTTCTTTACATGCCAGACCAAATAATATTTTTGATTTATATTTCATAAAATAGTCACGCCATTAAAAAGGTTTTAGAGCCATATTGCCTATGCAGGTACTTAATTTAATATTTAATTTAAAGTTATACTTAGTTAGTGTTATAGTTTAGGAATAGTTAATCAATTTGAAAATTTGTACAACAATAGTCTATTGCTAACAGCGGACGCTTGTAAATGGCTTGTCGTCAATTACCTCACTGTTACTTCTGTATTGATAGCTGTAAGCCACTCAAATACAATAAAATTATATATATATATTCGTAATATTAGACTTTAGAAATATGATCAGAGATGTATGTAATTTTTTTATATTTTGAAGAACCTATGACGGTATAATATCTACATATGATTAATATTGTCTACGATCATAGTTTTAACCCCTTTAAGGGATCCTATTTAACAGCAAGCGTACAAATATGATCTCCGTCTAACCTTAAAAATGGCTAAATCAAACGCGGCTAAATCGTCATCCATCATGATCAAGTATAACGTTAAGTGTAATATACTCGTAATGTAAAAATGAAGACAGCATCATTTAACTGTGATCATAGAATTTGACAGATATGAAATCATATTTGTATGATAATTATATGATAGTGTAATTGGGGCCACAGGTTGATGTCAACTCGACATTGGTAAAAGGTGTATGGTTCTTTTATCTTTGTAATCAAGTAATTGAATAAAAATTTACTATGCAATAGTCTGCTCAGTGCCAAAACATCAAAAGCTATTATGTGTCCTGACTTAATAAAGGAAAGAATTCAAAAACTGACGAAGATATAAAAACTAGACTATACCGAAGGTCCGTTCCATACAACGAGCCAAAACGCACAAATAGATACGCGGCTACGTACAGCGAATGACAGCGCGCTGGCGACGGCGCGGCGTTCGTCGGACATGGTTTGAGATGGCCATCCGTACGCGTCTTGCGTTATCACTCGTCGTATGTAGCCGACCTTCTGTACATGGTACTTAGTGGTGTAGTGTGAGCGCCACACGATTGCCCTCAGCCCCTCTCGGCTCAAGGGCTGTTTAGTCTAGCCACGCTCTCCCGTCTGCCGCACTACGCGCTAGCTATGACAGACATACGTGTGCTCAAACATTACTGCATCAGCGAATATTGTGTAATTATTCCATGGAACGGTACCATCGTGCGAAGGCGGGCTTGTAGCTAGGGTTAGGCAGGCAGCTTTGTAGCTGTAGCGACGAAATGCTACAGGCTTTACTGCGAATTTAGCGATGTCTGTTATTAAAAACTAAGACAATTCCAACGTCAAAAGTTACAAAAGACAGCCACCCAAAACGGTCGCTACGTGTATCAACAACTCGTCAGCGTCATCAGCGCGTCACGCCACGTGGGTGTCACGCGTCACGCCACGTGGGTGTCACGCGTCGCGCTGACGACGCGGTGCCAATGACCTCGTATACCGACGAAAATATAATGGCGAATAGCTGGTAAGTACTCAAAAAGAAAGAACTATATTGTCTAACAATAATACTACAAAACTAACTCTAGAATATCGGACAAAACCTGATGTGTCAAAATGAAATGACCAATCCAAACATATGACATAGCTATTTTTTTTATACCGCGCATAATGCAAGCTATGGTCTGTTCCAGAAGTATTTGATGAAAATGTAAACTCATGGACCAGAAAACGTACTTATGGGTTCCCGTTTGTACGGCCACTTACTTTATTTGAATAAATCGAAATTCTAATTTTAAATCATCTTACAGATGTGTTTCATTTGACAGTTGAGGTTTATACACAATTTTTCCGATACGATACCTATACCGATTATTGTAGTAAATAATCGGCGATACCGATACCGAGACCGATGCCGTTATCGATGGCTTACTAGATAATAAATCAAATAAATAATTTAGGGCACAGAGGGCAGGATAGGAGGTGGAGCATAGTTTGAAGCGCAGAGGGCAGGATCGGAGCTGGAGCATAGTTTGAAGCGCAGAGGGCAGGATAGGAGCTGGAGCATAGTTTGAAGCGCAGAGGGCAGGATAGGAGCTGGAGCATCGTTTGGGGTACAGAGGGCAGGATAGGAGCTAGAGTACAGTTTGCGACCCAGCTCCACATCCCCAGCCTGCTGCCGTTCCGTCGAGGTAGCCCCACTTTACGAGGCTGTGGTCACATCCTACCACTTGAGTTCGGAGGCGGTTCAGAGACTACCAAGTGGACCACGGAACGTTAGACCCTACGGAAAGATGCTCGCTTGATGGTAGGTATTGTAAATTACTATTTAATAATGTTCTTCAAACAAAATTTGTTGGAAAAAGTGGTGAGATATAAGGTAGAAACCTTCTAACACAAATTAATGTGTTTGTAATTCCCTTTAGTGAGTGATTGCGTAAAAATGTAACTTGAACAGGGTGTGTTTACACTGTCATCAGATACTTTGGAACAGACTGTACGTGTGGTGCGCGTACCTTCTCGAGCTCGGCCTGCAGCTGCGCGGGCTGCTCGCCCTTGGGCAGCTGCTTGCACTTGCGCAGCACCTCCATGTCCTTCAGCTTGCTGGCCAGCTCCTCCTCGCGAGCCTAAGGATCAAGCAAAGCATATAAACACGTTAGTAAAGAACCCACATCTACATCCAGGCTAGAACAATAATATATTTATTTGGTTAAAGATGATTGAAATATGTACATGAGATCTTAAAAATAAATAAAATGGTTATACATATTACACTAACTTCATTCAGCATGCAAAGTTACAATTCAAATAGAAAGCTACAATTTATTTTATTATTTTGATATTTACTAATTTCCTTTATATTAAACTAAAATACTCCTTTAGACATTATCAACTGCAATATACAAAATACGACGTGAACAGTCAGCCACAACCCAGCGCCGCGCCGCGGTCGCTGCAGTTACACTACTTTTACTTTAGGTATCTGTTTATTCCAGAGGCGGGTAACTAAATATAACCGATGTGAACATGAGGTATGAACATATGAATATATGCGAGTTATAATTCCCTGGTGTTGACTTACGTACGGTTACTGTTCTATTTACAGAACTGTACCAGATGAGAGATGTTCCTCGCTGTAGTCTGTACCCACTGCATGCTGTGAGTTTACATTTTACTACCTTATTGTAACATCTTACGTTGACTTTCCTCGGATATAATAAAATAAAGAATTTATTCATACCAACAGGTTGAAGTATAAATTACCAAAATATTTATATTAACATCTAGAACTCACAATCAAAGCATACGCTGATATAAATAAAGCCAGGCATATTACCTTCAGTAAGAGCTTAAGTACGTGTTTTATTTTAATCACAAATTATTATTAAAGAAGGTTTCAGCAGACAGATTTAAGAACCTATTCGTCACAAGCTAGGACTTGCAGAACATTACTTACATAACACAGTATGCATATCGTCTGAATGCGTCCTGAATGACATTAACATTAAAGGCAGAAAACACGAAACTATATCGTGAGCGAGCGAGTTTGATGACGTCGTTAAGTGACATTAGCGCTACACTGCGGGATGTGTGTGACTGCCGAACGATACGCACAGTCAGGATCGATACTAGGTAAACCGACTCGAAGGAACCTCGGGCCCTATTAGTTGTCGAGGAACAACACACCTGAACCATACCACTGCCTACATACAGAGCAACACGCCTCCGTGTTACTCTGTACTTTATACTCTACCGACTTCTAGAGCATCCAGTTCAGAATTTCTCAAATAGGTAAGCTAACCGAACGAAAGAATTGATCGCTGAATTAACGTTGGCATACCAAGCGTGCGGTTATTGGAGTTACAGGATATTACCACGCGGTAAGGTAACAGTTTTAAGTAACAAATAACTAGAAAATAAAATATACTATTCCTATACAAAACTATCAAATGAAAAGGTTGGCTACAGAAGCTGACACGCAAAAATCGCGCACCTGAGTACTACATATATGACGCGGCTTATTTGAGCGTTTTATTGCGTCGTGTCATCTGCAACATACCTACACACCGCTGACACTGAAATATGCACGTGTCATAAGCGGTGCACTGAAAAGGAAGCTCAATGCCGCAGGTAATTACTAGAATTCAAATTACATTGCCTACGCTAAACGTTAATCAGATTGATGAAATTACTGTTTTATTGGGAGATCACAAATCTGCGAGGACTGTTTATATAGCTCCGATTGACTGAATCTTCAGGACATGTAACAAGAGCATCTACTTGCCCTGCGACTGCAATAATGGCAAGGAGGCGGCACGTGCCGACTGCTCTCACTGCTACTATTTACATAACACACAGACACCGTCACATCACCGCAGGATGAGATTTTTTATGTTGTTGAATAAGTTATACGATAAGTACTCATCTCTACCTACTATATTTGTTTTGCTGTGCCCGACAGGTCCACGATTGCTTCTCAAGCAAATGTTTACCACCTAATCACATACATTGTGGAATGCAATAAAGTATTAGTATTGAGTATTGACTACAGCGAGCCTGGCGACAGTACCGATAACATCTTAAACAGACGAACTTGCTGTGGCCTCGTAGGTGAACTGTGAATACTGCTAATTTGGCGAGAACTGAATAGGATAGAAATTCAGAGCTAATCATGTGAATTACAATTTAAATGACCCCTTATGTATAGTCACATTTTGATTCGGAACTATTGATCTAGCAGCTGTTAGTGGTGGGTGGCAAGGAATGCACTGCATCCGTATTGCTTGGACAGCAGAACGTATTACTCGCAACAACTGACAATAACTTTCGGTGAGCACTTGGGTCAAGAATACACAGGCTGACTTTGAATGCATCGGTAATCTTTCTTACTCTGAAATGTCTGGTGTTTTATACAAAAATGCATGCATTTACATCATAACGTCAACGCCAGCTGTCGCTGAAAACCAGCGCTGGGGCTCTGTCTCGCATAGGGTCGCAGCATTAAGCTGAGCGATGGCTATGTTGCGTGGATCTGACGCATATTTTCCGTTAATGAAAATGACTAAAACAGCTCCTTTTTTTTGCTATTTCAGAGTAGCCGCCATAGTAAATGTTATTCATATTCGTGTGCCCCTGAAACATTGCCAACAAGTATTCATGAATGAGAACCGAAATAACGTCTTTCTTTCGATATTACCGATAGAGTTATAACGAACTTAGTCTTAAATCAGTACCTACATACAATTACCGGCGCGGCGGGGGGAGAGTTCACTCCTTCAAGCTAAGTCACAACGCGAACATTCGTCACTCGTCACAAGTACGTAACACAACGCACTGATAATCACGATCGCGTAAAACCGATGTATACCGCACTAAGACGCGGCGCGTCGCGACTGTTGCGACGCACGCTCGCGGAAGTGCCCACCGGCGAACTAAGCCCGCCAGCAACATATTTCATTACGATATAAACCGGCAGAGGATCCCGATACCAATGTAAACATTACACCGATTACTAGTAGATCTATATCTGAGCGCGGTTCACGCAACTCTTACGTCTTTATGCAAGTGGGCCGCCAACAAGATGGGACACGAATATTTTCATAGATTCAGAAATAGACGCGATGCCGCCGCGATCCGCCAGCTTGCTAACTATCAGTTGACTTCCTTATAGGGACTCTTCTCGGTAACGTAACAAAGTGCTGTAGCGATGGAACTGGAACCTATAAAGCTGGATGTGCTTCAGCTCAGAACTGTATTTAATTTGTTTACCGCGTACTCCTAGGAACACTGTCACTCGTTTATTAAGTTCAAATTCCATGTAAACTTCGAAGTATCTTAGATATGTTGAATATCTGCTTTCAACTTATCTATGAATTTGATTTTAAGCTCACAAAGATTCGGAACGGTCTCGGCTTCATCGCTTCAATGACGATTAGTTTGTTTACAGTCGACACAAAATCATTAAACATACAAAGAGCGCGAAGATTATGACGCGGAAAGACAGAAGATGATGCGGCCCGCATCACACTGCGGGGGCGGACTGTACCCACGACATCATAGTGAGCCTTGACATCATAACATACAGGTCAGCCCCTAATGAGTTGCCCCGATGAGTGACGAGCTCGTCAGAGAACGAAACTGCATGATCTCCTGATCAATATCACGTCCTTCACGTAGGTATTTATGTTAAACTAACATCGAAATTGAAGGGTCGTTTTGTAGAATTTATTTAAAATGAATGGAGAGAAGCCGACCCCATGGTTGATAAACTCTAGGCAGATGTCGGTGGTGAACAGAGTTCACGTGAAAGTTATTAGTTATTTGTGTATAACATTATCATTAATGACCGCTCGATAAACAGTACAAGGAACATTATCTAACGTCTAGAATATTGTTGTTTATTGGCAACTTCTGATAAATGTCACCTTTCCGAGTTCCAGAACATAGATGTGAGCTTTAATCAAGCTGTTTGAGATGCGCGCCATTTTATTGCAGCCAAATACCGTTTCAAGCGCACGTCACGTAAAACAGGAATAGCTTCGTGTGTTGACAGCTGATCGAAACTAGCATGACCAGATATTATTGTTTTCAACGAACTGTGATGAAATTATGATCAAGAACTGTGCGCACTCAATGCAAAAGCAATACCATACGTATTAACAAATATATATTTTTTATTCATGTTTTTGCAGATTATGATCGTAAACAAGTAACGACAACGAATCTCCCCGTCGTGAAATGCGCGTATTTTTAAAACACAAACAAACATCGTTCTATTTTTAGAGCGCGCGCTGTAAATATCCGCGGCGAGTATTTTTACACGAAGGCGCGTGCGCTCGTAGCGCAGCGTGCAGCGAGCTGCGTTTGCGACGGTATCTAATGTTACTAAGATACTGTGTGTCGCCGACGGAGGTTTAGGAAACGCTGGCGTGATAACTTGCTGTCGTTTATAGCAGATTGCATGGTCGGAGAAGGCAACAATAGGTAAGAGTAGAAAGCCATGGGGGAGACTTTTGCTCAGTTTAGGTCAATACAGGATAGAAACACACAGTCGGGTTAAAAGATATTGTGGTGTTTAAAAAAGGCGAATGCAGTGCCAACTGGAGGGGGAATGTATAGATAATGAAAACCCTCCCGTTGTCATCATCATCAGCGCCCGCATACACCGCGTGTCACCGCGGCGACAATCTCCGCTTGCGCGCGTTTAAAGGCTCCAAACAGGCGCGATGCGACCCCGGTAGAACAAAGAAGTTATTTATTTATTTATTTATCACAAACACAACTATCATTACAGGCAATAATCCTAATGCGGTAGCGTGGTCTTTAGTTACATTCTAAATTACAATTAAAGCTACTAGTTATATATTAGCATAACATAATACAAACAATGTTACCTTTGTGAATTCATTCAGAGAGCAATTAAATAAATCTATCTTATCAGCAGTGTCATTCAGTGTATGCAAGGCTCGCGTCAGGGGCAGTTCCTGAAGTTTACATAGAAATTCTTCCATCAGAGTCGCGTCGCTCCTGTCTGTAGGAGTCTTAATGAGGTAGTGGCTGCACCGACATCGCAACTCAGTTATATAGAATTATAGAGAGAAAGAAAAATAATATAGAGAAGAAATATAGAGTGAGTTATACATATAGATAGTTACTCGTATATTACCATAAACTAAATGCATCGAAAATCCGTTTAGATTATTAATAAGAAGTACTCCTCGATACGGCTCGCATTGTGAGGAGGTTCCTGTCTCTGCAGCCCTAACCACCGGTAGCTTGGACCCTGCTCCCACTATTTTTTATATTTTTAAATGTGTTTTATATCGTTTTTAGGGTTCCGTAGTCACGCACAATGGTCCACTGAAGGACTAAGTGCGGAAACCAAACCCCATAACATAGGGTTCCATAGTAAACAAGGAACCCTTATAGTTTTGCCATGTCCGTCTGTCTGTCTGTCTGTCTGTCTGTCTGTCCACGGCTTAGCTCAGATACGGTTAGTACTAGAAAGCTGTAATTTGGCATATGTATACATATTAATCATACCGACCAAGTGGTAAAATAAAATCAAGAAAAATATTTTAGGGTAAGTACGTATCTCCCCTACACGTAAAGTGAGGACTTTTTTTCTTTTTTTTTTCTCTTCTGCCCCATGTTGTATCGTTAGAAAGGTCGTTCAAAAATATTGTGAGTTTGTGGATTCAGGGATCCGTTTGCTAAGTTTTTAACAGAATTTTACTGTTAGAGTCAAGTGCCCCCCCCCCCCGCCCTGCCAGCTAAATGGTTGTACTTGGATTTGCGAAAAAAATCACAGCAGTAGTATATACAACGAAATTAAAAGGAAAACTATCAGAGCTAAGTAGGCTGTACAGGTTAACGAGTGATAATCAACCAACTTAAATTTGCGGTTTGAAAAACATGATCTCCCATACATTCCGTATGGGAGAACATGTTTTTCAACTACAATGTTAAGTTTGTTTTTGGGATAAATTCATCCCAACTACGGAACCCTTCATTGTGCGTGGTCCAACACGCACTTGTCCGGTTTTTATTTAAGAAATATTTGAAAATGTATTTTATATGTTGGAAGGCTTAATAAACGGAAATAATAATACCCCACCGCCGTGTCACTACATTGACATAGTGGTGGGGCTTGCGCAACTGTGTCGGTAGAGTTTACTATGCTGAACAGATCTGGAATGAGGGAACAGATCTGGAATGAGGAACCAGACCAAGAGAGATACAGAAACCCGCAGGGCAGCATGTGGCGAGCTGTTGGGCAGTAGCGACCCACGGACCCTATCTCCCGGGAGAAGTGTTGTTCCTCATCTCTGGCTTGCCTTAATTGACCGTCTGGAGTGAACACTGACGAGGAACAGATATCCCACCTCATTCTTGCCTTTATAGGCCGGCTTGCGTGGAGATACGAAAGAGCAAACATGCTCGGAGGAAGGAACTATTCCAGTAAGTGCTGGTAGGCATCTTGACCATCTTCCGAGATTGTTTTCATAGCCTTGGAATCCGTGGATATCCTGAGGTGGTTGAGGAATGGAGAGTATCTCCACTCCTCAAGCATCTCAGGATATGTTGCCCCCTTGTCGCTACGCCACTAAGTGCTAGCGACAGTTTCCCATTATTGAGTGTGCAAGTCACCCCCTGCCATCTTGTCTGTGTATCATTGATCAGGCAGGGGTCATAGTCCATCCATAGTTTTGGTAACCAATCCACTATAGCCAGCCAAACCCATAGTCCAATGTTTTGGTTCCATGTACTGCAATAGTCCTATACCAACCGGGGATTGTCAATTTTTATTTTTTATGGTTGGAAATTATCAAATAACTTCTCCCGCTCTGGGCGGAGCTGGAGGGCGTGTCAGACTTTTACTGACTAAAACCCACCCGTGTTCCTTCCGTTGCCTGAGGGCCGGGGCCGCAATATCCCGGGGATTGTCCTTGGGTGCACTTGCATAGTGCGTACGCAGATAATCATCGGTTGGTGCCTCATACCCTTTAAATTTGTCCAAGGGGCCTATGTGAGTTGGCTTCGGTCCCTCGTACGTCTTCCAAAAGACCGGGATACATACTCCTGAGATTTGCAAATGTAAAAGTAAAAAATAATAATAATAAAATATTCTTGTGCATATTAATTAATATTATTATATTTTCTTAATCTTCGTGCATATCAGTCCATATTGAATACTTTCTTGCTTAAATAATTGTGCACACGTAAAAGATCCTGATGACTACATAGCTAAGTTTCATTACACGACAGTGTGATGATGCGTCTGGCGCGGTGCCAGCCTCAGCAGTGCGTCGTTTGCTGCAACCAAACAAACGTACGATTCTCTATCGCACTAAGTACTCTGTCTTTTACAGCCACCATAAAAAATCGCAAAAACGCGTCTCAATATGCAGAATAAGGACCAGTATCGACGTAAAGTGCAAACATATTGCATCCAGCATTACTACGTATATATGCAATATATTTAAATTCATGTGGCAATAAATCTGCTCAGTGGAGTTACATCGGGAACACAACGCGCGCGCGACGTAATGTGCAGTGGGTGTCGCAAACATAAACGAAGCGCGCCCGTCGAAACACACGTGCGAGGAAATAGTACATTTGTATGAGAAACAGAATACTTTAATGTGACATGAGTTTTATGCAGATATATTGCATTATAGCGAGAACTATAACATTGATAAAAAAACGAGTGTGCATAATAGATAAGTTATTTTTGAAAGAAGAAAAACAGCAAAAACATATCGCAGATGAACGGCGAAATGCTGATTCCATGCGATTCACTCAGTTTCCCAAATTGATGGCGGATAAATTATAGACCAAACGGCCGTTGTCCTTTACCAAAACAACAGCGAACTAGGAAGCGAAACGAAACTGCATATACACGACACGAACGACACCAACGAACACGTGGCGATATCGACCTTACGACCCAATATACCATCTAAATTTAACCGGATAAGGTTTTAAATTGCATGGAAGAAATCTGTTTATGCGGGGAACTGCATTGCCGTGCAGTACCGGCGACGTTTGACTTTGATTCTTACGCGCTTGATGGTAAAGTTAAGTTTCCCCCGCAGCGGCGTGCATCGTCTTCCCTGGCCGGCTGCCAGTTGTAGTGGGCGAGCCTACAGACTACAGGCTGACATAGCGTCGAGCCGCCTGCCCGCTAGCCGGACCAACACACATTATAATTGCAGTTTTTGGCCAGATATACAGACTTTTACTGCTACACGTGGCTGCGAGCGATACCAACGTGTTTCGTCTTCGTGCTGCTTACTGGACAAACCTACTGTCCTACAGGACATACTACAGCAACAGCAGCATACTATTTTAGCACAATGTATTCAGCAAAAATCATTTTGTAGACGTAAAAATATCCGTGGATTCATTAATTTAACTTACACATAGTTCTTTAACCGATATGACGACTAATAGAAAATACATAACATAACATAACATTAGTGATACAGTCTAAACATGATTGTACAAGTGGATGTCAAAATCAGGTAGAACAGCTGGCTCCCAAACTAAGTAAAAAAATACTTGTATCTCAGGAGCCAAAGTTCCTCACAAACATTGAATATGAACTTAAATGCAATCAGGTAAAAGTGATTCGGTAATTACAGATATCAATATTGAGAACGGTGTTCATGAGGTAATAGTTAGAACATCTTCTGTATCCTCGTAAGACAAATTCTGCAACCAATTAGTTAGCTTTGCTTTCAGCGCAAACTTGGTCAACGTGTAAATATCAATTAACCGATGTATCCTATTATAAAGACGAGCGCTTAGGACCGAGTAATGGCGGCTAGCAAATGCGGAGCGACATTGGACGGATTCACAGACCGGACGACCTCGACGTCTTAGAAGGATATTTGAGTCGAGAGGTAGGATGGAGTGACGGCGTAAGACCACACGCAAAATGAAGAGTTGTCGCACAGTAAGGACTTGGGATTCGGAGTACAGAAGGGCAGTAGGATAGTCTCTACGCTTAAAATGCATAACCTTTAGAATCACCCTTTGAGCACGTTCTATTTGAATTAGAAGATTTTTGTAAGTGCCTCCCCATACTGTAATACAGTAAGTGATTATTGATGCACATAGACTCTGGTAGACCAATGACAAAGTCGCAGGGTCAGCTGAATGTCTCAGCTCTTTAAATATGAAGATGAGCTTCCTTGTACGTGTACATAATGCCTCGATGTGGGTGCGCCAGGTTAGTTTTTCATCAATGTACACCCCTAGGTATTTGATACTCGAAACTAAGGAGATTGTAAGACAACCGCAGCTGGTATCATGGCCTGAACAGGAGTGGGCTTTTACTATACTAGACTCGGTAGATAATGGAACAGAATTCGGCAAGGAAAAACGTAAGAGTTTAGTCTTCTCAACATTGAGAGTTAAGAGATTTGCCGAGAGCCACTCCATCACAAGGCGGAGAGAGTGTTCCGTTCTTTGTTTGGCCTTGTCCCAATCAACATCGTATATAATAAGCGCTGTGTCGTCAGCGTAGGTGAATATATCACAGTTGGGGATAGACACTTTGCACAAATCGTTTATGTATATTAGAAACAAGGTTGGTCCCAATATACTGCCTTGGGGCACCCCAAAATTGATACATTCATCTTCGCTGACAAAGGAATTGATCTTTACACGCTGAGTTCTTCCAGTCAAGTAATCTGTGAACATTTTTAACGCAAGGCCACGTATTCCAATGTTTTCCATCTTCAAAAGCAGTGTGGGGACAGAAACCGAGTCAAATGCTTTACATAAGTCTAGGAAAACACCATAGCATTTTTGATGTTTATCCAAATTAGAAACAACGCTGTTTACAAGATCTTGGACAGCATCTTCGGTGGAGATTCCCTGTCTAAATCCGTACTGATTATTGACAATTATTTTAAATTTGGAGAGATATGAAGTTAAGGATTTATTTAATATTTTCTCAAGGATTTTAGATAAGGAACTCAAAATAGAAATCGGCCTATAATTAGACACATTGCTTCTGTCCCCACTCTTATAAATTGGATGGACTACGGCTTTCTTAAATACTTTAGGAAAAATACCAGTATCAATTGCACGATTACATATGTGAGTTATGGGTGACGCGAGTATAGGGCTGGATTGCTTAAGTATTTTTACTGGGATGCTATCGTGGCCAGTGGCACAGTCTGTTCGTAAACTACAAATTATCCCGTACACCTGAGATTCGGCGACCGGCATGATAACGAGGGAATTTGGCGGAGTCAGCTGAGTTGTGTTATTTAAGGGGGGATTACTGGGAGGCTTAATATTTGAGGCTAGGTTTTCGCCCACGCTCACAAAAAAGCTGTTTATTTGGTTGATAGACGACTTTACATCGGTAGAGCCCAGGATAAGATCTTCGGGTGACTGGGGCTGAAAACTAGAGTTAGTGATGGCTTTGACTGCTTTCCAAGTAGCTTTGATGTTATTTTTAGCCTTTATCAACTCGTTCCTGTCATGAGTGCGCTTCAGTTTTTTCAACAAATTATTCAGAAAGTTGCGGTAACGCGTATAAGTAGTTTTTAATATATCGTTATCGGGTGACGAGGTCGATTGTAAGTGAAGGCTATCGCGGTTTTGGATGCAACGGACAAGACCCGTTGTCATCCATGGTTTGAGAACTCGGGTTTTGTTAGATACTTTCACAGGTTGTGAATGTTTAGAGGAAATTCGTTGAATTATATCAATGAACAAATCGGCTGCCCGGTTCGGATCAGATTCATTTAATACAGGGCTGAAGTCAGTGCTGTCTAGTTCGCTTTTGATTGCTAAATAGTTTAAACGGTAAGTGAAGGTATTTGGAGTTTTTACAGTATTTTTGTTATTTTTAAGGCACAAGATAATAGGTAGATGATCAGTTACATAGGTGTTGAGTATAATTACGCTGGCGGAATTTTTAGTTTTTAGTAAAATATGGTCTAGGCAATTTCCTGATCTAGTGGGATGCACATGAGCCGGAAGTAGTCCAAGAGAAGCAGTGAGAGTGAGGTAGGCATGCGAGTGACGGTCATGATTATTCGGTTTGATATCGATGTTCATGTCCCCGATTAGTGTTATGTTTTTGAACCGTTTTAAAGATCTAACTAAGGAATCTAGACTGTTGTAGAAATTTTCGAGATCCGAGAAAGAAGGGGAGCGATAAACACAGATTATAGCCGTATTGCCTAGGTAGCATACCAGACAATTGGCATCTTGAAAAGGGGGTTCGACGATGGAGCATTCTACGCTACTCTTTGTGTAGATCACAATACCGTCATTTTGGGTAGGATTATTTTGACTGGCATGACATGAATAACCTTGAAGAGTTGGTAGTGACCCGGTAACTTTTAACCAGCACTCCGTGAAAACAATAACATCATAATCTATTTTAGTCGTCGTTAGCATGGTGATGAATTGATTAAAGATTTTTTGGTGAACCGACCGCAAATAAATTGGGCCATATCCCAGTTCATTTGCGGTCGGTTCAACATCATGTATTTTTCTTCCATACTTCTCTGAATGATGCAGGAGAATGATGATGATGATAGTTCTTTAACAAACAAGTAACTGGTATGAAATTATAACCAACAGAAAACTGTTCGAGTTAGAATTTCATACCTTGTTACTACAGATATCGAGAGAATTACGTTAAAAATAAGATCGGTAGCATGGTATTTCCATTGATTGTTCTGTCACCGGTTCAACGTGCTTAGCAGTGATGAGATTACTATGATAATACCACAGTCTAACAGGGATGAAGACTAAAAATATTTTAAAGTCCGTCTTTGAGATTATAAAAAAATATTGGATACGTTTTTTTTTTTTTACGTAATCTAAAGATTACGACGATACATTGAGGTAAAATGTGCCATGACGTCACGAGTATGTAGATTTTATATATACTAGTGACGTAGCAACCCCCACTCCCCAACCTAAAATTCGTTTTATCTAAGTATTTTTTTATTAATATGATAAAGCAAAAAATACGTGTCTAATATTTTTTTTATTATCTGACTGACGGACTAATGTGAATCAAATTTTTGGCGAGGCAGGTGCGGTCGGCGCAGTTGGCGCTGGTGCCGCGCAGCAGCTCGGTCACGGTCCGCAGTAGGACGTGGGTTACCTTGACGAGGCTGAGCCGGATGGCGAGGCAGGTGCGGTCGGCGCAGTTGGCGCTGGTGCCGCGCAGCAGCTCGGTCACGGTCCGCAGTAGGACGTGGGTTACCTTGACGAGGCTGAGCCGGATGGCGAGGCAGGTGCGGTCGGCGCAGTTGGCGCTGGTGCCGCGCAGCAGCTCGGTCACGGTCCGCAGTAGGACGTGGGTTACCTTGACGAGGCTGAGCCGGATGGCGAGGCAGGTGCGGTCGGCGCAGTTGGCGCTGGTGCCGCGCAGCAGCTCGGTCACGGTCCGCAGTAGGACGTGGGTTACCTTGACGAGGCTGAGCCGGATGGCGAGGCAGGTGCGGTCGGCGCAGTTGGCGCTGGTGCCGCGCAGCAGCTCGGTCACGGTCCGCAGTAGGACGTGGGTTACCTTGACGAGGCTGAGCCGGATGGCGAGGCAGGTGCGGTCGGCGCAGTTGGCGCTGGTGCCGCGCAGCAGCTCGGTCACGGTCCGCAGTAGGACGTGGGTTACCTTGACGAGGCTGAGCCGGATGGCGAGGCAGGTGCGGTCGGCGCAGTTGGCGCTGGTGCCGCGCAGCAGCTCGGTCACGGTCCGCAGTAGGACGTGGGTTACCTTGACGAGGCTGAGCCGGATGGCGAGGCAGGTGCGGTCGGCGCAGTTGGCGCTGGTGCCGCGCAGCAGCTCGGTCACGGTCCGCAGTAGGACGTGGGTTACCTTGACGAGGCTGAGCCGGATGGCGAGGCAGGTGCGGTCGGCGCAGTTGGCGCTGGTGCCGCGCAGCAGCTCGGTCACGGTCCGCAGTAGGACGTGGGTTACCTTGACGAGGCTGAGCCGGATGGCGAGGCAGGTGCGGTCGGCGCAGTTGGCGCTGGTGCCGCGCAGCAGCTCGGTCACGGTCCGCAGTAGGACGTGGGTTACCTTGACGAGGCTGAGCCGGATGGCGAGGCAGGTGCGGTCGGCGCAGTTGGCGCTGGTGCCGCGCAGCAGCTCGGTCACGGTCCGCAGTAGGACGTGGGTTACCTTGACGAGGCTGAGCCGGATGGCGAGGCAGGTGCGGTCGGCGCAGTTGGCGCTGGTGCCGCGCAGCAGCTCGGTCACGGTCCGCAGTAGGACGTGGGTTACCTTGACGAGGCTGAGCCGGATGGCGAGGCAGGTGCGGTCGGCGCAGTTGGCGCTGGTGCCGCGCAGCAGCTCGGTCACGGTCCGCAGTAGGACGTGGGTTACCTTGACGAGGCTGAGCCGGATGGCGAGGCAGGTGCGGTCGGCGCAGTTGGCGCTGGTGCCGCGCAGCAGCTCGGTCACGGTCCGCAGTAGGACGTGGGTTACCTTGACGAGGCTGAGCCGGATGGCGAGGCAGGTGCGGTCGGCGCAGTTGGCGCTGGTGCCGCGCAGCAGCTCGGTCACGGTCCGCAGTAGGACGTGGGTTACCTTGACGAGGCTGAGCCGGATGGCGAGGCAGGTGCGGTCGGCGCAGTTGGCGCTGGTGCCGCGCAGCAGCTCGGTCACGGTCCGCAGTAGGACGTGGGTTACCTTGACGAGGCTGAGCCGGATGGCGAGGCAGGTGCGGTCGGCGCAGTTGGCGCTGGTGCCGCGCAGCAGCTCGGTCACGGTCCGCAGTAGGACGTGGGTTACCTTGACGAGGCTGAGCCGGATGGCGAGGCAGGTGCGGTCGGCGCAGTTGGCGCTGGTGCCGCGCAGCAGCTCGGTCACGGTCCGCAGTAGGACGTGGGTTACCTTGACGAGGCTGAGCCGGATGGCGAGGCAGGTGCGGTCGGCGCAGTTGGCGCAGTTGGCGCTGGTGCCGCGCAGCAGCTCGGTCACGGTCCGCAGTAGGACGTGGGTTACCTTGACGAGGCTGAGCCGGATGGCGAGGCAGGTGCGGTCGGCGCAGTTGGCGCTGGTGCCGCGCAGCAGCTCGGTCACGGTCCGCAGTAGGACGTGGGTTACCTTGACGAGGCTGAGCCGGATGGCGAGGCAGGTGCGGTCGGCGCAGTTGGCGCTGGTGCCGCGCAGCAGCTCGGTCACGGTCCGCAGTAGGACGTGGGTTACCTTGACGAGGCTGAGCCGGATGGCGAGGCAGGTGCGGTCGGCGCAGTTGGCGCTGGTGCCGCGCAGCAGCTCGGTCACGGTCCGCAGTAGGACGTGGGTTACCTTGACGAGGCTGAGCCGGATGGCGAGGCAGGTGCGGTCGGCGCAGTTGGCGCTGGTGCCGCGCAGCAGCTCGGTCACGGTCCGCAGTAGGACGTGGGTTACCTTGACGAGGCTGAGCCGGATGGCGAGGCAGGTGCGGTCGGCGCAGTTGGCGCTGGTGCCGCGCAGCAGCTCGGTCACGGTCCGCAGTAGGACGTGGGTTACCTTGACGAGGCTGAGCCGGATGGCGAGGCAGGTGCGGTCGGCGCAGTTGGCGCTGGTGCCGCGCAGCAGCTCGGTCACGGTCCGCAGTAGGACGTGGGTTACCTTGACGAGGCTGAGCCGGATGGCGAGGCAGGTGCGGTCGGCGCAGTTGGCGCTGGTGCCGCGCAGCAGCTCGGTCACGGTCCGCAGTAGGACGTGGGTTACCTTGACGAGGCTGAGCCGGATGGCGAGGCAGGTGCGGTCGGCGCAGTTGGCGCTGGTGCCGCGCAGCAGCTCGGTCACGGTCCGCAGTAGGACGTGGGTTACCTTGACGAGGCTGAGCCGGATGGCGAGGCAGGTGCGGTCGGCGCAGTTGGCGCTGGTGCCGCGCAGCAGCTCGGTCACGGTCCGCAGTAGGACGTGGGTTACCTTGACGAGGCTGAGCCGGATGGCGAGGCAGGTGCGGTCGGCGCAGTTGGCGCTGGTGCCGCGCAGCAGCTCGGTCACGGTCCGCAGTAGGACGTGGGTTACCTTGACGAGGCTGAGCCGGATGGCGAGGCAGGTGCGGTCGGCGCAGTTGGCGCTGGTGCCGCGCAGCAGCTCGGTCACGGTCCGCAGTAGGACGTGGGTTACCTTGACGAGGCTGAGCCGGATGGCGAGGCAGGTGCGGTCGGCGCAGTTGGCGCTGGTGCCGCGCAGCAGCTCGGTCACGGTCCGCAGTAGGACGTGGGTTACCTTGACGAGGCTGAGCCGGATGGCGAGGCAGGTGCGGTCGGCGCAGTTGGCGCTGGTGCCGCGCAGCAGCTCGGTCACGGTCCGCAGTAGGACGTGGGTTACCTTGACGAGGCTGAGCCGGATGGCGAGGCAGGTGCGGTCGGCGCAGTTGGCGCTGGTGCCGCGCAGCAGCTCGGTCACGGTCCGCAGTAGGACGTGGGTTACCTTGACGAGGCTGAGCCGGATGGCGAGGCAGGTGCGGTCGGCGCAGTTGGCGCTGGTGCCGCGCAGCAGCTCGGTCACGGTCCGCAGTAGGACGTGGGTTACCTTGACGAGGCTGAGCCGGATGGCGAGGCAGGTGCGGTCGGCGCAGTTGGCGCTGGTGCCGCGCAGCAGCTCGGTCACGGTCCGCAGTAGGACGTGGGTTACCTTGACGAGGCTGAGCCGGATGGCGAGGCAGGTGCGGTCGGCGCAGTTGGCGCTGGTGCCGCGCAGCAGCTCGGTCACGGTCCGCAGTAGGACGTGGGTTACCTTGACGAGGCTGAGCCGGATGGCGAGGCAGGTGCGGTCGGCGCAGTTGGCGCTGGTGCCGCGCAGCAGCTCGGTCACGGTCCGCAGTAGGACGTGGGTTACCTTGACGAGGCTGAGCCGGATGGCGAGGCAGGTGCGGTCGGCGCAGTTGGCGCTGGTGCCGCGCAGCAGCTCGGTCACGGTCCGCAGTAGGACGTGGGTTACCTTGACGAGGCTGAGCCGGATGGCGAGGCAGGTGCGGTCGGCGCAGTTGGCGCAGTTGGCGCTGGTGCCGCGCAGCAGCTCGGTCACGGTCCGCAGTAGGACGTGGGTTACCTTGACGAGGCTGAGCCGGATGGCGAGGCAGGTGCGGTCGGCGCAGTTGGCGCTGGTGCCGCGCAGCAGCTCGGTCACGGTCCGCAGTAGGACGTGGGTTACCTTGACGAGGCTGAGCCGGATGGCGAGGCAGGTGCGGTCGGCGCAGTTGGCGCTGGTGCCGCGCAGCAGCTCGGTCACGGTCCGCAGTAGGACGTGGGTTACCTTGACGAGGCTGAGCCGGATGGCGAGGCAGGTGCGGTCGGCGCAGTTGGCGCTGGTGCCGCGCAGCAGCTCGGTCACGGTCCGCAGTAGGACGTGGGTTACCTTGACGAGGCTGAGCCGGATGGCGAGGCAGGTGCGGTCGGCGCAGTTGGCGCTGGTGCCGCGCAGCAGCTCGGTCACGGTCCGCAGTAGGACGTGGGTTACCTTGACGAGGCTGAGCCGGATGGCGAGGCAGGTGCGGTCGGCGCAGTTGGCGCTGGTGCCGCGCAGCAGCTCGGTCACGGTCCGCAGTAGGACGTGGGTTACCTTGACGAGGCTGAGCCGGATGGCGAGGCAGGTGCGGTCGGCGCAGTTGGCGCTGGTGCCGCGCAGCAGCTCGGTCACGGTCCGCAGTAGGACGTGGGTTACCTTGACGAGGCTGAGCCGGATGGCGAGGCAGGTGCGGTCGGCGCAGTTGGCGCTGGTGCCGCGCAGCAGCTCGGTCACGGTCCGCAGTAGGACGTGGGTTACCTTGACGAGGCTGAGCCGGATGGCGAGGCAGGTGCGGTCGGCGCAGTTGGCGCTGGTGCCGCGCAGCAGCTCGGTCACGGTCCGCAGTAGGACGTGGGTTACCTTGACGAGGCTGAGCCGGATGGCGAGGCAGGTGCGGTCGGCGCAGTTGGCGCTGGTGCCGCGCAGCAGCTCGGTCACGGTCCGCAGTAGGACGTGGGTTACCTTGACGAGGCTGAGCCGGATGGCGAGGCAGGTGCGGTCGGCGCAGTTGGCGCTGGTGCCGCGCAGCAGCTCGGTCACGGTCCGCAGTAGGACGTGGGTTACCTTGACGAGGCTGAGCCGGATGGCGAGGCAGGTGCGGTCGGCGCAGTTGGCGCTGGTGCCGCGCAGCAGCTCGGTCACGGTCCGCAGTAGGACGTGGGTTACCTTGACGAGGCTGAGCCGGATGGCGAGGCAGGTGCGGTCGGCGCAGTTGGCGCTGGTGCCGCGCAGCAGCTCGGTCACGGTCCGCAGTAGGACGTGGGTTACCTTGACGAGGCTGAGCCGGATGGCGAGGCAGGTGCGGTCGGCGCAGTTGGCGCTGGTGCCGCGCAGCAGCTCGGTCACGGTCCGCAGTAGGACGTGGGTTACCTTGACGAGGCTGAGCCGGATGGCGAGGCAGGTGCGGTCGGCGCAGTTGGCGCTGGTGCCGCGCAGCAGCTCGGTCACGGTCCGCAGTAGGACGTGGGTTACCTTGACGAGGCTGAGCCGGATGGCGAGGCAGGTGCGGTCGGCGCAGTTGGCGCTGGTGCCGCGCAGCAGCTTGGTCACGGTCCGCAGTAGGACGTGGGTTACCTTGACGAGGCTGAGCCGGATGGCGAGGCAGGTGCGGTCGGCGCAGTTGGCGCTGGTGCCGCGCAGCAGCTCGGTCACGGTCCGCAGCTGCGCACGCGCCGCTGCTGCCCAGGCCGCGCCACCCTCCGCGACTACGTTGTGAGTCTCCACTGAACTGATCCTATAGCAAAAACATTTTGTTAACATTTTTTTAGATACCATGTTTCGAATTTAATTTTATTCTTGACAAGTATTGTTATAGCGGGCGCTCCATGAGAGCAGTAGATTAGTTAGAAATACAGCAAAAGAGGTGTATACGCTTCGGTAGTCGTCGTCTTTTACGAACATCGCGCCACTGTGTAACCCCACACAGAGACAACACCTTCTAAGTTTTGCACTGCCGTGCTTTGGAGTAGTGCACTTATCATAATGCATGCAACTATATAAAATAAGCACGTATTTACATGGTTGTAACAGCTCTTTATTACATCTCATCACACCTTCGTGTTTTTGAAGATAGACGATGATTCCCGAAGCGCAAACTCTTCAAGGGAAATCAGTAATTACTCATCGTTGAGCTTCTGTATACTGGCGGCAGCGGCGTGCCAGCGCTCGTTGAGCAGCTCCAGCTGGTCCTGCACGTGGCAGCTCAGTGTACATGAGTGTGTGTAGCTGTATAGTTACTTGTCGTTGAGCTTCTGTATACTGGCGGCAGCGGCGTGCCAGCGCTCGTTGAGCAGCTCCAGCTGGTCCTGCACGTGGCAGCTCAGTGTACATGAGTGTGTGTAGCTGTATAGTTACTTGTCGTTGAGCTTCTGTATACTGGCGGCAGCGGCGTGCCAGCGCTCGTTGAGCAGCTCCAGCTGGTCCTGCACGTGGCAGCTCAGTGTACATGAGTGTGTGTAGCTGTATAGTTACTTGTCGTTGAGCTTCTGTATACTGGCGGCAGCGGCGTGCCAGCGCTCGTTGAGCAGCTCCAGCTGGTCCTGCACGTGGCGGCTCAGTGTACATGAGTGTGTGTAGCTGTATAGTTACTTGTCGTTGAGCTTCTGTATACTGGCGGCAGCGGCGTGCCAGCGCTCGTTGAGCAGCTCCAGCTGGTCCTGCACGTGGCGGCTCAGTGTACATGAGTGTGTGTAGCTGTATAGTTACTTGTCGTTGAGCTTCTGTATACTGGCGGCAGCGGCGTGCCAGCGCTCGTTGAGCAGCTCCAGCTGGTCCTGCACGTGGCGGCTCAGTGTACATGAGTGTGTGTAGCTGTATAGTTACTTGTCGTTGAGCTTCTGTATACTGGCGGCAGCGGCGTGCCAGCGCTCGTTGAGCAGCTCCAGCTGGTCCTGCACGTGGCGGCTCAGTGTACATGAGTGTGTGTAGCTGTATAGTTACTTGTCGTTGAGCTTCTGTATACTGGCGGCAGCGGCGTGCCAGCGCTCGTTGAGCAGCTCCAGCTGGTCCTGCACGTGGCGGCTCAGTGTACATGAGGGGAAATCAGTAATTACTCATCGTTGAGCTTCTGTATACTGGCGGCAGCGGCGTGCCAGCGCTCGTTGAGCAGCTCCAGCTGGTCCTGCACGTGGCAGCTCAGTGTACATGAGTGTGTGTAGCTGTATAGTTACTTGTCGTTGAGCTTCTGTATACTGGCGGCAGCGGCGTGCCAGCGCTCGTTGAGCAGCTCCAGCTGGTCCTGCACGTGGCAGCTCAGTGTACATGAGTGTGTGTAGCTGTATAGTTACTTGTCGTTGAGCTTCTGTATACTGGCGGCAGCGGCGTGCCAGCGCTCGTTGAGCAGCTCCAGCTGGTCCTGCACGTGGCAGCTCAGTGTATATGAGTGTGTGTAGCTGTATAGTTACTTGTCGTTGAGCTTCTGTATACTGGCGGCAGCGGCGTGCCAGCGCTCGTTGAGCAGCTCCAGCTGGTCCTGCACGTGGCAGCTCAGTGTACATGAGTGTGTGTAGCTGTATAGTTACTTGTCGTTGAGCTTCTGTATACTGGCGGCAGCGGCGTGCCAGCGCTCGTTGAGCAGCTCCAGCTGGTCCTGCACGTGGCAGCTCAGTGTACATGAGTGTGTGTAGCTGTATAGTTACTTGTCGTTGAGCTTCTGTATACTGGCGGCAGCGGCGTGCCAGCGCTCGTTGAGCAGCTCCAGCTGGTCCTGCACGTGGCGGCTCAGTGTACATGAGTGTGTGTAGCTGTATAGTTACTTGTCGTTGAGCTTCTGTATACTGGCGGCAGCGGCGTGCCAGCGCTCGTTGAGCAGCTCCAGCTGGTCCTGCACGTGGCAGCTCAGTGTACATGAGTGTGTGTAGCTGTATAGTTACTTGTCGTTGAGCTTCTGTATACTGGCGGCAGCGGCGTGCCAGCGCTCGTTGAGCAGCTCCAGCTGGTCCTGCACGTGGCAGCTCAGAGTACATGAGAGTGTGTAGCTGTATAGTTACTTGTCGTTGAGCTTCTGTATACTGGCGGCAGCGGCGTGCCAGCGCTCGTTGAGCAGCTCCAGCTGGTCCTGCACGTGGCGGCTCAGTGTACATGAGTGTGTGTAGCTGTATAGTTACTTGTCGTTGAGCTTCTGTATACTGGCGGCAGCGGCGTGCCAGCGCTCGTTGAGCAGCTCCAGCTGGTCCTGCACGTGGCGGCTCAGTGTACATGAGTGTGTGTAGCTGTATAGTTACTTGTCGTTGAGCTTCTGTATACTGGCGGCAGCGGCGTGCCAGCGCTCGTTGAGCAGCTCCAGCTGGTCCTGCACGTGGCAGCTCAGCGGCGCGCCGCACGCCGACACCACGCCACGTCCCGCCGCGCGCGCCTCTTGCACTGATGCCGCGCGGGACGACATCTGCACACACACACACCATTATTTAGTACAGAAACTATACATCATGTATCAGAAAGGTGTGGTCAAAACTGGTGGTACAGAACTTCTATACCTTGTCGACCCAAATGTAAGGGACGGCTGACCATTTTTTCACGATAACGATGTTGGTCCCATGGAAAGAGTTGTTCAGTTTGATGGTCTGTACTACCACCTTAAATTTGACCACACCTTTTTGATACACGGTGTATAAATTTGAAAATTCATAAATGTCTAAATATTATAAAACAAAGTCGGTTTTCGCGTTTGTCTATATGGCCGCGTTGTTCTTCTAAAATACGCAACGGTGAGGTTAAAAACATAATTTTGAGAATGTATTTCGGAAGGTTGATATACTTCCGGGTGGCAGGGACTTCGACGGCGCCGTGCGAATGGCAGCAAATTGTGTGCGAAAGCAGTTATCTCAGTATATCACCATTTTTCTTTTTTCTTTGTTTCTTTTATCTACTGTTATACACGGTGACATTTGAATCACAGTTTTGCTAGAACAATCGTTGCTCAGACCATGGTCTACTACCATTCTATACTATCATTCTAAAAATAAACGTCACTGGTTTTTGAAAAATCTCAAAAAAGACAATGTTTTAAAAGTCGGAATTATCGTTACTCCCTACAACACAGACGGCGGCACGGCGCAGCTCTCGCGTCTCAAAGTAGTTGCAGCGCCGCGCGCGGCTCTCAGCATTGTCTACAAGGAAATGTAGCTCGATAAACAAAATTTTGTAAGCACTTATTTTTGGACGTCTTACTAGAAAATACCTGTTTGTAAATGTTTTTTTAATTTTTTTAATGGTACCTATTGTATCTAACGTGATATTATTAGGTATTATTTATTTATTCGGATATTACAGGAACAAGATAAAATCAAAACTTACCACAAAACCGGGTCAGTGGGTCGTCTTAGGGGGCGGATTTCAGGTTAGCTCCGTGTGCACCAAGACAACAATGACTCCAAGAGTTAGAACTTACTTTTACAAAGAAACGCGCGCTGCGTGCTTGTGACGTAAGTACATCGAAACCATACGCGTGGCTCGCTCGAGAGATTTCGGTGGACTGGCTACCGCCTGGGCGGCTCGGGCAACCCGCGGCAGTCAACAAAAGAAATGGGCGGAGAGGTACTTTGCGCGATTGCTTGTCATTGGCATATATATTTTTATTTTGATCCGCATTGGCCGGACATCCTTGTAGTCCACGTGGACTCCTCATAATTCTTTTGAATGCTATATCGCTACCGCGATGAGTACTTTCAAGTTACGGTTAATGAACACGTTTGAGCAACATAGGACAAATTTGAGAACGCCAAGTTTAGTTTGTTTTAATAACATATTTGATGCTATAGAACGGTAGCAAACCATGGTCTGAACAACGTTTGTTCTAGCAAAACTGTGATTCAAATATCACCGTGTATAAATTACGGTAAAGCACATCAGACATCAATTAAAACAAGCATTAATTATTATTTAGGAAATAATAATTGTTATAATTTTGACATATCATGTGGTATTCTACCCAGCAGAACCACATCATTTAGTCTACCTTTATGTTATTACTCGTATATTAAACAAACCACCTTTTGATCTATTTACCTATTGAAATTCAATGTCACTCATGTAACTTTCATTTTATAAGTTCACTTTTTCTTCTTCTAGACCTCTTATAAAGCTAGTGAATACACTGTAACCTTTGCAATAAGGGTAGGTGTAGGATTTTCCCTCTGTAAACCGTTTTTATTTGTTCTGGCAATCATTCAATTAAGTTTATCGTTTACCGTTACCGTAAACCGTTTTTATTTGTTCTGCAATCATTCCATTAAGTTAGAACTGTGACCAACCGACCGCGAGCCGAGCGACCGAAGCGAACGGTGCCGCGGAAGTAGCCGACGAGCGCTAATTCCAAGTTGCTCGCAGAAATGTTTTCACCATTGTCACTTTATCCGTGTTTTCGCAATATCCAGGTTTTCGCGAAAATTCGAATTATCAAATCATCCTACGACATACATAACTTAAAACGACGTGTAAAAAAACACAATATTAATAAATATTGTTTATCATTCAATCGCCAAACTAATTCTTACTAAAGATCATTTTTTAATCCGAGATAGTAATTTAGCAGGTGCACTACAAGGTGCAGTGCAAGTATAATACTCCAAATAGAAAAACAAACAACAAAGATTTGAAAATTAATTATTAATTACTATCTGGGATTTTCGTTACGAACTTTAGCTACGTAAGATATACTGAGCGTTCTGTATCACACCTTTGGAAAATAAAAATAAAAAACAACCGACTTCCGAAAAAATGCACTACAAAGTGAAAAATTACTTTTAAAAAAATCAAATCAAATCAAATCATTTATTCGCATAGAATGTAGGTATTGTACAATAAATAATTTCTCTTTTTCAATTCTATATTCTATTTCAATTTTTTTATTATTTTTTTCTTTAATTTCGGAAGTCGGTGTCTTTGGTTTTGAATTTTAGTTTTTTGCCACCGACTTCCGAACATAAAGTTATTTTTCACTTTGTAGTGTTTTTTTTCGGAAGTCGGTTGTTTTTTTTTTTGTGAAGTTTTTATTTTTCACTTTTTAGTTAGGACCTACCCCACACAAATTCGAATACCAGTACCTGCTATGTAAATAACAGTAAGGAAGTTATCATCATTTCATCCACATATACTAATTGGGAAAAATACTCAAAAACTATACAAGCAAAGTTAATAAAATTTATATGGGACCAATCGAGAGGAGCATACCCTTTCATACAAAAAAAGAATTTTCAAAATCGGTCCACAATTGACGGAGAAATCGGCGGACATACATAAAAAACATACATACGCGTCGAACATAACCTCCTCCTTTTTGGAAGTCGGTAAAAAAATTTAAATCTCGATATTTTTTTTTTTTAAAACAATTAATGATAATTCTGTAAACCCATTTTATTACGGTCGCGATTTGTTTGTTTGTTTTATTTTACAGAATTATTGGCTGCTAATTGGAAAAAAAGGAAAAAAATAATAATTTCGCGGGCTATCTCAGCGCATCTACACATATTAAAAGTCGCTTTTTGTGTCTATCTGTGAGGCCGCGTTGTTCTTCTAAACTGCGCAACGGATTTTCATGCGGTTTTCACCATCATTTAGAGAATTTACGAGTATTTCGGAAGGTTTGTGTGTATAAAACATTAATATTTATTTAACTTAGATAAAGCACAGAAATCTCGATGTTTTGACATGTCGCCATTTCACCCGTGCGAAGTAGGGGCGGATCGCTAGTATTTGATAAACCGACAACAAACAACAACATACAACAACAACAACATATAACATTAGATATAGTTAAGACAGTGGATAGTTTCTGAAGCTTCATCTCTCCTACTATTTCGCTGTGCCCGACAGGGTACATAATGATCTTATAAAATTGTAAGTTACCACCTAACATTCTTCTTCTTTTCGTGTGGTTAGTGACTAACCTGGAGTAAGATAGAGTAGAGTAGATGGCGTTGGTAGGTTTAAATTCGCACTATGGTTTCGATACCACGCAAGTTATAACAGACCTCGAAAATATTAAATAAATGTCTCTGTTTTCAGTACGTGGTGTGGTTTTATTACTATAAATTACTCCCAACTCGTCGATAAAAAGGGCAAAAAAGATCTTCGATGATCACCCACATTCGTGTTTTAATACCCCTTATTATACAACAGTTGCATAAATAACAATTAATTTCTAATTAGATTTTAATACCTGATCTATACGACCAAGTACAGTTCCAAAAATTTGCTGATTTATAAAATCCAAGGAACTGAAATTGTCGCATTTTTTTTTAATTACTTAAAATTAAAAGCTATTGCCTTTTCTTTTGATCGGACGGTTACTTATACTATAAACTTAGGTATAATATCTAAGTTTATTGTAACTATTTTCAAAATAACTACGGTTAAAACACCTACCATTTAAAATACCTAAAGATCGTTTCACCGATTTTTGTAATAACTAATGCCCGAAATCCATAAAGGAGAATAAATTCATCTACGGTTTACTAAACTACAACAAATTCACCTGCGGTTGATTTATCTTTGGTCTTGTGTTAGATTTACTGGTGATTTTGTATGGGTTTACTATCCGGGAGAATCTTGATGCTCCGATTTTTTTTGGCATATCACACTTGGCATAATCTTCTTTACAAAACTCATAATTTTGTAAGTCAGAATCATCTTTAGGCATAAATTTCATATCCATGATAATTAAAAAGAAGAACCATCATATCGCACAAAGTTCACACAAACATGCAAGCAACGTACACGAGCTTGTCGTCGCAGATGGTTTTAACGCTCACCACCGCAGCTTCGGCTTGCTGGCCGGCGGCGAGCTCTAAGACCACCTGCTCGACAGCTCGCGGGCTTAAATTACACTCTAGGGGTAGGGCAGACAAGACTGCGTAGAGTCAGTTTTGCAGCGATTCGTTTCTGTCACTAACTTTTGTAGCAAAACATATTGACTTTTTAAGACAGTATTTTAATTTTAATTTAAGGTTAAAAATGCTATTTTATAGAAATGGCAATATACTCGTATAGGCGAGACATTGACATTGTAATTACCCACAAATTTAGAAATCAATCCAGCGCTCAGTATTAATAAACTGTAGGCGAGTCGTCCATTAGGTATTTTATACATAGTTGAAATATCCTATATCTTAATAAATTATTAGATTAATCGTTCGTTAGTGCGATTAGTAGTAGTTGAGTCGAACAATATGCGTTATGAACATAGTATGTGAATCAACCATAGTTATCTTGAAAATTGTTAGAATAAACTTATGTATTATACGGAACCGATTGGACATTAAATTTGTTCGCAGAATTTGATCTTTAACAGCAAAACCATCGGTAAGGAAAGAACAAGATGGCGATTTTTTTGTAATTTTTCACGATTTTTGGGGACAAATAGGAGATGGATTACAGTCCCATACGAGGTTGGCCCAGAAGGGACACAAATAACACAATACAAGTATATAAGAGTTCCCAGATAGCGAGCACTCACCTGTTGGTCGAGGTCGCGCACCTTCTGCTTGAGGTCCTTGAAGGGCAGCGCGGGCGCGTGCGCGGCCTGCAGCGCGCGCTCGGCCGCGTCCAGCCAGTCGCCGCACGCGTCCAGCTGCGCGTACAGGCGCGCCCACACCGCGCCGCACGCGCGCCATCTGCGCCGGCCACCACGGTCACTTAGAGCAGCCAGCTAGCCACTTAACGCTACCACTTTGGATATTACGCTATCCACGAACTTAAAAAGCCGTTTTTTTAATATATCGTGGTGTATCGGTCGTTTAGACAGCTAGGGTACAGTAAGACGCACCTGTCGTGCCTCTGCTGGTACGCGGCCTGCAGCTCGGCCCACTCGTCGCGCAGCTTGTCGCGCACGCGGCCCGCCTGCTCGGGCGGCGCGCGCGCTCGCTTGCCCAGCCGCGCGTACTCGCGCTCGGCTTCCTCCACGGACACCGCGATCTCCGCCATGGCCGCCTTCACGCGCTGCACAAACACAACAAATTAATTTGGATTCGATGTCCCCTCAGTGGCGAGCGCGGCCGGCGGCGCGTACCGCGAGCGCGTCCTCCTGCAGCGGGAAGTCGTCGTAGTGGCGCCCGCCCAGCGGGGCCGCGCGCAGGCCGGCCGCCTGGCCCGCGATGGCCGAGCGCGCCAGGTTCGCGCGCGTCACGTATGCTCCGCACAAAGACTCCGACGCCTCCTGTGAAACACGATAGATTCGTTACATACAATAAAACAAAATCACAAAAACACATGACAGTGAGCGGGTCAGCGCCTGGATCCTCTCCAGTGCTACAGTATGCCGGGCACCTACCTTGCCCTTGGCGGGCTCACACTTGCGCTCGGCGACGGCCCACAGCGCCAGCGCGTCGCTGACGGCGCGGTCGGGCACGCCCACGTGCGCCGCGCGCAGTGAGCGGGTCAGCGCCTGGATCCTCTCTACAGACGCCTGGCGCTCCACGTACTCTGCGCAGGCCGCTTCCTGCAAGCATATTCATCGTACGGAACCGTCACCATGCGAGTCCAACTCGCACTTGTCCGGTTTTTTTGTGTCGCCACACTGACATGCTTTTATACGCACTCAATGTCACGTGACGAATGGCTGTATTTTTACGCAATTATTTCTCAAGATTATTAAATAATCTAAAATTATTAACTGTGACAAAAGAAAGACAAGTGCTTGGTAGTTTTTTTATCTATCCACTAATGTCCAACTAGCGGACATCAGTGGCAGCGGACAGGCGCAGCTCTTGCGTTATCTAGGTATATCTATATCTGAGTTTACAATGGCATAACGGGGCGACGTCCTCGGGGTGTCTAGTTATAATGGGTGTTCCTCAAAGTTCCAGTCTCGACCCTTTCTTATTTCTAGTTTATACAAAGTCGCCCATGGGCATGTGACCGCCCATATTTTTCTGAATATTCATGTTAAAATTTACTTTAAAAGGGGGCGTCAATCTATAATATGCGTTAAAAAGTATGAAACGAGGCAGGTCACCAGGACACGATGGTTTGAGTGTTGAGCATTTAAGGTCCGCTGATGTACATTTACCTAGGTTACTCACTATGTTATTAAATTTTTGTGTGGGTCACTCCTACCTGCCTGACGATTTCGTAAAAACTGTTGTAGTTCCCATAGTAAAAAATAAGACAGGTGATTCATCCGACAAAAACAATTATAGGCCTATTCTTCGATCAATAATGCACTAGATTCCCGGTAAGCGCTTCAAAAACGGAACGAAAAATAAGAGCACATATTCGGTTGTGGTCTTATTTCAAATTAGTATGGTCCAATCATAGCCAACGTTAAGACGTCAAAATGCCGCAGTACGCGTTCAAAAAAATTGTAAATAACCACCGTAACACCAAGATTTTGGAAGGAATTTTTTTTTTTCTGTAAGTTTATTATCAGTAAGTGTTTTCCATAAAATAATAACAGAATTAAATAGTAAATATAAATCAATTAGCAAATATTATGATTGTTTGGCCAATATTTGTGACAACTACCAACTATTGGAACAAACATCGACTGTTCTGGAACAGGGAATGCATGGTGTAGTATTGTTATTTTATATTTGGTTTCTGTTTGTAGATTTCCTAGCGACCCATTTCGTTATGTAGAATGAATGAGTATCTGAATGAGAATGGGTATCTACTGTCGCGAAAGAAAGAGGAAAAGAAATATATAAGCCTTATAAAAATTCGACAATTTGTTCGATTCATTTTAATAGATTGGACATAACTGGAAACACGCAAAGGCGTAGATTACTAAAAACAGTATAACAGTAACAATAAGTATTTTTGAACTTATATAAAATTGAATTTTTATTTTCAAGCGACATGACATTATAATTATTTGTTTCTCCGATGACAGAAAGATTTAATTTTGCCATTGTAATTAAATATTGGTTTCTCCGACGACAGAAAGATTTAATTTTGCCATTGTAATTAAAATAAATATTTGTATCTCCGACGACAGAAAGATTTAATTTTGCCATTGTAATGAAACTTTATGTTTGAGTGTCAAGGCTTATAATAAACTGAATTTGTTAGTAATTTTTTTTTCTTCTGTATTTCATAGAAAGAAATATAAACACATTTCGATTCCACTCATTCCTTGTCCAAGTGGCGAGCCTCTGTCATAAATTTTTATTGCTTTTATTAGCACTTTGTAATTCGAACTTTAAAATAAGCGTGTAAGGCTGAATTTGTTTTGATGTATGTTTGACTTTTTTGTTTTTTGTACATAGCTTTGTGAATACAACTTTAAGCATTGCATTTAAGGTTGAATTTACATTAATGTATATTTATTTAAACTAGAAGTACGTAAACACAATTGGCGACAGTTTTAAGAGAACTTTTGTATGGGATAGTGTATCTAGTGCATTATTGATCGAAGGGCCTATTTCACTGGGTACAGTCATTGGCAAGGTGCTGGATAGCCTGCTTGAGAGACAGTTGAAGATGCATATCAAACTCAACGACGCGCAGTTTGGTTTTAGAACCGGTTTGTCGACGGAAAGTGCAATCCTGTGTCTCAAGCAGACTGTGCAGTACTACACGGACAGGAAAACACCTGTATATGGTTGTTTTCTGGACCTGTCAAAGGCTTTGGACCTGGTGAATTATGACATTCTGTGGCAGAAAATGTCGGATGAAACAGACCTTCCACCGGAGGTTATAAATATATTTAAATTTTGGTATGAAAGTCAGATAAACAGTATTAGATGGTCAGATGTTCAATCAAAACAGTATGGGCTGGATTGTGGAGTAAGGCAGGGGGAGTTGACTTCACCCACTCTATTTAACCTGTACATGGACCGGCTGGTTGGTGAGCTGAGTAGCGCTATGGTTGGTTGTTCTGTAGATGGAAGAATGATCAACAACATTAGTTATGCTGATGACATGGTGCTGCTCAGCCCGTCAATCTGTGGGCTAAGGAAGTTGTTGGCCATATGTGAGAGGTATGCGGAGGCTCATGGCTTGAGGTATAATGCTACTAAAAGTGAGGTGGTGGTTTTTAAAGTACATAATAATACACCCACGAATATATCACCGGTGACGTTACAAGGAACACCATTAAAAGTCGTCACTCAATTTAAATACCTCGGTCATGTGGTCACGGGTTCTCTTACAGATGACCAGGATATAGATAGGGAGCCCGATGCAATATGCTTGCCCGCAGGTTTGCGCGCTGCACTGACGAGGTAAAACTGACGCTCTTCAGAGCCTACTGCCAGTCGTTTTACTCGTGCAGCTTGTGGGTTAGGTATACGCAGAAGGCTTACAACGCGCTGCGCGTGCAGTATAATAATGCGCTGAGGATATTGCTGGGGCTGCCTCGGTTTTGCAGTGCATCGGGCATGTTTGCGGAAGCGCGAATAGACGACGTTCATGCCATCATGCGCAAACGGTGTGCATCGATGGTGCGGCGATTCAGGGGTAGCCCTAACAGTATTTTAGCTACACTGGCGGACAAGGTTGATGGACCATTTATCAGGCTCTGGGCTAGCAGACATGTGCGTGCACATGTTCATGTTGCCAATTAATGTTCCTCTATCTTTATTGTATTTTGAATTTTTGTGTTTACTAAAATAGGCCAACTTCATACTAACACTATATGGATCTCTTGGTCTGAAATAAAAATTTGAATTTGAATTTAACATTTTTCATGTTATATTTTTTTTTTTTTTCTCCTATGTTATTGGCTTGATTTGAATAAATGTTTATTATTTCTAAAAGCTTATGAGTTATTTTATCGGATTATCTAAAATTTTTTATAAAAAATTATCGACTATACTAAAAAAGACCTAGACTAGACTATAACCATCTAGACTATAAAAAATGTAAGTATTTATTTAAAAACCACAAGTGTAAGTTCTTAAAATCCCCTATGATTTTATGGACTTACCGGAACGTTTTTTATTTTTATCTTGTTAAGATACCCATCACGTGTGTGGTTGTCCGCTAGCTAATACAGACGATATGAGAACCTCCTCCTTTTGTTGAACTCTTACAAGTACTGTCAACTAGTCTATTGTCCCTGCAGTTACCTACAGTAAGAGTTTAGTTGTTATCATTCCGATGTTAACAAACCCAAGCTGTTAACAATAGCGTACCGGGTCAGTGGCGAGCTTGTGGTCCAGTCCTTGGCAGTAGGTCGTGAGCTGCTCCAGCAGCTGCGCCAGCTCCTTCAGCTCGTCCTCGGCCTGCAGCGCCAGGTTGCGCTTCAGCTCGATTTCCGACATCACCATCGACCACTTGTTGCGCAGCTTGTCCTGTGCCATACAATGTCAACGTGACTCCAGTTCAATCTTTAAATTTGCTTCCATAGTGGGACGCAGTTCAGAAAACTGATGATAACAAACTCGGGGGTACAGTTTGGTGTTGCAGCTATATATCTATCATTTACATCCAAAATTGTATTACACCAATCGATAACTAAAGGATCAACGAATTCGTTAAGTTGAGTGCGGAGTGAGACGCATCACGCGCGCCTGATGAGGAAGCGCGACCTTTTTGAGGTCATTTCGCTGCGTCACATTATTTCCATTTAGTATAAATGTTGTCTCGGAGTAGCTACGACGTTCGTTTGAGTTTCAATCGTCAGCTCTCGTCAATATCTATTGGTTGCGTATAGAAAACATTAGTGTGGAATAGTTATAGTGAATATATATATGGTGCTTAGACAAAAAAAAAATGCAATGTCTGCCTTATACTCGTCAAAAAGCCAAATCAAAATATAGAGATTGTACACGGTTGGAAAGGGTTTCTCAAGAGTAATCCAGTGATACCCACAAAACACGATATGACAAGAGTGAAGCGGTGCCGGTAACGTAAAAGAACGTCGTTGATCCGCTCGAATCAGTATATCTGGACTAAAATATTACCCGGTACAGACACGTAATTACGTAAAACAATCGGCCGTGTCCATGACACAGCCACAACCTGTTTTTTTTTTGTTTTGTTTCGGTGTGACTACTGACATGACGACTAACAGAGAAGTATATGTATTGGGATACGGCCAGGAGACTGGTGATGTCTTTGTTCTGTTTATATTGCTATTAGAGAGAGACCAGATCTTTTAGGTTTTGTCAGTTATTAAAAAAGGTACTGTGTGTTTTGTGAGCAAAAAGTAAAAAAAAAACATTAAACAATATTGTATAAGTTTTTCCAAGTACTTATGCGTTTCTTTCGCGTGCGTGTGTGTACCTGGAAGTGCGTCTGTATGTAGTCTGCGAGCAGCGGGTCGTGCTTGTGCTTGTCGTACACCAGCGAGTCGCCGCGCGAGATCAGCGCCGCCGCGTCGGGCGCCAGCTGGGCCAGCTGCTGCTTGAGGATCTGCGCAACACGCACTCTCATCTAACGTGGCCAACCATCTAATAAGCCGTGCCTTTGCCTTGTCCCACTGCAAGGCAAAGGTCCCTTCTCCTACACAGAAGGCACGAGCACCGATCATCACGCTTGCTCAAGATTGGTTAAGGATGTCAGGCTTATATTAACTACTAGTTTCTGTGCGCTACTTCGTTCGCGTGAAATTCGTAAGACACCACTAATTGTGGTGACTCCCACCACAGTCTAATAAAATAACAGCCACATTTTTATAAAAGTGCCCTAGTAGTTTTGGTCTCAACAGCCAAAATATACAGCATCAGGACTGGTGACACGGGAGCAAGCGACGTATTGCCAAATTAATCAAAACAGCGAAATATTTGACATTTATTTGCGACGCCCACTTTCGGAATAAACGCTCTTAACACTCGTGCAGTATGCGGCGCGCCCGCGGCAGTCTGCCAGGCCGCCAGCTGCTCGTACAGTACCTCGAGCCTCTTGGCGGGGTCGCGCTCGGCGGCCACGCCGCCCACGGTGAGCAGCACGACGTCCATGCGGCGCGCCAGGCCGCCCGCGGCAGTCTGCCAGGCCGCCAGCTGCTCGTACAGTACCTCGAGCCTCTTGGCGGGGTCGCGCTCGGCGGCCACGCCGCCCACGGTGAGCAGCACGACGTCCATGCGGCGCGCCAGGCCGCCCGCGGCAGTCTGCCAGGCCGCCAGCTGCTCGTACAGTACCTCGAGCCTCTTGGCGGGGTCGCGCTCGGCGGCCACGCCGCCCACGGTGAGCAGCACGACGTCCATGCGGCGCGCCAGGCCGCCCGCGGCAGTCTGCCAGGCCGCCAGCTGCTCGTCGCGCGGCGCGGGCGAGGCGGAGCCTGTAGAGCTCGCCTCGTCGGTTGACTGGCTCTCGGAAGCCGGAGTTGCCTGCACAAATAAATAACGTTAAATGAAGTCAATGCTCATTAGGTTAAGCGATAACTGACATAATTATGCTTGGACTTTTAATCGTATTCAGTGACTTGACAGTTATAGGGATACTAGTTTCTGACATAAAGAATGAGTTTTTGAATGATCTCTGTAATGTAGTTATATACATATTTTTAATTGAATTTAATAACTTAAGAGCGTTTACGACTAGCGCGGGAAGTCAAGTTTAGGTATATTCTTTACAAAGATCACTCACACAGAAGCACGCATACATGTGTGCGTAGTGTTGGCGTGTTCGCTCTCTTTAAAATCAGACTAACCCACTTTAATCCGTTCGATTTAGAGCAATAATTATTAGAATAAATATTTAATTGGAATTTAAATCCAACTTTAATTTACGGTTATACTTATGATTTATAGATTAAAAAACCGAATGAAATAAATAATCTCATAATATTTAAATGAAACAGTTTATTTACATTATTGAATATTACATTCAAAATGACATGATTACTTTGTAAAGTATCATATTATTTTAATTACCTATTGTGAATGTGAGGACTATGTGGATATTTTTTTTCTTATTTTGTTCTCTTTACTCTTTTTTTTTCCTTTCTCAGTTTTAATGTTGGTCTGGCAGTTTTAGTTGTTTATGCGGCCTACCCAAATATCCTTTTATTTATTTTATTATTTATGTACACACAGTAAATTACATATAGAGACGACATAGTTATAGTTTTGAGTACAAAGGCACTGCTTATTTCTTAAGAAATTTCTTCCAGCAGTCCTGCGAAAGGAGAAGTGAAAAAGAAATGTAGACAATAGTGTGTGAGAACAAGAAGAGAAAATATGAATAAGCGAAGTCTTAAAACTAACATATTAAATATACCTACACGTATAAAGCTTAAATATATAAATAAATAAATATATATATATATAAATAATCACAGTTGAGAGGAAAGGTAATGCTCTTTTACTCGATATTTGAATACAGAAATAGTTTTTAAATCACGAATGCTAGGCGGAAGTGAGTTCCACAGTCTTACAGCATGAACAGAGAAGGAATAAGATTAGTAGCTAGTTTTATGAGCATGAGATTTAAGGAGGGATCTAAGGTGTGATCTACATGGTGCGTCGCTAGGGCGAGCGTAAGAAAAACGCTCGCGCAGGTAGGAAGGATAGGACGGGTTGTGTAAAATGTTGAAGAGGAGACATAAAATCCGAGTGTTCCTGCGAAGGCGGATTGGGAGCCACTTGAGTTCCTTGCGAAGGTGAGAAACATGGTCATACTTTCGAAGACCGAACACAAAGCGAATGCACAAATTTTGCAAGCGCTCAAGCTTGTTTAATAGCTCTTCAGTAGCATCCAGGTAGCAGGCGTCGGCATAATCTATAATCGGCTGAATAAGTGTTTGTGCCAAAGAAATTTTAGTCTTCAAGGGCAAGAGACTTTGAAGGCTTTTCAACGAATGAAAGGAGAAATGTACCTTTCGACTGACCTCATTGACCTGAGCACGCCACGAAAGATTCGAATCAATAATTACACCCAGATCTTTGGCGGTTTCGGTATAGTCAATGCGAACACCATCGAGATATAAAGAGATGTAACATCAGCCGCATTGCGAACGAATCTGCTGCCTATGATCAAGGCCTGGGATTTAGTTGGATTAATTTGCAAACCAAATGACTTAGCCCAAGCACTGATGCAAGCCAGGTCATGATTCATAGCAGCAATTGCAGAACCCGCATCAGCAACAGTGAAATGTCGGTAAAGCTGCAAGTCATCCGCGTAGAGATGAAAACTAGAGGAGATTACTCTGGTAACAAAGTTGATGAAAATTGAAAAAATAAGAGGAGAGAGAACGCTACCCTGAGGAACACACTCAGTGAGACTACACCAATCAGAGAAGGACTCCTCCAGGTGAACACACTGAGAGCGTTCCCGAAGATAAGAACTGAACCAGGCTAAAGCAGAAGAAGATAAATTAATAGATTTGAGGATACCAAGTAAAATGTCGAAATCCACTGAGTTGAAGGTGCTACTAAAGTCGAGCAGTACAAGAACAGTAAGGGACTTATTCTCCATTGCCCAGCGGATGTCGTCAGTTACTTTCAAAAGCGCGGTTACAGTACTGTGAGCCGAGCGAAAACCGGATTGAAAAGAAGAAATTATCGAGTTTGACGCCAAGAAAAATGATAATTGTCTATGAACTATGTGCTCAAAAACTTTAGAGAGAAATGGGAGAATAGAAATAGGTCTAAAGTGGGTTAATAAAGTAGGATTGCTAGTTTTAGGTAGAGGTATTATGTGAGCCTGTTTCCAAACTGAAGGAAATGAGCAAAAGGAAAATGATGGTTGAAGATGTGAGTGAAAACAGGAAGTAACGAGGGAAGGATAAGAGTAATCATTCTTGAACACAACTTATCATTACCGACTGCTGAAGAAGTAATCGCAAGTAAAGATTTCTTAACGTCTAGTAACGTCCTCAGTAACATCGCTAAGCTTAAAGTGAGAACATTGTGGTAACGGTAAACTAGCAATACTCTCTAATGTCACAGCTTTTACAGACGGATCAAGAGAAAAGGGAAGGAGAGAGAAATGCTTATTGAGATCGTTGAGGTTCACATCCTTACACTGGTTGGTAGGCGATTTTCCTATGCCTACAGATTTGAGAATTTTCCATACATCGGAAGAACTGCGGTTATTGAGTTGATCGTGGAAATAGCGTCTCTTAGCATCTTGACACAGATGACTGCAGCGATTACGTAAGGATTTGTAATAAGAGAGATTCAGCTCTGACGGTCTGCGCTTATATCTACTCTTAGCTTTGTCCCTGCGAGCCATAAGCTCCTTTCTTTAGTATTGTTCGTCAAGTTGAGCTCCTTATGTTCTGAGTTGAGCTCCACGATTACTGACAAATGCTTGCACTGACTGGACAGGCCCATTCAAATCTGTGTGGTTCTTTTCTCAAAAGACCATTTCAGACACTAATCTGCATGGTCCTCATATGGCTTGCCCAAGATTATGTCTCGACTTTAAAAGAGACTGTGACCGCTTTGTTTGCGTCGGCCTTTCTTCTCAGAGTAGTCGGATAGGAAACGCCGAATTCATCTAGCAAATTTTAATATTTTTTTAATATGACGTGTAAAAGTGAATCCTATATCCTATTTACGGTTCACTAATGTTTCACCAAAACATCATTGACAAATTTTTATTCCGAACATTGTTTTATGAGATAACGTGAATAAAAAATGTAAATAATAAAACGTTGATAAAAAAAAGTTTATTGGATAATTATTTTCTTAAGTGAATTATTTGGCAAACTTGTTGTTGTATAATGATCAAATAACAAATCATGTTTTTGCCAATCGTTACTTGTCAAGTGAAAATTTGTAAATAATTTTTTGGTGAAATGACTGGTCACCCCTATTTACAGAATAAACCATTTTATTTTTAATCTGTCATAAATGTGTTTATTTAAAAAAAAGAATGAGTTCCTCGCAACAAGCCCTTTCATTTAATTAAATAATTAATCACGTCTAACTAGGTAATATTCCGGTAGGCTGTTTTTTTCTAAATAATCTAGTCGTTTCTGGAGGTCACAGTTTTAACCTAACCTAACCATTTTTTTTTTATTAACCTACTCTAACTACTTCCATAACTAACTGACCAAACGTTTATTGTCTAAAGATTGTCTGCTGTAATAAATCATTTGATTAAAGATCAAATGGCTAAATAACATTATCCTTGATAATATTTTGCCAAGTAAAAATTTGACCAAATGAAAATGTGCGTACTAAAATCATTCCAAACATTGCATTGCAATTGGTATAAAAAAAGGTTGCTAAAATTTGTTTGGGTAGTGAAATTTTCGTCCGATTCGCCCAGACCCTCGGCGAGAAGTGAGTCGCGGAGCTGAATGTAATCACGCCCTGCGCGAAAAAAAAATCTGCTCTTCCATACATTTTGGCCGCGTAGAAAGAAAGAAAATACATTTATTTAGCACAGACTAGAGGCACACAACAACATAATTATTGTAATACAAATAAAAACCAAATTAAAAAAGAGAGAAAACAAATAAAAAGTGTAAAGTGCATTCTAAGATATTAGCAGGAAAGTGTGCCTTACGGGTCGCCAAATAGGCCTAATTCAGCAATAATGCCAGACAACATAGAGCCTGACGCCGGTTTTCAACTAGACCTGAAGTGTGAGGTGACGGATGTAAATCAGTTTTATACTGCAATGTGTATATGTATGTAAAGAATATCACTACATACTCGTTGTTTTTCTTTATGGATTTATTATCTACAGATTCAGTGTCATGTCAGTGACACCGACTGTAGGTTATGTCATTTTAGAAAAACGTGAAACATTAAATAGTTTCCTGTATGAATAATAGTATATAAACTAAACTAGAATTAAAGGCTTTAAATGTTGTTTTTTGTTATTTCAGGTAAGTTTGTTAGAATGTGTAAATTGTGTTAAAACTTTGTATTTAATTGGGATAAGAATAAAAGTATTTTGTTATTTCAGAAAACGCAATTTCGTCTTTATTTCACGAAAGCATATTACTATTATAAAACAACATTTTTGCAAACTGTTCAAGAAATATGGAGAAATAAGATTTGATTTTTGTGTAAAAACAGCATCCGATGGAAAAACAAATATTATTTGCATAACCTCAATAGGAACACCTGATGGTCAAACTTTTGGCATACCGGCCGAATATCAACCTGCAAGTTTACATCAATTAATAACAAATACATCTAACTATGCCAAGATAAGAAAAACATTGAGACATCAGACAAGGAAAATATGGATAACTTTAACTGATGAGATATCAAAGACATATTTAGATGAAGAACAAAATATACAGTTTAATGATTTTTACCTTGAAGAGATTATGGAAAACATAAATGATCAAAAATCTTTAACTAGAAGCTCAAATGAAACATTAGAGAAACTACTAGAGAAATTACTCGAAGAAAAGCAAAAAAAATCTGAAACTCAAAATTTGGGGAAAATTTCAAAAGATTTTGTGATTGAAAAATTCACTGGTAGAAATGCAAATGCTCACCAATGGATTAAGGATTTCAACAATGAATGTGAACGTTTCCATATTGATGAAGACAGGAAAAAAATTGAAATTTTGAAACTTTTTTTAGAATATTCTAGTGTGAATTGGTACAGTTGTATGTTAATGAAATTTACAGTAGAATCAGAGTGGTTTAAATGGGAAAAAAACTTCTGTGAAACATTTGGAAACAAGGGTTGGTCACCAACCAGATATGCTCTTGGATTTAAATATCAAATGGGTTCATTGCTTGAGTATGCATTGAAAAAAGAAAAATTGTTATTAGAGGTTAGAAAGACGATTGATACTGGTACTCTTATAGACCTTATAGCCGTAGGCCTGCCTAATTACGTAAGTGATAAAATTGACCGAGAGACATTACAAGAAACCGAAGATCTCTACAATGAGATAGGCAAATTAGAACATCTTGTTGGGAGGAACAAATATGAACTACACATACTCTGACATAAAAACAAAAAAAAATGAAGAAAAGAAACCATGCCAAATTTGTGTCACTGAGAATAAAGGGAAACGTTTTCATTCTGAGGAAACCTGCTGGTTTAATGGGAAAAATCAAAAATCTGTTGTGAAAAGTGTGAATAACTCTGAATTAAAAGTTGAACTAAATAAGGAGAATCCAAAAAACTAGAAGTATCACCATTAATAAAAGTAAAGTTATTATTAAATGACACTTTAAAAGTTACCGCAATTTATGATTCTGGTTCAAATGTGTCGCTAATTAATGCAAAATTATTGAAAATACATGAAAAAGAAGAAGACACACTTAATAAACAAACAGCAAACTTGAAAACTATTAATGGTGATAAGAAAACAAAAGGTATGGTAACATTGAAAATAAAAATATATAACATTGAAAGAAAAATGAATATTTTTGTGATAGATAATGAAAATTTTCACTATGATTTTCTCATTGGTTTGGATTGTATCAAAAAATTTAAATTAATCCAGAATGAAGAATTAAATATCATACAATGTAATAATCCACAAAAAGAGAATAAACCCCAAAATGAAGAGGATAACAAAAATAAAGACTCCGAAAAGAATATTTTCAATTTAATGAATGTCAAAATTCCTGATGTACTAGGTGACAAAAATGAACAAGAAACGAACCATATAAACAGATGTGAAGTAAATTTCAATGAACATATTAACTTCAATGAATTTGAAATTTCAGTAAACCACCTAGATTTATATAAACAAACTGAAATTGATAAATTAATAAAAAAATTCAAACCAGTCTTTGCTAAGGACAAATACGACGTTGGTACGGTACGAGATTATGAAGCTCACATCGACTTGATAGTAGATAAGTATTGCTACAAGCGCCCATACAGATGCACAGTCGATGATAGAAAAGAAATTGAAAATCAAATTACAAAACTATTGAAGAACAACTTAATTGAGGAATCTTATAGCCCTTTTGCTGCTCCAGTTACTCTAGCGTTTAAGAAAGAAGATGGGAAAAGAACAAGACTGTGTATAGATTTCCGGGAATTGAATAAAATTGTTGTCCCTCAATCACAGCCATTCCCCTTGATTGAAGACTTGATGGTAAAGACTGTAAACTGTGAGTATTATTCCACTTTTGACATAAATTCGGCATTTTGGTCCATTCCGTTGAAAATTCAAGATAGATATAAGACGGCATTCGTCACGCAAGAAGGCCATTTCCAATAGACATGCCTCCCATTTGGTTTGAAGACAGCTCCGGCTATTTTTCAAAGAATATTGAGAAACATAATAAGAAAATATAAACTCTCAGACTTTGCAGTAAATTTCATCGACGATATCCTAGTTTTTTCTAAAAGTTTCGAGGAACACATAATACATATATCAAAACTACTTGAGGCAATACAAACAGAAGGATTTAGACTGAAATTCTCGAAATGCAATTTTGCCAACAATCATGCCAAGTATTTGGGACACATAATAGAAAATAATTCAGTTAGACCTCTCAAAGATTATTTAACAGCTGTCAGAAACTTCCCCATTCCAGAAACAAGGAAAAATATACGCCAGTTCCTTGGGAAAGTAAACTTTTATCATAAATTTGTACCACACAATGCAATTATCCTGGATCCATTACACAATTTATTACGGAAAGATGTAAAATTTATATGGACCAAAGAATGCCAGAAATCATTTGATGAAATAAAGGAATTATTATGCTCGAAACCAATTCTAAAAATATTTGACCCAGAACAACGAATAGAAATTTACACTGATGCCAGTATTAAAGGAGTGGGAGCTGTGTTAAAACAGGAAGATGAAAACGGAGTAAATAAACCTGTGGCTTACTTTTCAAAAAAATTGACAGATACTCAAAAGAAAAAGAAGGCGATATATTTAGAATGCCTGGCAATAAAGGAAGCTGTAAAATATTGGCAACACTGGCTTATGAATAAAGAATTTATAGTATATTCAGATCATAAACCATTGGAAAATATGAACATCAAGTCTAGAACTGATGAGGAACTGGGTGATTTGACATATTATTTATCCCAATACAATTTTAAGATAAAATATAACCCGGGACAGTCAAATCAAGAAGCAGATTGCTTAAGCAGAAATCCAGTCTTAGAACCTCATGACAATACTGAAGATTTTTTAAAAGTGGTAAACTTAATAAACATGGAAGATATAAAAAAGGACCAATACACAAATCTAAATCTACAAGATGGAAAATCAAAGTTTATACTGGAGAATAACATTTATTACAAAAAGAATAAAAGAAGAAAAAAAATTATACTATCAGAAGCATTTAGCAAAACACTAATTAGAGATGTCCACAATACTTACTGCCACATTGGGAGAACCCAGATGATAAATAAAATAACCCCTTTTTATACAGCAAAGAATATCATCACAAATATTAAGAAAATTTGTGATGAATGTGACATTTGTATAAAAAACAAATCAAGAAGGAATTCAAAATTTGGTTTGATGTCCCATTTGGGCCCAGCAACACGCCCATTTGAAATTATATCAATTGATACAATTGGAGGTTTCGGAGGATCACGGTCTACAAAAAAATACTTACATCTCCTGGTTGATCATTTTACACGATATGCTTATATTTTGACATCAAAAAATCAAAACTCCAATGATTTTATCAAATTGATAAAAAATGTGACACAAAACAATCATATTGATATGGTATTAACAGACCAATACCCTGGCATAAATTCCAAAGAATTTAAAGACTTCCTGAAAAAGAAAAACATAACAATGGTATTCACTGCTGTGGACGCACCATTTTCAAATGGACTTAATGAAAGATTAAACCAAACTTTAGTCAATAGGATAAGGTGCAAAATAAACGAAGGAGACAAGAAAACAGCATGGACAACTATTGCACAAAAATGTGTAGAAAAATATAACGAAACAGAACATACAGTCACTAAGTTTACTCCAAAGTATCTTTTGGAAGGAAAGAAAATGGATATTTTGCCACTGGAATTAAAATCAAGATGCACAATAGCAGGTCTCAAAAGAGACAGAGAACTAGCATTTGAAAATTCAATAAAATCTCACAACTATAATAAAAAAAAATATGATCTACATAGAGAAGAATATAAATTCGAAGTGGGCGATAGAGTATATATAGAAAACGGAAACCGGCTAAATAGGAAGAAAATGGATGAATTAAGGATTGGACCATACAAAATCCTAAGAAAGATTTCAAATTCAATCTATGAAGTTGATGCTGGACATAAGAAGGCGGAGTCAAACTTCTACCATGTTACAAAGTTATGTCCAGTAATGGTTGGTTCTTAATCGAACAATCATTATGATTTGTTCTCATCAAGGGTGGGAGATGTAAAGAATATCACTACATACTCGTTGTTTTTCTTTATGGATTTATTATCTACAGATTGAGTGTCATGTCAGTGACACCGACTGTAGGTTATGTCATTTTAGAAAAACGTGAAACATTAAATAGTTTCCTGTATGAATAATAGTATATAAACTAAACTAGAATTAAAGGCTTTAAATGTTGTTTTTTGTTATTTCAGGTAAGTTTGTTAGAATGTGTAAATTGTGTTAAAACTTTGTATTTAATTGGGATAAGAATAAAAGTATTTTGTTATTTCAGAAAACGCAATTTCGTCTTTATTTCACGAAAGCATATTACTATTATATGTATACTTAAATATAAAACGTAGGTATTGCACTTTAGATGAAACAGCAGATTATTTAATAACCGACGAAAAATTTCAACGTAGGGGTGGTTCAGAATCGTCTACTGAATCCATGGTAACAGTTTGTATTTAATTAAGGAAGATTTATTGAATCTTTATTTTGACCAAAATTTCTTTATAATTTCGCATTGTTTGGATTTTTATTTCTCGTGTAGGGAACCTAAAATAGTTTTTTTTTTACCAAGTATTTTCTTAAGGATCTTTGTAGTTAGATAAAAAATATTGTTAGTTAAGTTGATCTTGGACTAGTGTAAAGTACAATCAGCACTATTCTAAGTTTTAAAATAATTATCACGTAAAAAATTAAGTAAGATTAAAGCTGCTTATTAGTCTTATTTATAGGCTAGATTGTTATTAATTATTAAGAACCTGGTTCTTTTTAATAAAGGATAAAATTAAAGTTAAGTTGATCACTGATTTACAATATTAGCTTCTAAATTGACGCTCGAAGTGAAATTATCAACACCTCTGTTCAGTTATCTTGATAGAATTCACAAATACTCTATTAAGCTAAAAAAAAAAACCTACTAAGTACACACATCAACACGGTCTAGGGATATTTCATATTCAATTAAATAACTCGAAAAGTACAGGCCGCATTGGAATCTTTTATACACCGATTTGTTTGTAATTTATCTCAGACTAATTCCAAATTCAAATTTTCGAGAATTCTTTTGTTTTGGTGCAATAAAAATGTATTGATGGGTAGGAGAGGGAATTTTCATTTGTGCGAAAACACACACATACACGAGAACATAGACACAATGTTAGGGCCTTAGACTGGCCTGCTCAATCGCCAGATCTAAATCCCATTGAGCATGCCTGGGATATGCTGCAAAGAAGAGCTCTGAAGGAAGTTCCTGAAAATCTGGCTTTTTGCGCACCTCAGAAGGACATGGGACAATATTCCGCAGCAAGACATTGACAACCTTGTTCTGAGCATGCCGAATCGTTGCCGATGTGTTATGAACATCATGGGCGCTTTCTCAGACTACTATCTTCAAGTTTATAAATACAAATTAAATGATTTTTCAATTTTTTTCAGTTTTTACTCATAAATTAAAAGTTAATTCATATACAGTTTCCGTCTATGCTTCATTTTTTTTCCATAAAATCTTGAAATTTTAATCGAAGTACCTTAACCATTATTAAAAAATGGTAGAATATTAAATAACGTATCTTTTAAATATATACATGTCATATAAATAATTAACACATTGATAGTAATTCGCTTTTTTAAAAATATCCCTAGACCGTGTTGATGTGTGTATTTAGACAACAATATTTCCTAAAATTATTAGTCATTAATATGTTTCATTTTTTAAATAATGTTTGAGGGATATTAACCGGGTCGAGAAGCACTGTTTTTGAGCAGAACAGCGCACGGATGGCGTTAACGCTCTTAAACTGTAATACATATTATATTTGCTTATAACATAATTTAAAAATATGTATTGGCCAATTTTAAGTTATTTAAAAGTCAATGAACTGAAAATAACTTTACGCTTGACCATGTTAAGTTAAAATGGTCTTAACCAGCAAATAATTAATAGGAATATTCCAATAGAACAAACACAATATTTGGGATTTATTAAATTTCAACTATTTTTACCATTCATGCTTTTCACATATTCGTTAACTGGCCCAACACTAGGTATAGTTTTAGTACGATAACATTGTAAGACTTCGAACTGTCATATGACGGCGTATTTCGTGAGAGGTGGAAGGAAGCTTTAATAGTCCCTATTTTCAAATCAGGAGAAAAGCAACAAGTATCCAACTATCGGCCTATCTCTATTCTAAACATATTCGGAAAAATACTTGAAAAGTTAGTAACTAAAAGCCTGAATGCACATGTTAAGCAAAGTATTACAACCCACCAACATGGTTTTATCAAGTCAAGATCAACCTCTACAAACCTAATATGTTATGTCTCAGCTATATCAGAGTCTCTTGATAAGGTTGACCATAATATACGAGTACTTCTCAATAAACTAGATCACTTGGGAATAGGGGGATCTTTGCTGAAATGGTTCCATTCTTACCTCGTTGGTAGGAATTTAAGAGTGGTAATCAACGGTCATCACTCTGATTTCTTTCCGGCAACATCGGGAGTTCCGCAGGGATCGCACTTAGGCCCTATCCTCTTTAATATCTTCATTAACGACATTACGTTATGTTTCATGCACTCAAGTTTCTACCTGTTTGCTGATGACGTCAAATAATGAGACCAATAGTGACAGACCTGGATGCCGCACTATTACAGGCTGATCTCGATAGAATGGCGGACTGGTGTAGAGTAAACAAAATGTCGCTTAATGTTTCTAAGTGTCATTGTATGCAATTCTCCCGCAATAAAACAGTGCAAACCCACACTTACACATTGCACCAACAAACACTAAAAAAAGTAGATGAGGTTCGTGACCAAATTGTGTTTGACAAAAAACTGAAATTTGATAGGCATATACTAAATATTACCTCAAAAGGGTTCAAAATGCTAGGATTTGTCTTGCGTAATAGCGAGTTTTCTAAAGCCTCAACTAGAATTCTTCTATATAATACATTAGTTCGCCCACTCCTTGAATACAACAGCACCATATGGAATCCTCACTATGACATTCACATTAAACGCCTGGAAAGTGTACAAAGACGCTTTCTATACCATCTTTGCTATAAAGACCGTCTCGCAAAAAAAATCAGGAGCTACGACTTGAGACTACAACATTATAAAATGTCCTCGTTGTTGGATAGAAGAAAGGTTCTAGATCTCACATTTCTTCACAAACTGTTCAATGGGGTTGTTGACTGTAGCGAGCTTCTTGGAAAGCTGCAGATAAGTGCACCATCTCGCTTGCCGCGTACATGTAATTATAACCTTTTCTATGCCGGGTTCCAAAACAAACCTCGGACACTTCGCCGTTTTGCCAAGGCTCTGTAGGCAGTATAAAGAAGCATTGAAACGTGATGAATTGGACATTACATGCAAAATGTCAAAGTTTAAAAAAGGTTTAAAAGCCATAATTCAATAATTTTGTCTGTTGTCTTATAAGCAGTGATAGGAATAGGTAGTGCCTATTTGCCTAAACTTCGAAGAACAGAGACAAGAAACGGAGACTTCCTTAGGACTAAATTTTTTCCGGGACATCTGTCCCGAAATTCGGGACAACACTTTTAAATACATTAAAAAAATATGTTATTGTTATTATAAGGTTATTATTTTATTATTATTATTTATTTTTTACGTTTTTATTATTAATTTGTTTTGTATTTAATTTTATTTCGATTTCTGATATCATGTTGTATGTTGTGATTTATTCATTATTATATTTTCGCTTTGTCAAACTTAATGTTGTACCTAGATTATAAGAGAATGATGTAGTCTCCTATAATTGGAAGCGCACACTGTATTTGTCCCTATTCCTAAATTGTAAACTTGCATGTAATTGTGTAGCCTCTGTTGGAGATCCAATAAAATAAATAAATATATAAATAAATAAATTACTGAATACGATTAAAAGTCCAAGAAAAGGTAACCAGTGACTTACTTCAAAATGGGATAGCACCAATAAACTAGTAAATAAGTAAGTAGGGGTAGGATATGGTAGCATACCTTGACAGAGTCATCAGCATTCTGATATTTGTCAGGTTGCGGCTTGAGGCGGTCTTTGCTGATGGGTATGTGCGACTTGTGCGGCAGCGGCGGGGACAGGTCGCTGGGCGCGGGCGGAGCTGGCGGTGAGTGGGCCAGCTTGGGCGAGGGCGGAGCTGGCGGTGAGTGGGCCAGCTTGGGCGAGGGCGGAGCTGGCGGTGAGTGGGCCAGCTTGGGCGAGGGCGGAGCTGGCGGCGAGTGGGCCATCTTGGGCGGTGACGGCGCGAGGGGCGAGGGCGCAGCTGGTGGCGAGTGGGCCAGCTTGGGCGACATGGCCACCACCTGCGCGTGCTGCTTGATGGGCGTGGACGTTGACAGCGGCGCCTTGTCCTCGAACTCGCTACATGACGTCGTGCGCAGCTGCAACGGTACACACGGCTGAGATACGAGCTCCTCTTGTACTATACCTAGGCCCGCTTGCACCACCAATCACTAAATACCACTATGGACCTTTCTGGCGCAGCCGTGAGGCACACACTATTGTTGTTAAAAGATTTCACGTTTTTTAAATTCGTTTTTTTTGTTCACAAACTGTTGCCAAGTAAATTATTTCCTAATTTCTAAATACATTTAGTCTGTCTTTGTCATCTTAAAACGAACAAACGAAAGAAACAGAACAATGTTTTAAATTCGTTAAGCATTAAATGTGTTTAGTGATTAGTGGTGCAAGCGGGTCTCAGTGTAGATAGCGTATGGACTATTTATTTCCTCGCAGCCTAGGTTACATTACCGAGACCGTGATACCTGATCTGATATTCTGGTCACACACGTTCATACAACACACAACTTCCTGCAATGGCTTACAATGTCCTAATTCCTAAAGGTAACTTAAATTATCTAAAATTCTAAAAGAACGGCGTTGAAACGTTTAGGTTCAGAGCTTATACAGGGTTTTTTAATTAATTGGCGAAGCCCACAGAGGTTTGACACAAATAAAAAAAAAAGTGAATATTATGATAATTAGCTAAACACGGAGTCGATACCGTCGTATCATGCATTACTAGATTTATATTTTATAAATCATTATATTTTGGTTATTGCTCTAGGGTGCCAATCACTACCACGTCTGGGAAGTTACGCCAATTAATAAAAAATAAGCCCGTATACATCGTTTACCTGCGGCTTGTCCTCGACCTCCGAGTAAATAACCTCTTCCTCTACTTCACTACCGGCGGACTTGCCCATGATCTTTTCGTGCGCGTCGCGCGCACAGCTGTCGGTGGCGGAGGGCTCGGGCAGCGCGGCCTGGTCGCGCGGCACGTCGTCCAGCACGTCGTCCAGCACGTCGTGCAGCACGTCGTGCAGCACGTCGTCCAGCACGAGGTACTCATGCAGCTCGTCGCGCCGCGCCGCGCGAATGTCGGCGTCGTGCTCGGCCGGCGGCGTGGGCGGCGACGTCTTCATGGCCCCGTCGTTGTCTTCCTTCTCCGTGTTGGGGATCAGATCGGGCACGGCGGCCATAGTCCCACGCATCGCTTTCGGCTTGTCGTCGTCCGAACTGTTCTTCCGTTTTAATATACCGAGTGTCGGTTTCATGCGATGTTCGAGCGTCTTCACTTCGACCACGAAGGTCTTGGGCTCGGTGCCCAGGTCGACAGTGCGGCGCCTGTCGTCGTCCCCGAGAGGGATGTCCTCCTCGTCGGACTCACTGAGCGACTCGTTCTCGGTGTCGTCGATGATGTCGACTGTCTCGACGCTCTGCGGGATGAACTCGACGACAGCGTCGATCGCTTCGAACGGGTAGATCTCTTGCTCTATGGGGCTCACGGTGGACTTGACTATCTCGTGCTCCTTCACCTCCACCATGGTGCAGGGCTCGGCCTGCGGCTTGTTCGGCTCGGGCGCCAGCGTCGGCTGTATCTTGTTGTTGGAGATCTGCGTGAAGAGCTCACTGTCCGTGAGCAGGTTGAAGGTGCTGCTGTTCTTCCGGGGCGTGCCGGGCGTGGAAGGCACGGAGCTGGCCTCGATGGAGTCCGCGGACATGACGGAGCCGGACATAGGGCTCCCGGACACGCGCCGGCGCTCCAGCGACGAGCCGCGGCTGCGATGGCCGCCCTCCTTGACCTCCCTCTTGATGGGCACGGGACTCTTCAACGCCAGCGGTATCTTAGACTTTTTGAACTCGGGTTTCTCAGTCTCGGGAGTATTAACGGGGCTCTCTAGGCGCCTCTTAATGGTATCTGTGACGTTCTCGTACTCGACCACGACCGCGGAGTCTGGGTGGGCCGGTGTGGTCGTGGCAGTTGTGGTCGTGGCGGTAGTGGTCGTGGCGGTAGTGGTTGGGGCAGTAGTGGTCGGGGCAGTAGTGGTAGTGGCAGTAGTGGTGGCGCCAGTGGCGGCCTGTAAGCACAAACCGCTTCTCGCTTAGTGTCCACACCATCGTTAATGTGTTACAAGCCACACAGTTATGTACATGTTAGTGAACTCGTGTCGCCTGCTCGTGCCTCGCTCGATGATGCCCGAGCGCCGCGGTGTCAGATGAGATGCGTGATAAAGCATGATCCCCCACAGGTGAGTCCGTTAAAAGCTTGAGGTGGCACCAATGTATAGAATGGTCGTATGCCGTGACACACAAAGCGTAGTTCACACCACACATTTACACCAACACCATCGTATGTACAAATGTATAGAGACGTCTGCGCTGTACAGCACTGAACACTGTGCAGTGAGTGTACAGTGTACACGCGCACGTGAGGAGCACACGACAAACATCGTCAGTACGATTAGTTTGTTATTGGACATGTTCAATCTCTCACTTACAAGTAACACTTCTATGAACACCATGTATCAATGATTACTTACCGTGGCGATGAAGCGACTGCGTGCAATATATTCAGTGAACCGATCAAGCATTACATTTAAATATACATTTTGACAAATGATTGGAAATGTACGTATTCGTACGAATGTTTAAGATTCATAAGTTAAATGACAATGATGAAGCGATAATTCGATCCATTGATTTATGAATTTAAATAAACATTCGACGAGTTCAATACAATGAAACTATCTACATTCTAATCGAGTAAGTCACACGGAATAGCGATCTATTTAATTTTGACAATACAACAAAATTCATTGTTATTATGTTAGACAAATTTTTATTCTTGAAAAGAGAATGACGTAATGAATATTGTCGAACCGTCCAAATGAAAACGCCGGTCATTCCGAGCGAGTAACAATGATACCCTCGAATGAGAAACGCGCGGCACTCACCGTGACCTTGTCGCGCACCCTGTCGTACAGCTGGCCGAGCGCGCCACTGTCGGCGCGCACGTCGGGCCCGCGCGCGCGCAGCTGGCCCGGCGGCGCGGCCGACGCGCCCAGCTCGCGGCCCTCCAGCTGCGCGTCGTCGCGGCGCCCCGTGCTGGGCCTCTTCAGCTGCTCCCAGCGCGAGTTGATGCCCTCGACCTGCTCCCTCAGCTTGTCCAGGTAGGCGGGGTCACAGTTCTGCGCGAAGTCCTCATAGTTGGCGTTGAGCTTGTCGCGGATGGCCTGCATGCGCGACATCTCCAGCTCCAGCGTCTGCTGGCCCAGGCCGCCCAGCCCGTCCAGCCAGCCGGCCAGCGCGGCCAGGTCGTTCTGCAGCTCGCGCGCCGTGAGGAGCGCGCGCTCCAGGCGCGACTTGGACTCGGTGATCTGCGCGCCCAGCTTGTTGTACAGCTCCTTCAGCATGTCGATCTGCTTGGAGAACTCCTGCGGGGCCGGCACGGTCGCCTCCTCCACCATCTTGCGGCCCGTCTTTATTATGGACTCCACCTCCGACTTGATCTCGCTCAGCGTGCGGTAGAATCTCTGGCGAAACATAAACCATATTAATAAATTTAAACTACATTCGTGATTTTGCTTAATAAATATACGTACTTACGAGCCATTTGTACAAAGCGAGGCTTAGAATGACAAGTAAGTAAAGGGAGTCCCAATTCATTGCGTGTGATTGAGTGAGTAGTAGTCGGTGTCGGAAGTGTCAGTAATGTGTGCTGTATGAGCTATGTGCAGCGAGTGTGAGCACGCCGCGCGCCCGTCGTGCTCGCACACGCGACGTGCGAATACACTGCGCGCACACCGCCGCGCTGTATACTGAACACTACACGACATCGTATTTTTTGCTGTTACTAATGCATCTGTCATTGAATCACATACAAATTTCATTATAAACTCATTCAACAGAAGAAATGGGAGTAATTTTTTTTGTTAAATTAGCTGTGGGTTACTCCAAAGATCAACACATTTCAATCAATACCTATACAAGGATAATCACTCTATTACACATACCCAAGTAATGAATGAATATACTTTTGCATCAGATAAATAAAAGGTAAACAAAGATGCCCACTCCACGCTCATAGAGATGTTCGTACATCGGCGCGATCACAAATGGAATCACAGAATCCTTTCAATGTCAGTGATGAGAGCGCACGCGAGCCGCGCGCCCCGCTGCACTGTACTAGTCAGCACAACACACGGCAGGTAAGCTATTGTACAGAAACTAGCTTCTATACACTTCCTTTTATTATGCTACTTTAACAAAGCACTCGCTATTGCTATGTACTTTGGCTGCACCCAACTTAATGCTTCATCTAGAAATAACGAAAATAAGTCTAATAATTTTTCGTGTGTAATTATAATTATGAAAAGAACCAACATAGCTTGGTGACTAGTACTCGTAACATTAGAAAATATTCTAATCTTATTTTAATATTTTTTTAGTTTGAATGTTTTTTAAACATACAAATCATATTTAAAGATTATGCGCGCAGTTACAAAATAAATATACCTACACCACAGATAGTTGGTATTATGACCATATGCAAATTGTTGCACGGTGCCTGAACAATGTTATTGTTTACCAACATCGCTGTTGCACAATAGTCCCGCTCATGATAACGCGCACAAAACGTATCAACCACATTATCTTGTTAGGACATAATCCGCTCAGTTCCGGTCGCCACTACACAGGAAATTAGCCGAAGCTACACTCCGCACGTAACACACTCGACACATCATTACTTCCGAGTCTTACGATAGCAATACTTGAGCTAGCAGTGAACCTTCTGCGCGTACTTTCCCGTTTGTTTATTGTTCAACTGCCTCGCTGGTCTTGTGGCTAGCTTGTACGGCTGGGGATTATGAGGTTCCGGGTCCGAATCCAATGCCTCCGAGAGCACGAAAGTCGGGTCCGAAAGTGCATCATAATATATTGCGCACAGGCTTGTGGACTATAATATCTTCTGTGTAGTTGACCTCTCGCTCAGAGATATCGATCGAAGATCGGTATTTTGTAGGGTGTATAAGTATTACTCGTATTAGTGTATGTGCATAAAAGAGTCGTCACGCAAAGACGACCGACCACTCCTGTCGCGCACAAAATATGCAAGTCTTGCAACTACTGTCACGCGATATGTCACCCGATACCGTGTCCCAATAGGTACAGATGTAGTTTCGTGATTCTGTTACTCGTACTTCAACTAATTTACTTAGAAGGAACTAGTGTACCATGTCATGATGATGTACGGACATCGAGGTGTAACTGTCCAGAAACGTTATTTTTATCGTACAAGTTTACCAGCAGTTGGCCAGTTAGTAGTAATTAGTATAAGTAGTAAGTATTCATGCTAAGATTTAAGTTTTAGGATTAATACAGGAGACAAAAAGTCCATAAAGGAATTTTTTGAAAATGTAATATAAATATAATTTTCATCAAATCCTTTTTTGGTGTACGGTTTAATTATTCTTGTATTTGAACAAGACTTGATCAGACGAATGCTATATCTATAAAACAAAGTCGGGTTAGTTACACCGTTTCAAAAATACGATGATGACTACGTTGGCTAGGTGTAAAGTTAAAATAGTTTATTAATGGTGCATCAATGGAAACGTTTATATATGAAGAATTAGGAAGTCCGAATGGTTACATCTTTATTTTAAGCTAATTAAAATGCCTTAACCTGTCATTGTAACCAGGAATAGCTTTTTGAATCCCATTCTTCATACATAAATAGCGAACAAAACGGGCCTGATCAGATTCATAGATCTAGATATTCGATATTTTTACCGGTGGTTTGAAATTAATATATGGGGAGGTATGGTTTTTTTTATTGATTTAGGTGCAATAGTATGCAATTAAGTTAAGAAAAAAAAAAAAACAATATTTTTCTTTTTCTTAAAAATTTAAAAATATATTTTAAGATACGAAAACCCCCTCCCCACGCATTTACATTAAAATTGTCATCATATTAAGAGGCACAACTGTACTTATTTATTTTTAATGTGTTAGCTTATTTCATAACGATTCCAACAACATAAGTTCTTTATACAGCTCCCATACAAAACTTTAGAGATTTAATAAAAAGGATGACAGATTACGGGATCTTATTAAGTTCGCTTGACATGGCTTGACATAGGTTGCCGCATTGCGGCAGAACGGCGGCGCAACCCACAAGAGGATATGGTAGTAGAGCGTGACATTACTGAATAAGGACAGAAGTTTTACTCTGGGAAAGGACTTTTTCATTCTTGTGTTTCGAGAGAAGAAAATTTTCATACAGTGGAATCTGATACCAGCTATCAACCGCTATGGATAGGGCGATTGTTGAAGCATCAAGGGTGCAGATAGGACACCTAGATTCAAAAAACTTCAAGTCATGGAGATACAGAATAATGGTTGTAATGAAAGCCATCCCTGGAGCCTTAGACATTATCGAAGGTAGGCGATGTAGACCACAACCACCCGCTTATAAAGCATCAGAAGCTGAGCTAGCTAAATATAAAATCGATTTGCAAGAATTCATGAATATTGACAGTGCAGCCTTAGTTCTAATTACGACAAATATGACAGATGAAACTCTGAATCACGTCATGCGTCTTACAAGTTCACAAGAGGTGTGGGAAGAACTAACAAGATTATATGGAGAAAGTAGTGAAGATAAAAGCTATGATCTATGTCTTCGATTTTTCAGTTACAAGAAAGAACCTGAACATGGTATGGCGAATCATATCTCTGCATTAAAGAATAACTGGCATGAACTAAATGGTCAGTTAGATTCAAAATTATCAGACATGCTACTGATCTGCAAGATTTTGGACGCCTTACCAGCAGAATTCTTCGCTTTTAAATCAAGTTGGTTACTTATGACTAAGAAAGACAGAACTGTAGAACCGTCTGACTTCTTCTCTATTTCCATTCCCAAGAAATAGCTAGCTGATTTAACAGTTATTTTAAACCGCTTTTTCAGCTCTTCCAAGAAGGTTTTCGTTTCCTTGTCGCTTGTCGAAGCAAAAAGTCCATCGTCGACATAAAGAGCTAAAACAATCTTACTTTTTCCTCTTCTCCTTATGAACAGACAAGGGTCTGCTTTGCTCTGTTTGAAACCAATTTCTATTATGTAGTCTGTAATACAGCGATTCCAGCAGCGTGGCGCCTGTTTTAATCCATAAAGACTCTTTTTCAGTTTAAAAACAAGCTTTTGATCACACGCGTCTGTGTAGCCTTCTGGAAGCTTCATATAAATGTCCTCGTCTAAGTTTCCATATAGGAAGGCGGTTGATACATCAAATTGGGCCAGAGACATCTTTTCCTTAGCAGCAACACTTAGAACTGCTTTTATAGTACTGCTCTTTGCTACAGAGCTAAAAGTCTCAAAAAAGTCTACTCCTTCCTTTTGAGAATATCCCTTGATCACTAATCTGGCTTTATACTTGTCTAGAGTACCGTCAGGGTTAGTCTTGATCTTGAATATCCATTTGCATGGAATAGGCTTTTTGCCTTTTGGTAATTCAACCAGTTCCAAGGTCTCATTCTCCTTTAACGAAAGAATTTCATTGTTGATGGCCTCTTGCCATTTTTCTCGATCTGCTCTGGACATAGCCGCTTTAAAAGTTGTAGGTTCATCAGTAGGTACACTCGATGTCATGTTGCAGATATAATCTTTGCATCGACTTGGAGTTCTAAGATTAGTCCTGTCTCTAAGAGTCAATTGACTTTCGCGTTCAATTTCAGCTTGAGAGAGAGAGGTCCTCATTATTTTCCACTTCCTCACCTTCAGATTCTACAGTGTCATGAAACTGTTCAGTATCTTCTATGTCGATCAAATTTTGCTCTGTTGGAACATCATGCTCCTCTTGTGACTCTCGGTCTACATAGAATTCCTGCTCATTAAGACCATTAAAGTACGATTTCGAAGTCGTATCATTTGTAGAGGGTGGCCTTTTTTGGGCATCATTCTGTATCATGATTTCCTGTAATCTCTCTTGTTGAAGATCCGGTAGCCAGTATTGATATATTCTATTTGTTGAGGTTGAAGGTTGAGGATCATTCGGGGCGTCTTTCTTGCTAGGGTATCCAAGTAACGGTATCTCTTCAAACGTTACATCTCTAGATCTTATTAATTTGTGATTGATTTTATCCCAAATCCTGTATCCTTCAAACTCAAAGCATTTATTTCAAATAAACCAATTACAGACACTTTTGAATTGTCAAGGGGTCGGTCAGTCAGAAATATGAAGCTAATTGCCCATTTCAACGCGTAGTAGGTTCCTATGGAGAAGAACGGGCAAGAAACTCCACGGACACTCTTTTAAATCAGAATATTGTTACAAAATATTGGTTACATCATTCATGTTGTAATTATACATGTGAGAACAATGTGGAGAGACGTGCACGTTAAAAGCGTCCGTAATAAAGCAAAAACAATTCAAAAATTAAAATAAATTTAAAATAAGCCTTGGCAGCTAAGAGATGACCAGTCCCCACTGACGGCGCCCGTTCACGAACATGACGCATGGATCAGCACCGTTTAGCTCAACCATTTTGAAGGGAACTTAATGATCCAACACACACGCCACCACCAGCGAGACATTTGAGTGAGCATGACATACTCTCAGCCGCAAGGGCACATTCAAGTCAATGAAAGACGTACCCAGTAAATGGTAGCTTTAAAGTACATAGTGCTCACACATGTGCTATGCAATTATATAATACTATGAAATTGAATTTATACAATCTAAAGATAGTCCTACAATCTTCAGTATACAGTCCAACAATATTTTCGAATGCCAATCAATTAGTTTATGCGCCTTGTGGAGCTGGACCAGCGTTGAGCCAAGCATTTTTGTCAACGATGTAATCCCCCAACTTATAATATGCTTGGCAGCATAGTGTGCGTTTTATACAAGATTTAAAATTCTTTTCATTCAATTGGAGTATGTGGGGAGGTATTTTATTGTCGTCATCATCTTCATCTCCATCGTAGCCAATTAATATTCCTTTTTGGGCTTTTTTGTCTAGCTTCTTGCGGTATGATTTAGGAATGTGGGCGTAGCATTTGCAGCCAATGATTCTCAGGTGTTTGATACCTGGTTTCTTTCCAAACCATAACTCATAGGGAGATTTTCCTTGTACACTTGACGAGCCAGTACGATTTAGGACGTACGCTGCAGTGTTAATGAGCTCTGCCCAAAGACCTTGAGGTATCTCTTCATGAGAATGCATAATTGCTCGCGCTGCTTCTACTACTGTCCTATTCTCTCTTTCAACGCAGCCAGCTTGTTCGTGAGTGTGGGGCATCGTCAGTCTCTGTTTTATGCCATGTTCATACAGGATCTTTCGAAATTGTTCATTATCAAATTCTCCTCCGTTATCGCTCAAGATTTCTTTTACATTGTGACCTGCAGCTTTGACTTCAGCTAGCATTTGTTTGAGCTTTATCCATGCTTCGGACTTCTGTTTCAGGAAATATATGTAACGATAGCGAGTAAAGTCATCCTTGAACATTAAGAAATACCTAAACTTTTGTATTGAATATGCAAAAGGTCCACATATGTCGGTATGGATCAGCTCACCTGGTTGAGTTGCTCTTATCCTTGTACCAAACTTTTGTCTAAGGGCCTTTCCGTACACACAGCCTTCGCACAGATCTGTTTGAGTGCCTTCCACTTTTAATCCGAACTCTTTCTCTAGGATCTGTTTCACGTGTCTCTTATTCTGATGAGCGAGCCTCTCGTGATAAACTTGTAGAGGATTAGTCATTGCCATGTTCCTATTAACTTAATGGTTCCATCTACTTTCAGTGTACACTTGTCTGACGTCGACTCGAAGGTCGTGTTGAACGCGTGATCGTGTGCAGCAAGAACAGAAAAAAGATTAATTTTTATATTTGGGACGTACCATAATACATCTTTGAGTAGAATTTGCTGTCGTCTTCCACAGATATCAGCCTCAGCACGGATATTTCCCTTTCCTAATGCTTGTATGGTTTGACCATTGGCTGCTGTCACTGTGTGTTGGCCTTTGAAGTATTCAAATGTCTCGAAAAAATCACCTGTATTCGTGACATAGTTTGTTGCACCATTGTCTACGAACCAATTTTCTTTATCTGCCACTTGAGTATTTCCTAGGGCCAAGACTTGTAGGGTTACATTGACTGTAGTCGCCTCTTTGGGTGGCCTTCCGTCAGCAATCCATTTCCTACACTGTCTTACTCGATGTCCTATTTGTCCGCAATAGTTACATTTAATATCTTTTTCTTTCTTCTTTTTGCCTTTTGCAGTTTTCACGAATAGTGCTTCATTGGTGCTGTCATTTTCGGTTCTATTCAGTAAGGTTTTTTCATGGGCACAGATTTGGGCAGTTAGATTTTCTACAGTGGTATCTGATACCAGCTATCAACCGCTATGGATAGGGCGATTGTTGAAGCATCAAGGGTGCAGATAGGACACCTAGATTCAAAAAACTTCAAGTCATGGAGATCTAATCTCACCGATGATCTGCGTGAGGGACGGCCTTCTACGGCGATGACTGAAGATAACATCAGTGTTGTGCGGCGTATGATAGAGACTGACAAAAGAGTGACTTATCACCAGATTCGGACAAGCTTAGGCATCTATATGAGTCCAGTGCACAAAATCCTACATGAACATTTAGCGGTCAGGAAGCTTTGTGCCCGGTGGATACCTCATAATTTGACAGAGGCCCAAAAACTCCGTCGTGTTGATTGGTGTCGTGAAATGGTTCAAAGATTTAACGGAGGTGACTCAAATGCTGTGTTCGACATAGTTACGGGTGACGAAAGCTGGATTTATTGTTATGATCTTGAAACTAAGAGACAGTCTATTGTCTGGGTGTTTCCTCCCGAGGAGTTACCAACTAAAGTGAAGAGAGGTCGAAGCGTGGGAAGATGGTGGCCTCGTTCTTCGGAAGGACAGGTCATTACGCAACAATTGTTTTAGAGGATCGAAAAACAATTACTGCAGACTGTACACTAACAATTGTTTGCCACTTGTCTTGGAAAAAGTTCGGGAGAAACGACCTCGCAGTAGGATCCTCCTTCACCACGACAACGCCTCGTCGCACACCGCCAAGCAAACAATCGACTACTTGGCAACGTCAGACGTGGAATTACTGGGTCACCCGCCCTATAGCCCCGACCTCGCACCTTGCGATTTTTATTTATTTCCGAAAATAAATATAAAACTTCGAGGAAAACGTTTTATGGACACCGAGGAAGCAGTGGCTGCGTTTCAAAATGCCGTCGAAGAGACCCCTAAAGACAAAAACCCTCGGGTCACCCAGATCCTTCACAGAAGTTCTAAACAAACCAGGAGCATTAATTAGCTTCTGGAGGGAGGTGGGCTGGTTGGAATAACCACCAAACGGCCGCCATGGCCCACGCACAATGGTCCACCTGCACGCGTAGCATGACCACCATAGAAACGGGTTTTGTCGACGGAAGAATAGACAAAATGACAGATTGTAGAAAGATTTCTACCGTTCTAAGCATGGCGATCTTAAAACTGAAGAGAAGAAATGTTTCTATTCTTCAGTCGACAAATGTCTACAATGTCAAGCATGACGACCAATTTTTCTCTACTTTTGACACTTGAGGGTAGAAACATTTCTTCTCAACAAGTGTCAAATAGTCTACATCACATTAGACCTAGACAAGACTAAAGAGTAGAATATTTCTTAATTAATTGATTTTAAATACCTACATTTACGTGATTTTGGCAAAATTGTGGTCACTCATTCACAAAAGGCTTTAAATCAAGAGTTTAAATTTAATTTTATAACATGTCGGGGGGCTACCGTCGCCATCGTCTCAGTTTTTTTGCCGAGAAGAACGAAAGGAAGGCCGAAAGGAACGCTGTTCGAGCATTGACCGGGGCTCTCGATCTTCCCGAAAACGAGTTTCTAGAAAATTTCAAGGTTAGCAAAGAGATGGTGCAGTATTTGTGCCAGGAGCTGACCGAGGATCTGTCTCCTAGTACATCTCAGGGTCTGCCTGTTCTTGTAAAAGTAAGTTCAATCTGTTTAAAGGTTAGGTACCTACGCCTTCCAACTGCTTCTAAAAATAATACGCAAGACCCTATTACCTACCGTGGATATAACAATGCCTAATCATTTGCAGGTTCTTTGTTCGCTGAAAGTTCTGCTGACAGGACACTACCAAAGAGGTGTTGGTCAAGAGCAGAATATATCTATTGGCCAAACTACTGTCAGCAAATTTCTGAAACAATTTGTTTTTGCAGTAAATACAAGGTCAGTTAACTACCCTCTCAAATTACAAAAGTTAGAGCGGCCTGTAAGAGGCTTTTGTTAGCTATTTATTTGGATAGATTTCTTACTATTGTATTTAATTTATTTATAAGAGTATTATTTCAGACTAAAACCGCGATGGATTCTGTTCCCAAACACCGAGGCAGGAAGGCAGACTGTAGCATCTGGCTACCAAAGAAAATTTGGACTTCCAGAAATATTGGGAGCCATTGACTGCACCCACGTCCAATTATTTCCTCCACCAAAGCCACAACAAGTACAATACAGGAACAGACATGGCGTTACCTCCATCAATGTTCAGCTGGTAAGAAAGTAGTAACCATAAAATGGGTCATGTACCTACCTATTTTGTAGTAAGAAATTAATACACAAAATTAACCTAATTAATACAAACTTGTATTTCAGATTGCAGATGCTGAGTGCAAAATCCTTAATGTTAATGCAAATTTTCCAGGCAGGGTCCATGACCAATTCATTTTTAATGGTTCTGTTGTTAAGACAGAACTACGGAGACTGCATGAATCCAGAATTGGTCAATATTATTTACTAGGTAAGACATTCTATTACACAAGTTATCAAAAACTAACTAACTATGAGTATGTGGAAATATCACAACATTGATTGTGACATGGTAGTTTTTTCAGACCTATTCTTAAATGAAACATTTTAGTTAATATTGCTGTCCTATTCATAATTTGAAATAATAAACAGTAATTATGTATATAGTTTTATTAAATAAACAATCTTATAATATTTACAATGATAGGAAAAAAAGAAAAGATGATACGGATAGAAAGGATGATATGGAGATTTATGGAAGAAGGCCTGTTGCGCCGACCCAAAATAATAAATTAATTTTAACATATTAATATGGGCCCCATTAATTTTTGGGGCCCATATTATTATGTTTTGCCATTCGGGAACTATGTAATCTGAAACAAAACACAAAATTAATTATTTATCATTGATTTTCAGGTGATTCAGGCTATGCTTTGGAGCCTTGGCTCATGACTCCAATAAGAAATGCTCAACATGGTACACCAGAGGAGAGGTACACCAAGTGGCATTGCCAAACGCGCAATTTAATAGAACGCACCAATGGCTACCTCAAGGGGACCTTTCGGTGTCTCGGCATTGATAGGAGCCTTCATTATGCTCCTGAGAAGGCATCGGCGCTGGTGTACGCTTGCTGCACATTATATAACATTATGCGACATTATCGGTATGTTTATTTTATTTTAATGTACTGTGTAATAGTTGTTGATATACCAACTTTATCTAACAATGGTGAATTTTGTTTAAGGGTGCCTATGCAAGAAACGGCTGTAACTGCAGACGAAATAATCAGAGACAGCACCAATGAGCACCGAGGTAGCCTTCTACAAGTTGCAACTCATAGAAGAGCTAATATAATACAAAATTATTTTATGTAAATAAAAATACTAAATGTACCTCTCTAAATGGCTTCGTCTCATTTTTCTTTGTTTTAATTTGTTATTTTCTCTTAGACTATTACCTATATCCTGAAACAAAAAAGACCATATTTTAATTGATAATAAAATTTTGAAGCAAAATAGAATAGTTATACCTGTATCAACTGCACTATTGTGTTGTTTCAAACATCACTACAACATTCACATTGTTACATACATTAATAATAATAATATGACAAAAAATACACTTACTTGTAGAACACATCTTGTCTCAGCATCGGAGACAAGAAAATCATTTCTCAAGCTCCGTGCACGCTGACCTCGTGCCGAAGCTTGTTGAGTGGAAGGGGTAGAGGGTGGCACTATTGTAGGGACCGATGGTCCTGGGTTTGTTGAAGTGGAGGGTGTGGTTTCTAGAGGTGTGGTAAAAAGGGAAGCTGGTGGTGATGTGGCTGGTGGTGGTGATATGACTGGTGGTGGTGATGTGGCTGGTGGTGGTGGTACTATCTGAAATAATAAATTAGAAAAATACATTAATTTAATGTCACTAATACTAACATAACATTTGATAGTCACTGCTTTTACCTCTCCTAGCTCTGTCTCCTGCTGACCTGCCATTCCATAGGCACTCTCCGTGCCTATGATATTTAATATTTTTGTGCTGGTGGTTGAGAGGCTGGGTATGGCTGTGTTATTGCCTCTTACAGCACGGGCTGAATTTACTTTTGCACCATCAGCCCTCGCCTTCTTTTTAAGATCCCTCCAAGTCTGAAATAATTAATCACGTAAATATCATAGATAGGTATAAAGCTTAGGAATATGTTGTTTTACATTTTGTTGAAGTAGGTAGTAGATTACAAAATTATTAATCAAATAAAATTAAATTACATACCGTCCGCCACTGTTCCACAGTCTTATTTGGCCCATACTCCTGCAACATTTGCTGGAGACGGACCCACTCCTCATCCTGCCCTTCTCGCCCTAAAGGCCCCCTATATTCACCATTGGCAAATAGTGTGTGGGTGGACATATAATCCACCAACATTTCAATTTGCTGGGTGGTACTTCGCACGCTGCAGAAAAAAAAAATCGTAAGTGAATGAGGTAAGAATACTTACTGCGACGATAGTAAAAGTATGAACAAGGTATCAAAGCAACGAGCTATCAGTAAAGGAAGCAATTCACTGTGTATACCAAAAAAAATATCAGACGATGCCACAATCCTCCTAAAATGTCCTCATATGCAATTTCGATTAATACGTTCTCTTAATTTCATCACGCACAATGCTAATAATTGGTACATTATTTACTTACTTCTTTCTTGCCGCCATCGCCACACTTTTCTAAAAACGAAACATTTGAAAAATTTAATTTTTATATTTTTCCACATTGTGTAACATTTGCGTAACACAATGCGAAAAATAAGAAAACAAACTACATTTTTCCAATGTTTCATTATATAATTACTTTGTTTGATTTATTTTCAAAAATCGTCAGTCCGACAGCCGACACAATAAAAACATAACGTTCCGTTGTTGCTTTGAGTTACGTTCAAAAGGTTTTAAAATTTGGCGTTGTTACACTTTTTTTTGACAACGAAACGTAAATATCATCGTAAAGTTCATAACTTATCTACATCACTAGGTACCTCTACGTTGCTATGGAAAGAATAAAAGTGTCGTTGTCTTCATAGAAACGCGAGTCTACGGGTCGCCCCGTGCTCGGGCAGAAGAGAAGTCGAATTGGATAGAAAGAACTTTGTCGATTCTTGGTAGAATAGACATAGAATTGGTCATGCTACGCGTGCTGACGGACTAAGTGCGGAAACCAACCCTATAACATAGAACATAGACCCCTAAAGACGAGTGGCCAAAGTGCTTTTGTCAGTGGTTCCATCGGATGCAGCGATGTATTGATGTAAATGGACACTATTTTGAAAAGATATAATAAAACTAATAACTTGCTAGTTTGTTCAGTTTTTGATTTTCTAAGAACTTTCAGTGTCACCCTCGTAGATTTCGATATTTTGCGAAGCTATGTTATTTTATTTTATTTGTTTAGGTTATAATGGTTTTTAAGACCAGAAAAGGTGTGGAAGATAAAATAAACATTATATGTTATACTTAATTACCTACCTTGAAGCTTTTACTCCTTTGATTTCAACAGACGTGAAATCGGTATTTGATGTAAAAAATGTGGTCATCATGAACACATCAACTTTCGGCAAATTATCCGATTGGGCTTTCACAAAACCGCTTTCAGTCATTTTTAACCGACTTCCATAAAGGAGGAGGTTATACGAAATAATAATAATCGATAATGCGGAGGTGGATGCAGCTCCACGCTGAATTTAATTTTTTTTGTTTATCCGTGCCTGTACCTATTAATACTAAATATTAAGTAAAATTGTAACTAACCCTATGGACTCTGTCCGAAATAAAATGATTCTATTCTATTCTATTCTATTCTATACGTTCGTCCCGAGTACATTTTTTTTTTTTTTTTTTGTATTTCCGCCGATTTCTCCGTCAATTGTGGACCGATTTTAAAAATTATTTTCTTGTATTTTCATACAAGAAAATAATACCATACCCTTTCGGGTATGCTTCCGAATTGGTCCCATATAAATTTTATTAACTTTGCTTGGATAGTTTTTGAGTAAGCTTCAATAATACGTATTTTTCCCACTTAGTATATGTCGATGATATGATGATAACTTCCTGTCACTGTTATTTACATAACAGGTAGTGGTATTCGAATTTGTGGGGGGTAGGTACCACAACTAAAAAGTGAAAAATAAAAACTTTTACAAAAAAAAAACAACGGACTTCAAAAAAAAAACACTACTAAGTGAAAAATAACTTTAATTTTGGAAATCGGTGGCAAAAAACGAAAATTCAAAACCAAAGACACCGACTTCCGAAATTAAAGCTATTTTTCACTTTGTAGTGTTTTTTTTTTTTAAATCGGTTGTTTTTTTTCCGTTATTTCTTGCTCATTATTAAATTATAATAAAAAAACATTGACGGAGGCATAATTCTGAAGTAATATAGTTTATACAAAAAAAATGCCTAACCCTTATTTGAATCTCATGCATATTCCCTATTGGCGAAATGTGGGCGCAACACTGCCTGACCCTTCGGGGAATACAGGCGTAATGTTATGTTCGATGTTTCTTTCTAATATCGAATAGGTCCACACGTGCCCGCTGCGTACTCACGAGACAGGTCCTGAGCTGCGCGCGCACGCCGTCGGGCTCGTGGCCGGCCAGCGGCAGCGCGCGCGCGCAGTCGCGCTGCACGGCCTGCAGCGCGCCGCACGCGGCCGCCAGGCGCGCGCCGATGTCGGCGGCGGCGGGCGCGGCGGGCGCGGCTGCCGCGCCTGCGCAGCTGGCGGCGGGCGCGCCCGCGCAGCCGGCGAGGCGCAGCCATTCCTCCGCGGTGTCGAACTTGCGCTGTGGAGGGCATACTCGTTACAAGACGACGAAGAGATCGTTGACAGGCTAAGATCCACTTGCATCGCATATTACTAAACGCGTTTAGCGCTTAACATAATTTAAAATATCATTCCGTCTTTATCCTTTTCAAACAGAAACAGCACGATATTTTAAATTCGTTTAGTGCTAAACGAATTAAGCGATTTGAGATGCAAGCGTACCTAAGAATCTTTGGACGTTTATGACTTTTACTGTGTCCGTCGTAGTCATATCGTACACAAACTGAAAGTGTGAGAAAATAAAACTAAATTTGTGCATTTGAATAGGTTCAATATAAACAGAAAATGAAATAACCCGACTGCATAAAAAGTTCGTCGCAATTATTTTAGTTCATTCTCAGATTTAATGCAACCAACTGCTTCAAAAGTGAGATTGTTTTGAACTTTTTTTGTTGTAGTTGAGTTTTTTGTATTTTTTTTTTTTTCAAATATTTATTTTCGTATTCAACCTGCTAATGCAATAAATTTTTGGAATCATCTCCTAAAGCCCTATATTTCATTATTTTAATGTACCAAATAGTGACGGTACAAAAAAAAAACAAAACAAAGTCACGTTTGGTGTTTGTCTGTATGACCGCGTTATTCTTCTAAACCGCACAACGAATTTTGACGCAGTTTTCACCATAATTTAGAGAATTTATTCCGGAAGATTTATTGTATAAAACATTAATATTTATTTAACTTAGTTACAGCACAGAAATCTCAATGTTTTGACATGTCGAAACCTCGCCATTTAATTTTTGGAAAAAACCTCTTCCAGCGTACGTAGCTGTAAAGAGTTTGGGAGACAGGGGGTCGCCTTGCTTGACTCCTCGTTGAATTGGAAAGGATTGCCCGGTGATATTTATGCGGATGGCTGCTGTACTATTGTGATATATTCTTTGTAACAGGTCGCTAGTTGATTTTATAAAAAACAAAGTCAATACTCGTAAGCCAGTGCGCGATTCAGATAAGTCGATATATACCTTACGTATTAAAATCCAACCAGTCGTTAGGATGCTTTGCTATGGCATCAGAGGGAACATTTAAGTAATAGATTGCAATGTACTGAAAGCAACAAGTAACGCGTCTATATATAGACGCGTTACTTGTTATCTATCACGGTCTAGTAGCCTCACTTCTACGATACGGAATTATTTTTTGGTTTAATTCCCCGGATAAGGGATTACTATTCAAGGCACAATAGTGCATTAGAGCCATGTGTGGTCTGAAAACATGGCAGCTGTGCACCGTACATTAAATAATTAAAATATTTACGTTACCGGCGACATGAAAGAAATTAGTATCTTCGTCAAAACAAATCCCAACCTTTTTGAAAAAATTACAATGGTACGAAATGTTCCAATTCGTAGTTAGTACAAAAATTATTTGAGTAATTATATATGGAAAACTACATTGGTAAAAAAAGTGTCCATACCCAGGACACTTTTTTTACCAATGTAGTTTGAGCCATCTCCACGCATTTATAATAAAAGTCCAGACGCCATAAAATAATAAAATTTTACACAATTTAAGAAAAAAATTAAATTGTTCTTAATTGATATATGTTATTATACTATTAACGAATACTTAAATGACGAATTAATTTAGAATCACAATTATTAATATTGACATTAAATAATTGTGATATTTTAATTACCTAGGTACTTTGACATAGATTTTTTGACATTTTAATAATTTTCTTAGTTAGGTCTGACATAATTGGTGTATTAAATAATATGTAATTGTTCAATTTATTTTCTAATTTAATACCATAATTATGCATGTCATTTAAATATTTTTAGTAAATTTTAATTTGTAAACCTCAGCTAGATTTGCACACAATATTTGTTCGCCTCCTGGCATAACATAGCGCTATGTTCACCAAACATAAGATCAGTATTTCTTTACCTATGTTAACAAATAAATAAAAATACTAAATAAAAAATATATAAAAAACCCACATACAAATATACATAGATACGAAACAAAACAATACCCCGGTCTTTGTTGTCGTGCAGTCGGGTAATAAAAATCTTTCATTTCTTGTATATACACACGACTAACAAACTATTATACGTATAGTATTTTACGACTGTATTAATCGTAGAATTATCGCAACCAAATTGAAAAAAACAGTTTTTTTTTTTTTTCTGGAAATTATTGAAGAATGATATTTATATAAAAGTGGATCCTGCCGTTTTACCGAAAAGATTTTGCCCAAATTTCACTACCCAAACAAATTTTAGCAACCTTTTTTTATACCAATGCAATGTTTGGAATGATTTTAGTACGCACATTGTCATTTGGTCAAATTTTTACTTGGCAGAATATTATCAAGGATAATGTCATTTAGCCATTTGGTCTTTATTCAAATGATTTATTACAGCAAGCAATCTTTAGACAATAAACGTTTGGTCAGTTAGTTATGGAACTAGTTAGAGTAGGTTAATTATTTAAAAAAAATGGTTAGTTTAGGTTAAAACTGTGAAACGACTAGATTATATAGAAAAAAAATATGGAAAAATAACAGGCTACTCGAAACTGAACTAGTTAGACGAGATTAATTATTTAAAAAAATGCTACAAACTAAAAAAAAAAATACGAACAGACTAGTTAATATTAATATTACCTGTTTAGAATTTGTCCCAAGTGGAAAAAACACCCTTGTAATAAAACGTCTTTATTTTGCGTAAAAATTGTTATTCCAACTGAAATATTTGACTAAATAAAAATTGGTAAAAGTACTAGTTGGTAATCAAGTTATTCTTTAAACGTTCACTTGCAAAACATTAGGTTTGCGTTACAATTATTTGTGAAGAGATAGAGAAAATTGTTTGGGAACTGATAATTTGGCAATTTCTTTTCGATGAAACAAGGGAGACCCATATAAAAGAGATACATACAAATCAAATCAACTAGTGGAAACTAAAAACAGTGTCAACTAACCTGCAGCAGCTCTAGCTGCTCCGCAAGCCTGTTGGCAGCCTCGTGCTTGCCCGCGTGGCTGTAGGCCGACGCCTGCGCGCGCACGTCGCGTAGTCGCGCGCGCTGCGCGATGAACTCCTCGCTCAGCACCTGGTGCATATGGTACATGTATGATAAGATAATATTATAAGGTTCAATATCAGGCCATCATCATTCTCGTACCCAATTTACTTTTATTTTATTTGGGCTCGGCGCAACTATCTTCTTCTTCCATACCTCTATTAGACGTCATCTCGGTAGTCACTCCCTGTCTAGTCACACGCACCTGTGTCCTCTGTGCCGGCAGCCTGCCCCGGCCGGGCTCCAGCTCCCGCTCCACTTGCCCCAGCCACTGCTGCAGCAGGTCCACGGACACCTCGGTAGTCACTCCCTGTCTAGTCACACGCACCTGTGTCCTCTGTGCCGGCAGCCTGCCCCGGCCGGGCTCCAGCTCCCGCTCCACTTGCCCCAGCCACTGCTGCAGCAGGTCCACGGACACCTCGGTAGTCACTCCCTGTCTAGTCACACGCACCTGTGTCCTCTGTGCCGGCAGCCTGCCCCGGCCGGGCTCCAGCTCCCGCTCCACTTGCCCCAGCCACTGCTGCAGCAGGTCCACGGACACCTCGGTAGTCACTCCCTGTCTAGTCACACGCACCTGTGTCCTTTGTGCCGGCAGCCTGCCCCGGCCGGGCTCCAGCTCCCGCTCCACTTGCCCCAGCCACTGCTGCAGCAGGTCCACGGACACCTCGGTAGTCACTCCCTGTCTAGTCACACGCACCTGTGTCCTTTGTGCCGGCAGCCTGCCCCGGCCGGGCTCCAGCTCCCGCTCCACTTGCCCCAGCCACTGCTGCAGCAGGTCCACGGACACCTCGGTAGTCACTCCCTGTCTAGTCACACGCACCTGTGTCCTTTGTGCCGGCAGCCTGCCCCAGCCGGGCTCCAGCTCCCGCTCCACTTGCCCCAGCCACTGCTGCAGCAGGTCCACGGACACCTCGGTAGTCACTCCCTGTCTAGTCACACGCACCTGTGTCCTTTGTGTCGGCAGCCTGCCCCGGCCGGGCTCCAGCTCCCGCTCCACTTGCCCCAGCCACTGCTGCAGCAGGTCCACGGACACCTCGGTAGTCACTCCCTGTCTAGTCACACGCACCTGTGTCCTTTGTGTCGGCAGCCTGCCCCGGCCGGGCTCCAGCTCCCGCTCCACTTGCCCCAGCCACTGCTGCAGCAGGTCCACGGACACCTCGGTAGTCACTCCCTGTCTAGTCACACGCACCTGTGTCCTTTGTGTCGGCAGCCTGCCCCGGCCGGGCTCCAGCTCCCGCTCCACTTGCCCCAGCCACTGCTGCAGCAGGTCCACGGACACCTCGGAGCGCGCCGCCTCACGCACTCCCCGCTCCAGCAGCGCACTGCGCGACGCCGCCTGCGCGATACCACGCATTAAGGTTGTCCAGGAAAACAGGGTGAATTAAAGGTTTACATATAGAAAAACTTTTTATATGGGATTTCTAATATAGCGTTGTAGCGCGTTATGAAGCGCACGCTAAATATTGTGCGTATGGGTGCATGAAACATTACAGGGAGCGTGGGAATATTTAAAGATAAGTTATAACATTTAATGCATTAGATCGATATGTAGTCTTAAACTAACGGAAAGTTGCGAACCGCATTTTAAATTTCTTAAAATACTAACACTACCTTGCCTTTACATAAACGAAACCGCATTGTTCGTCAAGAAAAATAGTGAATAATTAAAAAAAAAAAAACAAAATGTGTGCATGGACACATAGTAGAAGTGAAACTTCAACGGACAAGTGGAAAAACGAATGGCAACGGACAAGTGGCAAAACGAATCGCAACAAAATTTTAACTTGAAGTTTTACAGGCAGATTGTTAATGTACTTCGTCATCAATCTTCATTCGGCTCATCTGTGTTATAATCAACTAGCTGCCTGCCCTGGCTTCGCACGGGTAGCACTAAGTACTTATCTACAGCGCACCTTCCTACCTATCTACCTATCCTATCCTACCCTACCTATCTACCTACCCTACCTACACTACCTACCCTACCCTACCTACACTACCTACCCTACCTACACTACCTACCCTACCTACACTACCTACCCTACCCACGCTACCTACGGCACTTCATTTCTTGACATTGACTTCCCTCCCGGTAACCCAGTGACGCCTACATTGCATAAGATGCTGCCTAGCTAGCCGAGCAGGGTTACCACGCAATTTTTTTCTAATACTTACATTTTTAAACTCGTTACATCTTTCGAATGGAATGTCCGAATTGAATAATTGAATAAATAAAAGAATTAAAAAAAATAAAAGAACACTCATTGTCGCATAACTATAATAGTTAGACACATGCTGCCGCGACACTTTTTGTAAATAATAATGTGTTCTGCAAAGTCGTAGTACATTATTTTATTCTATCATCAATAGTTTACGCACCGCACGCAATGTAAAGAATATTTTAGGAGTTACATTAATTAGGATTTTTAGTAAGGATCCCTATTTTTTTTTAAATATAATATATCCTATGTCACCCGGGGATAGTGTAGCTTCCCAACAGTGAAATATTTTTTCAAATCGGTTCAATATAAAAGCTTGAGATTCCAATCTATTCTCTCCCTACGCCGCTGCCGCCTCTTACCACGCGATATATCGTCTACCCCTTCCACGCGGCCGTAATGCTTTTTCGTGACAGAAAAAGTCCTAGTACCCCCCGTGTCTAATATTTCATTTATGCAAAAGTTTGCCTGACGCTTCCCTAGATGGCGTTGGGATCGAAATAGATCACGCTATGGTCTCGTTACCGAGCAAACCATATAGTTTTTAAGTTTCTTTTTTGTTGTTGATTCGGATTAGCTCGTGGCCATCCCACAAGGTCTATCCATACTAGTCCGCGCGGAAGTTTTTAATTTCCGCGCGGACTGCCCATTTTTAACCGTCTCTCTCTCTGTGTGTGTACAGGACACCGTCGGGTGCCTGTGCGGACACAGAGGGAGCCGCCCCGTGCTGCTCGGCGTGTACTCGCCGTCGCGGTCGCGGAGGCCACGCCCAATTTTATCATGCCAAAACCCGGCACGCGCGGCTCGTTAAGCCGCGATGCCGCGGAACAAGAGGAACGTCCGGTGTTGGACCGGGCGACGTCGATGCCTAACATAGGCGATGCGTCGTCCGGTGCACCACTGGCCGGTGCCATGAAGAAGAAGACGACGAAGAGGAACGAGGAGGCCGCTGCTCCGGTAGCTGCCGGCCCACCGACGACATCGGCGCCTGCGCGCGTTGCTCCTACGCCGTCTTCGAGCCGGCCGCACGAAGTAGCTGTCCGTCCCGCCGCGTTCCGCCCGGTACGTATACAGGCCCCGGGGCCGAACTCTAACCCAGGCCGCGCACCGCAAGCGCGCGCCCCAGTGCGGCCGCGCCCGGGTACTCCACCACTACTGCCGCGCCCGGGTACTCCACCACTACTGCCGCGCCCGGGTACTCCACCACTACTGCCGCGCCCGGGTACTCCACCACTACTGCCGCGCCCGGGTACTCCACCACTACTGCCGCGCCCGGGTACTCCACCACTACTGCCGCGCCCGGGTACTCCACCACTACTGCCGCGCCCGGGTACTCCACCACTACTGCCGCGCCCGGGTACTCCACCACTACTGCCGCGCCCGGGTACTCCACCACTACTGCCGCGCCCGGGTACTCCACCACTACTGCCGCGCCCGGGTACTCCACCACTACTGCCGCGCCCGGGTACTCCACCACTACTGCCGCGCCCGGGTACTCCACCACTACTGCCGCGCCCGGGTACTCCACCACTACTGCCGCGCCCGGGTACTCCACCACTACTGCCGCGCCCGGGTACTCCACCACTACTGCCGCGCCCGGGTACTCCACCACTACTGCCGCGCCCGGGTACTCCACCACTACTGCCGCGCCCGGGTACTCCACCACTACTGCCGCGCCCGGGTACTCCACCACTACTGCCGCGCCCGGGTACTCCACCACTACTGCCGCGCGCCATGCTGCGGCGCAAACGTACCCCGCGCTACCCGCGCCGCGTACGGCCCCGCGCCCCCCCTGTCCGTACCGCAGCTCCGACGCCTCGGTTCGTGTCACCGCCCGCGCCCTCTGGCGCACCAATTAAGAAACCTAAAACTGCGCCCGCTCCGCGCACCGCCGCTCCCGGCCCCCGCCTTCCGCTGGCGGGGCCGGTGAGGGCTGAGCAGGAGCGACCAGCAAATGCCGGCCCGCGTTTTCGGGCGGCACAACCATCATCTAAAGCGCCCGCTTCGCCGGCGCCCCCTAGAGTCTCTGCCTACGACTCGCCCGCCATGTTGTCGGCATACTCCTCACGTGTGGGGTCGAGCATGTCGCTGACATCTGTGGGCTCCGCCGCGTCCAGTCGCTTGGACATGTCTCCGGACCCTGCGATCCGGTCTGCGGTCAACCATGGGCATAGGGGCAGCCGCGGGGCCAATGTCGCCCGCATCACCGACACCGTCGCTGGGGTTCAACTTTGAGTTCGAGCTCGAAGCTAGGCCCCAGCGACGAAGGAGAAGCTCCGGTGAGGTCGGGTCGGAGGAGGCCAAAAGGTACTGCCTTGACCCGCCGCGGCCTCAGCGCGAAAGCGCGCCGCGGGGTCGGGACGTACCGATGTCGCCTACCTTTGCCGAAACGGCCCGCCGCACACCACCGAGGTCGCCTACGCCACCACTAACTATGACACCTGCAGGGGCGATAAACACAAACTCGCCCCCCGCCCCCACTAATACTACTCTCCCTCCTACTGCACCCGTTGGAGCAACGTCGACGAAGCAGAAGGGAAAGAAGAAGCCCAGGTTCCCGCCGCTGGTAGTGGAGACGCTACCGAACTGGGCGATGCATTTCCGGGCCATTAGCGCGAAGCTGGGCCGACCCCCTAATGCTCGTCCGTACGGGACCGGGGTGAGATTCACCCCGGAGACCGAGAGGATGAGTATAGGTTGGTTCAGCGATACCTAACTGGCCTGGAGAAGGACGCTGGCGTCTCCTGGTTCGCGTACTCGCTACCAGCGGACAAGAACATAAAGATCGCCATTCGGGGCCTGCCGGCGGACACGGACCCGAAGGAGATTGAGGAGGAACTCCAGACGCTGGGATACCAGCCGGAGTATGTGCGTCATATAAAGGGCGCACAAGGACGACCCGGCTGCGTATTTTACGCAATTCTCAAGAAAACCCCGGACGTCCGAGCGATATTTGACACCACCGTGTTTATGTACATGCGTGGTGTCAAAATCGAGGCTTGGCGTGGGAAACGCGGGCCCGCACAGTGTCACCGGTGCCAGCGTTTCAGACACAGCTCGCACCAGTGCCACCGTCCGCTCGCTTGTGTGCGATGCGGACGCGAGCACGCGGCACGAGATTGCCCTCGCCCGAAACTCGAAACTTACCCATTAAACGATTTAAAAATTGTATTAAAACCAAACTTTGTAAAAAAGGGTACTATAAAATTTCTGATTATTTAGAAGATAAAAAAGCTTGGGATTGAGCTGCTCGCTCTGCTAAACCTTGTGATAAAACCATAAAACTTGACATTAGAATTATTTAGTAAAATCATCAAAATATACCAGTTTTATTTAAACATTCATATTATATTATTACATTCAAAATGACATGATTACTTTGTAAAGTATTAAATTTTTTAATTACCTATTGTCAATGTGAGGACTATGTGGATATTTTAATTTTTAATGATTTTTGTTTTTGTTTTCTCTACTCAGTTTTTTTATTTCCTTTCTCAGATAGTTTTAATAATGGTCTGACGGTTTGAGTAGTTTATGCGGCCTACCCAAATGTCCTTTCTTTGGTATGTTCGTCAAGTTGAGCTCCTTATGTTCTGAGTTGAGCTCCACGATTACTGACAAATGCTTGCACTGACTGGACAGGTCCACTTAAATCTGTGTGGTTCTTTTCTCAAAAGACCATTTCAGACACTAATCTACATGGTCCTCATATGGCTTGACCAAGATTATATCTGGACTTTAAAAGAGACTGTGACCTCCTGAGTTTGTTTCGGCCATAGATATAAGAAAGAAGGAGATATGCCCGGTAGTTGAAAATGTATCGAAACCCAATGTCTTCTATCTATCCCTACTCTCTAGCCTGCGATCACACATGCGATCAGTAAACCCAATAAATACGAGGCCCCGCTCACACTTGCAATTTACAAATCAGAACGTACTACATAATCAATTATAAACCTTATCCCATCAAACACAGCGTGCATTTACCATGCACCGTACAACTCACCCACACGAAAACATCGTTCGCTATCGTTGTGCTGTGCAAAAGCCATTTATTTTACATATACGCTAGTGATTGACTAAATCGGAAACTTATCGATTCTCCCATTTATATTTGTATTAAAATTTTTGGAAGTTGCTGAAAAAATTATAAATAAAAAACGATATACATATAATAAGATGATATAAATAAACAATAAGTAAGTAAAAAAAAGAAATATTAAGTAAACCAAAAAAATAACAACATTATGAGAAAATCTAAATGAGTATAAAACAAGATTTCACATCGGTCTTCCAATCAGGCTATAACTGTTGACAAATTGAAGAATAAACTTTAATAGTAATATAAATTCATACGACAATCGACATTATTGTCGATAGCCTACGTTAGTGGATCTGCACAACCACATCACTAATCCGTCACAAGACGCTGCGGCCGTACTAACGATGCAACCGCTTAAAGTAAATATCGTTTTGTAATTTTTACATTGCTTGTCCAGTTACTTAGCGACATACTTTGGTAGTGGTAAAGAAGCAATGTATTTACTACAATAAAAGTACAGTCGCTGTGATATATGAAAACAAAAATAACGTAGTAAAGGCAAGAAATATTTTACGATTTGTTGTTTTTCATGATTTTCAACACAAATATAGCAAAATACTTGTGCTGATTTATGAAAAGTGGTTCTACGATTTATAAAGTTTATAGTTTAGCTTCGATTTTTACAAGAAACCACTGAACAACACGGTATTCTTAAATGTTATCACGATCGCGCTCGAAAGCGCACTAGTTAGCGGAGACGGCCATTTGCCTGAGGCATGAGCATTGTGATCAAGACGCGCGGACACAGACACGCCCCCATACCACTTCTCCTGTTATTTATATTTCTATGGTTTCGGCCTTTCTTCTCAGAGTAGTCGGATAGGAAACGCCGAACTCATCTAGCAAATTTTAATTATATTTTTTTTTAATATGACGTGTGAAAGTGATTCCTATATCCTATTTACAGAATAAACAATTTCATTTCATTTCATTTCCCGCAGGAAGAGCCGGCCACCTGCGTCTACTGCGGTGGCCCGCACCCCGCGAGCAATATAAAGTGCCCCGTGTTTGAGCGAGAAGTGAAAAACAAGCGGGCGGGGACCGTCGCCATTACGGCCACTGGTCGCACAGCGGCCGGGCCACGGCCACTGGTCGCACAGCGGCCGGGCCACGGCCACTGGTCGCACAGCGGCCGGGCCGCGCCCAGCGGCAGGGCCGCGCCCGGTGGGCCAAGTAGAGGCTCAGGGCCGACGCTCATGGCGGCGGCCACCGAGCCCATAGAGAGGACCCAAGCCTCCTCCTCCGGGCGGAGGGAGAAGAATAGAGGGGGAAAGGGGAAGAAGAAACCCCCCCTGAGACCCAGGAAGAGCTCCCTAAGGTCGCCCCCGCCTTAATTGTCGCGCAGGTTGCACCGAAGGAAACACAAAAGGTATTACCGGGCGAACCTACCAGTAGCGACAATATGTCGCAGCGGCAGAGCGAGAAAGCTCGTAGGTTCGCCCAAAAGCCGCAGGGCGCCGCTACCATCGCCACTACCGTGGTCAACGCCAAGACGGCTCAGCGGCAAGTCGCGGAACCAGAAGGGTTCCCGGCAGCGACGAGTGGCGACGCTACCGTCGCCTCCACACAAAAACGTGAATTCACAACCTGCGCAATAAAGTTACTAATGGACTTAATTAGAGCGATAAGGCAGGGCCGAGACATTGAGACGGTGATCCTCGACGGTCTGGCCACACTTCTAGCGTTGTGTGGTGGCTAGGCCGCTGAGGATCATACACTGGAACGCCCGCGGCCTTAGGGAAAAGGTCGCCCCCCTCCACCACCTCCTTCGGGATCAGAACATCGACGTGGCGCTAATTAGCGCGACACACCCGGGACCTGAGGATAGGGTCGGTAGATGAAAGGTCGGCGCTGAACATCCGATACCGTGGTGTGGCGGTACTTGTGAAGCGAAGAGTCGTCCATCAGGAGCTCCCCCTGCCATCGCTCAGCTCATTTTACGCGCTGGGTGTGCAACTATACGTTGCCGGCGGGGACTTATTTATTTATTTATGTACACACAGTAAAATAGATACAGATACGACATAATCATAATTATGAGTACAATAATAATTAATTGTATTCTAAATGTTTATTATAAAAATTGATTGTATTCTAAATATTGAAATTATTGTTAATTTGTATGTAATATCGGTTTGAACTTCTCATATTGATAAAATAGTGTATGCCGTAATGGGTAGTTTTTAGAGTTACCATAACCTAACTAAAGACCTACTGTATCACCAAAAATCACACTAATAAATAATTGCCTTAAAACTTGTTTGCTAAAAAACCTTAAAAAAGTTCGAACTTTGACCTTTAATATTACTGTAACCAGAAGGTTTCCAGGTATGGTCCAGTACAAAAGAACGGGGAGTGTAAGTGACTCTCGGCTTCATTAAGCGTCTTTTTACACCGGTTATATCCGTCCGTATGTAGATAATACTACGATATGAAGGCAGCTATACCTCAGCCCTGAGCGTGTTCCAAGTGTCGGTGACGGCGTCGATCTCGGCCTGGATCCAGCCCGGCATGATGTGCGCGTCGATCAGCTGGCGCCCGATGTCCTGGATGCGCGACAGTCTCTCGTCGCTGTGGTTCTGGATGTAATTCTCCAGGTCCTGCCCAAATTAGATAAGAAAATTTAGTATTCTGCTCACTGCAGGGCGTTATAATGTGGATGGATGCGCGATACATACACAAGGGTATTTTGGCCTTCGAAGTTCGGATTGTGGCCACGCGCCTAAAGAACCGTGTAGTCTTATCTGTCTCGCGTAATATGATGCATTTCTTATCGTACGGCTCTAGTATTGTTAATTTAGATGATTTTCATAACTTAGATTAGTATGATCTTTCTTCACTATAGTACATGACATGTATGATTGCACTGCTCTTCGACTCACGTAGAGCTCGTCGGAGATCTCCTCGGCGTCGGCGGGCGCGTTGGGCGACCTGCGCAGGCGCCGCTGCAGCCCGTCCAGCCACGCGCTCTCCTGCGTCAGCCACGCGCGCAGCTCGCCCGACTCGTGCCACGCCTCGGCTAGCACCCTAAATGATAATAATAAGTGATTCATTCCATAAACAGGTTTAAGAAAAAACACTTTTATAAGTAAAGAGTACATTGTTTTATAACTAGACGAGTTCGGAGTTCGATGTCGCTCCCTGCGACACGTGCTCAATGTACAGTACTCACTTGTAGCGCTCGTACACGCCGTGCGTGACATCGGTCCAGCGCGCGTTGAGGTGCGTGACGCGCTTGGCCAGCGCAGCCGGCGCGCCGCCCTCGGCCGCCAGCAGGATGTCGTTGCCTGCGACACGTGCTCAATGTACAGTACTCACTTGTAGCGCTCGTACACGCCGTGCGTGACATCGGTCCAGCGCGCGTTGAGGTGCGTGACGCGCTTGGCCAGCGCAGCCGGCGCGCCGCCCTCGGCCGCCAGCAGGATGTCGTTGCCTGCGACACGTGCTCAATGTACAGTACTCACTTGTAGCGCTCGTACACGCCGTGCGTGACATCGGTCCAGCGCGCGTTGAGGTGCGTGACGCGCTTGGCCAGCGCAGCCGGCGCGCCGCCCTCGGCCGCCAGCAGGATGTCGTTGCCTGCGACACGTGCTCAATGTACAGTACTCACTTGTAGCGCTCGTACACGCCGTGCGTGACATCGGTCCAGCGCGCGTTGAGGTGCGTGACGCGCTTGGCCAGCGCAGCCGGCGCGCCGCCCTCGGCCGCCAGCAGGATGTCGTTGCCTGCGACACGTGCTCAATGTACAGTACTCACTTGTAGCGCTCGTACACGCCGTGCGTGACATCGGTCCAGCGCGCGTTGAGGTGCGTGACGCGCTTGGCCAGCGCAGCCGGCGCGCCGCCCTCGGCCGCCAGCAGGATGTCGTTGCCTGCGACACGTGCTCAATGTACAGTACTCACTTGTAGCGCTCGTACACGCCGTGCGTGACATCGGTCCAGCGCGCGTTGAGGTGCGTGACGCGCTTGGCCAGCGCAGCCGGCGCGCCGCCCTCGGCCGCCAGCAGGATGTCGTTGCCTGCGACACGTGCTCAATGTACAGTACTCACTTGTAGCGCTCGTACACGCCGTGCGTGACATCGGTCCAGCGCGCGTTGAGGTGCGTGACGCGCTTGGCCAGCGCAGCCGGCGCGCCGCCCTCGGCCGCCAGCAGGATGTCGTTGCCTGCGACACGTGCTCAATGTACAGTACTCACTTGTAGCGCTCGTACACGCCGTGCGTGACATCGGTCCAGCGCGCGTTGAGGTGCGTGACGCGCTTGGCCAGCGCAGCCGGCGCGCCGCCCTCGGCCGCCAGCAGGATGTCGTTGCCTGCGACACGTGCTCAATGTACAGTACTCACTTGTAGCGCTCGTACACGCCGTGCGTGACATCGGTCCAGCGCGCGTTGAGGTGCGTGACGCGCTTGGCCAGCGCAGCCGGCGCGCCGCCCTCGGCCGCCAGCAGGATGTCGTTGCCTGCGACACGTGCTCAATGTACAGTACTCACTTGTAGCGCTCGTACACGCCGTGCGTGACATCGGTCCAGCGCGCGTTGAGGTGCGTGACGCGCTTGGCCAGCGCAGCCGGCGCGCCGCCCTCGGCCGCCAGCAGGATGTCGTTGCCTGCGACACGTGCTCAATGTACAGTACTCACTTGTAGCGCTCGTACACGCCGTGCGTGACATCGGTCCAGCGCGCGTTGAGGTGCGTGACGCGCTTGGCCAGCGCAGCCGGCGCGCCGCCCTCGGCCGCCAGCAGGATGTCGTTGCCTGCGACACGTGCTCAATGTACAGTACTCACTTGTAGCGCTCGTACACGCCGTGCGTGACATCGGTCCAGCGCGCGTTGAGGTGCGTGACGCGCTTGGCCAGCGCAGCCGGCGCGCCGCCCTCGGCCGCCAGCAGGATGTCGTTGCCTGCGACACGTGCTCAATGTACAGTACTCACTTGTAGCGCTCGTACACGCCGTGCGTGACATCGGTCCAGCGCGCGTTGAGGTGCGTGACGCGCTTGGCCAGCGCAGCCGGCGCGCCGCCCTCGGCCGCCAGCAGGATGTCGTTGCCTGCGACACGTGCTCAATGTACAGTACTCACTTGTAGCGCTCGTACACGCCGTGCGTGACATCGGTCCAGCGCGCGTTGAGGTGCGTGACGCGCTTGGCCAGCGCAGCCGGCGCGCCGCCCTCGGCCGCCAGCAGGATGTCGTTGCCTGCGACACGTGCTCAATGTACAGTACTCACTTGTAGCGCTCGTACACGCCGTGCGTGACATCGGTCCAGCGCGCGTTGAGGTGCGTGACGCGCTTGGCCAGCGCAGCCGGCGCGCCGCCCTCGGCCGCCAGCAGGATGTCGTTGCCTGCGACACGTGCTCAATGTACAGTACTCACTTGTAGCGCTCGTACACGCCGTGCGTGACATCGGTCCAGCGCGCGTTGAGGTGCGTGACGCGCTTGGCCAGCGCAGCCGGCGCGCCGCCCTCGGCCGCCAGCAGGATGTCGTTGCCTGCGACACGTGCTCAATGTACAGTACTCACTTGTAGCGCTCGTACACGCCGTGCGTGACATCGGTCCAGCGCGCGTTGAGGTGCGTGACGCGCTTGGCCAGCGCAGCCGGCGCGCCGCCCTCGGCCGCCAGCAGGATGTCGTTGCCTGCGACACGTGCTCAATGTACAGTACTCACTTGTAGCGCTCGTACACGCCGTGCGTGACATCGGTCCAGCGCGCGTTGAGGTGCGTGACGCGCTTGGCCAGCGCAGCCGGCGCGCCGCCCTCGGCCGCCAGCAGGATGTCGTTGCCTGCGACACGTGCTCAATGTACAGTACTCACTTGTAGCGCTCGTACACGCCGTGCGTGACATCGGTCCAGCGCGCGTTGAGGTGCGTGACGCGCTTGGCCAGCGCAGCCGGCGCGCCGCCCTCGGCCGCCAGCAGGATGTCGTTGCCTGCGACACGTGCTCAATGTACAGTACTCACTTGTAGCGCTCGTACACGCCGTGCGTGACATCGGTCCAGCGCGCGTTGAGGTGCGTGACGCGCTTGGCCAGCGCAGCCGGCGCGCCGCCCTCGGCCGCCAGCAGGATGTCGTTGCCTGCGACACGTGCTCAATGTACAGTACTCACTTGTAGCGCTCGTACACGCCGTGCGTGACATCGGTCCAGCGCGCGTTGAGGTGCGTGACGCGCTTGGCCAGCGCAGCCGGCGCGCCGCCCTCGGCCGCCAGCAGGATGTCGTTGCCTGCGACACGTGCTCAATGTACAGTACTCACTTGTAGCGCTCGTACACGCCGTGCGTGACATCGGTCCAGCGCGCGTTGAGGTGCGTGACGCGCTTGGCCAGCGCAGCCGGCGCGCCGCCCTCGGCCGCCAGCAGGATGTCGTTGCCTGCGACACGTGCTCAATGTACAGTACTCACTTGTAGCGCTCGTACACGCCGTGCGTGACATCGGTCCAGCGCGCGTTGAGGTGCGTGACGCGCTTGGCCAGCGCAGCCGGCGCGCCGCCCTCGGCCGCCAGCAGGATGTCGTTGCCTGCGACACGTGCTCAATGTACAGTACTCACTTGTAGCGCTCGTACACGCCGTGCGTGACATCGGTCCAGCGCGCGTTGAGGTGCGTGACGCGCTTGGCCAGCGCAGCCGGCGCGCCGCCCTCGGCCGCCAGCAGGATGTCGTTGCCTGCGACACGTGCTCAATGTACAGTACTCACTTGTAGCGCTCGTACACGCCGTGCGTGACATCGGTCCAGCGCGCGTTGAGGTGCGTGACGCGCTTGGCCAGCGCAGCCGGCGCGCCGCCCTCGGCCGCCAGCAGGATGTCGTTGCCTGCGACACGTGCTCAATGTACAGTACTCACTTGTAGCGCTCGTACACGCCGTGCGTGACATCGGTCCAGCGCGCGTTGAGGTGCGTGACGCGCTTGGCCAGCGCAGCCGGCGCGCCGCCCTCGGCCGCCAGCAGGATGTCGTTGCCTGCGACACGTGCTCAATGTACAGTACTCACTTGTAGCGCTCGTACACGCCGTGCGTGACATCGGTCCAGCGCGCGTTGAGGTGCGTGACGCGCTTGGCCAGCGCAGCCGGCGCGCCGCCCTCGGCCGCCAGCAGGATGTCGTTGCCTGCGACACGTGCTCAATGTACAGTACTCACTTGTAGCGCTCGTACACGCCGTGCGTGACATCGGTCCAGCGCGCGTTGAGGTGCGTGACGCGCTTGGCCAGCGCAGCCGGCGCGCCGCCCTCGGCCGCCAGCAGGATGTCGTTGCCTGCGACACGTGCTCAATGTACAGTACTCACTTGTAGCGCTCGTACACGCCGTGCGTGACATCGGTCCAGCGCGCGTTGAGGTGCGTGACGCGCTTGGCCAGCGCAGCCGGCGCGCCGCCCTCGGCCGCCAGCAGGATGTCGTTGCCTGCGACACGTGCTCAATGTACAGTACTCACTTGTAGCGCTCGTACACGCCGTGCGTGACATCGGTCCAGCGCGCGTTGAGGTGCGTGACGCGCTTGGCCAGCGCAGCCGGCGCGCCGCCCTCGGCCGCCAGCAGGATGTCGTTGCCTGCGACACGTGCTCAATGTACAGTACTCACTTGTAGCGCTCGTACACGCCGTGCGTGACATCGGTCCAGCGCGCGTTGAGGTGCGTGACGCGCTTGGCCAGCGCAGCCGGCGCGCCGCCCTCGGCCGCCAGCAGGATGTCGTTGCCTGCGACACGTGCTCAATGTACAGTACTCACTTGTAGCGCTCGTACACGCCGTGCGTGACATCGGTCCAGCGCGCGTTGAGGTGCGTGACGCGCTTGGCCAGCGCAGCCGGCGCGCCGCCCTCGGCCGCCAGCAGGATGTCGTTGCCTGCGACACGTGCTCAATGTACAGTACTCACTTGTAGCGCTCGTACACGCCGTGCGTGACATCGGTCCAGCGCGCGTTGAGGTGCGTGACGCGCTTGGCCAGCGCAGCCGGCGCGCCGCCCTCGGCCGCCAGCAGGATGTCGTTGCCTGCGACACGTGCTCAATGTACAGTACTCACTTGTAGCGCTCGTACACGCCGTGCGTGACATCGGTCCAGCGCGCGTTGAGGTGCGTGACGCGCTTGGCCAGCGCAGCCGGCGCGCCGCCCTCGGCCGCCAGCAGGATGTCGTTGCCTGCGACACGTGCTCAATGTACAGTACTCACTTGTAGCGCTCGTACACGCCGTGCGTGACATCGGTCCAGCGCGCGTTGAGGTGCGTGACGCGCTTGGCCAGCGCAGCCGGCGCGCCGCCCTCGGCCGCCAGCAGGATGTCGTTGCCTGCGACACGTGCTCAATGTACAGTACTCACTTGTAGCGCTCGTACACGCCGTGCGTGACATCGGTCCAGCGCGCGTTGAGGTGCGTGACGCGCTTGGCCAGCGCAGCCGGCGCGCCGCCCTCGGCCGCCAGCAGGATGTCGTTGCCTGCGACACGTGCTCAATGTACAGTACTCACTTGTAGCGCTCGTACACGCCGTGCGTGACATCGGTCCAGCGCGCGTTGAGGTGCGTGACGCGCTTGGCCAGCGCAGCCGGCGCGCCGCCCTCGGCCGCCAGCAGGATGTCGTTGCCTGCGACACACACATCACACGTCACTCCACAGCAGGCTCGCCCCGCGGGGTGCGACGCTCGAGACATTATTAGTGAACTACAGTGCGCGGACCACATACAAAAACTCCATCGTCTTTCTTTGGCTGAATCCAAACGCGATTAAAATGTAATCTTCGACCGTTACAAACCCAGAACAGATTGACGATCCCGCCTAAATCCTCATGGACTGATACCGTCGGATCCGTTCTTTATTTCAATGTAATTTATTTTTACAATCTTTATATTAGCTTGACCTGTATCTATCTATCTATCTATCTATCTATCTATGTAACGGAATCTGTCAACGTAATTTTCACCAACTTCAAGACGTTCGATTAACTTGAAAATTTGCACACGTATCAAGAACCGATGACAATACAATAATTTAGTATCATGGAACTGATCTGATAATGGAGCCAGGAGGTGGATAGTGGAACTCTTCAGCGACTTCTAGTAAACTCCTCGAGTTTGAACTCATATGTATCGGTTCAACGAGTCCAATATATTGCAGTGTCGTCTTAGTGTCGAGGGACTGATGATGGAGCCACGAGGTGAATCCTGGAACTCTTCAGTGGCTACTAGTAAACCCCTCGAGTTTGGGCTCATATGATTCAGTTTGATGAGTCCAATATATTGCACTTGTTGTCGAGGGTCTGATGATGGAGCCAGGAGGTGGATAGTAGAACTCTTCATATTTGAATATGCACTTACATATTTTGGCTTAAATATGTAATAATGTTCTTAGCGGTAATAGCATATTTTACCTTTTTTGTTTTGAGGGTGGGAAATTATCAAATAACTTCTCCGTGAAGAAGTGAAGAAGAATTCACGAAAAGTTGCCAAGAAAAAATAAACCCTTATACCTTTTGAACCAGTGACCGACAAATTCTGATATTTGGCGACAAATTTCGACTAATTAGCGAAAAAAATTTTGTGTAATCGAAATTAAAATCCCTGATGGTGGCCCTGCCAGAGTCAATGGCTGCCTGCATATTACGTTTGAGTGAACTAGACGGCTTACTGCTCTCGTTGAGGTTGCGGAACTGCTGCGTGTGGTCGTCGCACTTGTCGCGCAGCGTCTGGAAGCGCGCCTTCATCTGGTAGAGCTCGGCCGAGTCCGTGATGCGACACTCGTGCTCGCGCGGCATCTGCTGCTCGATGCTCGCGAGCCACGCCTCCGTGTCCGCGATCTTGTGGAACACCGCCTCCGTGCGCTCCAGGCCTGGCGACAGACCAAATAGGTTTAGTAAGTAACCGCAAACGCAAAACGACTAACACTCAGCATAATGCGAAAGAGTTCAATTACAATATTTAAAGACACAAAATTTATATTTTGTGTCTTTAAATATTGTAATTGAACTCTTTCTTTCTCTCTCTCTCTTTCTTTCTCTCTCTCTCTTTCTTTCTCTTCTAATCTCCCCACTCCACACATAAAAGGAGAAAATATAAAATTATACAGTTGAGGTTGAGACATAAAAAAGGTTGACAATACTTTCATGAAGTCCAGTCACAGTACTTCGGACATGCTAATAAAACCTTCGTCCATTCATCGACAAGCAGATCGTTTGATGGATAAGAGTGCGAGGTACTGGGGACAAAGAGATCTCGAAAAATTGCAGCGATTTGCTTATATTGCAATCACTAGCAGTTTGAGAACCGCGCCCACTGCCGCCCTGCCGCCTCTGCAGCTCATCGTGCGGGAGGGGGCGACCCTGGCCGCCTTTAGGCTCCATCTATCAGGAACCCTAAGCAAATACTCCAGAGTAAAGCACACACGTATATAGGCAGATGCGATCAAACGAAAGCCACCAATGATGGCATCACCCTGCGAAACAGCCAAACCAAATACGCAGCTGGCTACAGGAGTTCACCCACACACAAGCGGAGTACTGGTGGACCTTGACACCGGGCCGCAGGCAGGCCAAGGAAACTATGCCATCCTTGGATAGCGGGCTGACTTGCGCCTGGTGACGTGGACCATCATGGGACATAAACAAACACTTCCACACAATAGGCATAACGGACAGTCCTCTGTGCAGGGCATGCATGGAGGCTGAGGAAACCGTCACGCACGTGCTCTTTTAATGCACAGGCGTCACCCAGCGTAGAACAGAAGCCCTCGGGTCACCCAGATCTTTCACAGACGTACTAAACAGACCAGGAGCTTTAATTAACTTCTGGAGGGAGGTGGGCTGGTTGGAATAACCACCAAACAGCCGCCATGGCCCACGCACAACAGTCCACCTGACGGACTAAGTGCGGAAACCAAACCCTATAACAGATAACAGGTACTGGGGACTTAGCACGCGCAACGTTGTGACATGTAGGCTCAGCAAACAGCCTGCCTCATGCACGAGCAACGCCGCGACATGTAGGCTCCGCAAACAGCCTGCCTCATGCACGAGCAACGCCGCGACATGTAGGCTCCGCAAACAGCCTGCCTCATGCACGAGCAACGCTGCGACATGTAGGCTCCGAAAACAGCCTGCCTCATGCACGAGCAACGCCGCGACATGTAGGCTCCGCAAACAGCCTGCCTCATGCACGAGCAACGCTGCGACATGTAGGCTCCGAAAACAGCCTGCCTCATGCACGAGCAACGCTGCGACATGTAGGCTCCGAAAACAGCCTGCCTCATGCACGAGCAACGCTGCGACATGTAGGCTCCGCAAACAGCCTGCCTCATGCACGAGCAACGCTGCGACATGTAGGCTCCGAAAACAGACTGCCTCATGCACGAGCAACGCCGCGACATGTAGGCTCCGCAAACAGCCTGCCTCATGCACGAGCAACGCCGCGACATGTAGGCTCCGCAAACAGCCTGCCTCATGCACGAGCAACGCTGCGACATGTAGGCTCCGAAAACAGCCTGCCTCATGCACGAGCAACGCTGCGACATGTAGGCTCCGAAAACAGCCTGCCTCATGCACGAGCAACGCTGCGACATGTAGGCTCCGAAAACAGCCTGCCTCATGCACGAGCAACGCTGCGACATGTAGGCTCCGAAAACAGCCTGCCTCATGCACGAGCAACGCTGCGACATGTAGGCTCAGCAAACAGCCTGCCTCATGCACGAGCAACGCTGCGACATGTAGGCTCCGAAAACAGCCTGCCTCATGCACGAGCAACGCTGCGACATGTAGGCTCCGAAAACAGCCTGCCTCATGCACGAGCAACGCTGCGACATGTAGGCTCCGAAAACAGCCTGCCTCATGCACGAGCAACGCTGCGACATGTAGGCTCCGAAAACAGCCTGCCTCATGCACGAGCAACGCTGCGACATGTAGGCTCCGAAAACAGTCTGCCTCATGCACGAGCAACGCTGCGACATGTAGGCTCAGCAAACAGCCTGCCTCATGCACGAGCAACGCTGCGACATGTAGGCTCCGAAAACAGCCTGCCTCATGCACGAGCAACGCTGCGACATGTAGGCTCCGAAAACAGCATGCCTCATGCACGAGCAACGCTGCGACATGTAGGCTCCGAAAACAGCCTGCCTCATGCACGAGCAACGCTGCGACATGTAGGCTCCGAAAACAGCCTGCCTCATGCACGAGCAACGCTGCGACATGTAGGCTCCGAAAACAGCCTGCCTCATGCACGAGCAACGCTGCGACATGTAGGCTCCGAAAACAGCCTGCCTCATGCACGAGCAACGCTGCGACATGTAGGCTCCGAAAACAGCCTGCCTCATGCACGAGCAACGCTGCGACATGTAGGCTCAGCAAACAGCCTGCCTCATGCACGAGCAACGCTGCGACATGTAGGCTCAGCAAACAGCCTGCCTCATGCACGAGCAACGCTGCGACATGTAGGCTCAGCAAACAGCCTGCCTCATGCACGAGCAACGCTGCGACATGTAGGCTCAGCAAACAGCCTGCCTCATGCACGAGCAACGCTGCGACATGTAGGCTCAGCAAACAGCCTGCCTCATGCACGAGCAACGCTGCGACATGTAGGCTCAGCAAACAGCCTGCCTCATGCACGAGCAACGCTGCGACATGTAGGCTCAGCAAACAGCCTGCCTCATGCACGAGCAACGCTGCGACATGTAGGCTCAGCAAACAGCCTGCCTCATGCACGAGCAACGCTGCGACATGTAGGCTCAGCAAACAGCCTGCCTCATGCACGAGCAACGCTGCGACATGTAGGCTCAGCAAACAGCCTGCCTCATGCACGAGCAACGCTGCGACATGTAGGCTCAGCAAACAGCCTGCCTCATGCACGAGCAACGCTGCGACATGTAGGCTCAGCAAACAGCCTGCCTCATGCACGAGCAACGCTGCGACATGTAGGCTCAGCAAACAGCCTGCCTCATGCACGAGCAACGCTGCGACATGTAGGCTCAGCAAACAGCCTGCCTCATGCACGAGCAACGCTGCGACATGTAGGCTCAGCAAACAGCCTGCCTCATGCACGAGCAACGCTGCGACATGTAGGCTCAGCAAACAGCCTGCCTCATGCACGAGCAACGCTGCGACATGTAGGCTCAGCAAACAGCCTGCCTCATGCACGAGCAACGCTGCGACATGTAGGCTCAGCAAACAGCCTGCCTCATGCACGAGCAACGCTGCGACATGTAGGCTCAGCAAACAGCCTGCCTCATGCACGAGCAACGCTGCGACATGTAGGCTCAGCAAACAGCCTGCCTCATGCACGAGCAACGCTGCGACATGTAGGCTCAGCAAACAGCCTGCCTCATGCACGAGCAACGCTGCGACATGTAGGCTCAGCAAACAGCCTGCCTCATGCACGAGCAACGCTGCGACATGTAGGCTCAGCAAACAGCCTGCCTCATGCACGAGCAACGCTGCGACATGTAGGCTCAGCAAACAGCCTGCCTCATGCACGAGCAACGCTGCGACATGTAGGCTCAGCAAACAGCCTGCCTCATGCACGAGCAACGCTGCGACATGTAGGCTCAGCAAACAGCCTGCCTCATGCACGAGCAACGCTGCGACATGTAGGCTCAGCAAACAGCCTGCCTCATGCACGAGCAACGCTGCGACATGTAGGCTCAGCAAACAGCCTGCCTCGTGCACGAAAAAGAGTCACAGCGCTGTTTTCACCGCAGCCGGCGTTGACTTGATGACGTCGACTGATGCAGCATATAAAATGGTTATTTTTTAGCCAGTTACGTTTAAGTCCCATGAAATAAGGGGCGACACTATTGCTATTCACAGGACACAAATCCAGACTCTGGACTAGTACTTAAAAAATCCTAATGGGAAAACCCATTGCCACAGATAAGAATCGAAATAAATAAACAAAGTCTATTATAAAAATAGATAAATAAAAGTAGTAACCTCTCCGCAAGCTCTCGTTCAAAGTGAACGCCTTGACCGAGACGCTCTCGTATCGTTTGAGCAAGGCTCTCGTGTCGTTCTGTATCGTCTTCGCGAGCACCTCGTCGCAATCCTCCAGAATTGATTCTTTGGTGCTATCGATCGTTTCGATTTTGGTTTTATATATTTGCTTTTCTTCTTCAAATTTCTGAGAACAGTAAATAAAGGATAATAAAATTGATGCGACTTCAAAACCAGCATGTTTGGTTAACAAACACTATACGATAAAGTATATTATGTATGCACGTCTCGCCAACCATACAGTTTGCATGACATAAAAGCCACTTTGTAATAAGGATTTAATAGTAGATTATTCATTAAGAGCGTTTATTCTGAAGGAGGGCAACGTCGCAAATAGATGTCAAATATTTCACTGTTTTGATTAATTTAACAATATTACTGTGTGGAAATAAAAAATGTGGCTAACTAGCGAACTAGAATATTGATTATGAAATGCAATAAGTAATATCGTAACACCGAATGTTTAGTTTTGGATGAAAAAAACTATTTGGAAGCTTTCCAAATGCGTTTTTTACACCTAAAATGGGTACAACATCAAGTTCAATGTTATAATTGCAATTCATTATTAATATTCTAGTTCGCTAGTTAGCCACATTTCTTATTTCTATTCAGTAATATTGCTATAAGAATCCAAACAGGTAAATATTTGACAGTTATTTGCGACGTTGCCAGCTTTTAGGATAAACCCTCTTAAGGGGCATGCGCTAAGGTAGCCCGCGAAATTCAAATTTTCTTTAGTTTTTTTTACATTTTGCAGGTCAGTGTCAGGTTTTATATTGATTAAAATATGATTTGTGACCGTAACAAATATGGCTTTACATAATTATAATCATTACAATCAGCAATACAACTCCATAAGTAAGCACAATCGTCAAATGTCATGATTTCATGAAATAGTCATTCAATGTGATTATATGAACTTAAAGAGTTGTATTGATAATTTTTATGATTATAATTCTCTAGATAAACATTTGATACGGCCGCAAATCATAATTAGATCAACATACAACATGATACTGACCTGCAAATTGCAAAAAACGTAACAAAATTTGAATTTCGCGGGTTACCTTGACGCTTTCGCCTTAAGGGGATGATGCAGTGTCTTTTGTTACGGGTGCTATATTGAATCAAGCTCGCTTCCGTCGAATTCAAGCTCGCCTACGATGAAGACACCTTTATGCCCGAGGAGAACACTCTACCTTTCACACTTTCTGCAAGATAATAAAAAGCAATAATATTATTTTTTTAAATTTTTGTTAAAGATTTTATATGAATTTTTACAAATTATAATGAATCTAGCTGTTGCCCGCGACTGCGTCTGCGATCCAGGATGAAAAGTAGCCTATGTCCATCACCAGGTCATAGTCAAATGCCAAATTTCATCCTAATCTGTTCAGCCGTTTTAGCGTGAAAGCGTAACAAATAAACAAAATCACTTTCACATTTATAATATAGTTAGTATTATTGCGCGGCTAGACAATTGGGCTTTAATAACTTAAGGTTAGGGTTGAATGACAAAAAAAAAAAAAACGATAATGTCAATTTTAGCAGCTGGTGTCACAGACTTTTTTCAAATCTCAATCTCTATATGCCATATTTTATTTAGTAACACCCGTAAATTTAGACTCACGTTGCTCTTGTCGAGCAGCAGTTCGAGCTGGCCCTGCTCGCCGAGCGGCACGTGCGCGCTCGCCTGCACGAACTGCTCGACGTCGCCCAGCCAGCGCGACACAGCCGAGCAGTCTTCCGAAAGCTGCTGCGTCAGCTTCAGACCTACACAGATGCATTTTATGTATATTCATATTAGTAATAGTCCATCAAACTTGTATCTGGTTAGATAGCCAATAGGACTCAGTGATACGAGTACCTACTCATAATAATAGTAGATTATTAACCAAGGGGATAAAGCAGTGTCTTCTGTCGCGGGTGACGATTTAAATCGCGAGCGTAACGAAGGACTCGAGGTTTACTTACTCCCGAGCGTAGCGAGGGATTTAAGACGAGTCCTGAGTGTAGCGAGGGATTTAAGTTCACCCAAGACTAAGACAGCTTTATCACCGAGGAAAATACTCTACTTTTCGTACCATTTGCGAAAAAATTAACACAATAATAATATGAGATAAGCATTTATTAAAAATAATGACAATTAAAAGTAAAAGTTAACATTCGAAACATTGGTCCAATTATTGATAGAGAGAGTTACATTTTTGTTTGGTACATTTATTGTTGATGAGTTCGTTTGAGTATTTCTCTGTTCTTGCGTCTGAGGAACTTGCGTTTCATTGTAGATAGTATACGTCGGAGATAGTGGTGGTGGTGCATCGTGAGTTACGGACGAAGATAAGATCCCGAAAGTTGATGGTTGTGGCTCTGATGGATTAAGTTTTATATTTTTGTTAATTTGACTGCTTAATATGGTTTTATTCGCCATTGAGCTTTCGATATAACCTCAGCTACTCCATCAGAGTACCAACCACCGTGTCTTTTTATTAACGTGATATCCGCCCCTGAATCCGCCAAGAAAGTCGCCGAAGTTCTTCTAAAGCAGTAACCGGTGTAGAGTTCAATATTTTTAAGTTTTAAATATTTAGCAATTTCCTTTGGCATATTGCTAATTTTATTTTTGCCTATGGCTTGTCGAGTACATTTCCCATTCCGATAGTTTATAAAAAATCTATTGTTTTCCATGTTGGTGGGAGGTAATGCTTGGTATTTATGAATGATTTTAGTATATTGTCCTTGTACAATGAATGACCATGAATGACCATTTTTCTTTGTCTTAGTTTCCTTTAAATTAATCAGCAGCAACTCATTGGAATGATTTTCAACGTCCTCCACCTTTAAGTTTACAAGTTCACATCCGCGGCAAGCACCATTGAGTCCAAAAATGAAGGCCACCTATAACAAAGATAAAAAACAGGTAAATATATAGAAGAATTACCATTACTAAGATACGAAATATTCATAGTTAAATCATGTATACTTACTTTTGTGGCCAGAAAAATTTCGTAAGGAGCTTCATTAAGAAATTTTTCCACATTTTGAGTTGTAAAAATTTTAGACTTCTTTGCGCAATGCCCTTCTGATTTTCTTTTTAAAAAAGCCAGTAATTTCGTGAATCTATTTATTTCAATGCTGTGTTTGATGCTTATTGTAGCTTTCAGTTTTGAGTATATGCACCAAAGTGTATTCGGATTCTTTGTCTTGGATAAATAATCAAAATAGACAAGAAGTACTGATTCTGAAATTGATAGGCCTTTCGCACTTCTCCATGTTGAACATTCTTCATAAGTTTTTAAATAGTTTTCCTTGGATTTTGTTGGAAGCAAATTATTTATAATTGCGGCAGCATTAATTTGCACTGATGGAATCCGACAATTCACTGTCACTGTCGCTTTGATTTAACATCGTAATATTTTTAGAACATTAACTTATTTATAAAAATAAATTAAAATAAACTTAACGTTTATGTATTTGAAGAAAACAAAAACGCGGCAAATTCCTAGACAAATATTTTTTTGTCGGAAAAGAAAAGGCTTCAAGCTCATACGGCCTCGTCGGTTTTCGTAATTTTATTTAATAATCATAACTGTATAATAAATGCGTATTCCTTTTTCAAAAAGATGTATAATGCTTTATATACAAACTCAATGGTGTAAACACAGATGTAGTTCAGTATAAATTTCGGTAAGTATTCCAAATTTAAATCACATTCTCCCCCTAGAGGATGAATGAAATTCAGTATAATTTTCTTTCCCTGTTTTTAACAGATTAAAAATGACTATTGTTATGTTCGCTTTTTGTGGCATAGAATGTCACTTTTTGAGCAAGTGGTACGAAAATAGTAGATTATACAACAAGTGAAAAAAAAGGGAATTTAATTCGAGGGATGTACTCTACTTTTTACCATTGACTGCGAGAAAATAAATAGTAGTATAGTATTTTTATTTATCTGTCATAGTTGTAGTATTTATATGACTGCCTCGTTGGTCTAGTGGTCGCAAGCGCTACTGCTGAGCATGAGGTCCTTTTTTTTTTTTTTTTTTTTTGGGTGGGAAATCATCAAATGACTCCTCCCGCTCTGGGCGGAGCGAGAGGGAGTGTCAGACTTTTACTGACTAAAACCCACCCGTGTTCCTTCCGTTGCCTGTGTGCCGGGGCCGCGATATCCCTTTCGGACAAACTCGCAACCCTGGCAGGCATTGGCCCTTACGGACCCCGTCAGTTGGTGCTGACATCTCTTTGAGGCGCGCGTGGAACACAACGCGCCGTCGACCCGGGCCTGGTCCTAATCGGACGGCGAGCTACCCATTGCCCACCGTCCGCAAGCCCGCGCCTACGGTGGCCGGAAGTCGGCTCGCGACTCCCGACGCCCGGGGCGTCTCCTGCGGCGGCTAGGGGCGCGAGGGCGCGCATCTTGCATTTCCCTCGCGCGCTCCGCCTCCTCCTTCGCGAGCATTACTGCTTCGCAGAAGGAAGTGACGGCTTCCCATGCACTCTCGCTCCGGACCATGGCCTGAACCAGGGCCGGACGCGAGAGATCGCCGCTGCCGATCGCCTCCGTGGAGCATGAGGTCCTGGGTTCGATTCCGAGGTCAGGCAAAGTATTATTGGGTATTTCCATCAGATATGTCTCAATAGCAGCCCGGAGTCTGGAATTGTGCCCAGTTGATGGCAATAGGCTCACCCCCTATTACATGGGACTTAAAAACACTGGCAAAATGTGGGTGAACTAAAGGTACGCCTCTGCCCAACCCTTCGGGGAAACAAGGCGTGTTGTTATGTTATTTACATGTATCACATTTTTGGCGGTATCAAATTTTCTACCATAATTGCTGCTTTAGAACGAAATGATTTCGAAGTCAGTGGTATTCAGTGTCTCATTTTCCAATGACATTAAATAATAAATAAATAAAAATCTTTATTGCAGCCCACACAATCCATAAAAAAACACGATTTTTTAATATAAATTAAAATGAATACAACCACGATAACAGATTGAAAAGAACGGTCTAACTAAAATTGGCGGGATATTTTTTATTTTATTTAACTCTTAAAGCTCTAGGAAGGAATAGCTCCGTCTATCCAGCCAATAGGTACTTTCAGTACGGTTCATTTATTTTTGTACGTAGTTTGTATAGTTCGTGCTTGTTCCAAATTCAAAATGTTTTTATTCTCTTGTGAGTAAAAGACAGTTTTATTCACTGTTATCGATGAATAAAATGCCCTTTTTCGAGTGACAATGGTAAAAAGTATATTTTTGATATTGCACCACTAAAACGGACCCTTCATAGAAGCAAAAAAGCCCGGCTTAGCCTAATAAAATCATAATTCAAAATAACTAACGTAAGCCTATAAATAAATAAAACGTGTGCGGTTGGGGGACCCCCGTCAGGAACTAAGTTCCTTCTCACGTATAGTTTATAACAAAAACAAACTGATTTTAGTATATTATTTTTTTTGCAGAGTATTGTCATCATCCAATCGCCAAAATAAAAAATTATAAAAGTCCTCACCATTTTCTAGCTTGTTGATCTTCTGCTGCAGTATAGTCCGAGTGTCTCCGAACTTGGTGACCAGGTTCTCAAGGCTGCTCTTAAAGTTGAGTTCCTGCACGCTTCCCTTCTCGCAGTTCTCACGGCGCTCCTTCACGACGCGGTCGTACGTCGACTGCAGCTCGTCGAACTGCCGCCGCAGCGCCGTCAGCTGCTGCAGCTTGCCGGACATGATGTCACGCGACGAGATCATGGCGTGCTCCGCGATGATTTGCGACTCCATCGCTTGTATCTTAGTCTGTAGAGTTTTGAAGTCGTGTTCGATCGTTTCGGGTGTTTTTTTGCTGATCGCTTGTTTGATCTCGGTCTCTCGTGCGGCGAGTAGCTGCAGGAGCCGCTCGTAGTGGTCGCTGAGGCGCTGGGCGTCGGCCTCCACGTGCGGCGCGCGCGGCGGGGCCGGCCGGGCCCCCGGGGCCGGCCGGGCCCCCGGGGCCGGCAGGGCCCGCGCCTGCGCCTGCAGCGCGTCGCGGCGCGCGCGCAGCTGGCGCAGGGCGCGCAGCCGGTTGCGCACGTGTATGAGCAGGTTGCTGCTGGCGCGCTCGGCCTGCACCTTGTGTCGCCACGCGTCCACCTCGTCCAGCTCTCTCTGCAGCGCCTCCACGTTGTTGTGGAAGTTCTCCTTGTCTTCGAGCAGGTTCATGGTGTTACGTATATCTAACAGTGTTCGTTGTATGTTTTCCCATCGTTTCTTTAAGTCGTCTATACTTTCGGCGTGTCGTCTGGCCTCTTCTGCAATAACAAAAACAGACACTTATACAGAGCCATTAAAAATTTACTGGCAAAAATATACAGACGTGATGGATATCGGATCATAGCAATAGAATACAAGTGCGAGCCGGACTGGCACACCCAGGGTCAGTACGGCCGCGTCCTATTTAAAAACGAACATCGTGCGAATGAGATCGCGTATTCGCTCGATGTCAGCACTGTATCTCCTCCACGTTGGCGAAGTCTGCGCGCTGCGCCTCCAGCTGCTTCTCCACGCGCTCCAGCGCCAGTACCGACTCACCCTGCAGGTCCGGGTCGGCGGCGAGGCGGCGCTGTATCTCCTCCACGTTGGCGAAGTCTGCGCGCTGCGCCTCCAGCTGCTTCTCCACGCGCTCCAGCGCCGCGGGCACGGAGTGTCGCCGGCCGCTGTCGAGCTCCAGGGAGCGCGCGCACTGCAACAAAATATAAGTATTTAGCAACATTGCCAGGTGGGAAAGAGAGGGTGGCCTTCGCCCGGCTGGCAGTGGGACAATACAGGCTAGATAGATATATAAGATTATTCAGGGATAAAGCAGTGTCTTATGTCACGGATGCTATATTGAATCCCAAGCGTAACGAAGAATTCTACATAGTTTTCTTAGATTTTTTTTCTACCCTTAAAATCAAACGTTCCTTACATGAAACAGATTCGAACCGCGTAAAAAATAAATAGCCAATTTTTACTCCAGAACAAATTGTATGAATTAATATTTTACTTGCAATATGTTCTCCGATTACTTTCTATCAGTATTCGAACCCTCATCGCCCACGTTGTCGTCGTAGACCCTCGACCCGTCCAAAGGGTCTGGTCCTGTTTATTAAGGCTACTGCTTAGCATCTATATATATATATAGATGCTAAGCAATATATATATATATATATATATATTGTCGCTTTACGAGACGTGAGAATAAGCGGACGTGTTTTTTGTATTTATTAAGTATAATGAAATAAATAATTACGACAAATAAATATAATTATTTGCGCCGTCAGTATAAAAGTAAAGTGTGTCGCGTGTGACTTGTAGGTTTTTACCGACTTGTAAGAGTGTTTTTACCGAAGTTGCAAAATGAACTAAATAATTTTTATAAACAATAAATATAGTGTTTAGTACTATGTCTCAACTAGGATCGAGCCCATTTGGTCGTAGCCAATTACTACGGCGAAGTCCTCCACCGACGCCTACTGAACCATTACCCCCGAGTGACCCAAACCCACCAGTACCCGAAGAGAATGAATTGCCCTGTGAAGTCATCAGTACGCCTGAGATCCAGAAATGGTTAGGATCTATTGATACAATACTAAACGAAGTCTGCACTATTGTCGGTGATGGGAAAATGAACTCAGAACAGAAGCTTCGTGTCTCCAATCTTTGCCGGAAGGTCTCAAGTGGGACATCTCAGATGGCCGTCTTATACCAATCGTTGAAGCAGAAAACAATGCAGGCCCATACCACAATCCAGCACCTACAGGTTCACCAGAACGTTGTGAACTCTCTCCAGCAGTTCAAAGAGGTCGTAGAAGCAAAGCTGAATCCCTCAGAAAATACTTCATTTGCTAGCATGGTGAAGAAAGGTTCTGATAACTTCGTCCGACCTGCAAATTTGAGATCAGTCGCCATCTATCCTAGCGATAAGACCCAAACGAGTGACGACACCAAGTCGCTTGTCCAAAAGTTAATCTCCCCCGAACAACTTAAGCTTCATGTCCGTGGCCTGAGAAAAGTAAAAAATGGGGGCGTTTTGATTAGCACCGAAAACAAAGGCGATATTGACAAGCTAAGGAATTCGGAAAAACTGGTATCATCGGGCCTTACAATAGAAGAACCTTCTAAACGCCGCCCTAGGGTCGCTGTCATTGGTGTTCCCGTATCCCTTACAGAGAAGGAGGTATTTGAATGTATTTACGAGCAGAACCTTTCAGATAAGTTGCCGAATATAACTCGTGAATCCTTCCTTGAGAGTATCAAATTGAGCCATAAATCGGGTAAGAAAGACCTTCCTACCTGTAACTACATCCTGGAACTACCTGCTAGCATACGAAAAATTATTATAAACCAAAGCCGAATTTTTATCAATTGGACATCGTGCCCTGTGAGAGATTTCACGATAGTCACCAGGTGCTTTAATTGCCAGCAGTTCGGACATGCAGCCAAGTTTTGCCGGGAAACTAGTCCTACTTGCAACCACTGTGGAGAGACTGGACACTCATTCAAGGAATGTAGCAGCAAATCTTCTACCGCTCAATGTGCGACGTGCAAGCGCTTCAAGAGGAAATGTGACCATCCAACTGGTGATGTAAGTTGCCCGGCGCGCAAATATGCAGAGATCAACTACATCAACTCAATAGACTATGACGGCGCCTAAGAGCGCCACCGAATACTTTATTTAGTTAGCACATAAACAGGAAGCTTATCCTCTATTTATATTTCAACTTAGTTTGTAACTATCATGACAAATCAGCTTAATTGTGATCTAGATAATTTTTCTGTGTCGGAATCTAAAATGTGTAATGTTGAGGACTGTAAGCACCTTCTTCCTTCTGGTGGAAAAACGTTAACCCTGCTCACACAGAATATTCGCAGCATAAATCGAAACATGAACGGATTTGAAGTGTTATTACAGAATCTTGATATAAGCTGTGATATTATCGTCCTAACAGAATGTTGGTTGTCAAAACAGACAGTCAATTTACCATCTCTTGACGGTTATTATTCTTATAAAACTGACAGAAACATAAACCAAAACGATGGGTTAGTAGTTTATATCAAAAATAATTTACGAACAATCAAAGAAGAACCTGTATCCGAAGATAGTAATTGCTTATTTATCAAAATTATTCCTGATACTATAGTCATGGCTATTTATAGGCCTCCTTCTCAAAATATGGATAGATTTTTGGACTCCCTTGACATAAACTTAAAAAACATATCATCGTTTAAAAACATAATAATTTTGGGCGATATTAACATTAACATTGCTTCCGGGAAAACCGAAACCCATGTGCATAATTATCTGAATATTTGCTCATTTTATGGACTTTTACCAGCTCACTATCACCCCACGCATCAGAGTGGCTCATGCTTAGACCACATCATCCTAAAATCAAAAAATCCATCCAAAACATTGGTTACTAATTCTTCGCTTACCGATCATCAAGCCGTTTTACTAACTTTACAAATATCTTCACCTAGAAAAAACTGCATGCGTAGTTACACAAAAGTCAATATGACAAACCTGGAAAATGACTTACGCGGTATTAATTTTGACCCAGTTTATAATTCAAACGACGCAAATATTACCTTAAAGTATTTCATAGATTCGCTACAATATGCAATAAGGAAAAACACATTCACTAAAACAATGCCGCGAAAGTATAGTTGTATAAAACCCTGGATTACACCCGGTCTCGTTCGTTGTATAAGACATAGAGACAAGCTTCACCTAAAATTGAAGCTCGCACCTGATAACGCAATACTCTCTGTTACATATAAAAGGTATCGAAACTTCTGTAATAATCTTTTGAAAAAACTAAAAAATCTGTATGATAAAAATGAATTACAGAAGGCAGGGACAAATAGTAAACTTCTGTGGAAATTTATAAAAACCAATACATTTAGATCGAAAACTCACGAACCTCCGTTTGATTTACTATCAACAGAGACAAACCCATCTGAAGCAATGAATAAAGTAAACAACTTTTTTGCTAACATTGGTAAAAACTTGGCTGAAAAATCTTTAAATTCTAGTAATTTTTCCCGTCAAACTCCGACTACGACTTCCTCTACACAAAATTCATTTGTTTTATTAGATACCGACGTTTACGAAGTAGAAAGAATAATAAACGGGTTAAAGGATGTTTGTGCTACTGGATGGGATCACATACCTAATAATATACTTAAAAGATTTAAATACCTACTCGCCCCTCCGCTAACACATATTTTTCAGCTATGTTTGTCTAAAGGTATATTCCCTAAATTGCTCAAAAAAGCTGTGGTCACACCTATATTCAAGTCTGGAGACAAAAACTGTGTGAATAACTACAGACCCATTTCAGTATTAACAGGCCTTTCAAAAATTTTAGAAAAAATCATTAACAGTAGATTGATAAAATATCTGGAAGATAACAAACTACTTTCAGATAATCAATTTGGTTTTAGGCCCAAAAGATCAACTAGCCAAGCAGTACACAAATTGATTAATCATGTAACTACCGATCTAGATAATGGTATGCACACAATTGGGATCTTTATAGACCTTGCCAAGGCCTTCGACACTATTTCATGTACTTTACTTTTGCACAAGCTTGAAACACTTGGGATAAGAGGAGCACAACTTCAACTATTTTCTGATTATCTTACCGATCGTCAGCAATGTGTAAAAATTGATCAGTATACAAGTTCTGAACTTAAAAATAGTTGTTTTGGTATTCCTCAAGGCAGCATTTTGGGCCCTACGTTATTTTTAGTCTATATTAATGAACTGTGCCGCCTGTCACTCCAAAATGGTGTTATAATGTCTTATGCAGATGACACCGCTCTATTGTTCTCAGCTAAATCAAGAGTTGAGGTCTACGAACATGCTCAGAATGGTTTTTACATTGTGTCTAATTGGCTTCATAATAATCTACTAACGTTAAATACAGATAAAACAAAATACATTTTATTTACAATGAGAAGTACTAACTTACCGCTTACTAATCTAAACATTTTCGCACATAATTGTAGCACGTATGCTGACACTGCATGTTCCTGCCCCACTTTAGCAAAAGCTGACCATTTAAAATATCTGGGTGTCACTATTGACTCCAATCTAAATTTCCGTAAACATATCGATTTACTTTGTACTAGAGTGCGCAAATTAATATATGTCTTTAAGAATTTACGGAACATAGCAGACTATAAATTAATTAAACAGGTTTATTTAGCTTTGTGTCAATCCGTTCTTACCTATTGCATTACTTCTTGGGGTGGTGCTGCAAAAACGATTTTACTCCCTCTAGAGCGTGCTCAAAGAGCAATTCTAAAGGTTGCTACCTTTCGCCCTTTTAGATTTCCTACGCACCAGCTCTACATAGCATGTAATGTACTAACAGTACGGCAATTATTTATACTAAGCATAGTACTACTCCAGCACACTGCACTTCCTTTTGACCCAGTACCTTCCGACAAGAGAAGGAAAGACATGGTTTGCATAAAGCCTCAAACTAGACATGTGTATGCTAATCGATTTTATGTGTTTTTAGGACCTTTTTTGTACAATAGGCTCAACAAGTTACTAAACTTCTATAGTGAAATATATAAAAAATGTAGTAAAATGTTATCAGAACATTTAGCGATACTCAATTACACAGACACAGAAAAACTTCTAGAAATTTTGTCATGATGATAATTTATTCACTCGTAAGTATTTAATTTTGTATTTTTACATAGATTTAGTTTTTAGATATTAAATTACCATTAAGCTTTTTCTCATATTCGTTATTAGATTATCTTATATCAGTTTATCTTAAAATTTTAGTGTTCCAAATTAATTTAAATGTAAAGTGATGGCCTGAAACACAGGTTTGAATTAACCTAGATCGGGCGGGTCGCTTCCTTACATCGTAATTCCGAACCATTATTACTTGCACCTGTTCTAAACATATTTTAGATTTAGTTTATTCTTTAGGCACTATCATTATTGTTTATGAAATCTTACTGTGGACTAATTGTATACTTTTTGTAAATGTTTTTATTCAATAAATATTATTATTATTATTATTATTATAGACCGCTTCATATAATTCACGGTAAATGCTTGTGTGAAGGGGTGTTTCCTGAAATATCGAAACGGGCCAATACGAGGGTGACACTTCAGGTAGCAAATCAAAAACTGAACAAACTAGCAAGTTATTAGTTTTATTATATCTTTTAAAATTATATATCTTCAAAATAGTGTCCATTTACATCAATACATCGCTGCATCCGATGGAACCACTGACAAAAGCACTTTGGCCACTCGTCTTTAGGGGTCTCTTCGACGGCATTTTGAAACGCAGCCACTGCTTACTCGGCGTCCATAAAACGTGTTCCTCGAAGTTTTATTTTTATTTTCGGAAATAAATAAAAATCGCAAGGTGCGAGGTCGGGGGCTATAGAACGGGTGACCCAGTAATTCCACGTATGACGTCGCCAAGTAGTCGATTGTTTGCTTGGCGGTGTGGGACGGGGCGTTGTCGTGGTGAAGGAGGATCCTACTGCGAGGTCGTTTCTCCCGAACTTTTTCCAAGACAAGTGGCAAACAATTGTTAGTGTACCACTCTGCAGTAACTGTTTTTCGATCCTCTAAAACAATTGTTGCGTAATGACCTGTCCTTCCGAAGAACGAAGCTACCATCTTTTTTCCCACGCTTGGACCTCTCTTCGCTTTAGTTGGCAACTCCTCGAAAGGAAACACCCAGACAGCAGACTCTTAGTTTCAGGATCATAACAATAAATCCAGCTTTCGTCACCCGTAACTATGTCGAACACAGCATTTGAGTCACCTCCGTTAAATCTTTGAACCATTTCACGACACCAATCAACACGACGGAGTTTTTGGGCCTCTGTCAAATTATGGGGTATCTTAAATGGGGTATCCTATCCGCACAACACTGATGTTATCTTCAGTCATCGCCGTAGAAGGCCGTCCCTCACGCAGATCTCATCGGTGAGATTAGTGCGACCACGTTTAGTTTAAACTCATTCAAACACATCGCACGAGATGGGGCTTCATCGTGAAAGGTCAATCGAAGTCTATCATAACTTTCTTGTTGACTTAAATGACATCGAAAGTCATAAAAAATCATTGTACGAAAATTTTATCGCGTTAAATTCATGCTGACGTGACACAGACAATTTTCTATTCTATTTTATTTTTCCATATGGCAATGGTGCCGATGTCAACAATTCTGCCAATGTCAATGTGTGGAGAAAACGTGCGGAGGGAAACAAAAAAAAATTTTGTGATGGAAGCTAAAATTAAATACCATGTAAATGAGTTTAATGCGAAACTTGTTGGCGGGTATTATTAGAACACTGAAACAAACAGATACAAAATATTGTTTTACATATGATTAAATATGTACATAAATGGTCACAGACCACACAAAAATCATCATAATTTGATGTCATTGACGCGAATAAAAAACATCAAAGCTGCAAAGAGCTTTGGGGAAGAATGTGTTAGTAGGGATGGAAAGTTAGTTGGGACAGGGATTTTTAATTTAGGAAGATGGCTATATAAGTCATGGGCTGGGTTATTATTGGAGCAGTTAAAAAAGATGTGCTCCAAAGTACCTTCATCCAACCCACATTCGCAGAGTGATGAGTCTCTGACCCGGATTTTATGAAGGAAAACCGGAGAACAACAGTGTCCAATACGGAGACGACAAAGAATTTAAATTACTTTCTTCGATATTTTTTTGTAGGGATTAAACCAGGGCTTAGGTGTAACATTGGGTTGTATTGCGTGATAAAAAGCTCCTTTTTGTTTACTTGAATTCTGCCACTGGACTTGCCATGAGGTTAGCAAGCTCTTTTTGGGAAGGCTCAGCAAGTCGTAGCCCTGACAATGGAAGTGTTTAAGGTCAACGTCTTGGGACGTAACGGAATCCTTAGCAAGAGCATCAACATATGTGTTTCCTCTTATGCCACAATGGCTTGGAATCCAAACCAAGTGTACGGTTTTGTGATTCTTGACACAAGAGAAAAGGGACTTTTTTATTTGAAGCAGTACTGCACTATGGAGTTTACTCTTAAAAGGATTCTGCTCCAAAGCTTGTAGACAACTAAGTGAGTCCGTAAAGATGACACCAAATCGAATGCTATGAGCCTCTATAAATAGACATGCTTCTAATATGGCCACGCACTCACCCGTAAACACTGAAGATTGTGGAGCCCTCCACAATCTTCAGTGTTTACGGGTGAGTGCTTGAATTTTAAAATAATTTTGGAGTTTTGGTAATATACCGCAGCACCAGCGCAACTTGCATCTGATAATTTAGAGGCGTCCGTGAAAAATCCTTCAAAATTATACCAACGCTCACCAACCGCCGTATTGAAAATAGAGTCCGCCGAAGGAGACTTTTTCGATATGCTAATATTGTAGAATATATCTGGTTTAAAACAAATAATTTCATAGTCAAAACTGAAAATGGGAAGTTTCGGAAACTGAATAATGGGGTAATCTAAATTTTTATAAAAACGAAACGACTTTAAAAACAAAGGGACTTCTTTATGGTTCCAATAATTGGAACTCCGGCATACAACATCGAAATCGCTCACTTTTTTAACAAGAGGGTGGGAGGATTTGGTAATGACTCTAGCCCAAAATCTCGATGCTAGATACTGCCTTCTCAAGGCCAACGGTGGTTCCGCGCACTCTACTTGCAATGCGTTAATTGGTGAGGACTTCATACAGCCTGAGATGATCCGTAGACACTTAGCCTGAATTCTGTCCAACCTATTCAAAGCACCTTTGTTGCAGGGAATTAGGTGAAAAGATTCGTAGTCCAGAACACTCCGGATTAAGGCATTATATACCAGTTTCATGGTGTAGGGATGTGCACCCCACCAGACACCAGCGAGCACTTTTAATATAGGAATAGTTCTCTCGCATCTATTCACCAAATGGTTTAGATGGTGTAAACCACTCAATTTGGAGTCTAAAACGACACCTAAAAATTTTGCTTTTGGAGAAACTGGTATACAATTGCCTTGGATGCCCACAGAAATTTGGGAGATCAGCCGCCTGCGTGAAAATACAACTACAGCACTTTTGGGGACAGACAAACTCAGACCATGTGAATTTAGCCATTGGTTTAGAGAGTCCAGGGATACGCAAAGAGATGATGCTGCGTCGCTAACCGAGTTATTGGTGACATATAAAGCCAAATCGTCAGCATACTGAAGAATTTGACAATCGTTATTAAGGCATGAACCAATGTCAGCTGTATACAAATTGTACAGTAAGGGACTAAGAACAGAGCCTTGTGGTAGGCCCTTCCGTCGTCCTGACGTCAAATTCTTCACCTGGAACTCTCAAAACCAAAGTTCGAGACATTAGCAAATTGCAGATGCACTGTATCATTCTCTCCGGTATTCTCAGTTGTTGCAATATTTGCCTGAGAATGGGAAGAAGGACATTGTCATAGGCAGAGGAAATGTCTAAGAAGGCAGCGACTACGGATTCATTTTTGGAAAACGATGAACGTATATCTGAAACCAAAACCCCAACACTGTCCATGGTCTCGAGTCCCTTACTAAAACCAAATTGAGACCTAGGAAGTAAGTCTCTGGATTCCACAATATATTCTAGTCGGTTCTTTATTAAATGTTCCAATAATTTTGCAAGAACTGATGACAAAGCGATTGGTCTGAAACTGTTTGGGTCATCAGCGTGCTTGCCAGGTTTTAAAATAGGTATGATAATTTGAGTTTTCCACTGATCGGGAACCCAGCCATAGGTGTAACAAAAGTTGCATATATCTAAAAAATCGTTTTTTGCTCTATGGCCTGCGTGTGACATAAAGGAATAGACAATTCCGTCTATACCGGGGGCAGAGTCATGAACATGTTTTAAAACATAGTTAAGCTCCTGCATAGAAAATGGTGCATCAAAAGGATCCTCTGAAGAAATGAGAGACGGCTGATTATATTCTGCTTCCGATGGTACATACGGAGGGGCAAGTTTATCAAAGAACTTGTCAGCAGTCCCTCGGGGGATGGGAGAAGAAATTGAGGGGGAACATCCAGACCTAAAACAGTTGATCTTCTTCCATACAACTGATAAAGGAGTGGAGGGGGACAGAGAACCGCAAAAGTCGGCCCAACCGGCACGCTTCTTCCTTCGCAATAATCTTTTAGATTTAGCGAGGGCCCTATTAAATGCTATTAGGTTATCGCTAACCATTGCCTCGTTATACACCATCTCAGCATCATCCCTTTCCCTTATGGCTGTTGTGCATTCCTGATCCCCCCATGGTGGAGGGGGAATCTTCCCACGTGCTGAGTTTTTAACGGGGAAGCAGAACCTCATTTCTGCCATAACAGCTAGTGCAGACTCAGCACTAGCTGTTATGGCAGAAATGAGGTTATTATAGCAGTTTGACACATGGGAGGAACTAAGAGAATCAGAATCATGGTGAACTAAATTTGGAAGAATATCAATCTTGTCCTCCAATAGTGAGGAATACTTTGACCAATCAGGTTTAGATAAATTATACCTCAAAAGTGGAGGGTTTGATTTTTCTAAATAAGTCTTTTCAGCTAAAGAAATTATAATTGGGTAGTGGTCACTGCCATGTGGCAAACTGGTACACTCCCAATGACAAGACGCTGCAATATGCAGTGAGCAAAAGGTGAGATCAACACAACTTTTATTCTGACCAGGAAGAGACCTACGGGTTGGGCAACCATTGTTTAAGATACATAGGCTAAGGTCATCTAAGATTTCAACAAGACCTTCCCCAAAAGAGTCGCAACGTTCAGAACCCCACCTGAAGTGATGGCAGTTGAAGTCCCCCATGACAAGTACAGGGCCTTCTATGTTTTCCAAAATACGTTTTAAAATTGGAAGGAAACTTTGATGAGGGTGAGCAATATAAACGGATAAGAGGGTTATACCCTCTACCCTACTAGCCACAATACTAATATCATCACCTAGAGGAGGCAAAGATACTACCACAAGTGGAACACGATTGTTCATGCAGAGAGCCGACCCGCCATAGCCGTCAGATCGGTCGCATCTGAGAATATTAAAGGAAGGTACACGGAAACTAAGACTCGGAACTAGCCAAGTCTCAGCAAGGGAACAAGCTAAAGGTTTGTATTTGTTCAAAAGGAATGTGAGCTCGTGCTTCTTATGCCACACGCTCCTCACATTCCATTGAAGGAACACCAATCGAGCCATTATTATGGGATGAGAGAGAGTTAATAAGTAAAGTAGCAACGTTGGACGGTAATTGAGTTTTATTTGAGGAAGACATTAAAGTCAACAGGAGTTTACTGAGAAGTTCAATTATTGAAGACAAGTTTTCAGGAGATTCTGTTAGTTGACTATTGAGAGCACAGCCATTATACTGGGAAGATTGGGGAGTGCTAGTAAGCTGCAGATGAGCTGTTTTATCATAAGAAGGAGAAAGGGGGGCATGGGTCTTTGGCTTAAGAAATACAGTTTTGCGAGATGACAGAGACTTTGGTTTAGCAATGTCTGCATAACTACGAGTAGAAATGGGAACAGTTTTGCTTGCTTCTGAATAGGACATTACTTTCTCAGCCATGATAGTTTTAATTATCTTCTGCCTGCTGTACTCCGGACATGCCCTGCTATTAGCAAAGTGACTTCCAGAGCACAACACACAGAAAGCTTCGCTCTCAGCAATGCTACAACCATCACCGGGGTGATCATTGCCACACTTGCTGCATCGGGGTTTGGAACGACAGAGAGATTCAACATGACCAAATCGGCAACACTTGCGGCACTGAATGGCGGGATAGACATACTGTTCTACAGTTAACGATGTATAAAAACAGAATATTCTTTTTGGTAAAACTTGGCCAACAAATGTGATGACACAAGTTTCTGTGGGCCTGTATTCAATTAAACCATCTTTGTTAACCTTTCTATTCAATCGCCTAACTTTTAGAATTGGACCACAGCCTCCTGGAACTTTTAAATATGTCAGGACTTCCTCTTCCGAGAAGTCAGTAGGGATGCCACTTGCAACACCCATACGGGTTATGTTAAAAGACGGAATTATAGCCTCATATAAATTTGTACCTAAAACTTTATTAGAAATAAAAGCGTTTGCATCCTGAGGGGATGAAAATTCAACCGATACACGATTTCTACCGACTCGCTTGACTGCAATAATATTGGAGAAATTTTGATTAGACAAGAACCGTCCAAATGTAACAGGGTGTAGGGTCGTTCCAGAGTTAGGTTGAGCTTCCTGACGGGAAACGTGTACTAAATAAGGTCCTTTATCTGTGACTGAGTACCTAACACGGCCTATTTGGGTTTTCGGTTGTTTGGTAGGGCTATTAGATACCTCATCTTCATTACCGGGGCGTTTACGGGAGTTAGAATGGGAAGGAAGGATTTGGGACTCCAGATTACAGACCACATCTGCCAACCGGCTTAATGGGTTGGGAGTGGGACTTAAGTTAGAGGGGGAAAAGCCGGAAAGAGGTGTAGTAGGTATATCATCAGGAGGGTCGGGGGGTTTGTTTTTATCCATATTCATATTGAATACGGATAATGGTGACCACAATAGTTACAAAAACTACACAAACCCTACTAGACAAACCTGCTAGCAGGTGACAACAAACGCACACAAACAAACACAATAACAAGTCGCAATAATCACAATAACACTAAAAAACCGCTAAAATTCTGAACACACGTGTTAACCAAAAGCACACTGTGGCGGGAATCCCCAGACAATTTTCATTTTGCCGTCAAATTGTAACAAATGACAAATGAATAAAATACAAACACAATACTATTGGCAAAGAGTTCCATTTTCAAAAGTAGAACTTATTTTTTTATTATATCGTTTATAAGTGGCTAGTTCTAAAAACTTTCAGTCTCACCCTCCTCGTAATCTAAATTCTTATTTGTGATAAGTAATAAGGAACATTCCCATATTTTTTGTCCTTAAAATTGTATTGTATTTAAAAAAAAAAAAAAAAAAAGAGAAATGAAAAACGAATTTGATTTAAAAAAAAAAAAAAAAAATTGTCTAGAAACAAAGTTAACCGTTACTTTTACTTTATGACGTTACTTTGGCTGTTACCTTTGTTGAAGTTACTGGCTCTTAGTCCAAGTTTCTTGCTTTGTAAAATGTTAGGTCAACATCACAACATAGTATTCAGTTGTAGCATACTCACATCATCGAGCGCTTTCTCCGCGTCGTCGGCCCAGGTCTCGAAGGCCTTGTACCCGAGCTGGAAGTCCTGCCGCGCGTCGTGCGACAGGCGCGGCTTCTTGCAGCCGCTATGCGCCTCCTCGCGCGCGGCCGTGACGTCACGCGCGGGCGTGACGTCATGCGCTGGCGGCTCCGGCACCGCCGAGGAGGAGTCTAGGTCGATGTCGAAGCCCAAGTCTGTTATCTGAGGAGAAAAGCAGTCATTATGTTATTTACGTACGCTTTTGTTCAAGTTTGCATAACTGAAGTAAGACTACCATTATATCCGCTATTCGCTTCGCGGCCGGCTCGTCGGTGCGAGCCGTGTGTAACAAGAGCCTCACCCGCTGCGCCTGCACGTCGAGTATCATGAGCAGCGCGTCCAGCCGGTCGTGCAGCGCCTCCGCGCGGTCCAGCGCCGCGGGCTCGGCCAGGCCGGGCCCGGCCAGGCTGGCCGCTTCCTGCAGCTGGTCGGCGGCGGCGCGCTGGGCGGCCCGCAGGCCCCGCTGCAGCGCCTGCAGGGCCGCCACCCGCTGCAGCACGGCGCCCACCTCGCACACGGGGTTGGCCTCCATCTGCTTGAGCTCCGTCTCGTGCGCGTCGGCCGCCCGCAGCAGCTCCGCGTGCTGCGAGTCCAGCGCCGCCCAGCGCGCCTGCAGCTCGCGCAAGCGCTGCAGCTGCTGCATCGTCCACTGACACGTGTGCGACCAGCGCTCGCTGAGTGCGGTCAACTCGTCCTCGATCTCGGTCACGGCTGAAATATTTTTTTTTATTTGGAAATCTTAATCTGCGGCGACGGATGAGTCCATACAAACGTAATACCAAAATCATTTGCAATTTGAGCATATTTACTCCATAATAATGTTCATATTCGGATTAAGACAGTATTTATCTAGGCTCCTCCATCTTTTTTTTTCCAAAAAACTTACCAATAATGAAATTTAAGCGAATTGAATTTCCCACATTTTTACAGCGTAAATGACATGTTTTCATTTAATTTTTCCTTGACATAATCATCCTAATATTTGACATTATATACCTACAATTTAATTTCAACACTTTATTAGTGGCTTTTGTGTACATGATAATTATTCAGATTTGTTACAGTTGTAATAGCAATCATGTCATTTCGTTTAAAATAGGTTTTATAACGTTGACAATAAAACGCGCGAACTCATAATCAAACTTTAATGAAACACGCTACACATACAACATTACAGGATTCGAAGAGCTTAATAATTAGGGCCGCGGGCGCACACAAAACGGCACGGGTGGCGCGCGCAAAGGATTTTCCTCGACTGCCGGGCATGCGCGCGGACAGACTACAGAGGGTGGCGGACAACGGGGTGAGAGGGGTACCAGGGACGTAGTCGTTACAGGGCCGCACTTAGGGCACGTTATAGTTTTTATTTTGATTAATTTATTCATATTTTATATACTTAGATTATTTTTTTCTATTTTGTGAATGTGAGAACACTGTAGGTTTAGTGGACTGTAGATTTATTGACCATCTTCTATCTTGTTAAGTACCTGGTACTTGTTGAAAGACCTACACTGTCCTCCCACACCAATTAATACCTACTGTTATTTAAAAATATTGTAAAAAACAATTATTTTTAAAAGAGTAACCGTGGAGTTTCTTGCCGGCTCTTCTCCATAGGAAACGACCAATTGGAACCGTGCACCTAGCTTCTGACGTTTCATAAGTGCCCATGTAGGTTTATGTGAAATAAAATATTTTGATTTTGATTTTGACTGTGCTGTACGTGCGAACTTATTTGTTTGCTAAATTATACTCGTTATTGCCTCGTCCTCAATGATGACAGAAAACTAGTGTAGTCTCGACTTTATAGTCTGTGGCGTCACATAATTTGGAAGAATAAGTAAAAACAGGACACATCCTTATCCGGAAGTGTGCTGCCATCTGTAACAATCTTCATTCGGATTTTATGTCTTAGTAAAGGCGTCACGTTTTCCTTAAAATTTTGTTCTTTTGTGTAAAAACTGCTCAACTAACATAAAAATGGGTAAAAGAAAGTCAGAAGAGAAGACAAAAAGGTCACACTTAATGAAAAAGATAAAGAAACTCGAAAAACGGATTAAAAATTTCTATTCTGATTCGAGTGACGAAGGTAAGAAAATGGCCGCTTTTTTATTGCGTATTTTTTAGAACTTTAGTGTGTTTTTTTCAACTATTACCTGCTTTGAGTATTGAAAACAAGGGCCTAACGCCCTGTTATCCAGTGCGTAAAAATGCTACGCTGAAAACATGCTATGTGTTTAAGCTATACCTACGGTATGAACCTGCAACTGCACGTGGTCTGCAAATTCTAAAATTGCACGGTGACTTGCCTGACCTTTGGGGCATTCTGCGGAGACGCACGTGTTTTTTTATAATGGCTATATTGTATGCGACTTGCCTGACCTTTGGGGCGTTCTGCGGGGACGCACGTGGTTTACAAGGCTATGTTGTGAGGTAAACAACCACTGGGGTGTTCTTTGGGGACACACTTGGTTGACTTTTTTATTATAACTTTCAAGGGAAGTTCTGTGGGAACTTACATGGTTATATGGTGCAATGTTTGTTAGCTTTACAGCATGCATTATACTTTTTCCAGATATTGTAACAAGTCCAGTAAACAATTCGCCTGATATACAGGAAAATAGTGAAAATATCCCTCTGGGGTTGGTTGAAAATATCCCTCCGGAGTTGGTTGAAAACATTCCTCCGGAGTTGGTAGAAGATGTTCAACCAAATGTGGAGTATGAAAATACAGAGTTATTAAATGAAATGGTTGAAGAGGAACTGCCTCAGGAAGATACATTAGATGATCAGGTTTTGGAGATATTAGGTGTGGATCCTCAACCAGAGAAAGTAGGAGAAGACCTACACAATCAGATAGCCCAAAGATGGGATAAGATGCTCAAAAAAGGCTTGACAAAAGAGGAGAAAGAGAAGATTGAAAAGGAAAATCCACCATTTACCAATTTAAAACATATGGTGCCACCTATATTAAACCCAGAGGTTAGCGCTGCCATTAATGAAATGTCAAGAAAGCGAGACCAAATCATTAAAAAAAGACAACAACAAATTGCCACAGCGTTGTCATGTTTGGGCTCGGCCCTTCAAACGTGTCTAAAAGATGGTCAAGCACAGAAAATGGGGATAATTAAAAAGCTAAATGATGCTTCAAGGTTGTTATGTGACTCTATATGCCTAGATACAAGGGGACGTAGGTCCCTCCTTTTATCTATCATAAATAAAGAAATTAAGGAGTTTTTGCTACAGTCGGAGCCAAAAACATTCTTATTCGGTGAAGACCTCTCTGAAAAAATAAGAACAGCGAAATCTGTGAAAAAATCTGGCCAGGAGTTGAAGTTAGTAGAAACAAAAAAGTTCACCCCTAGACAGAACACATGGGTGTCTAGACCAAACACTTCTAAAAATAACAAAGCTTTAAACTGGCGGGGCCCTCCTCGCACAGAAGTGAAGAAGAGGGGGGGGGGGGCATCACCCAGAGCACCAGCAGTGAACAGGAAGTGGGAGGACAGGAGAAACAATCAGCGTCGCAAATAAACTCACAGGTGGGCAGACTTAAATCTAATTTTTGTGATTGGAAACGAATCACCACAGATCCTGTTATTCTTGACTGGGTTGTAGGGTATACAATTCCTTTTCACACTAAGCCACACCAGAGTTACACTCCTGCGAATGACAAACTTTCCAAACTGGAGTCCATACAGATAAAAATTTAAATCAATAAGTTACTTTCTTTAAAAGCAATAGAAATTTGTCAACCTACAGATAACCAGTTTTGCTCACCAATTTTTCTTGTTAAAAAGCTCAATGGAACTTTCCGTTTTATTTTAAATTTTTAAAAAGTTAAATGCTTTTGTTAAAACAGATCATTTCAAGTTGGAAGAACAAAAGAAGAAGAAAAAAAAGTTGGAACAGTATGTAAACTTTTACAGAAAAATGTTTTTCTTGTTACATTCGATTTAAACGATGCTTATTACATGATCAACATAAACAAAGATAGTAAGAAATACTTACGATTTATTTTTCAAGGAATATACTACGAATTTAATGTTTTACCTTTTGGGTTATGTACGGCCCCACTAAAAATTTACAAAAATAATGAAACCAGTAATAGCTTACTTAAGAGAAAAAGGTTTTATATCAGTTATATATTTAGATGATTTTCTATGTATAGGAAATAGTTACATGCAATGTTTAAAAAATATGCAGTCAACAGTAAATATACTAGAAAAATTAGGATGTATAATTAACAAAGAAAAATGTGATTTTATACCAAAACAACAGTGTAAGTTTCTAGGTTCAATTTTCAATACCATTGACATGACTCTTGACATAACTGAAGAAAAAAGAAATAACTGTTTGCAGTTAATAAAAGAATTATTTGCTAAAAGTCAAATTAAGGTTAGATTTCTAGCACAAGTTATAGGAACTTTAATATCTGTTTGCCCAGCTATTAGGTATGGTATTCTATATACTAAAGAACTTGAGCGACATAAATATCTTATTTTAAAAGATAATAATGACAATTATGATATAAACACTGAATTGACTGCTGCATGCATACAAGATCTAAAATGGTGGTCTACAAATATAGCTAAATCAGGCAATCCTATTAGAAAGAACATTTTTGAGTTAGAAATATTTACAGATGCCTCCTCCACAGGGTGGGGAGTGTGTTGTGACTCTCAGACTGCCCATGAGCGATGGACTGAGGATGAAGCCCGGCTTCACATTAATTCTTTAGAATTATTTGCTGCTTTCTTCGGGTTATAATGTTTTGCCAAACATTTAAGAGATTGTGAAGTCTTATTAAGAATTGATAATATGACTGCAGTATCATACATTAACAGATTAGGAGGAGTTACTTATATAAAATTGCTAAGAATATTTGGCAGTGGTGTGAATCTAGGAAGTTATGGATTTTTGCTACCTACATAAATACCAAAGATAATGTGATAGCTGATTTTGAATCTAGAAGAGAACTAAGCAATACAGAATGGGAACTAAATGATACAAGTTATAAAAAGATAATTTCCTTATTTGGTGAACCTACAATTGATTTGTTTGCATCACGGACCAATACAAAGTGCCATAGTTATGTATCATGGCACCCGGACCCAGGGGCTGTGGCAGTGGATGCCTTTACTCTGCATTGGTCTCAATATCATCTATTCTATGCTTTCCCTCCATTCTCTATGGTTCTTAAAACCATAGAAAAGATAATAACAGACAGAGCAACAGGTATTGTAGTAGTTCCCCAGTGGGTCACTCAACCATGGTTCCCAATATTTAATAAATTGCTGATAAAGGAACCTGTTATATTTCAACCTTCTAAATACCTCCTCACTTTGCATAATTCCAGATTGTCCCACCCCCTTCACCAGAAATTTACATTGATGGCAGGAATATTATCAGGAAAACATTCATAGACCTTGGAATTAGTGATGATGCGGTGGAAATTATGATGAACCCAATATCTAAAAGTACATTGAATCAATACTCGCCTGCAATTGTAGCATGGGCTAGATACTGCAAGTCAGAAAATATAAATATTACCAAGCCCAACATTACTGATGTTATCCAATATCTCACTTGGAGATTTTAGGAGGGAGTTTCCTATGGAAGTTTAAACTCCCTTAGATCTGCCCTAGCTTTAATTATAGGACCACATTTAGGTACAGATGACAAGATCAAAAGACTCTTCAGAGGTTTCTTTAAATTAAGACCTCCTAAACCTAAATATAATAATACTTGGGATGTATCATGCTTACTCAATTATATTGAAAATAATTACATTCACAAAACTAATTTACAAATTGTAGCCAAAAAAGCTGTGACTTTATTAATGTTAGCCACAGGTCAAAGGGCACAAACGATCTCATTAATTAATATGAATAATATAGTGATCAAACAAGACTGTTTAATGATTAAGATTGATAAATTAATTAAAACTTCAGGCCCAAATAGATGCCAACCTTTTTTAACTGTTCCTTTCTTTAATACTAGACTGGGAGTATGCCCAGCTACAGCTGAGGTTAATTATTTAGAATTAACGAAAGGTCTACGAGACTGTACTAATTTGTTTATATCAACTAAAAAACCCTATAAAGCTGTGAGCTCCAGTACGATCAGCCGTTGGGTCAAAAAAGCTATGGAAGAGAGTGGAATCGACATTAGCACATTCTCAACGCACAGTACCCGCCATGCAACAACATCAGCAGCTTACAGTAAGGGATTAACGCCCTTACTGTAAGCTGCTGATGTTGTTGATGATATAAGAAGAGCGGCTGGTTGGACTGGGGAGTCAACAATTTTTGCAAGATTTTATAATAGACCTATAATCAACAATAGAAGCTTCTCTGAAGCAATTTTTTGTACTAACGAAAATAATTGAACTTGAATTGTAATTTTCTTTTTTAATAGATGACTAATTATCAAATTTTTTGATTGTCGTTATGGAACAAAAAATAACTTGTGTTATTTTATATATTTTTTAATAAATAATTATATTATTGATTTTACAACTGGTCTTTGAACATCTACACTAGTTTTCTGTCATCATTGAGGACGAGGCAATAACGAGTATAATTGAATAGTCAAACGAACTTAACTTCGCCATGGGTGTCGTTTTCATAGTTTTCGAGGATGCTAAAGCCAATAGTGAGGTCAAAATGTAATTCTCAAATGGCGGCTGCGAAAAATTTCTCATTTTTCGTCATGTATAGCGTTTTCATGGACTCGGAACGTTGGGGATGTCTCTCACAACAAGTTACCCAATGATATACGAGTAAGTTTGGTACCTACTTACCTTCTTAGTTATTACCTAATTGTTTACATATTTTAAAACTCAGCCCACGAAAATAAAGATATTTTTTCTTGGTCTTGGACCACGCAGTCGGCCAGCGCGTCCACGTGCTAGTTGTACAGAGGTACGTACAGTTGTCTATGACGTCGTCGTCCACCACGACCACGCAGTCGGCCAGCGCGTCCACGATGGGCTGCTGCTTGCGCAGATCGTCGTGCAGCGCGCTCACGGCCGCCAGCTGCGCGTGGACGGCGCGCGACGAGCCGCGCAGCGCGCCCATGCGGGAGATGCGGTCCTCGGTCCCGGTCAGCCATTGTCTGTGAACACGCGACACATTAGCGTGCGGCCCGCCAGTCTGCGCCGGCAGTGGCGCGGCACGTACCGGAAGGCCGCGAGGTGCTGCTGCTGCTTGCGCATGAGCGCGGCGTGGCCGTGCGCCTGCGTGGCCAGCGCGGCGCGGCGCAGCGCCTCCCAGCGCGTGTTGAGCAGGCGCAGCTGCAGACGCACCTCGGCCGCCTCGTCGCGCGTCAGGCCCGCGTCGTGCAGCAGGCGCGCGCCCAGCTCCAGCACGTCGCCCACGCGCGCTTGCTGCTCCGCCAGCCCTGCGCGCACACGACACGCGTGAGTGTGACCAACGCGACGGTTCCGAGCGCGCTAGTAAAAAGCTCACCGTGACAACTTTGAACCGAGCTGTCACTCACCTGATGGTAGGGATTGCCACTATTGAGAGCTGTGTTCACGGTGAGGTTGTTACAGAATAGACCAGCGAGTAATCTTCATCACCGACCACTTCGATCCATATTTCACTATGAATAATATGGAACATGGACATGGTCGGCATGCAAATAGGAAAAGTTAAATAATAAACATATTTTTTTTTCAAATTATGGGAGTGTCATAATGATCAACATTTTTTATGTTGTTTGCACACGAACTTCACTGAATACTTCTGTCGGCATATTATACCTATAGTAGTCTTAAATTCTTAATTAACAAAGTTTTAAAATACACAAATATAATATTCAAAACAAACAAATAATTAATTGTGGTAATGTTTACTATCACAGTCTTATGTTGGACGATTGCTATTTCCAATTTTTTTATGTAATTACCTAAAAATATGTAGTTTAAAGAATTTATCATTGGATATAAAAGAAGTGACAAACTGCATAGAGGGTGAGGAAACCTTCACGCATGTGCTCTTTAAGTGCACAGTCTTCACCCATATTAGAACAGAAGCCCTCAGGTCACCCAGATCTTGCACAGATGTTCCGAACAGATCAGGAGATCTCATCAACTTCTGGAGGGAGGTGGTCTGGTTGGAATACCCACCGCCGGCCGCCATGGCCCACGCACAATGGCCCACCTGAAAGACTGATGCCGTTTTCACTAACACTAGTATTAGCGCTGAGAGTTAAAAATCCAACAGTGCACTTTTATTTAGGGATTCATTTTCACTTAGTTATCGGTGAAAACAGGCATAAGTGCGGAAATCAAACACTATAACATAGATCATAGAGTGACAAGCTACATAGGGAGGTACTTACATCGTAAGGAATACAAGTTAATTTATTATGGTGTAATTTTATACAATGCATTTGCTGAAAAAGAGCGTTTTTCAAGCAGCCAATTTGTGCGGAAAGTGTTACTATTTTTCGCTAGTACTTTTTACTTTTCTGTTTTTTTTTATTTTTAACTACGTCGTCAGCCCGTCGCAGAGATTTTATTATTTGAGAAAAGTTTTACAAATTAGATGATGATGATGGCGATGACCATGGCGATGGCGATGGCGCTGACGACTGCGATGACGATGACCATGGTCAAAGTCAAAGTCATGAATGTTGTTTATATAATTTATATACGTCAGCCAATATGTCAGATGTTACACATCATATGCGACTACTGTAAAGCTCGCTCGTTTTTTTTATTTCCTCGCACAATGCATAGTAAAATATTGTATGATACACGTGCGTAAGATGAATTCCGACTCGTTTCGACTTATACACTCGTCGGATATCACCTACTTTACGCACTTGTAGCATAAATAACTATTGTACGTGATAAAAGCGTGGTTATTTTTCAAACTACTTTTTTTTTTTTACTTTTTAGTTTATAGACTAATTAACTTAATGGAGAATATACTAGATATTCTCCATTAAGTTAATTAGTCTAAATTCAACGAAGTTATGACTTGACCGGTTTACTAGAAGCCACTGAAGAGTCTCACTATCAACCTCCTGGCCCCATCAGCAGACCCTCAACACCAAGTCCAAGGTATTGGACTCATCAAAATGAATCATATAAGCATAAACTTGAGGAGTTTACTCCAGTTAGTAGTTATATAAATAATAATAGCGAAGAGCCTCGACCAACACCTAAGGAGGCTCTTGTTCGGCAGCTGGATCAAGGGCTTGATCCAGAAAGCGCTACTTCTGGACACGGCGCGTATCTTTAGGAGATTCCTCTCTCAGGAGCCCTGACTGCCGGTAGCTTGGACCCTGTTCCCGATACCGGTGGGCTAATTTATTTTTTATTTTTAAATGTTTTTGTTTTTATAAATAATATTTAAAAATGTAAATTATATGTAAATTATACGAGGGGTGTTCAATAAATAGTGAGAATGAGTAAGACGCAATTATCTTTTATTATATGTTATTTTTATTTTTCGACGTAGTCACCTTTCAGGTTTATACACTTTGTATATCTTTTCTCTAATCCTAAAATTCCCTTTCTAAAAAAATCTTCTTCCCGATCCCTTAAAAAATAATTTACGTCGGCGACTACTCCGTCATCATCTTCGAATTTCTAGCCCCTGAGATGTTCCTTTAAGCGCGGAAATAGGTAGAAATCACTAGGAGCAAGGTCCGGTGAATATGGAGGATGTTCCATCAATTCGAAGCCAGCTTCTTGAATGGCAGCCATCGCAACTCTGGACTTGTGCGCAGGGGCGTTATCTTGGTGAAACAAAACAACTTTAGCGAGTTTGCCACGCCGTTTCTTGCGTATTTCCTCACGCAACTTTGTTACTTGTCCTGCGTACATAGTCCCCGTAATAGTGGCTCCATGATTGAGATATTCGATCATTACCACCCCTTGGCTATCCCAGAAAAGAGAGCCCATGATCATTCCGGCGGATGGAATCGCCTTAAATTTCTTTGGAGTTGGAGATGACGGTCGCTTCCAAGTCATGGACTGTTGTTTCGTTTCCGGGTCATAATGGTGAAGCCATGTTTCGTCCATAGTTAGGAATCGAGCCAAAAATCGGTCAGGATCTTGTTGTAACAAATCCAAACAGCTTTGTGAAATTCTCAGTCGAGTTTGTTTCTGCGCGTCAGAAAGCATTCTGGGCACCCAGCGCGCTGACACTTTTTTCATACCCAAATGGTCGTTTATAATATTATGGACACTTCCTATCGAAATCTTTACTTCTTCAGCTATAAAACGAACAGTAACACGACGATCCGCCAAGACAATATTTTCAACTTTTTTAATCATTTGTTCAGTCACTCACCGATATGGGGCGTCCCGTTCGTGGGTCGTCGTTAGTGGAAGTTCTTCCTCGCTTGAACTCAGCACACCAACGCGCAACCGTAGAATATGGAGGAGCATGAACCCCTAATGTTGCTCTCAAGTCTTGATTTACCTGCTCCGTAGTAAAAATTTTCAAGCTGAGATATTTTATTACCGCGCGAACTTCAATTTTATCCATTTTTAAGAACACGTTCCGAAACGACGCAAACAATAGACTTCTACTTTTAAAAAACAAAAGAGAATTAATTGCTTTTTTTATTATCATCTTAACTAAGGTCTGGGCTATGCCTACCAGTATTTTTTTTTTTTCTTTCCAAGGAGAATGTATCGCATTCTCACTATTTATTGAACACCCTCGTATGTCGCCGCGAAGGCATCAACCTGTAAAGATTATAACATAATCCTATGCGTAGCCATAAAGTGCTATGCTGTCACAAGCATTAATCAAGGTATCAGTTCCTTTGAGATCAGACGCCATCTATTGCCAAACTTGTGAACTCAGACCTGTGGTAGGCGATATCACTGATAGTGAAATTATTAAACTAATTTCGATGTTAGAGCCAAAACTATAGTTGGAATTAAAAGGGAACATTTAATTAATGATTTTTGGGTTTTTAGTCATATTGACAAGTGGTCATTTGATAGTAAATTTGTTTATGGCAAAGCGCTACCTAATGTCACGCAGATGGCGCGATTTGCGAATATTATGATCAATAACTGAATGTAATCATTTAATACGAGAACTAAATAAGTTTCAATAATAGAAAACCAACTATAAAGTAATAAGATTATTTTACACTGCAATTTACTAATGAATACCTGTTGTTTGATTGAATTCTTTGAATCACAGGAAGTGTTGTCAAAAGTAGTAAGAATGAAGGTGTAAAAAGTAATGAAGGGTCTAATTTAACTTTATTTCTGAATGAACTTTGTATTTGTGAATATTAGCATTGTTTAATTATATAATAATTAATTGATAAGCATTTTAGCATTATTTATAAGTTTTATTGAACTAACTAAGTAATAAGATTTTGTATTGGAATACGCGATATATCCGCTGAGCGCTGACTGAAAAAAAGGCCACAGACACAACAATGGCGCATGTTAAACCTCTGTAATTATGCTTTGATAAAAAAGAGTGTCTAAGGAGTTTCTTGCCCGTTCTTCTCCTTCAGTACCTACTTTGTTTTGTAATAGGCGACTAGCTTCACCAACTAACTTAAACTCAATGACTCTACTAACTTAAATTAAGTGACAAAGTGATAACTCAAAAGTGTAAACGTTATTATTGGAATAAATGCTTTGAGTTTGAGTTAAGAATTGTGTGTGATTGAAAACCAACTACCTATATCTACCATCAACGAAGAATTACACCGGAGACTAGTCAGACACGGCACAGAGTAGATACCCCGTCGTGTCATATATGAAATAAAGAATAATAATAAAAGAGTGGTAATATTAATAATAAAACCGACCAAGTGTCGGACCTCGCAGAATGAAGGGTTCCGTAGTTAGGATGAATTTATCCCTGAACAAACTTAACATTGTAGTTGCAAATTTAAGTTGGTCGATTATTACTCGTTAACCTGTAAAACTTACTTAGCTGTGATAGTTTTCCTTTTAATGTCGTTATTATATACTACTACTGTGGACGGACATGGCGAAACTATAAGGGTTCCTTGTTTACTACGGAACCCTAAAAATGAGACTTAATATTATTAATTTTGTTGATTAAAGAACAGTACAACATTTGATGCGAGAGGGACATACTAACGAACTACCCAAAACCATTATTTTTGTACGTCTATTGGTGATGCAAAAGAAACTTTATGTTTGTCGCATAAACTTTGTTTCTAGTTACAATTTTTGAACACATTCAATTAATTGATATGTCGCGTGACATTGACATGTTCAAAATGACACAATTACTTTGTAAAGTATTATATTATTTTAATTATTGTGAATGTGAGGACTATGTGGATATTTTTATTTTCCCTTTTCATTTTTTTTTTTTTATTTCTCAGTTTTAATGATGGTCTGGCAGTTTGAGTAGTTGATGCGGCCTACCCAAATATCCTTTCCTTGGTATTGTTCGTCGAGTTGAGCTCCTTAAGTTCTGAGTTGAGCTCCACGATTACTGACAAATGCTTGCACTGACTGGACTGGTCCACTCAAATCTGTGTGGTTCTTACCTCAAAAGACCATTTGTCATTTGCCAAGTGCCAAGTGTCGTGATGGCCCAGTGGTTAAGGCCTCGCCTCTCATGCACGAGGTTGTGGGTTCAAATCCGGGCAAGTACCAATGTGACTTTTTCAATTCATATGTACTTTCTGAGTTTATCTTGGACATTACTGACATCGGTGAAGGAAAACATCGTGAGGAAACCTGGACATATAGTTAATATATGTCTGAAATCACCAACCCGTCTTGAGCAAGCGTGGTGATCAATGCTCGTGCCTTCTCTGTATGAGAAGAGGCCTTTGCCCTGCAGTGGGACAGTAACAGGCTGGTATTTTTTTTTTTTTTTTTTTTTTTTTCTCAGTTTTAATGATGGTCTGGCAGTTTGAGTAGTTGATGCGGCCTACCCAAATATCCTTTCCTTGGTATTGTTCGTCGAGTTGAGCTCCTTAAGTTCTGAGTTGAGCTCCACGATTACTGACAAATGCTTGCACTGACTGGACAGGTCCACTCAAATCTGTGTGGTTCTTTCCTCAAAAGACCATTTCAGACACTAATCTATATGGTCCTCACATGACTTGACCAAGATTATGTCTGGACTTTAAAAGAGACTGTGACCTCTGAGTTAGTTTCGGCCTTTCTTCTCAGAGTAGTCAGATAGGAAACACCGACCTCACCTAGCTTATTTTTAATATTTTTTTATATGACGTGTAAAAGTGATTCCGATATCCTATTTACAGAATAAACAATTTCATTTCATTTCATTTCATTTCATTTCATTGAACGCGACACATCATTGGCTTTAATTTTACGCAATTATTTCTCAAAAATATTAATATCTAAATGATTTACAAAATAGAGTTGTGTTTCGAAATGTTTAGCTCGCAACCAAAATTATAAGGTATTTTTAACCGACTTCTAAGAGGAAGTTATCAATTGGGAAGCTTATTTTTTTTATTTTGTTCTATGTATGTTCGGTTATAACTCCGTCATATACAGGGTGGCAGGGGCATCGACGCGAAGCCGGCTAGCATACCTACGCGGTCAAAATGTATTTTTTTTTAATAACCGACGAAAAATTTCAACGCAGGGTTCAGAATCATGTGCTGAATCCATGGTAACCGGCTTCGCGTCGATGTCCCTGACACCCCGTATAGACGGATTTACAAAATTCCGTTTTTGTTTGAAAGGGTATACTTCCGAGGTGGTCTCATTGTCATCAGGTCAAGGAGAATTCTGGAGAAATCGAGGGAACTCTTCAAATATTATAGGCACACCTATAGCATTTTGGGTATTTTTTTAAGTAACTTGTGCAATTGTTCTCGGGAAGCACCATTTAGTGAAGTTGAACTGATGATGAAGACCATAGAGATGGCCACCGGAACTACTTAATAATAAGTATTTCACGGGTTGCGATTAGATTACTTTAGTATGGTTGCCAACCTGCCGGGGTTGCGGGTTTGTCCGAAAGGGATATCGCGGCCCCGGCACACAGGCAACGAAAAGAACACGGGTGGGTTTTAGTCAGTGAAAGTCTGAAACACCCTCCCGCTCCGCCCAGAGCGGGAGAAGTTATTTGATAATTTTCCACCCACAAAAAACAATATAAAAATTAAGTGGTTGCCAAGCAATGTATGCTCGTCCATATGGAGAAGTGGAGCTGATGGTGAAGTAAAAAAAAACAAGCGACTTTTCAAATTGAAAGACTGCAAATTCAGTCGGCGTACCTGTGAGCAAGGCCTCGTGCGCGTGGAAGTGCTCCTTGAGCGCGGCCAGGTCGGCGTCGGGCGGCGCGGCGCCGGCGCCCAGGCGCTCCTCGGCCTCCAGCAGCCACGCCAGCGCGTCCTCGAAGGCGCCGTAGTAGCCGCCCAGCTCCGCCGAGCCCGACGTGGCCGACGACAGCGGCCGCGCGGCCTGCTGGGGGCGACGGCGCGGGTGGCAGTTAGTTATTCATTTGACACAATTTAAACAAAGAACGAAGGCGCCGTAGTAGCCGCCCAGCTCCGCCGAGCCCGACGTGGCCGACGACAGCGGCCGCGCGGCCTGCTGGGGGCGACGGCGCGGGTGGCAGTTAGTTATTCATTTGACACAATTTAAACAAAGAACGAAGGCGCCGTAGTAGCCGCCCAGCTCCGCCGAGCCCGACGTGGCCGACGACAGCGGCCGCGCGGCCTGCTGGGGGCGACGGCGCGGGTGGCAGTTAGTTATTCATTTGACACAATTTAAACAAAGAACGAAGGCGCCGTAGTAGCCGCCCAGCTCCGCCGAGCCCGACGTGGCCGACGACAGCGGCCGCGCGGCCTGCTGGGGGCGACGGCGCGGGTGGCAGTTAGTTATTCATTTGACACAATTTAAACAAAGAACGAAGGCGCCGTAGTAGCCGCCCAGCTCCGCCGAGCCCGACGTGGCCGACGACAGCGGCCGCGCGGCCTGCTGGGGGCGACGGCGCGGGTGGCAGTTAGTTATTCATTTGACACAATTTAAACAAAGAACGAAGGCGCCGTAGTAGCCGCCCAGCTCCGCCGAGCCCGACGTGGCCGACGACAGCGGCCGCGCGGCCTGCTGGGGGCGACGGCGCGGGTGGCAGTTAGTTATTCATTTGACACAATTTAAACAAAGAACGAAGGCGCCGTAGTAGCCGCCCAGCTCCGCCGAGCCCGACGTGGCCGACGACAGCGGCCGCGCGGCCTGCTGGGGGCGACGGCGCGGGTGGCAGTTAGTTATTCATTTGACACAATTTAAACAAAGAACGAAGGCGCCGTAGTAGCCGCCCAGCTCCGCCGAGCCCGACGTGGCCGACGACAGCGGCCGCGCGGCCTGCTGGGGGCGACGGCGCGGGTGGCAGTTAGTAATTCATTTGACACAATTTAAACAAAGAACGAAGGCGCCGTAGTAGCCGCCCAGCTCCGCCGAGCCCGACGTGGCCGACGACAGCGGCCGCGCGGCCTGCTGGGGGCGACGGCGCGGGTGGCAGTTAGTTATTCATTTGACACAATTTAAACAAAGAACGAAGGCGCCGTAGTAGCCGCCCAGCTCCGCCGAGCCCGACGTGGCCGACGACAGCGGCCGCGCGGCCTGCTGGGGGCGACGGCGCGGGTGGCAGTTAGTTATTCATTTGACACAATTTAAACAAAGAACGAAGGCGCCGTAGTAGCCGCCCAGCTCCGCCGAGCCCGACGTGGCCGACGACAGCGGCCGCGCGGCCTGCTGGGGGCGACGGCGCGGGTGGCAGTTAGTTATTCATTTGACACAATTTAAACAAAGAACGAAGGCGCCGTAGTAGCCGCCCAGCTCCGCCGAGCCCGACGTGGCCGACGACAGCGGCCGCGCGGCCTGCTGGGGGCGACGGCGCGGGTGGCAGTTAGTAATTCATTTGACACAATTTAAACAAAGAACGAAGGCGCCGTAGTAGCCGCCCAGCTCCGCCGAGCCCGACGTGGCCGACGACAGCGGCCGCGCGGCCTGCTGGGGGCGACGGCGCGGGTGGCAGTTAGTTATTCATTTGACACAATTTAAACAAAGAACGAAGGCGCCGTAGTAGCCGCCCAGCTCCGCCGAGCCCGACGTGGCCGACGACAGCGGCCGCGCGGCCTGCTGGGGGCGACGGCGCGGGTGGCAGTTAGTTATTCATTTGACACAATTTAAACAAAGAACGAAGGCGCCGTAGTAGCCGCCCAGCTCCGCCGAGCCCGACGTGGCCGACGACAGCGGCCGCGCGGCCTGCTGGGGGCGACGGCGCGGGTGGCAGTTAGTTATTCATTTGACACAATTTAAACAAAGAACGAAGGCGCCGTAGTAGCCGCCCAGCTCCGCCGAGCCCGACGTGGCCGACGACAGCGGCCGCGCGGCCTGCTGGGGGCGACGGCGCGGGTGGCAGTTAGTTATTCATTTGACACAATTTAAACAAAGAACGAAGGCGCCGTAGTAGCCGCCCAGCTCCGCCGAGCCCGACGTGGCCGACGACAGCGGCCGCGCGGCCTGCTGGGGGCGACGGCGCGGGTGGCAGTTAGTTATTCATTTGACACAATTTAAACAAAGAACGAAGGCGCCGTAGTAGCCGCCCAGCTCCGCCGAGCCCGACGTGGCCGACGACAGCGGCCGCGCGGCCTGCTGGGGGCGACGGCGCGGGTGGCAGTTAGTTATTCATTTGACACAATTTAAACAAAGAACGAAGGCGCCGTAGTAGCCGCCCAGCTCCGCCGAGCCCGACGTGGCCGACGACAGCGGCCGCGCGGCCTGCTGGGGGCGACGGCGCGGGTGGCAGTTAGTTATTCATTTGACACAATTTAAACAAAGAACGATGGCCAATCTCCTAACTTGCTTCTTGGACTATAAGAATCTTAAACATATAGGTACGTATAATAAAACGTAACTTGATAATACATAGTTACGTCGTTTCATATAATAATTTAGCACGGGATTCAATATATTTTTATAAGTTCGGAGAATAAATTAATTACGCAAAATGTTTTTCGGGGTCATGTGGTATATTTTTAATCTGTGGCATAAGGTATTTTAAATTGAGATGAAAATAAGTAGAGTCACAGATTACCAGATAAAGCACTCCATACAAAATTTTCAGTACCTACTGCTATAATAGCCTACACCTTCGAGTCGCTAAATGCTGCGAACGAAAATGTACCTAACTTACAAGCGTAAAGTGAGTTTTGCTTTGTAGCTGCGCAGTAGTTAGTAGTATGTAGCCGCGTAGTTATTGTGAATTGCCAGGGCTGTCTATTTCGATAAAGATGTCAGTAGGTATTTGTAGTACACTTTTTTAAATGAAATAAAATGCTTTTTAATGTTTTAGCATGTTACATTTTGCAGAACGTAATTTTCAAATGACAGTTGACAAATAGAGGTCATTAACCTTTCTATACTTTTCTCAGACGCATATTGAAGCACAAATTGTGCTTAGAAGTAATTACGTACCTACCAATAAAATAAAAAACAAGAAACATGCAAGTTTAAACCATTTACCTATTTAAAAAAACCGGCAAAGTGCGTGTCGGACCACGTACAATGAAGGGTTCCGTAGTTATCCCAAGAACAAACTTAACATTGTAGTTGAAAAACATGTTCTCCGATACGAAATGTATGGGAGAAACACACAAATGTAAGTTGGTCAATTGTTACTTGTTAACCTGTAAAGCTTACTGATAGTATTCATTTAGCTTCGTCCGATCCGTGAGGGTGTTGTTAAGTATCGAACGTTAAGGATGAAAGAAAAATATAATTCGCCACATTTTTGTTCAATGGGGAATTTTACCGGGTTATTACATTCGGCGCAGGCGGCCGTCGTTTTGCAGGTGTGGTCTACAAGTCATAACTTATGGCCCTTGTTCAAACAATTCAATTTGCCATTTTTTTATAAATTTAGGGCAATTTTGGTACAAAAAATCTGAAATTTAAATAGCAATAATCTCTTTATTTTCAACCCCCTTCCAAGTTTACTGTCGACAATTTTTGATTATTCAGAAAAATACGGGCGATGTGACAATTTCGCCAATGGGCATGTGCCATGGGCGACATTGTATTGCATTCTACTAGTAAACGAATATTTTGAGTTTATTCATTACAAACAAAAATACAAGCCTTTTAGCTTTATAATATTAGTGTAGAAAAATGGAATGGACCATAATATCGAACCTTGAGGAACGCCCATTGCCGTTTCAGACCTTAATGAGTTTATGCCGTTTACCTGAACTTAAACCAGCCTGTTTCAGGTACGATCGTAATAAATCAAGAGCTGTATTTCCAATATCATCCTGCTTTCGTTTCAGCATAAACGTCTCATGGTTTACGGAATCGAACGCCTTAGAGAGGTCGCAATAGATTCCAATGCCAACTTGTGCTTCTGCCCAGGTGTTAAAAGTTTTATTTATTAGGGTGACATCGGCGTCAGTTGTATAACGGCCGTTAATTGCCGGCGTTTGGTGAAACCGTACTGTTGTTGATGAAAGATGATTTTGTTAATTAAAGTGACGTAACATTAATTGTTTGATCGTTACCTCGGGGGGCTGCGTGGCGACGGGCGTGCTGGGCTCGGACTGGATGCTCTCCAGGTCACCCACGTCTTCGCTGGAGTGCGGCAGAGATTGGAACAGGCACATCACGTACATCATGATGGACTTCTTGTCTGGGTTCGGCGTGTTCACGTCTGGAAGCAAAAGTAAAATACACTATACTAATTAAAAAAAAAAAACAAACATCCTTCAACATAAACGCGTCAGTGTGCTTCTTAGGTAATGGTCACACGTGATGTTTGTATAGAGATAATTATGAGTCGGTGAGGGACATAGGTTTTTTCATCCCGGCAAAATGCACGGTTCTTGAGGGATAGACTACGGGAGCGAAACCGCGGGTAATAGCTAGTGTACTTGCAATATTGGGGCTAAACAGGAGGGGTAATATTATTTAACTATCTTAGGGGTAGTCGAACAGCTGCGGCTGCCAGCGGTGCAGAGCGCGTTGAACGAGTTAGTTACTCTCCGGGTCCAGTAGGAGGTCGATGCCGAGGTGGTCGTGGGCGGCGCTAAACGAGTTAGCTACCTTCCGGGTCCAGCAGGCGGTTGATGCCGAGGTGGTCGTGTGCGACGCTGAACGAGTTAGTTACCTTCCGGGTCCAGCAGGCGGTCGATGCCGAGGTGGTCGTGCGCGACACTGAACGAGTTAGTTACCTTCCGGGTCCAGCAGGCGGTCGATGCCGAGGTGGTCGTGCGCGACACTGAACGAGTTAGTTACCTTCCGGGTCCAGCAGGCGGTCGATGCCGAGGTGGTCGTGCGCGACACTGAACGAGTTAGTTACCTTCCGGGTCCAGCAGGCGGTCGATGCCGAGGTGGTCGTGCGCGACACTGAACGAGTTAGTTACCTTCCGGGTCCAGCAGGCGGTCGATGCCGAGGTGGTCGTGCGCGACACTGAACGAGTTAGTTACCTTCCGGGTCCAGCAGGCGGTCGATGCCGAGGTGGTCGTGCGCGACACTGAACGAGTTAGTTACCTTCCGGGTCCAGCAGGCGGTCGATGCCGAGGTGGTCGTGTGCGACGCTGAACGAGTTAGTTACCTTCCGGGTCCAGCAGGCGGTCGATGCCGAGGTGGTCGTGCGCGACACTGAACGAGTTAGTTACCTTCCGGGTCCAGCAGGCGGTCGATGCCGAGGTGGTCGTGCGCGACACTGAACGAGTTAGTTACCTTCCGGGTCCAGCAGGCGGTCGATGCCGAGGTGGTCGTGCGCGACACTGAACGAGTTAGTTACCTTCCGGGTCCAGCAGGCGGTCGATGCCGAGGTGGTCGTGCGCGACACTGAACGAGTTAGTTACCTTCCGGGTCCAGCAGGCGGTCGATGCCGAGGTGGTCGTGCGCGACACTGAACGAGTTAGTTACCTTCCGGGTCCAGCAGGCGGTCGATGCCGAGGTGGTCGTGCGCGACACTGAACGAGTTAGTTACCTTCCGGGTCCAGCAGGCGGTCGATGCCGAGGTGGTCGTGCGCGACACTGAACGAGTTAGTTACCTTCCGGGTCCAGCAGGCGGTCGATGCCGAGGTGGTCGTGCGCGACACTGAACGAGTTAGTTACCTTCCGGGTCCAGCAGGCGGTCGATGCCGAGGTGGTCGTGCGCGACACTGAACGAGTTAGTTACCTTCCGGGTCCAGCAGGCGGTCGATGCCGAGGTGGTCGTGCGCGACACTGAACGAGTTAGTTACCTTCCGGGTCCAGCAGGCGGTCGATGCCGAGGTGGTCGTGCGCGACACTGAACGAGTTAGTTACCTTCCGGGTCCAGCAGGCGGTCGATGCCGAGGTGGTCGTGCGCGACACTGAACGAGTTAGTTACCTTCCGGGTCCAGCAGGCGGTCGATGCCGAGGTGGTCGTGCGCGACACTGAACGAGTTAGTTACCTTCCGGGTCCAGCAGGCGGTCGCTGCCAAGGTGGTCGTGCGCGACACTGAACGAGTTAGTTACCTTCCGGGTCCAGCAGGCGGTCGATGCCAAGGTGGTCGTGCGCGACACTGAACGAGTTAGTTACCTTCCGGGTCCAGCAGGCGGTCGATGCCGAGGTGGTCGTGCGCGACACTGAACGAGTTAGTTACCTTCCGGGTCCAGCAGGCGGTCGATACCGAGGTGGTCGTGCGCGACGCTGAAGGCGTGCTCAAGGCGCGCAGCCGGCGCGCGCGCCAGCACGTTCGCGTAGTCAAACAGCTGCGGCCGCCAGCGGTGCAGCAGCGCGTTGAAGGCCAGCCCGTCCGTCCAGGACGTCGTGAAGTTCTTCACGTTTACGCCCGTGTAGTTCTACACACATAAACGCACTCATATACACTCCAACATAAAAGTGCAGTGCTAGTATCTAATAGTTGTAAAAGACCCCTCCATCACTATGGTGAGCCACATATTCTTCCTGTCGTTGCTAATTTTGAACTTGACCGCCTAACTGGGAAGTTCTGGGAACCAACTGGCTATGGAGACATTGAAGTTCAAAGCTTCAATTAATTAACGTTTTCACAAAAAAAACATAATCATTTTTTTTTTTTTTGTCATGTCATTTTCGTAGAGGTGTATGACCCCTGTCCAGCTCGAAACACGCAGGCTTTTTAATGCCCTACATTGGGGAACCGATCACTTTTCCGAATTGTTTTTGTTCGAATTTCATTTTACCGAAAACTATTGACCGACGTCTTTTTTGCTATATTCATTATTTGAAATATTTTTAGATCATCGAAGTATCATGTGTCATTGGTATTATTTTACCGAACTATATTTCGCCGATTTACAAAATAACTTTTTGCTATTGGCCGAAGCCTCTTTTGAACTTTTTTCATTTGCCCAATGATTTATTTACCATATTTTCACCACGCCGAAACAATAGTTTTCAATATTAAATTAAAATAGTGTCATAAAAAGTCAATATTATGTTGTGCAACAATATTTTGTGACAGAAACGAATCGCTGCAAAACCGACTCCACGTAGTCTTGTATGCCCTACCCCTAGAGTGTAATTTAAGCCCGCGTAGACGCGGAGGGGTGGGGCGGCCCGCTAGCTGAGGAGCAGGTGGTTTGAAGGTGGTGAGCGTTAAAACCACCTGCAACGATAAGCTCGCGTGGAGCCGCAAACCCCGAAGCGCCGGAGTCATGACAGAAGCAATGCTTGCTGCATGTTGCACGCCTGCGTAAGTTTATTTCCCGTTGTCCCCATAACGTACATTCGGCTAACGGGGACAACGGGAAGTAAACCAGCTAGGTTAAGTTAGGTTAGAACTGTGACCACACAACGCCAGAAACAAATTTTTGAATGTAAAACCAAACCACGGGGACAACAGGAAGTATTTTTAAATATTTTATTGAAGTACCGCTGTCCCCGTAGGACGGACACACGGCGTACGGGGACAACGGGAATAAACGTCTGCGTACATGTTGCATGCTTGTTTGCACGCTGCATGCTTGCTTGCATGCTGGATGCCTGCTGGCATGCTGCATGCCTGCTTGCACGCTACATGCCTGCTTGCATGCTGTATGTCTGCATGCATGGTTGAAGCAAGCATCCTTCCTTCACCCATCCATACCTCGTGGTATAATAAATGTTCGGAAACATAATACTTCGAACAAATGTTATTTCGGCTAAGTGTAAAGGCTTGTGCAGACCAGCGCGACTTGTCGCGCGACGCGACACCGGTTATTGTTATACTGTGAAGTTTTCTTTGAAATTGTATTGTTCGTGTCGCGTCGCGCGACAAGTCGCGCTGGTCTGAACAAGCCTTGACTTCGGTAAAAAGTTTTTCGACCAAATGAAACGTCGGAGTAACGAAAAAAATTGAATTGATAAATAGGTCAACTGATACAGTGGCAGACGTGACTTCGATGAAGTAAAAAAAAAAGAAACGATAATAGTTGAAAAGTTTTAGGTGAAATGAAATTCAGTCAAATCATTTTCGAACTTATGATAGGTAACCCCCCTACATTGCGCTACAAACAACAACGATAATCATACCAAAATATTATAAGTCGTAATAAAGAATTATTTTTGCTCAATTTAACACATTTAGATGTGAAATTGCAGCTAGGTGCTGGGTCTGTATACACCCATTTTTTTTTGTATTGGAAAACTTCGATAACATGTAGCCTTCCCCACTGCTGCGGGCACTGACCTGCGTGTGCGTGCGGCACCAGGCCAGCAGCGTCTTCTCGAGGTTGGTCTGCTGCAGCTCTGACATCAGCTCCTTGAGGTGGTAGTGCACCTGCCAGTGCAGGATTATGCTCCACACTAGACCTGTAACATTAGTATTGCAATGCAGACTCTAAAAATACAATTTCATTTAATTCCAAACAGTGGATATAATAAGCCTTTCTCGGAGACGACCGTCGAGATATTCTGAACCACCTTGAGACCCCTTTTTTTCTCCAGGTCGTATCCCTTCCTTACCACAATGTTGAGCAGCATTGCTGTAGCTTTCAGACACGGAGGCTCGGGCATGTCAGAGGATAAAACAACACGCTGTTGCTACAAGCACCTGTGTGTTACTGTTGTGATTAGTATGTATACCTAGCGTGAGCTTGGGGTTGGCGTCGACGATGTCGTTGGAGCTGATGTTGACGAGCTTGACGCCGTTCTGGTCCAGCACGTGCAGCGCCGTGTTCACGTTGTTGATATGGTGCACGCGCATGCGCCCGCGTTCGCGCTTCTGCAACACGCAAGCAAACAACACGACTATAATGTGCCATGGGCTAAGCCTATACGCAGGACCACAGGTTACAAACTGTCTTTTTCATGCTCTCTGGCATTTACAATATTCGGCGGCTTTTATTAAGCTTCTTTTTCATTAACAAGTATCAAAGTTATTAGCTCAGCATAGCCGGATAACTAATTTCAGATACGATTCTTGACGTAAGGAGCAGTTGTAAAATAAATAAATGATAACATTGGTATTTCATTCAGACAGAAAGAACACATCACATTGACGAGAGTACGCCAAGCGTCTCGTCACGGTCGCGTAAAGCACGGTTCATTACGATGTGTAACAGTGTTTATACTTTATTATAGAAGTCGGTCCTACAGACATATGACAGACATACATACACATACTTTACACACAAATGTCTGCCGTGGCCAAGACAAAGTTAATTTGCACTGAGCTAACAGAAAGTGAAAGTTGACATGTAAAAGGAAGTGCAAGAGTTAGGAACTACTAGACATGACCTGCAGAGACAAGAGTGTGAGGTCAGAATAATTAACACTACATGGTTTGAAACTCTCTCGCGGTGTTGGGGTCGGCTTACAAATAAACAGACCATTGTCTGACCTCTGAGACTCAGCAATAAGATTAACATGAGAAAATCAATCTAAATCTGCATGAAAGTCAGAACTGGCACTTTGCAGCCCTGGCATGCAGGCATTGTAGTCAAAGGTGTATGTAACCTCCCCTGAACAGCAAGCATTAGAAGCTCGCGGTTCATGGAGCTCGTGCACTTACATATTGCTGCGCGGTGAGGATCTCCAGCAGCGACAGCAGGATCTCTCCATCTCGCAGGTCCAGGAACAGGTCCTCCACCAGCGGCTTGTCGTTCTGTAACACAAACACACGGTACATCCACATCACGCAGATAAAGATATAGGTACTTATTGCATAACTGTTCTTATTTAAAACGTAACATTTTTAGGTTCAACAGACTACCATGTCGGATATGCAATACTATTGAATTTATTTGCCTTGTAAGGCAAATAAATTACAAATAGATGAATAGATTACAAACAAATTACATATATTATGTATGAACATTTTTTTTTCTCAAAAAACTCATGCAGATTCTAAAATATCAATCATTTTGATTAAACATATTTCCATTTAATTGCTTATTATACTCGTGCTTAGTCCTCGATAATTATCCTGATTTACTATGTAGTCCCACTATATTCCATTGTGTACACGCGAATATTCAGAGAATAAAATCCTGCAAAAAAAAACTTTTACGCTGGCAACTATATCCAGCTTATGTCATTCACTATTTTCGCGTCGTGTAGCGCACGTAATTTTTAAGAAAATTATTGAATTTTCTTATAAAAACTAATTATTTTTGCAATATTATCAACAACAATGGCAGGCAATAACATGTGGAAGAAAATTGGTAAAAAACCGCGTATGCAAACTCGAGGACGATTTCGGCATAAGTCATTGCCGGCGTCCTGGAATCAGTATAAAAGCGAAAGACATAAAATATTGTAAACGAAGACGAAAACACAGGTATGTATGTGTGATATTATTGAAAAATTTCAGTGGATTACGATTGATTGATTTGGATTGCAAAGTAGCAGAGGCTATATTAATTATCCGCCATATTGCCGGTGCTCGGTACATCCGTCTTGTAACATGAAGTTCGTGTTACGACAAGACCTCGAGTTATGATCTCGAACCTCAAGTTGAGGAAAAAAGCACAAAATATAATGTACGAGTATACCTAGAAGTTCTATGGTATGCACCGCCTATGCACGACATAATTATTATTTTCTCTCGTGAGAAATTATCATTACAAAATAAGGCAGGACCTCGAGGCTAGATCTCGAAACCTCAAGTTGAGGTAAAAGGCACAAAATATAATGTATATCTAGAAGTTCTATGATATGCACGTATTATTGTTTTCTCTCGTGAGAAATGATTATTACAATATTGATAAAGAATTATCAGTTCTTTACACTTATTAATGTATCATCAGACTAAGTTAGTCTAATGATGATAGTGTGCTTTGTAGATACCGAAGAACTAAGAGATGATGGTTTTATGGAGTTGCATGAAGCAATGATAATGGCCTTAGGAATCCCGTCCACCACCAAGAAAACCTAAATGTTTTACTTAAAAAGTATTTAAAGTGATTAAGTATGTACTATAAGAAGAACAACCTATGTAAAATATATTTAATATTAATACTATTTACTATTACTGGATGCTTCAAAATTGAACATGTAATTAGAAGGTCTGTTGAGTGACCCAATCAAGGAAAGGGACCAAGATTGGAGGACCACTATAGCAATAAGGAATTGCTTTACCGCAATGTTTGTGTGTAATTTGATAAAAACAATCAAAACACAAAGAATTTCAAAATTCTCAAAGATGTTTCAACAACAGTTGCACTGAAATGGAAAAGTTTCCTGTTTAGTGAAAAATTTAATGAACACGTACAAGTCTGCAAAGGTAATTAAGAAGGCAGCCCCAACTACACATTTAAGAAAATGTGAGGAAAACTCAAATGCCTCCCTTCACATTCGAGTCGAACCAAACAGGGAAGGGGGGGGGGGGCAGGTATCAACCTAGGACCACCGGGAAGAACCAACAGCAGAGGACTTCATCAGGCAAGATGTACCAACACAAACCTGTGTACCAAACATAGAGGTAAAGACATTTGCATGTCGTTTTAAATATGTTTATCCTTGTTGGTTATCTGGTAATGGTTGAAGATATATAAAATATAATTTATGAAAATTTCCTACACAACATAATACTTACCTATTTATCACCTTAAAATAGTACCTACATTTTCAGAGTCTGAAAATATAGTTATATGAATAGAACCTAACAGGTTGGTGGATTTGAGTGTTATTAATATAAATGTGCAGTGTGCACCTGTCAGTGGACAGTCTTTTTAATCAAAAATATCTACTACTTATACTCAAACAAAATGGAGATACCACTATAACATTAAATCTAAAATGTCTGAATAAATTATATCCATACAAAACAGTTTCAAATGAAAGACATACGGACATTATGTAAACTCATTTTCTAAAAAAGATGACATGTACACAATTGATTTAAAAGATGCATTTTTTATATCAGTGAACACTGAACATTGATGTGATGACAAAACCTATTGGAGGGTTTATTGTAAAAACAATGTCTATGAATTCAATTGTTTGTGCTTGGGTTGTGTACTGCCCCACACCAGTAATATCTTATCTATGCAGTGGCATATCAATGTAGTGGGTGATTAAAATCTGTGATTTATCTTGAAAAGTTTATTAGAATGTTTCATTTTCTTTGTAAAACTATCAACCTTCTGGAGTATTGGTTGTTACATAAATAAGGATATAAAAGTAAACTCAAATCTAATCAAGTTGCTGAGTACTTAGATTTGTGTTTGATATGAAGAATTTATGACCCTGACAGTTACAGATAAAATGAGATGTTCATTTCACCTATTCTTTACACCTCATTCTAACAGCTTGTTGTCCATGTATGAGTTATGTTTTACTATACTTAAGTGCACTAAAATTTTGGAAAAACAAAAATGTGCAGAGTTAGTTTACCACAGTAATGACTTAGATTTAATTATAAACATAAATATGAACTGTAAAGAAGATTTACACTGGTGGCATAAATGTACAAAAACCCTGTAAAAATTGTCAATTTGAGATTGAAATTTAGTCAGATGCATCTCACACTTGTTTCGATGTTTGTTTTGATGGTCAGATAGCAAATGGGGTTTAGACAGAAGAAGACAAGGCAAATCATTTAAGCTATTTGGAACTGATAGCTGCTTTTCTTGGTCTACAAGGTTTTATCGAGGACTTAAAATTATGCCAAATTTTATTACATAGAAACAATACTACAACAATAGATTATATCATTCAATGGGTGGAAATCAATTTAATAATCTTAATTGCGTGGCTAGGCATATATGGCATTGGTGTGAAGCCCGAAAAATAGGGATATCTACATTCTTAGTATGATCCAAAGACAGCAGAAATGCTGAACTTGAGTCTAGAAATAAAAACATTGATTGTGAGTGGGAACTGGCAGATTTTCAGGACATAGTGAGATCTTTTGGAAATCATTACATTGATCTATTTGTTGCTACTAGAGCTAATACTAAGTGTGATAGATATCTGCCCTGGCATAGAGATCCACTTGCAGAAAATATGGATGCATTTACAGTAATTTGGATAAATTACCCATTATTTTAGGCATTTCTACCATTTCCATTCATTTAAAAAACTATTCTGAAAATTAAAGAACATCAAATTTTTTGGCATCTTAGTTTTTTCCTAGGTGGCCATCACAACCTTGGTACCCATTTATTAATTCCAGGGTCATATCACAGATTAAGGTATATGGCCTGAACCATCAAACCAATTGTTGTTGTCACCTTCCAGAATACTGCATCCTCTGCACAGCAGCCTTTTTTCCTTGGGGTCCTGCATATTGTCAGGGAAGCGTTTAAGAAGCAAATGATACAGATGACACCTTTAACGTCATGATATCTTCTTTATCAGATAACATTGTCAAACAGCATTCTGTAGCACTACTTAAGTGGTGGATTTGTTCTCGTAATGTTAAAAATATTCACGATTTTTCAATCACTAAAATATTAGAGTTCCTTTCACACCAATTCAACAATGGCAGTTCATATACTTCAATGAACACTAATAGATCTGCATTGTCATTGATCATAGATTCTGATGTAGGGACGGATCCTTAAATTAAGAGGTTCTAAATGTATCATCAAATTACGACCAAGTCATCTTGAATACTGATGATACGTGGGATCCATCAATGGTACTGAATTGCATAGAAAAATGGTACTCATTACAGCAATTACCACTTGACAAAGTAAACAAAAAGTAGTTAATTCTTTCAGCTCTTACTAGTGCCCAAAGAAACCTCATCTGTAATTAGACTTAATATTATCCAATTTATTACACTGCCTTTTTAAAAACATTTAAGACAGGAAAACAGCAAACGAGTACCTATTATGTTACCCTATTTTCATATGAAACCTGACATTTGTCCTGCGATTACATTACAATATTACATACACACAAATTGTTAAAGCCTTAGTGAGTTAATATAGAAAATTTGTAATTCATTCTTTAAAAATAAAAAACGCCACATAATTACGTTAATAGCCAAACAATTAGTTGCTGGATTAAACATACTCGTACAATGATGGAAAGTGGCATAGAAATCAAGAAATTCACTCCTCATTCAACACGTCATGCTTCAATGGCGAGTAGAGGTGTGTCAGTAAATATTAAGTATATTTAAAACGGTTGGTTGGTCAATAGGATCAAAAGTTTTTTGCAAACCATTATAATAGACCTTTGATTAGAGAAAATAATAAATATCTCTTTGGCAAGAATGTTGGTAATGTTGAGACTGATGTGTTTTTTTGTCATGAATTAATAAAAAGTAGTATACTGGGAGGAATATACTGTATACTTGGTTGATAATTAGAATTAGAAGAGAATTAAGTTTAAATGTTGAAAAGCTTTTTCAGTCAAGTACAAAAGGTTGATTTTATGATATTTGAATGTTTTATTTTATAATGGTGCCAGATGTTTGTAATTTCCAACTTCATCTCTCTAAACATCTACATAGTAAATCAGGATAATTATCGAGGACTAAGCACGAGTATAATTACTAAATTAAACGAACTTACCTAAGTGAAGTTCTATTGTAATTATACGAAGTGCTTAGTCCTCGATACTATGTTCCCTCCCAAGCCCTAAACAAGACCATAGTTTGTTTTTTAACCCTGGGATTGAAGTTGGAGAATTACTGTCTGTTAATTTTAAATCTCTCATTGCAGATTACTCTAAATAGAATGACATAAGCTGGATATAGTTGCCAGCGTAAAAGTTTTTTTTTGCAGGATTTTATTCTCTGAATATTCGCGTGTACACAATGGAATATAGTGGGACTACATAGTAAATCAGGATAATTATCGAGGACTAAGCACTTCGTATAATTACAATAGAACTTCACTTAGGTAAGTTCGTTTAATTTAGTAATTATCTGGCGGTAGCTGTTTGTATACACGAAGGTAAATTAATGTCATATTTTTATTGCTTGCGAATGTTTCTCTTAGAATCAGATTTGAAATATTGCATACAATTTTTAGTAAATAAACATAATTCGACACTGAGTGAGCGAACGGCTGCCACTGTTTACAGCTGGAATGTTATAATATGGCGGAGGTGCAAGCTGCGACAATGCTGTACACCGCCTAGCACCCGCTCAGCTAGTACAACGAGTGGGTATATAGGTACTTTGATAACCATTGCACTGTGTAGGTTAGTATTTATACCTACTTAGTATTGCCTCTTGTTAATAACTTATTACCTTTCTATTCCCAGTATCAGGTATCAACACTCGTATGTCATGTTGTGCCTAACTATACGTCTAGTTGTGGATTTAGAAATATAAGAACGTACGAGTATCTAGTCTAGTGTACGAGCCTGCTAAAATAAGATTATCTGTGCCAGCAATGACTTTTTGAGGTTGAGATACCATCTACGAGTACAGTACCTACAGCATACTAATGTATTGTCAAAACCATCGCACGCTACCTCTAAATATATAATAATGAAAGGCCTTAACCCTTTAGGTAGAACGTCTGTTCCTTGACTGTGGTGAAAGAGCCACACTTGTTAGAGAAGAATATAACCGTTTGGAGCCAACACGCACACAGCTGGGCAATCATTTGCTGAAGGTTCCATTGCTGTAAACAGTCATGGCTTTCAATGTGTATACCCACTCGTTGTACTAGCTGAGCGGGTGCTAGGCGGTGTACAGCATTGTCGCAGCTTGCACCTCCGCCATATTATAACATTCCATACGCCATATGTAAACAGTAGCAGCCGCTCGTTCACTTAGTGTCGAGAATTGACCCTAATTACTTCATGCACACAATTTGTAAGCATCGCGGACTGTGTTTGAACACACGTTGACGTGACGTTATCACGAGTCGACGCACTAGACGCGACGCTCCTGATGCTGCTCTAAGCTGACAACATTAAATAGTGACTAAAACGTGAGACTTTCTATACTGCCATTTGTGGATTTGTGATATTGATTGATTAGTTGTTACATTGAGGTTACAGCGCAGGCACACGTCCAGTTTTTATATCGAACGTTCTATTAAAGAACTTGTGCCTCGTACTGTGCTGTAACTACGATCGATTTAACTAAACTGCCAATTTCTCTAATAAAAATAGATATGTCATTGAGTCATTGACACATCAAACAGTTTAGTCAATCGCCAAGGGTCAGGCACACGATCAATGTCCACCAACACGTCTAACAATGTTTCGAAAGCGTCTCTTCAATACTAATAAACAAGTATCACTGTGTATCTACCCACCGCACATTAGTTCAGTAGAGTGGGCGGCGCGGACGGTCGACAACAAAACAATTTAGTTGATCAAGTATCTATTGTATGTGCCCAAGACCTACAGTTTAATTACCAGTCTGATGCCTACCTATGAGTTTATGCAAACTAAGTATTACAAACGCTTACAACTAGCACTACAAGGTCTATTAGTATTAGTTTAGCAGTCTTTACCTTGACTAGCTGAGAGTTTATCCATTTAGTGAACGTTTTCTTCTGGACGTCCTCTCGTTCATCTGAAACAAACAAAAAACACGCATCTTCAATAAAGAAAATAATATTACAATGGGATCCTGCCGTTTTACCGAAAACATTTTGCCAAAATTTCACTACCCAATCAAATTTTAGCAACCTTTTTTTATACCAATGCAATGTTTGGAATGATTTTAGTACGCACATTTTCATTTGGTAAATTTTTTACTTGGCAGAATATTATTAAGGATACTTAATGTAATTTAGCCAATTGGTCTTTAATCAAATGATTTATTACAGCAAACAATCTTTAGACAATAAAAATTTGGTCAGTTAGTTATCGAACTAGTTAGAGTAGGTTATTTTTTTTTTTTTAATGGTTAGGTTAGGTTAAAACTACCTAGTTAGACGAGATTAATTATTTAAAAAAAAGCTACTAATAAAAAAAATAAATACTACCAGAATAGTTAATATTAATATTATTAGTACCAAATTCAAATTCAAATTCAAAAGTCATTTATTCAAACTAGTCTGAGAATCAGCACTTTTCGAACGTCAAAATTACATAAGACAGTCCCCCAAAACGCCCACCCTTCACCACTTCCTAGTGCATTAGCTGGGAAGAAGAAGTGGCGCAACAAACTCCCCAGCAGCACAGCTGTCTGTTCAGTTAGAAGAACAAAAAAAAAAGATTCTATATAATAGTATTCAAAATAATTTACATTACGCAACACAAAACATAATTCAAATTATTAGCCATATGTTAGCTAGCACACGCCAATATGCCAAACAAAATCATCGAGAACTCAACCAATCAATCATCGATACTCAGGCCGAAATAAAAAAAACTAAACGTAAACAGAATTAATATCTAAATAAAAAAGCCTCCAGGCATAAAGGGCGTGCCCGCTTACATATAGTTGTAACTGGAAGTTATAAATGATAAACTAGGACCATCGATGTAAAATAAATAAACAAAGAGTTAATTACTAATAACAGTAAATATCAATTGTCGAGGTCACTAGCTAACCACATATTGCAATACAACTCATAAAAAAACAGTGTGATGAGTAGATATTGTCAAAAATAAATTGAAGTTAAATTAAAATAACTTGACTTAAAAAGTCAAATAAAATAAACAATTATATAAACTCATATAACTTGTCAGTACGTAAGCTGGAGAAAGAACATAAACATTGTCTTGAGTTAATCACAGCGACCAACTATTCTTATCATTTAAGTAGTCGTTGATAGAATAGTATGCCTTTGAACAAAGATTGGATTTTACTTTCGTTTTAAACGCATTAAAAGGCAAATCTAGCAAAGAAGAGGGTAGCTTGTTATAAAAGGTTATACCAAGCCCAACAAATGAGTTATGAACCTTATGAAGCCGGTGAAAGGGAGCTCGTAGTTTGTCCTTATTTCTAGTGTTAACATTGTGAAAATCACTGTTTTTAGTGTATAAGTGTATATTTTGCCTAATATATAAGATATTGGCGAAGATGAATTGAGATGCCACCGTGAGGATACCAATATATTTTAAAAAAAAAAAAAAAAAAAAAAAACATAAAAATTGGTAAAAGTACTAGTTGGTAAACAAGGTATTGTTCACTTGCAAAACATTAGGTATGCGTTACAATTATTTGTGAAGAGATTTTTTGCTAAGTAATAATTTGGCAAATGAAATTATGCGGAAAATTGTTTGGGAAGTGATAATTTGACAATTTCTTTTCGATGAAACAAGGGTAATATATCATATGTGGTGTAATAGGGTCTCCTATTACAACACATATGGATTTACTCAAGTTTGTGAAAATAATAGTAAGTTGCCTTTAACATCAATTTAATACAACAATGACATGTTTTGAACACAATATGGTGAGCGGAAACCGGTCAACCGAGGCAATATTGTATGACGTCAAAAATGACGTACGATCACTATCGCCCGCCTGTGAGGCAGTGGGCTGCAGGAAGGCTTCCCAGGTCTTCAGCAGCTTGTGCATGACGCGGCACACCCGCGCCAGCGCCTCCACCAGCAAGCTCAACGACGCGCCATTACATGCATCAACACTACACAAACGAGTGGAACTTTACAGCATTATGCAGAGGCATGCTAGTTGTATTCCCGAGTCCCGAAAGCCGACTGAAAACTAATACATTATGCCATCGATGGATGCCGGGGGTCCCGTTATCCTCGCTTCAACGCACTTTATAGTCGCTTTGTTTGTGGCGTCCGTCGCATAATGAGACATATCGCAGTATCGCAGTGTCACCGCGACCTTCGATCATTTGCGCCGCAGCCGACGCGAATCTATTGCTTGAGATTCAGATGCATTCCAAACCTTTAGCTATACCTACTCTACAGTTGATACAGTTATATCAGACAAATCACGCAAATAGGGCTACAAAACTTACACTTTGGCCATCAATGATTGCAAGGAAGGAAGACGAACAGCTTGTGGTGACCCACACAACATGTCAACTGTAAAAAGGACATTCGCATTCGCACTTCATGAACAACGTCACAGAGACTTGATTACATGTTGTTATAATAACGTTTACTTTCAACATTAATGAAAGGAGAAGTGTAATTTGCGAGATTAAGACATCCCGCGTCATGAGCTTACTCTCATCACGTATTCGTTTTTTACTGGCGGTCATAAGTAACTGTTCTTCAACATCGTGGTTAGTGAGTCCATGAAAAAATCTGACCAGGGACACTGTAAGATTTACGAATGCGACGTACATGACTTTGAAAATAAGATAACGTAAGATTTAATATAACCCATCATGTCATAAAAACTGAATGCAGTAAGCTAATGCGGCTGTCTAAACTGTCAAACTTTGCGCTTGCTAATGAGCAACAAAAAAATTCATGTCATTTGGGATCAGGGAACCAATCGCAACGCACTTGACTCATCTCTTTAGATATAACTTTAGAGTAGTCAAAAAAAAAAAACCATAGAGCCCCTTATCGTAACATTGACCCTGATGACAAATTGTTCCAAATATCATCGAGATAGTTCTAAAGCTAAAGGTCTCGGACAGCAGCAAACAGTATAACTGTATATGTATACTTTAGAACACTACATTATACTCGGTTACGTCTCGGTGCCGCCAACAATTTATATTGTCTTACATCATAATTACTTGCATCTTGTTATTTTGCCCAATTTTTTGTGTCCAAATAATTTTGTGGACATGATAAACGTGAATTAGGACGTGAATTATTCAGATTTCTTACAGTTGTAATAGCAATCTTGTCATTTCGTTTAATAGGTTTTGATTTTTATTAATTTATTTATCTTCTACAGATTCTTTTCTATTTTGTGAATGTGAGAACGCTGTAGGCTTAGTGGACTGTAGATTTGTTGACCATTTTCTATTTTGAAAGATAGGTCTTTCAACAAGTACCAGCCTACTTACACTTACTTACAGTGTAGGCACTGTCCATACCTATTAACACTGTTATTTGAGAATATTGTAAAATACAATTATTTTTAAAAGAGTAACCGTGGAGTTTCTTGCCGGCTCTTCTTCAAAGGAAACGACCAATTGGAACTGTGCACCTGCAGCTTCTGACGTTTCATAACTGCCCAGGTAGGTTTTAGTGAAATAAAATATTTTGAATGTGAATTTGAAATACAGGTATCATTTCGCCGGGTTCATTCAAATCTTATCGCTCGTCGTTTCCACTATACTCCTGTGGGCGGAGATAGACAGTTTGACTGCAGGACATTGCACACTGGCAGCATCTTTAAGTATAACTTATTTATTCACTGAGATAACTTTAACACTGCTTCTGCTATCCTGGGGCTAGGAAGCTTTTACAGCATACTAGAGGTCATTGGTCAACAATGAGAACATAAGCAATTCAGCGAATTGTGTGTCATCTCAGATAAACATTCATTTGTCTTATTGAACCTCACATTAAATTAAACAGTGTTGTTTTGGTAACTTCATGGATTTCACATGTTCACAAATAATTCCGCGAGAGCAGTCAAGGCCGTTGCTCAGCAACGTGTTAATTAGACGCCGGAGTCGATCGCTAGGTGCGGAGTACTTAGTCATGCTCTTTACAATTCGATAAAATTGTATGTTTCATGGATGTGGAACACTGGAAGCATATTTTTGCAAAGCTATATTCGACTTTGTGATTTTCTAAAGTACCGATAAAAGTTCTCTCTACAAAATAGAGCAAGAAAAAATATGTTTTACGAGTTACTCAAGGTTTTGGGCATGGTTGAAGAATAATCATATTAATAAGATTGTGATTCTGAGCGGCTTTTAAACCTTGGCCCTTGGCCTTTTTCTCCGAAGACTCATGTCGATCTTATTTACTTACTGTTATTTGAGCTGTTGCCGTGTCCAAATCTACAGTTAGTATTGAACAAGGCGCATCTACGAATTCTACGATCAATACAAACCAAAACGCGCCTGATTTACTCATTCACACGCTGCAGTTTCAACGGACCAAACATGCTTGCCACAGAATATTGATGACATAGAAGAAGACCGGTCCGACCACCCCTGTGGATCGAGCCTTTCTTAGTAGTGAACTAATACGGGAACTTGTACACACGCCCGACAGAGCAACATCAGGCATATTATTGCGCTACAGAAAGTGATTTCCTACCGATTGGCACTTCTGTATCTGCTGCTATCCTCAGATACGGTGTAATATTCTGGGGCAACAGTACAGACAAGGAGCGTGCTTTCATTGCTCAAAAACGTTGCATTAGGGCTATATTTAAACTATATGAAACCGACTCCTGTAGACCATTCTTTAAAAAGATGAATGTAATAACACTGCCATGTGTCTATACATATACATATTTGAGGCAGCAGTTTTTGTCAAAAATAATATTGACATGTCTTCTTCTTTTCGTGTGGTTACTAACTAACCTGGTGTCAGAGTTTTAAAGCCGGCCATGGGCCTCTGACTTGGCTTCACATGCCGTCAAGAAATATCTCTTAGGCATTTCATCACGATGTTTTCCTTCACCGTCTTTGAAGCAAGTGATAATTATACAATACGCACATAAATCCGAAAAGTCAGAGGTGCGTGCCTTGGGTTCGAACTCGAGACCTATGACTTGGCAGTCCGACGGTCACACCACTAGGCTATCACTGCTATACATGCTATTGACATGTTTAATTACTACACGCGTATCAGGCGTAAGGACAAATTGCGCACAGTAGCCAGCAAGACTCATCTAATGCATGAAAGTATCTTTTGCACAGCTTCACGCATCTTTAATAATATTCCGGGGCCTATTAGAATTACGGAAATGAAAAAAATTAAAAAGGATCTCCATGATCTGTTAGTAAACAAGTGCTACTACTCTATAAAAGACTTCATAACAGAGAAATCACTTCTCCAATACAGTCCCCCTCAGTCATGATGCGTCCAGTGTTCCACTGTTGTGTAGCTACCTAAATTCGCTCTGTTTTTATTTTTATCTTTTTTTATAAGTAATTTAATTTCTGTGTAACTATTGTATGCCCTAAGGGCGGGATATAGCTGATCACAATTTAATTATTTAATAAGACCTGTATTATGTACCTACCTATGATCCACAATAAAGACATTTGATTGATTGATTGTAAAACAATATAGGTACTAATTTACTCAAAAAAATCTGATTGTTTAAGCTGCGATGTACGTAAGTAAACAAACTATAATGATCACCTGGGTATTACCTGGTGCTGCTGTAGTAAAATTGTATCGGTATTGAGTCAGTAGGTACATGCGAGAAGCTTGTTTTCTGAACAGTCTTCTTGACCACAAATTGAAGAAAGCTCGTGGATCAAACCAGAGGTTAGATCTAAGGAAGACCGCCACGTGAACATTATGTGCTGCACTCCTACTCCTCACTGCCTGTCCACGCGCGGCAAGTAATAGCGGAAAATAGCAGACATTGTCAGCGACAAATACTTATGACATGAATGAATGAGGATAGTTAAGTTAATACAAATAATACGATGAAGTTACATTATCATAACAACAGGAGCACGTAGCTGATAAGATAACCAGAGGCGGTGTAAGGCGTGGGCGACGTGGGCCTACGGTCTCGCGGTCCGAGGGGCTTCGCACCTCGAAGGTGCATTACTAAAGGCGTGAACGCGACGAAAAAATTTTACTCGTCATAAAACGATAAATACGTATATTGACACATGACATACCTACCAAATTTGTTTTTATTTAGTCTAGCAACATTTGCTGGCGTTGCGTTGCTATCGCGGGGGATCCCCGCCAGCCAGAGCTGGGAATTTCCCATTCTGTTTGTTTACGTTACTTTCACATTTCTCAACGGCTAGAGAGCCAATCAATCTATAAGTAAGTTGGTCGACTATTACTCGTTAACTTGTAAAGCCTACTTAGCTGTGATAGTGTTCCTTTTAACGTCGTTAATATTACTGTCGTGAATCTTTTCACATATCAAAAACAACCCTTTAGCTGGCAGGGACACTTGATTTTAACAATAAATTGTACCTTAAAGCTTCTTAGTACGCAAACGGAACCCTGAATCGAAAAATGGTTTTCACAGAACCTAAACTCCCACCTAAAAATTTTACAGTCTCAAATGTTTTTGGATTTTTTATCCTTCTTGCGCCACCAGAGGACCCCGCGAAATTTACCTCGCCCACGTCAAATTTAGATCTTGCCCCGCCACTGAAGACAACCTTATAGTCCACGAACATCAAACACTCGTCGGCTTACTTCATGGTTACTTTATGCGCAGTGGCTTCCGTTCGTTCCGTTCCGTAAGGAACTATTAATTAATCTGTGGTTATTCCTTCACTTCTGCGTTGAATACCTACCAACCCCTTAATTAAGTACTTCATATGCAGCTCGGCTATGACTCGTGGCTACGACCCCCGTCAGCTTGTCTTTGTTTATTTATTTTGTTCCCCTTCCGACATAAACATGTGTGCCCATACCCCATACCCAAGCTACAATTACATCATGAGACGTCGGCTTATGACTAAACAGTTGAGTTCAAAGTTACAAGCTGCTATGAACAAATTGAAACCAAAAACTGTACTTACGAGTATTTGATTATGATGTTAAATTTAATGCCTGCTGGTTGACTCATGTTATTCGAAGTAGTCTAAAATGAGCTTCGTATTTTGTGAAAATGTAGTCAATATTTTCGATAAGACATTCTGTTATAGGAAGTAGGAGTACATGTCGCATCTGCGGCGCCTCAAGCAGGGCACCCACGACGAGCTCGTCCGTATGTGGGCGGGCCCAACCATTGTGAAGTAAGGAAAGATTTACATTAACACCAATCGAAACGCCGTTAATCCCATGTGCCAGCAACAAACATAGAAGTCGGTGCATTACAGAACGATGTTGTACAGAGACAACGATTAATTCGCGGCGCGCGAAACTACAACAGCATTAAAATAACTCGTGTTATGCACTCGCTGGTATATTTAGCAATTTATGGCCATTGAAATTTAAGTCATTGAAGTTGCGCGCTGTAAAAACAGGCGTAGAGTAGGTACATAAGGTATGTCCGATGGTGCGCGGAGATGCCGAAACATTCCATGTTTCGCTGCGTAGCAATTATTTCCACTAATTTCTCTTCATTAAGCGGAGCGCGCGTGTGCGCTTGTACGCTGCCTGCCGCGCACACGTGCTGCACATAATTCTATCAATACGTAGCGCACGACGTGTCAATGATCCTAGGATGCCGGAAAATTGGACCACTTGTGACAAATACATGGGAATTAATGAGAATGACATGAGCTGTGTGCCATGCTAGTCCAGTCGGACGACGTCATGCGTTGTGGACCATTTCTAGCTGACTCCTGGGAAATGTTGGATAAATTGAAACGAGAAACTGCTGATGCGGCTTACATTGCGAAGATTTTGACTGCGATTGTCCTAGTTTCTACATAGTTATCAACTTACTGCATGTGCCCTCTACAGGCAATACACCTACGACTAGAATACAAAGCATGTAGGAAGTCGGACCGTTTTTCCATACGGAGGATCACGCAGCTATGAATGCGATTATATTTTACGACTAAACTGTGGCACGGCAAAATGATCAGGTAAGTAATTTAAGTGTTGTTGGTATGCAAGTTAGCATCGGTGTCAGCAGTTGTCCGGAAGTGCAGCGATAACCAGCGACGACGATTAACTAGTAGATATAATAACTTAGTACACTGCACCGCTTACATGCGCCCAGCGCCGCCGCCGCCGCGCCGCAGTGCCCGCGCGGTCGGAGGATGCACCGCCGCACCCGCCGCATGACAACTAGCTCTGCTACTATTAGCCGCTTGACGACTCCGCCTACGAGCACCACGCGGCTCAACTGCTCCATAGGTAGGTACATAAAATATATCGCGCACATCGTTGTGAAGGGTGTCATTGGAAAGGTCTTTAAAAAAACTTAGAAGTTTTTTAATAGGGTTCCGTACTCAAAGGGTGCTTGCGCCATTTAGTCTATCTTTTTGTGGCAGGGCTTCGTCGTTATAATCGTCTCCACATTATTAATTTTCAGTGCCAATATCTATAAGTACACATAATGAAATCGTAGCGAAGTCAAAACTGTACATTGAATATTTTTGAAAAAAAGTAATTGCTACGAGGTCCTGGATCGATTGTAATGCCGAAAATATAGTTTTTAGAATTTTTGTCTGTTTGTCCGTAAGATGTATGTTCCAGCATCACGCAAATTCTACTGTACAGATTCTGATAAAATTTGGCATAGATATTCCCTATAAGTCTGGTCGAGCTGTAGGGTATAAACTATTACGCTATTTGCTATGGGGGATGAGTAATATTAGATTATGTTCGTATTCTTCTCCACAAATCTTAAAAGGACGCGACAAAATGATAGGATATTGCATATAGTTACCGATTAAACATTTTAAATGATTATCATCATGCTCTTACCATCATCAAGACCGCGGAAATTGGAAATACGCCGCCGAAACTAATTATGATCCAGGCGCCATGAGTACCATCTTCTACGATAACCACGTATCTATGTTCACCTCAGAGTAAAGGGACCTTTTTAACACCGTTCTCCAAAGTTTTGGGCTCAGTCATAACAGAACAGGAAAAACATTTAATACCACTGGCATCCTTGTAGAGGTCAGGAAGCAAAACAAAATTGCAATCGCGGTAGCATCTTACAGAATCGTTGCCAAACTGCTTCCTGGTGGCAAAACAGCCCACACCATGTTTATAATTCCCATCGATTTAGAGTGCAACGACACGCCTGTTTGTGAGGTGTTGCGCTTTCATCGTATGGGATGGATTGATTATGGCAAATAGAAAAGCAGTGGTAGCTGTAAACAAAACCCTGCAGGACTTCCGCAGGAACCAAGACATGATGGGTGGTGTCACAGTTCTGTTTAGTAGCCATTTCCGGCAAACACTACCTGTAGCGACGCGACGTTAGGATATTGCAAATTGTTACCGATTTAACTTTTTTAAGTAAATGATTATCATCACGCTATATTTTTATTGAGCTAAGCAGTCAATCATGAAATATTATATGAACGACTATTTTAGCCAACTTTCAACAACGGCAAAAAAGTAAGCGGTTGGACTATTGCTTTGCAAACCTGTTTTTGTAAGTTCCATTCCCAACTACTGGTATTTTTTGTGATCCTTTTTTTTACATTTTGTAATACTAATATGTATAATATAAAAGTTCGTAGAACGTTTTAATTCAATAAAAAAGGAAAACTTCGTAAGCAATGGGAAATTGCTACGAAACGTCACAAGCCCTTTACAGTCACAAAACATTCAAGCTTCTTCTTCATTTTAGAGCTAAAGACTAGAAGAATAAAATGTTTTTTTACAGGTCATACAATAGACCTAATGAAAAAACAATATTATTAGTGCTATTTACTGTAAGGTAGTTCACAAAAACAAATATATGTATAAAATACTTAATTTAATGTTTTGGTGTTATTTTAACATTATTAACAAGAATGAAATTAATGTGGTGAAGCGTGGAACTAGGGCTGACAAGGTGAATGCTTTGTTGAAAAGGTCGACTCTATGGTTGCGAGTTCATAGAATGCGCTTGACCATAAAAATGCGAGCTCGGCTTGACGTAAAAAATATCCGATGTTCTTCTTAAAGTTGGTGAAGGCACTCTACAAGAGGAGAGTGGCTCTACCAGAGACTCTTGGTAGAGTAGTTCCCAGGAGCAGTCTAAGGGGATATCAGTCGCATACTGTAGGTACCAAGAGAATTCATGGGTGCGAGAACGTGCCATTTTAACGCCCAATAATGATGTAGCTGCAGCGATCAACCAGTTTTCTCTTGCAAATGGAAGAGAGCGAAGTGATATACACCTCCATCGGTTAACACTGTTGTGGAGCAAGATGATGAAACAGAGAGTTAGCAAATTCAGAAATTCTACGGGGTAATGTGTGGACATTACCCCGTAGAATTTCTGAATTTGCTAACGGCAAGTGGACTTCCGGCGTACATCATTCAGCTGAAGGTCGGTGTTTCGATTATGATTTTTCGGATCTTAAATCCACCGAAGCTGTGTATAGGAACCCGGCCCAAAGTCGTGTCTTTGAAAAAAAAAACGTCAAAGAAACGTCATCGGCGAAAATTCTAACAGGTTGTAGCGTTGGCGAGACAGTGTTTATACCGCGTATACCACTAATTCGCCACAGTTACGTCTTCCAGTTTGTATAGTTTCCTGTCAGTATTGCTTTGCGATGATCATCAACAAGTCATAGGGGCAGACACTGAAGGCTGCGGGTGTTGACCTCAGGACAAGCTATTTCTCCCACGGACACCTGTACGTCGCTTGCTCCCGCCTCACCAGTCCTGACTCTCTGTATATTTTGGCTGTTGAATACAAAACTAAAAAGGTACATTACAGTATATAGGGACGTTTTATAAAAACGTGGCTGTTATTGTAGTATATTGTGGTGTGTTACGACTTCCACGTGAACGAAGTCACAGGCAGAAGCTAGTTAATAATAAATGTAAAGTATAATAGTTTTGGTGGTAGGGAACACTTAGCGATGCGTTAGTGCCAGTACTGCCGGTCCACTCAAAATAAACACGTCGAAAGACAGTTCACAAGTTTACGGTTCAGGGAATATTAACGATACGGTTAGATACAACGACCTACATTGTAATCGACACTGAAGTTCCAATGAGGCAGCACATACGCGTATTGACTGGGTGTTTTGCAGCCAGTCCAAAGCCTCCACGCGGCTCAGCTCGCGCACTGATCCCGAACAGTCGCTGCGCGTAATGTTCTCACGCTAGTTTGAGGCTATTAGTTCTACAGGCTGCTGCATGCTCAACGAGCTCATAGTTCTCGTTCGATAGTTAGTCACTCAATGAAATTAGTGGCATGACATCACCGCGGTAATTGTGCAACACTACTAGATACGCACGCACACTCAGTACGCGCCGCTCAAGTTCACGAGACGACACTCTTATCAAGTCTCTGCAAAATTATTTTTTTAGCTTTGCAGAAGAAATATAGGGGCTTGTGATAATAGTGATTGATCACCAACTTCATTACAAGTAACTTTATCTTAGTGGTGAGAACTGAGCACGTACAAGTAGAAGTTGAGCTGACAGCTAATGTTGCTGATGGACTCATGTCGAGTCATGATTTCATGAATAATTTGGTCGGTCTCTGGCCCGTACGACGACCCGCGACCGGCGGCGACGGACCATCGCTACACGACTCTATGGGATCTTACGTAACGACGAGAATTACGCCAACCCTGCCTACTTAAGACTTATTGTACCTTGCTATAGAGATCGTCAGTAGTAAAACATTGGTAATAATTGATGGAACTTCGATATCAATCAATACATACAATACGGTTGATATAACTTGACAGTTCCATACTATCGCCATGAGGCGAGTGTGAGTGGAGAGAACATGCGCGAAAGTTCGTAGTGCCTATGTTCAGAACTGCCAAGCCTTTATTCGCATAATATCAGATTCGCTAAATATTATAGTCTCAAAATATTAGATTCGCTTAACACTATATTCTCAAAATAACCGAAGTACAATCAAGCACTCAAAATAATAAAGCCAAGACTGTTTTGCCTTTTTTATTTTAGAATATTTACACAAAAAAATATAAAACCAAAAAATAGAAAAAGGTGACTCAAGTCTAAAATGTATTAATGGTAAGTTATTCCTATTAAATTCCATTGTTAATTAAAGGTCAAGTTATGACATCAATGAAAAATTTAATATAAAATTTGTTCTTCTGCCCAATTAAACATATCATTACTTCATGTTCACCATGTACACTTATATATCATAATTGTCATTTATCCGACCCCAACATAGTTGGGAAAAGGCTAGGCAGATTGATTGATTGAATTGTCATTTATCATTTTAGACCTTAGCTTTTTGAAATTTATAACCTCTTAATAAAAATAAAATTTAGTTAAGCAACGTTTTTTGTTTCATAAAAAAATTATACTTGAAGGCGGAGTGTAGAAGGGCAGGTTTGTTTTTTTGATTTTTAATGAATCTGGATACTGGAGCTAGGCTCATCAGAGGAACTTGACTCCATTTTAAAATCATGCACTAATTTTAAAATTATTGGATTACAGTTTCAATTTCAACAAATTTTGAAATTGAAACTGTAATCCAATAATTTTAAGCAATTACTGTGACAGTGACAGACAATCTCAAACAAATAAAAACTTACACCTTCCCAGTCTTAGATACTCATAGCAAAGAGATTTTATGGCATTACTCATAGCCGAGTCATGTTATGTTGACCGGATATTTTTATCGCACGATTCACAAAAAGTTAATTATAAATAAAATGCACTTCTCGAGTTATATGTACAATTTCGGATATTTTGAGAATATAATATTTAGCGCATCTAATATTTTGAGAATCTACTATTTTGAGAATCTGATATTATGCGAATAAAGGCTGCCAAGTTAAGGCTCGTGCAGACTAGCGCGTCACGTCGCGCGACGCGACATCGGTTATTGTTATAACGTGAAGTTTTCCTATCAATTGTATTGTTCATGTAGCGTCGCGCCGCGCGCCGTCGCGCCACCGCCGCCGCGCGCCGCCCTGGTCTGCACGAGCCTTCATTCCGCTTTTCTAGTGTGCGTGCATAATGTTACCAATTTTTGCAAAATTCCCATTATACCTACCACTATATATAGTGGAGCGCCTGGGGGTTTTGACCTCCGACATTTGTATAGGAGGGATTTTGTTTTTTATAGGTATTATAAATTGCAATGTTTACCAATATTTTTTTGTGCTTTTGATTTTTAGCATTGAAAATGCTTCAGTAGGGTACCCGTTTTCAAGAAAAATGAGAACAGGGGCAAGCGTCCTCAATTATTAAGATAGAGAAATGAAAATGGTATCAAAAGATGGGTAGGACTTTACTTTAACATCCATCGATTTAAGGGGTGTGGGTGGGGGAGGGGAGGTGTTGAAATACCCTGTGGAAGAAAAGTTGCGGATTCCCCCCCCCCCCCCCCTTTTTGAGATATTATATGTTTTTTTTTAATATTCTAACCTAACTTTCGAATTTGGCAGGACTTTTATATAAGGGTACACATATTGGTATATGTACGAGTATATTTGAGGGGTAGGAGATCCAGAAGTTTAGGAAACGCATAGCTTTTCTTATATTATTATTATTATAGATCTTATTTTGAGGTTATGTTTTGGTAATTTTTTTGAGGAAGCGCTATAGTTTAAGGCTATTCTAAAGGATAAATAAAAAAAATTGTCAGGCGTTGTCCGCGGAGCCCCGCCTTGAGGGGCTTTTATTTCTGAATGATTTAAAAAAAATAACCACGAAGGGGATGGCGGCATCCCCTTTGAACCTAACCTGTCCGAGCCGGGGTGCCCCAAGTCCCGAGCTCGCTTCTCTCGCTCTTGCATCTTAAGTTCTCATTGCCTTTTTACTAAGTCGAGGTGTGTCGGGTACTGGGGTATCTCCATTAAACTTTTAATTAATATAATAGACATCGTAGCCCCCTATCTAGCTGTTACTTTTGATAAATGTGTTGTTTTAGGATCTTTTCCTGACCTCATGAAGAGTAGTAAAGTCATACCATTATTTAAATCAGGTAATAAAAATGACGTTGGCAATTTCAGGGCTATTTGTATCTTACCAGCATTTAGCAAAATATTTGAAAAGTTAATACTCAAATAGTTGCTAAGACATTTTAATTTAAATAGCCTCCTTCATAATGAACAATATGGCTTCACAAAATGTCGTTCGACTACAGATGCGGGTGTTGCTGCTGTTGTCTGCTGAAACACATATTTAACGCATAGGAGAACTCGCAAAATGTTATTGGGGTTTTCTGTGATCTCTCCAAAGCCTTTGATTGCGTGGACCATGACACGCTTTTGCGTAAACGGCGTCATTACGGTGTGCAAAACATAGCTCACAACGTTATAATATCAAACTTATTTACATAATAGGTCCCAATGTGTAGATGTTAATGGAGTGAAATCTTCCGGGCTACCAGTTCAGTTAGGTGTACCTCAAGGCTCAATACTGGGTCCATTCTTGTTTTTAGTGTATGTCAATGACTTATCATTCTATTTAAAGGGTGTCTGTGAAGTTGTACTGTTTGCAGATGATAGCTCTCTTATTTTTAAAGTAGACAGGAATAGACAGGATTTTGACGATGTAAACAGTGCACTCTCAATGGTTATGGATTGGTTTACGACAATTAACCTAGTTCTCAATGCCAAGAAAACGAAATGTGTAAAGTTCGCTCTACCAAATGTTTGAAATCTAGGACCCAACATCGTCTTAGATAAAGTTGTGCTTGAATCTGTAAGCTCTGCAGTTTTTCTGGGCATAACAGTAGATGCCATATTTCAGTGGGACCCACATATATCGAGCCTAGCGCAAAGGCTCAGTTCGGCCGCTTACGCCATCAGAAAAGTAAGATAAGTATACTGACGTCGATACAGCTCGGTTAGTCTATTTTAGTTATTTTCATAGCGTTATGTCCTACGGTCTTCTACTGTGGGGCAAAGCTGCTGATATTCAAAATATATTTGTCCTTCAAAAACGAGCTGTTCGAGCAATTTACCAGCTAGCTGCCAGAGTTTATCTGAGAGATTTTTTCACCAACATCTTATATATATGGCAAAATACACTACACACTAAACACAGTGATTTTCACAATGTTAACACTAGAAATAAGGACAAACTATACGAGCTCCCTTTCACCGGCTTCATAAGGTTCATAACTCATTTATTGGGCTTGGTATAACATTTTATAACAAGCTACCCTCTTGTTTGCTAGATTTGCCTTTTGCGTTTAAAACGAAAGTAAAATCCAACCTTTGCTAAAAGGCATACTATTCTATCAACGACTACATAAATGATAAGAATATTTGGTTGCTGTGACTAACTCAAGACAATGTTCATGTTATTTTTCCAGAATTAGCTTACCTACTGACAAGTTATATGAGTTTATACGAGGGTGACACTGAAAGTTCTTAGAAAATCAAAAACTGAACAAACTAGCAAGTTATTAGTTTTATTATATCTTTTCAAAATAGTGTCCATTTACATCAATACATCGCTGTATAAGATGGAACCACTGAGAAAAGCACTTTGACCACTCGTCCTTAGGGGTCTCTCTGACGGCATTTTGAAACGCAACCACTGACTGCTTCCTAGGCGTCCATAAAACATTTTCCTCGAAGTTTTTCTTTTATTTTCGGAAATAAATAAAAATCGCAAGGTGCGAGGTCGGCGCTATAGGGCGGGTGACCCAGTAATTCCACGTCTGACGTCGCCAAGTAGTTGATTGTTTGCTTGGCGGTGTGCGACGAGGCGTTGTCGTGGTGAAGGAGGATCCTACTGCGAGGTCGTTTCTCCCGAACTTTTTCCAAGACAAGTGGCAAACAATTGTTGGTGTACTCTGCAGTAACTGTTTTCCGATCCTCTAAAACAATTGTTGCGTAATGACCTGTCCTTCCGAAGAACGAGGCCACCATCTTTTTTCCTACGCTTCGACCTCTCTTCACTTTAGTTGGCAACTCCTCGGAAGGAAACACCCAGACAGAAGATTCAGCAGACTGTCTCTTAGTTTCAGGATCATAACAATAAATCCAGCTTTCGTCACCCGTAAGTATGTCGAACACAGCATTTGAGTCACCTCCGTTAAATCTTTGAACCATTTCATGACACCAATCAACACGACGAAGTTTTTGGGCCTCTGTCAAATTATGAGGTATCCACCGCCTATAGTAAATAAACAATTTTCCCTTCATTTGTGCTTTATTATCTTCCTTTGAAGCAAATTTCATGTTTCTAAATCTACGGGAAGAACGTACGATATCTTAAAAGGGTTTGATTTCCTCGATTATGTATGAAATAATATGTGACGAAAAATCTTTTTTTTATAATTTAATTTAAATTATTAAACTATATAATAACTAAAACTCACTCGAAACGAAAGAGCAGTCCATCGATTTATAAATATTCGATGAATCGTTCAGTCGAAGTAGCGTTTGGCGATATAAGGTTGTTTCGCAATAAATTCCATTCGAACAATCGTTCAGTCGACTTTCCATTAATCGAACATATGACTCTTGAAGTAAAGTTACGGACCCCTATGTTCCTGGTGTAGACGAAATAAACTTTATAGGCTCTGTAACTTCAAATGATCCTTTTGATCAGTAGCGGCGTTAGGGTAGGGCGCGGTTGGGCGACCGCCCAGGGCGCCGCGCCCCTTTGTTTTCTCTCGCACAAGGGAGGCCTACTTACTCGCGAAAAAATCGTTATGTTGGCAACACTAGAATGGAACGCAGTGTTCAAATCGGAGGCACTGCACTGCGTGTATTTATTTTTACCGGGAATCCCCGACCATCGAGAAAAACATTATCTATTTCTTTTTTACGTTTTAATTAGAGAGAGTTGATGTTATTTTTGACAAAGCGGAACACACTCAGCTCATTCTCATTCATTACATCGGTGCACGCACTTAAAACATTTTTAGTTATTCCAATTATTTCAAAACAAAGAGACGCAGTAATCAGACGGTTCATGATACGTTGCGATACTGATGTTCGTCATTCTTCGTTCCGACTATCGAGTGACATTATTTTTGACTAAAAAGTTGAAATGTAAATAGTGTTAAAGTAGACAATTTATTTTAACTATCTATACTTATTGTAATAAAGACTTACTGCCCGTGTATAATTATACTCGTTGCTGTCTCGCTCTCGATGATGAGAGAATACAATGGTAGTAGGCGTTTAGTCGAGTCTCTTGTCACATAATTTTGAAGAAATAACTAAAAAATTAACGCGCCCTTTCCTAAGGCGTGCTGCCATCTATCTACCTCTGCAAGCTATCTTCATTCGGTTTTTATGTCAAGTATCGGCGTCACATATTTCCGCTTATTTTATAATATTTTGTGTATAAAGTGTTTAAATTCACATAAAAATGAAAAATAGGAAGTCAGAAGTGAAATCTAAGGATCTCCCTTATTGTGAAAGATGAAAAAACTCGAAAAACGTAATTTTCAATATTCTCAATGGCGAAGGTAAAAAATTTACCGCATGTTGTGATATTTTCTGTTAGTCCCTGCATATGTGCTTACTGTTTTATGGCATTAGTGTTCACATATAAATACATCAAAGGTCTAAGAACCTTCAAGAGTGTAAGATATCGCTACCTAATCGATAAAAAACATCGAGTGTGTGTGTTTTGTGTCATGGGGCATATGGTTGCACGTTTTGCAATAAAATTAAGAATGAACATACTAAGCCTAAAAATGGCTTCAATACGACTTGCCTGGCCTGTGGGGCGTCCTGCGGGGGCGCACGTGGTTTAAAATGGCAATAAGAATGAACATACTAAGCCTAAAAATGGCTTCAATACGACTTGCCTGGTTGCGTGGTTAAAAATGGCTATGTTGTAAGCTAAACAACCTGTGGGGTGTTCTTAAGGGACACACGTGGTTGACTTTATTCTGAAACTGAAGCTCTGCCTGACCTGTGGGGCGTTCTGCGGGAATGCACGTGGTTAAAAATGGCAGTAATGTGAGCGATTTGCCTGACCTTGGGGCGTTCTGTGGGGACGCACGTGGTTTACAATGGCTGTGTTGTGCTTGGGAGCTAAGCAACCTTTGGTTGACTTTTTTCATTATAACCTTAAAATAGAAGAAGAGAAGTGAAGTATATTTTTTCCAGATATTGTAATATCCCACAGTAAGAAACTCATCTGACATACCTACATGATAGTCATGAGAATGACCATCCGGAGTTGGTAGAAAATACTCAACCAGATTGAAAACACAGAGAGAGTCTGAGAAGATCTGCTTAACAGAAGCCTAAAGGTGGGATATGATACTTCAAAAAAGCTTAGCAAAGAGAAGAAAACTTCAATTACCAAATGTTCTAATATGAATCAAATAAATGTTAGCAAGACAGATCAGGAAATGTCTAGAAAGTGAGATTAGCTAATACAAATACAGAAGCAACAAATTGCTACAACACCATCATGCCCGGGCTCGGGTCTTCAGCTGTGTCTGAAGAACATTTAAAGACAGAATATGTTTCTTTTTAAATATAAAAACTGAATGATTATTCACAGTTACGGTGGTTGTTACTTAATCCTGGTACAAGAGGACATATCTCCTACTATCTGTTATTTATAAAGGAATACAAGTTGTTTCTGGTACAGTCGGAGACAGAAATTTACCTTTTCAGTGAAAATCTCTGCTAAAATAAGCAATGCAACGTCATTGCTTACATTAAACATTTTTCAAATAAAGCTTTAAACTGGCGGGGACCTGCTCGCGCAGAAGCGTAAAAGAGGGGGGGAGGCGTCTCCTGGAGTACCAGCTGTGGATGGGAACTGGAAGACAAAAGGAACCACCAACATCGCAAGTGAACCCACAGGTGGGGGCACATTTATTTCTCATAGTTTTGTGATTTGAAACTAATCAGCACAGATCTTGTATTCTTGATCAATATGTAGGGTATACAACCCCTTTTACATAAGTCACAGCAGAATTTGATTAAACTCTACTGAATGACAAATTCTTTAGAGTCCTTACAGTTAACATCTGAAATTAATTCATGACCTTTCTTTAAATACTATATTTAGTTATTTTTTATAACTATACATAACAAGTTTTGTTTGTCAATTATTTCTTGTTTAAAAGCACAATGGGACATTACTTCTTACTTTGAATTGGAAGATGTTAGTATTGTTAAAATAATACATATCAAGTTGGAAAAACTACCAAACAGTAGAAAACTACAGAAATTTACTTTCTGGTAACCTCAGATGTAAAAGATGCGGACCTAGAGAAAATACTAGGTATCAATTTAATGCTTGCCCTGTGGTTTGGCTCCGGAAACATGAAACCTATTATAGCTTACTTAACAGAAAGAGGCTTTGTTATCAGATATATGTAAATATAAGATGGTCTTCTTTGAATCGAAAACATTCACATACCTAGTGTTTGGAAAGCACAGTCAACACTGGATACCTATACTGAAAGAGTTAGATTTTATACCAAAACAGTATTGTAAACTTTCTAGGTCTAATTGTTTCCAATAACACAACATAACTCTGACATTGTAATGAGAGAAACAAATAACAGCTTGAAGTTAATAAGCATATTTTTTGCATTATTGCAATTGGTTAAAACCAAATTAAGTTTAGATTTCATACTCAGGTTATTGGAATTTTTTATCCGTTTTTGGTCTAGTTATTAATTATTACAAGTAAAGAAATTGATGATGACAATTATCATAACCAGGTTTATTGGATCCTGCATACACATGATCTCCAATGGTGGTCTATAAACTTAGCCACATTTGGGAAATTCATTAAGAAAAAAGAGATATCTACAGATCCTCACACGGTGGGGAATATCATGTAGCTCTCAGACTGCATATCTGCAATTAATTAAGAATGAAGGTCAGCTTCACATTAATTAATTGCTTTCTTGTGATAAATATGTTCTGACAGATTTTTATGAGATTGTGAAATCTTAATTAAAAAAAAAAAAACAATATCTATTAGCTAATACTGCAGTATCTACCATACAGAAAAAGTGTGAGTTATGAAATTTGTTAAATTCAGGTACCCTTATATACCTACATAATATCTATAATAATATATACGACCTATAGAGAAGTATGGAAGAAACTGTTTGTAGCACCAACCCCAAATACATTGGGATATGGACAAGATGATGATGATATAGGTATAACTACCTAATAAGGTAAATTTATGGCTTTGTGAGTCTAAAAATGAGACTTAGCCATGCAGAATCAGAACTGAATGATACACATTATCAAAAAGTTTTGATATTTCTTTAAAATTGGTGTAACTAAAATGTATTTATTTACTCACATCACAAACAATAGGTACATAGTGCCAATGTGGAACCCAGCCTTGCTATTCTGTAACCATCTCACCGTGAAAACTTAGGGGAAGTGATCGTGGAGTGAGCTGTCAGTGTCACCCAACCCGATGCTAGGGATGACCAAGCATTACATTTACAATCGTAATCGAGATTTTAATTAATTTTTTTATGCTAATTCTATTGATCATTTTATATTAAGTATTCTAAAGCTAGTAGATATTTAACCGCTTATGTCTAAACATTACTATTTATGGGGATTAGCGCGCAAGTAAAATAAAATTGCAAAACAGATATCCAATCAGACACTCAATTTTGTTTTATTCAATTTTGTTCCTAGACTAGTCCCTTGATATAAATAGCCTGAGGCGCGACGCGTTACGCAGGTAGGTACCTACCTACAATAAATAAAATAAAACATACATATCTACACGTTGCTGCTGCATAATAAAGAAAATGCGCATTGACATAGTTTTTTATTATGAACCCATTGTTAACTTATATTATGTAAACGCAATCGAGTGTTAATAGTGTGTAATTTAACCCCACACAAACTATGTGGGAACCTACCTAAACGATGTAGTCATTTAAATAAAAAGATGTGTATATTGTATGTACCTACCTACCGAATATTTTATTGGAGATAGCCTACATAAGCGTTGAATAAAATCATATTCATCAAATCATTACAAAATTCTTAAGTTCAACAGCTGACACTTGCAGCTCGCGCACACCGAATCACTTCACCACGTTGAAGTGGTAAGAATCGCGCTTGCGCGCTAGGCGCTACACTATCACATTGAGATTTTTTTTACTTACTACGTACCTACACTTATTTAAATAGTATGTAACGCGTCACGTACTTGCGTACTAAATACCAACGTCCAATAAGTACCTACAATGTTTTATTCATCACCATCATAAATAAGCCAAGTAAAACTGACACTTGTAGCGCGCGCACATCACATCACCGAAGTGTTATCGCCAAGGAAATAACACGCGTGGTCACCTTAAGGTAACCACTGTGATAATATCATGGTGGTAACCATGGAGACCACGCGCGTGATCACTTCATCCGATTCTATATTAAAGAATCGGATGAAGTGATCACGCCGCGCAGCCGCGTTGTTACTCACTTTGTTTTTTTTTCCCTCTTTGACGGCCATGTCCATAAGCTTATACGTATTCAGAGACAATAATTAGTACCTACCTATTTATTTCAATACTTTTAGATAATTCAATGTCTAAATCATACCGTTTTGTACATTAAAAAGTCAGTTTATTGCCTACATTTGGTATTCAAAAATTAAACTGATTTTTAAATGAACTAGGTACCTACTTACCACTTATTTAACCTGCAGGTATGTAACGCGTCACGCATGCGCAGTCAGAACATTTAAGGCGAAAGCGTCAAGGTAGCCCGCGAATTCAAATTTTCTTACGTTTTTTGCAATTTGCAGGTCAGTATCATGTTGTATGTTGGTCTAAATATGATTCGCGGCCGTATCAAATGTTTATTTATAGAATTATAATCATAAAAATGATCAATACAACTCTCTAAGTTCATTTAATCGCATTGAATGACTATTTCATGAAATCATGACATTTGACGATTGTGCTTACATATGGAGTTGTATTGCTGATTGTAATGATTATAATTATGTAAAGCCATATTGGTTACGGTCGCGAATCATATTTTAATCAACATAAAACCTCACACTTACCTGCAAAATGTAAAAAACTAAAGAAAATTAGAATTTCGCGGGCTACCTTAGCGCATGCCCCTTAAATAATAAAATGCAATACGAATAAGTACCTACAGCTGCTACAAAGCGCCTTTTCGTAGTTTGCGCATAGTTACTTATGTTTGTTTTATTAAGAACCTATTGTCAGCTGATGACTTGAATGCAATCAAACTCCTAGCGTGATGAGATGCGCCTTACCTATCTATAAGATGTGTGTATTTATCAAATCACCTAATATTTTATTGTACCTCCTTATCTAAACGTTGCCAATAATAAAATAATATTCATCAAATTTTATTCAACATCATAAATTAATACTAAGTTCAACTGACATAGTGCGCGCATTGCACCTCGTCGAAGTGAAGTGCTGTTTCCATGGTAACCAGAATCGCGTGAGGTGAACTTTTTCACGCCGCGCATGCGCGCGAGGCGCTGCATAGATGTAACACACGGAGTGAAGTGCTGTTGCCTGGCAACCAGACGCTGCATAGATATCACATTAAGGTTCTATTTTATTTCCCGTCATTGGGGGCCCCATGTCTCCATGCGTATTCGTATTCACAGACAATAATTTATTAGTATTTATTTCAATGCTTTTAGACCTACATTTTATTTCAACAAATTGATTTTACTTGAGAAAGGTGAGATTGAGCAACTTCATAAAATTTGTGCTAGGCAAGTAGGTATTCAGTGTTCGTTTACCTATATACATAATACGTAAAACATAGGTAGTAATATCGTGTGGGTCTATCTGGCAGGCCCCAACGAGATTTATCAACAGGTGATAGGTTTACATAAGGACATTATTTTTTACCTACTTATATAAAATGAATAAGATGTATTTTCTATCTCGACAGCTTTTGTTTTTCGACTTTCTGTGAGCTATACTTTAGAGGATATTCGTTATCTAAATAAATATTCAACCAACGGACCTAGTTAAATTTGCGAAAGTCGAAATTTTGGATTTGTAAGGTACTTAATAGTATCAAGCTCCTTATGCTATTGTAGGATATTAAAGAGTAGTATTTAAAAAAGGGGCCCGCTCGCTGGATGTTTGTCTAAGTAAGTAACGAATATGTTCTAAAGTATAGCTCACAGACAGTCGAAATTTTGGATTTGTAAGGTAGGTACATAATAGTGTCTAACTCCGAGCACTACTGGGCGATCTGAAAGTAAAATAACAATAAAAATAATCACAAGGGGCCCGCTAGCAAGACACTTCATAGAAACGTTGTTTAATCAAAAACTGTCGAAGTACAAAATACATCTTATTTATTTTCTATAGGTAAAAAATTATGTCCTTATGTAAACCTGTTGATAAATCTCGTTGGGGCCTGCCAGATAGACCCACACAGTAATACCAAATCATCTAGATTGTTAGAGATAAACCACAGTACAAGATACAAACCTTGTAACATAAATATTACATAAAAATATACCTACACACAAATTGCGCTTCACTCTTGCAAACAAGAAAAATTAAAATTATTATAATTAATATATGTATTTATTTATTTAAGAAGTGTATGTGCGTTTATTTTAAGCTGATAAAATTATGTGTGTTTAGGTTGCTGTAGTCTGTTTAGGTACTGTTTTACACACTGTATATGTCTCATAGATGTAAATCGACACTATGTCTGTCATCCAATTCTCCTGTCGCAGGTCTGCTGGAAACAAAATCTAATAATAAATCTTTATTTATTTTACATTATTAAGTGTTTAGTGTGTACTTATATAAATAAATAAATAGAATTTATTCATTTGCATCACATCAAATCAATTTGCTAATACATTTTTGCTACATTTTTCTTGAGGCTGGGAACGGAGCGCTGTCGGATGTGTGTGGACTGCACACCACCACTGCTGGAAATAATGGTAAGCATTTATTACTATTTGATTTATTTCATTCCTACACTCATCCGAGTATTATTTTTTACAATCAATTGAAATAATATTGTGATTATCATCAGTATAGTAATGTAGTACTTTCAATAAGTAATTACTTATAATAGGTACTCATTTCAATCAATCATTATGAGTACAATGAGTTGCAACATTTATTCATTCCATGCTCCTGCTCCAATTTATTTGCTCCATAATTATGTACCTATGTTTATCAAAAAAAGTGTGTGCAATACTGAATACTAACCAGGATTGATGTGATCAAATCAAGTAGAGGCGGTGTTCCTTTACTGTCTTCAGTTCATAAGACATTACTTAGCAGCTGCTGGGTCGCATGGGCTCATCTGCTAAGAGATAGAATATTTATCAGATTAATAATATTCACTTGTTTTAAATGTGTGCCTATTCTTTTAGTTAGCTTTCCATAAGTTGTGCCTTCACCGGCCAATTCAAAAGTCATTTATTCAAACTAGGCTGAGAATCAGCACTTTTCGAACATCAAAATTACATAAGACAGTCCCCCAAAAACGTCCACCCTTCACCACTTCCTAGTGCTTAAGCTGGGAAGAAGAAGTGGCGCAACAAACTCCCCAGCAGCACAGCTGTCTGTTCAGTTGAAAAAACTTGATTCTATATAATAGTGCTGCTAAAATAATTTACATTACCACAAATTGCAATACAACTCATAAAATAAAAACATTTTAATGAGTAGATTGTATCAACAATAAATGAAATTAAAATAAATTGACTTACAGTCAAATAAAATAATCCAAACAGTTTTAAGTATGCTAATATAAAATAAAATAGTCTAAAATAATTGTTTGTTGCTTGGGGTACATTGGAGTAGCTTAATAATTAGTCCCAAGCCTTTTTGTCGTCTAAGTAATCTTTAACTTTGTAGAAACCTTTTTGACATAGTTTCTGTTTAATAAATGATTTAAATTTATTGATGCTCAGTTCTTTGACATGGCTTGGGAGTTTGTTGTAAAAACATATACTTTGGCAGTTACATGACTTACTAATTTTTTGTAGCCTAGTCCTCGGCACAATAATTAAATGTTAGTTTCTAGTATTTAAGCTATGAATGTCGCTGTGTTTAGAATATAGATTTATATTCTTTTATACATAAATCAGGTTCTCAGAAAACATACTGAGACACGACTGTCATTATGTTTATTTCCTTAAATTGATCCCTCAGTGAATGCCTACAACTTAGGTTATAAATTGCTCGAATGGCACGTTTCTGCAGCACAAATATAGCCTGAAAGTCGGCTGCATTTCCCCACAACAAAATTCCATACGACATTACACTATGGAAATAACTAAAGTATACCAATCGGTCAGGAACGAGTCCAAATCGCCACGACAGCGTTTCTTAAGCCTGCCACGGTCTCGGGCACCCACTGTGTGGCGATCGTGGCACGTGGCCTATTTTTACCTGAAAACTATTATTATCACCAAATTAACTAAGTAGATACTTGGTATACTTACCTACCTGACTGACCAGTCCACCACTCGTTCTTACAAAGCTAACCATCAGACTGATGATCTACTACATCACTTATTATGAACAGTAACACAGGAATTGTATAGTTTAGGAATCCTCATCGTCATTTTAGACGAAAGATGTGCACTGCTGGACATGGGCCTTCCCAAGCACCACCACGGCGCCACAAGCCGCGCCAAAATGTATTTTTGATACTTTTACCAGTATCTACATGTCAACACTACGTCATATTGTCACATTCACGATTACACACTAATAATAATTATTGTCACTGATAAACCAATTCAAAGTAGGTACTAAATAATTCAAACTTTCATTTGTTTTTATAGATGTTGTAATTAATTTAACCGGTTTTGGTTTGGAAGTTCAAACAAATGCACTTCACAATGCACTTCAGAAAAAAGTTGCAGGGCTAACCATAGACAATTTCACCACAGATTATTAAGATTTCGATTTGATGAAGTTTAGTAATCAACATCAACAAAAAAACCATGGACGGTTCAAAAATAATTAATTAATAAATAACTACCTAATTATCGTTAGGTTAAAACTATTCAAACTATTTCAAAGTACCTAGATACAAAATTCAAAAATTCATTTTATTTTGTTTATAATAGAGCTGCAGTTATTTTTGAAACTTAGAACGTTGCGGCGCTAGCCAGTGTTGAAACCAAGAATTTTAAATTACTTTGACATTGTTGAGATTTATTGTGGCGTCGCATGTAGGCGACACGTAGTGTCCCTACCGTCAAGCCCCGCTGTCGCTTCTAAGCGACGCGCGACGGTCAACTCACGCGGTCTAAATCTCTATTTTTTTTGTAAAATTATGGTCTGTGGGCTGTTTCACTATACGGCGTGACGGTTCTCGTCAACTAATTTATTGAAAAAATGTTACGTAACACATTGTTTTTTTTTGTATGTTGAAAGTGACGTGACGCACGCGTCAATGTCAAACCGCGGTGCTCGTGCTTGTTACAAAATGGGCGGGGATATATCGATATCAGCTAACTAGTCTGTGTTGATAACACAGGTGTTTTGTTTCCTTGAAACTCAGATTAGTTCATACTTAAATGCTTGCGCGACTACGATTGCGTGGTTATATTTCTAAAGGCGTAGCAATGAAATAAAATAAAGTAATTACATCTACAACTTGTAAAGACCGTGGCGAAATACGGAACTACATAAAATGAATACTAGATTTGACAGATGTTTGACGTCATCCAGTAACTCTTGGTGATAAATAATTTATTTTTATTCTATACATACGTATTTTTTATTTTGGTATAGCTGCAATAATTTACTAGAAGTGGCACAGGGAGAAATTCTGCTTTCGTTCCTGGGTGTTACAGGCGACTACAAGTACGACGGCCTCTAGTGATGGGCGTTGATATAACGAACTAGTTAATTCGATTGTCGACGTAATGTGAACGAATCGACGGTTCACCGATAATCGATCGACTAGTCGAACGATTGAACTGAAACTCGCAACGCGACGACCGACGCGAGAATGTAGTACAAATTCATTCGTCCGTTGAAATAAAGCAAACAAATTAAACTCTAAATCTAGTAGAAGGGAGTTGATATTTATACGGGTCGAATGAAATTATTGTTAAGTGAAGAAAAGGATGGCATGGCGTTATGGTAGTTTCCCTTGTGCAAAAGAGTAAGGTGATGGACTGGTCGAACAATGAGACACCGGGACAAACCGGTCTGTACTTGTTTCTGATTGATAGTAAGTTGTTCATTTTGTTTTGACTTTTTATGTTCAGTGTGTGATTCAGTATTCAGCGAATCCTAAGCCTGGAAAAGTATGAAGGGAAGATCAAATTAATAGGTACCTTCCGTCGTCATCTTTGACTTCGTCGCAAAGTTTATCCAAGTTGACGCGTAAACTAGTCGACGAATTCTACTAGTTAATCGATTAGTCGATGAACGAAGTTGGATCAAATACGTTGCCGACCCATCTCTAATGGCCTCGCTCGGGCGTCTGAGACTTCTGAAGTTCTGAGTGGCTAATAAAAAAAAAAACCACCATAGACAATTTTACGCGGTTTTCGTAACTTTTCGACTTTTCAGTTTTGATAATTTGTTTTGTTTTGTGTTGGATTAGTTGCGACTTGTGAGTAAAGTTTGCGTTGATTAATTTCCGTTCTTAGCTTCAAATTATTGTAAAGTGTAGTATTTTGCATAGGTAGGTAGTGCAAGATGAACAACAAGCTGTTGTATCGAACATTGCGGTCCTAAACGAAAGGTTGCTATTGCTTATATAATGCATACGTTTCCTGTTAGTGAGATCGGACACAAAAAGTGGCTCATAGGTAGTCCTGAGCATTAACCATTAACAGTGATTATGAGCTCAAGACCTTCACAAACTATATGTGTACCAGAAACACTTTGAAAAAGCTACATCAATGAGAAGTTCCTATTGGGTCGAAGTTGGTCTAATCCTTCATTGTTTTCGGCCGAAGAAATTACCACAGGAATAATCACAATATTTTATGAAGGTTCGTACGTTATCAATACTACTTGCTAATCTTAAAGAATTAAAGAATATTTTATTCCAATCCACTCAAGATTTTCTTTGCCAGCATGATTTTTTATTTGAGCTTCTAACAGGCTGTCCAACTTTACTATAGGGTTTGAGTTATTGGCAAATTTAATTAGGTTGACTACAACCCTTAAAAGTAATGACAAACATTATTGATCACTACTCTCTCCATCCATAAATGTAAAAGAAGCCTGTCAACATAGTTTAAAGAATACTATTAATGTATACATGTCTTTTTTCAGATGTGTATCAGCATTATGATCTTAAGTATTCTCAGAAAATTAAACATGAAGACCATAGTTATGCCCGCCTGCCTGGTAAGACTGATATTTTAATTAACCATTTAAAATCTATAAACATTCATTTGATTGTTATTTGTGTTATTGATTCTGCTGATGATTATTATAAAATAAAAGTAAACACTTTTTTGTTGATTTTGCGTTTTAGCGTCATTTTAAATAATATATTTAAAAAAAACTTGTTTTTCAGATACCTCACTTGCAGTGCCTTTGATATTAGAAAATTGTGCTTGAGTTTTCAAAAAAAAACAAGTTGTAGCCACTCTCGACTTATATAATTATCGCAGTTTTGTAAGTTTTTGTGTGATATTTGTAGTATATAACTATGATAGATTTCATGTTGTAATTCCCAGTTCACTTAAAATAGAAATGATAATGTTGTCATTTACTAGCATTTAAAGAACCGGTCCCAATAATTAGAATAAATCAAGCAATTTTTGTTTTTATTTATTTAGTTATTCCAGTCATTAATGTAATTGTTGTGATTTAAATATTACTGATACATGTACTTTCTGAAACTAATGTCAGTTTTTTTTTTTCAATTATCTTACTTTATATGATAGTTCACCAAGTTTAATTTGAGTGTCATTTGTTCCAGGCGCAACATGCTGTTGGGAGAGTAGTTAGCGCCACCCTTAACGAAAATACTGCTGAAAGTGCTGCCACAGTTTTTTTTTTTTTTACTATCTATCTGACTCAAGAATGATGCTTGATTGATGTTCAAATAGTAAGACATCAAGAGAGAAACCCGCATTACGCGCATCCTGTTCATCAGATTCACCACACCAACGGTACTGGCAAGAAGCCATACAAAAATATAAAAGATACTATTTGTTGATGTTAAAGGTAGGGAGACAATAGTGCCTGCATAAAAAAATAGGATAACCCCGAAGGGTTAATCTTATTTTTAATCAAGCCTAAGTACTTAATTGACTTATTATAATGTGAAAAACACAAAATTAAAAAGGGCTTTCTCGACCATGGGGTAAAATAAATAATTTTCAATTGATCTTGAAATGTATTCAGATTATTAGGAAAATCTCCTTCGAGAATGCTAAATAAAACATGCATTAAAATTAAAATTTAATTGAAGAATTAAAATCATAGTAAGTATTTGTTGTGTTTTATTTATATTTCACATTAATTCCCTGGAGTTATAACGTTACTGATGAGTTCCTATAACAACTCATCAGAAGTAATGCGGCTAACAGCAAAAAACAAAAATAAATTGAGATTAGCACATAAACTTATCAAAAACGAGCTGTTTTATTTTCCAACTCATTGACAGACTACTTTTTTTTTTGGCAAAAAAAAATTTGTCGCGGATTGTGGCGCCCCGTGGCGGTGCCTCAACTCCACAATTCCTGTGTTACTGTTCATCTCTGTGTGAACCATGGTCTTAATATACTCGTACCATGATGTGAACTAGATCATCAGCAGTCTGAAAGTAAATTTACCCTGCATTCCGAGTTACGCTGTAATCGATTTGAGCGTGCTTATTCGGTACGGCCGTTAGCACCGTGAGCGCTGTCAAAGATGACAGTTGTGCTGTTTTGTTTTGAGTCGCATCATAACTCTAGACAAACGTGGCATCTTCGAAATTGTGCTTCTGGCTACCGTGGCCACCTAACCAACGAAGAAGAAGAAATGTGTAGTTTAAACACAAAGAATTAATGATATGCAAGTTTTGACATTGTGTGAGCACCGTGAGAGCGTTCACGAGCGTTCCGAATTGTTGACAGATCTCAGCTGTCATAATCGTGATATCTAACTCGGAACGCCAATTATTGATGTCAGCGCTGGGAGCGATTACGTTCATATTCGGAAAGCCTTAGATATCGCGATAATGACAGCGGAGGGCTGTCAACAATTCGGAACGCTCGAAAACGCGCTAACAGTGGTCGCTCAACGTCAAAACTTGCTTATTCTTTGTGTTTAGATCACAAATGGCTTCTTCTTCTTTGGTTAGGGGGCGACGGTAGCCAGGAGCACAATTTTGAAAATGCCACGTTAGTTTAAGCCCACGTTCGCACGGACTTAATAAAATCGCGGCGAAATAAAAGCGCCTAGCGCGATTTTTCCCGCCGTTGGAACCGCCTCTTCGTGCAATACGGATGTACGATGGGTTTCGCAAAATTATTAGCAGTAGCTACTTGTGAGACCAAGAGACCCATGCGGCACGTCTGCACTCTACGAGCCGGCGCGGCGGCGCGGCGCGCGCCATACATAACTGACCAATAGGTATGGGCGTTAATCGGCGTTATTTCACGTCTCTAGTTACAATAACTGGCTACGGGGCATGTAGCCGAATAGCTAGTTTCGAGTCAAACTGTAACCACGTTACTTTGAAAGTAGTTACAATTTCGATACTGCATCGAAAATGATTGTAACTACTTACAAAATAACCGTCATAACCCTGAATAAATTATGAAAGGAAGTTTATTTTGTGTTAATACTACGACGTAACTGCATATGTAACGTATTACATAGGTAATCATTTGTGTTTTCGTTTCGCAAATAACTGTAACACTTCCATAGAATCACCATTTTGAATCACTGAATAGAATTTGAAAAAATAATGCACTTGACATGCGAATGTCCTTTAGTAAAAATGTACCGAAGGGTTGAGATTCATGTATGAAACCAAAATAGACATGTCGATAATTTTGTAGTAAAAATTACTTAGTAATTATTTTTGTTTATTTTTTTTGATTGTTGAATGTTTTATAACTTTTTTATGACCATTGAAGAGGGTTTTTTTTTTTTTTTTGTGCTTGACCTAATTTACTATCGAGACTACTTACTTAATACAAATTTAGTTACTTTTATAATTTAGTTATTTTCTCTTCATAGTAAAATGTAACTAATTATGCAACAGCTTGCAGCATGTTTTATTAGGATTCAAGCAAAATTAGGAATGAATACCGATATCGATAAAATAAAAATTAATGGTACGGACTTCTCTTTCCGCTACCGCGTCCCCCGCTAAAAGTGATAGAATTTTTTGTTCGTAATAGTGTGCTTAAGGCTTCTCCAGTGTTCTACACTCAAAGCGCTTCACGAGACATCGCTACCGCGCTCACGCTAATTCGGTACGGATGTAGCATGCTCAAATTGATTACAGCGTAACTCAGAACGCAGCCTTTATAGAATACAATGCAACATTCCGGAGCGAAATGTTGTTATATGTTTAACATGTGATGCTATAAGCCTTTCCTTATCTATTTCCTACACTCTGTGTAAGTGAGAGCAAGAAAGGTATACTTTAGACAGGCAATATTTCGCATTAAATTCGATTGTAACGCGTCGACTCAGCGTTTTAGCGGCAGGCAGATCGGGCAGATCGAGTTCCAACCAAAATCTACATTTTAAGCTGTAAAAAAAACAAATGAAAGTTTGAATTAATTAGTACCTACTTACTTTGAATTAGTTTATCAGTGACAATAACTTATTAGTATGTAATCGTGAATGTGATAGTAATAAGACATAATGTTGGCATGTGCTGGTAAAAGTTTTTCTAAAATGATTAAAAACTGAATTTTGGTGCGGATTGTGGCACCGTGGCGGTGCCTCAACTCCACAATTCCTGTGTTACTGTTCATAAATAAGTGAACTAGATCATCAGTCTGATGGTAAACTTTGCAAGAACGAGTGGGGGTCAGTCAGGTAAGTATGCCATGTATCTAGCTAACTTGCTGATAATAATAGGTAAAAATGTAGGCCACGATCGTCACACAGTCAGTCATCACCATCACCGAAGTCTAAGAAACGCTGTCGTGGCGATTCGGACTCGTTCCTGACCGATTGGCCGGCGAAGGCACAACTTATGGAAAACTGGAAAGTTAACTAAAAGAATAGGCACACATTTAAAACAAGTGAATATTATTAATCTGATAAATATTCTATCTCTTAGCAGATGAGCCCATGCGACCCAGCAGCTGCTAAGTAATGCCTTATGAACTGAAGACAGTAAAGGAACACCGCCTCTACTTGATTTGATCACATCAATCCTGGTTAGTATTCAGTATTGCACACACTTTTTTTGATAAACATAGGTACATAATTATGGAGCAAATAAATTGGAGCAGGAGCATGGAATGAATAAATGTTGCAACTCATTGTACTCATAATGATTGATTGAAATGAGTACCTATTATAAGTAATTACTTATTGAAAGTACTACATTACTATACTGATGATAATCACAATATTATTTCAATTGATTGTAAAAAATAATACTCGGATGAGTGTAGGAATGAAATAAATCAAATAGTAATAAATGCTTACCATTATTTCCAGCAGTGGTGGTGTGCAGTCCACACACATCCGACAGCGCTCCGTTCCCAGCCTCAAGAAAAATGTAGCAAAAATGTATTAGCAAATTGATTTGATGTGATGCAAATGAATAAATTCTATTTATTTATTTATATAAGTACACACTAAACACTTAATAATGTAAAATAAATAAAGATTTATTATTAGATTTTGTTTCCAGCAGACCTGCGACAGGAGAATTGGATGACAGACATAGTGTCGATTTACATCTATGAGACATATACAGTGTGTAAAACAGTACCTAAACAGACTACAGCAACCTAAACACACATAATTTTATCAGCTTAAAATAAACGCACATGCACTTCTTAAATAAATAAATACATATATTAATTATAATAATTTTAATTTTTCTTGTTTGCAAGAGTGAAGCGCAATTTGTGTGTAGGTATATTTTTATGTAATATTTATGTTACAAGGTTTGTATCTTGTACTGTGGTTTATCTCTAACAATCTAGATGATTTGGTATTACTGTGTGGGTCTATCTGGCAGGCCCCAACGAGATTTATCAACAGGTTTACATAAGGACATAATTTTTTACCTATAGAAAATAAATAAGATGTATTTTGTACTTCGACAGTTTTTGATTAAACAACGTTTCTATGAAGTGTCTTGCTAGCGGGCCCCTTGTGATTATTTTTATTGTTATTTTACTTTCAGATCGCCCAGTAGTGCTCGGAGTTAGACACTATTATGTACCTACCTTACAAATCCAAAATTTCGACTGTCTGTGAGCTATACTTTAGAACATATTCGTTACTTACTTAGACAAACATCCAGCGAGCGGGCCCCTTTTTTAAATACTACTCTTTAATATCCTACAATAGCATAAGGAGCTTGATACTATTAAGTACCTTACAAATCCAAAATTTCGACTTTCGCAAATTTAACTAGGTCCGTTGGTTGAATATTTATTTAGATAACGAATATCCTCTAAAGTATAGCTCACAGAAAGTCGAAAAACAAAAGCTGTCGAGATAGAAAATACATCTTATTCATTTTATATAAGTAGGTAAAAAATAATGTCCTTATGTAAACCTATCACCTGTTGATAAATCTCGTTGGGGCCTGCCAGATAGACCCACACGATATTACTACCTATGTTTTACGTATTATGTATATAGGTAAACGAACACTGAATACCTACTTGCCTAGCACAAATTTTATGAAGTTGCTCAATCTCACCTTTCTCAAGTAAAATCAATTTGTTGAAATAAAATGTAGGTCTAAAAGCATTGAAATAAATACTAATAAATTATTGTCTGTGAATACGAATACGCATGGAGACATGGGGCCCCCAATGACGGGAAATAAAATAGAACCTTAATGTGATATCTATGCAGCGTCTGGTTGCCAGGCAACAGCACTTCACTCCGTGTGTTACATCTATGCAGCGCCTCGCGCGCATGCGCGGCGTGAAAAAGTTCACCTCACGCGATTCTGGTTACCATGGAAACAGCACTTCACTTCGACGAGGTGCAATGCGCGCACTATGTCAGTTGAACTTAGTATTAATTTATGATGTTGAATAAAATTTGATGAATATTATTTTATTATTGGCAACGTTTAGATAAGGAGGTACAATAAAATATTAGGTGATTTGATAAATACACACATCTTATAGATAGGTAAGGCGCATCTCATCACGCTAGGAGTTTGATTGCATTCAAGTCATCAGCTGACAATAGGTTCTTAATAAAACAAACATAAGTAACTATGCGCAAACTACGAAAAGGCGCTTTGTAGCAGCTGTAGGTACTTATTCGTATTGCATTTTATTATTTAAGGGGCATGCGCTAAGGTAGCCCGCGAAATTCTAATTTTCTTTAGTTTTTTACATTTTGCAGGTAAGTGTGAGGTTTTATGTTGATTAAAATATGATTCGCGACCGTAACCAATATGGCTTTACATAATTATAATCATTACAATCAGCAATACAACTCCATATGTAAGCACAATCGTCAAATGTCATGATTTCATGAAATAGTCATTCAATGCGATTAAATGAACTTAGAGAGTTGTATTGATCATTTTTATGATTATAATTCTATAAATAAACATTTGATACGGCCGCGAATCATATTTAGACCAACATACAACATGATACTGACCTGCAAATTGCAAAAAACGTAAGAAAATTTGAATTCGCGGGCTACCTTGACGCTTTCGCCTTAAATGTTCTGACTGCGCATGCGTGACGCGTTACATACCTGCAGGTTAAATAAGTGGTAAGTAGGTACCTAGTTCATTTAAAAATCAGTTTAATTTTTGAATACCAAATGTAGGCAATAAACTGACTTTTTAATGTACAAAACGGTATGATTTAGACATTGAATTATCTAAAAGTATTGAAATAAATAGGTAGGTACTAATTATTGTCTCTGAATACGTATAAGCTTATGGACATGGCCGTCAAAGAGGGAAAAAAAAACAAAGTGAGTAACAACGCGGCTGCGCGGCGTGATCACTTCATCCGATTCTTTAATATAGAATCGGATGAAGTGATCACGCGCGTGGTCTCCATGGTTACCACCATGATATTATCACAGTGGTTACCTTAAGGTGACCACGCGTGTTATTTCCTTGGCGATAACACTTCGGTGATGTGATGTGCGCGCGCTACAAGTGTCAGTTTTACTTGGCTTATTTATGATGGTGATGAATAAAACATTGTAGGTACTTATTGGACGTTGGTATTTAGTACGCAAGTACGTGACGCGTTACATACTATTTAAATAAGTGTAGGTACGTAGTAAGTAAAAAAAATCTCAATGTGATAGTGTAGCGCCTAGCGCGCAAGCGCGATTCTTACCACTTCAACGTGGTGAAGTGATTCGGTGTGCGCGAGCTGCAAGTGTCAGCTGTTGAACTTAAGAATTTTGTAATGATTTGATGAATATGATTTTATTCAACGCTTATGTAGGCTATCTCCAATAAAATATTCGGTAGGTAGGTACATACAATATACACATCTTTTTATTTAAATGACTACATCGTTTAGGTAGGTTCCCACATAGTTTGTATGGGGTTAAATTACACACTATTAACACTCGATTGCGTTTACATAATATAAGTTAACAATGGGTTCATAATAACAAACTATGTCAATGCGCATTTCACAACGTGTAGATATGTATGTTTTATTTTATTTATTGTAGGTAGGTACCTACCTACCTGCGTAACGCGTCGCGCCTCAGGCTATTTATATCAAAGGACTAGTCTAGGAACAAAATTGAATAAAACAAAATTGAGTGTCTGATTGGATATCTGTTTTGCTATTTTATTTCACTTGCGCGCTAATCCCCTTAAATAGTCATGTTTAGACATTTAAATACCTACTAGCTTTAGAATACTTAGTATAAAATGATCAATAGAATTAGCATAAAAAATTTAATTAAAATCTCGATTATGATTGTAAATGTAATGCTTGGTCAATCCCTAGCATCAGTGAAATGACACTGACAGCTCACTCCACGCAAGTTTTCACGGTGATATTTTTACAGAATCGACATGCAGATCCAGGTTCTATTCTGTGGCAGTGATTACTTTAAGTACATAATGTAGGTCTGAATAATACATATAATCTATTTTATGTTTTTTCCCGTCTATTCTCTATGGTTCTCAAAACCAAGAAAACCCTATCAGCTATACACAACCAAAGCAACTTTAAAAGATAACAGGGCAACAGTACTTAAGTATACCTACCTTTTTTCACCAGAAATTAAAATTGTTATAAAGGAATCACTGATGTAGCAGTAGAAATTATGATAAAGTCAGTATCTAAAAGTACCTACAATGAATCAGTACTCACCCGCTTTTGTAGCATAGACTAAATACTGTAAGTTACAAAATATAATGAAGAATTACAAAACCTACCATTACCAAGATTAGACAATATTTTCACTCAGAGAATTCAAGAAGGAATTTCCTATAGAAGTTACATTCCAATAAATCAAATCAGGCTTTAATTATCTACCTACCAGCTACCTACCAGCTGATGAAGTTATAAACACTATTCAGAGGTTTTCTATAAATAAAGACCTTCAAAACCTATATAAATTATAATACATAGGATATAAATATCTTGTTTACATTATATGAACTGAAAATAACTATTTTCACCAAAATTATTTTTATAATTGCTACCTGAAAATTGTGACTATAAATATTAGCCACAGGCGAAAAGGGAGCTAACGATCTCATAAATTAAATATTAAGAATACAGTGATCAAAGTACACTGCATTATGATTAAATCTGATAAGTTAAATGAGATTATATCTTTCTATTGCCAGATATAACATCCACATAAAAGTTTCAATAAATACACACAGATAACACTAAGGTTAAATTGGGTTATGTACTAGAAAACTTTAGGGAAAAATAACAACCTTATTTATTTAATTATATTTTTACTAATTAGTTTACTAAAGGTAATATAATATGAGCACGCACGCAGTTACAGCAGGCTGTAGTTCTTTAGAAGTCCTAAATGCTTGCGAGACAGTGCTAACTTACTTATAACATTAAAAAAAAAAAAAAAAAACCCAATAAGTCTGTGAGCTAAATTAGAATTAGCTGTTGGAGAGTGTGGAATGTTATTGACATTAGTACTACTCTTACAAACTCTACTCAACTTTAGTTTGATTTGATACAAGACTAATAGGTTTATTATTGATAAATTATCAACTAATATTGTTGTCTAATAAAATTATAAAGTTCATATTGTTGTTGATCATAATCAACAATAAGTATAAACTTTTCTGAAGATTATTAATTTGCAAATTAAAATGATTTAGTGCAACTTGAAATAAGTACCTATATATTTTTGTTCATATGTAATGATTAATGTTACAGGATTAATACTGGTACAAGTACATACCTGTGTTAAAAATAACAAATCCTCGTTATTTATTACTTTTATTAAGATTTATTGTTTTTACAACTAGTCTTTGAACATCTACCATTGTATTCTCTCATCATCGAGAGCGAGACAGCAACGAGTATAATTGAATAGTCAAACGAACTTACCTGTAAGTGAAGTTCGACGGTAATTATACTCGTTGCTGTCTCGCTCGAAGATGATGAGTCCCACCCAACCCAAACATTCCATGCTATATACCTAGGTATAATGAGCATGGACCCTGTGTTGTAAAACCAATAAATCGCTATGAACTTAATGAAGATAGCTTGCAGAGGTAGATAGATGGCAGCACGCCTTTGGAAAGGGCGCGTTCATTTTTTAGTTATTTCTTCAAAATTATGTGACAAGAGACTCGACTAAACGCCTACTACCATTGTATTCTCTCATCATCTTCGAGCGAGACAGCAACGAGTATAATTACCGTCGAACTTCACTTACAGGTAAGTTCGTTTGACTATTCAATTATATCGTGATAACAACGCGTTTTTGGTCATGCTCGCTCAATCTATAGCGAAGTTTTATTGTAATTTATTTATTTTTAGAAATGTTTGGACTTAGAGATATTTAATTTGTTGCAGATTTTATAGATTGACTAAATTGATTAGTACAAAATGTCCGAACACGTTGATCCTATCAAAAGACAACAATCTGGATCACAATATAGAAAAAGATAGCAGAAAAAGAAAAGGAATTTCAAAAAAACAAAAAAGTTTATGAATATAGATAAATATATCACAACAAAAAATCAAGATAGCTGTTGAAGACATTGCTGTCGAAGTTTGTCAAAGTGAGGAGACAAGTTGTGCTACAATTACAAATGCTGCTCAGGATGACTCCATTGGTGATGTACAAAAACAAATTCTAGATGACATTAGTACTGTTGTCCCGAATATATCGGATCCAGCCACTTGGCCACTCAATCGAAATAACAAAATTATTGATCATATAATAACTAGTGGCCCAGTGCAAACTCACATTGATAATTATCCGAAGAATGATACAGGGCGACATTTCTCTAATTCTCATTTCACAAAAAAACTTGCAAACAATGAAACAATTCAGCGTCGTTGGTTAATGTACTCCGTTTCAAAGGATCGAGTTTATTGTTTTTATTGCCGGCTATTTGATAGTAGTTCAACGTCGAGTTTAGTATCTGAAGGATATACCTAACAACTGGAAACACTTGTCTGAAATGTTAAAAATTCATGAGAATAGCACTTCTCATAAGAAGTTTTACCTTTCATGGATTGATGCTGAACTACGATTAAAAACATACGCGCCATTTTAACGGCGAAGGAATTGGCTGAAGAACTTGAAATTGAACCTGTGTTTAGAGCCACGACAACACTTCGATATGTTAATCGTCAAGCTGGTGAAACTGTCCGCGATGAACATATAGCTTCTTCGGAAAAAAAAATTGAGATTGAATTTTTCAACTGTGTTTTGGACACTACATTAATTTCAGTCAATGAAAGATTTGAACAGTTAAATGAGTACTCGGAATATTGGTCTTTTTTGTACAATATAAAACAGATTCCGGAAAAACCTGACCTTGTCAAACTCTGTGGTGATCTCCAATTGAAATTAACTGTAGACTCTAAATCAGATATATATAGATATATATGGGTGTATGTTGTGTGATGAACTCATAAGTCTGAAATCTTTTTTGCCTGATCAGAATGTGGCTACCCCTGTTTTTGTTTTAAATTTTATCAAAGATCGCAACTTACAAGAACTGTATCCAAATGTATGGATAGCAATGCGCATATTATTAACTAGGTATACCTGTAACGGTTGCTAGTGGGGAGAGGAGTTTTTCTAAGCTTAAGCTGATAAAAACCTATCTGCGATCGACAATATCGCAATATCGATTGACAAACTGCCAAGTTTGTCAATCGAGAATGAAATTGCTGAAAACCTCGATTTTGATAAAATAATAAAAGAGTTCGCCGACAGAAAGGCTTTTTTTTTTAAATGAATGTTTATTTCTTTTAATAAATGGTAATTTCATTATATCTTTTTCCTTTTTTCATATGGGTTTTTATTGCAGTTAGGGGGCGCCGTATAAATCTCGCCCAGGGCGCTGGTAGTGCTAAAACCGGCACTGCTTTTGATAAGCCATTTTTCCTTGCCGAACTTAAAACGGTTTTTAATTATGTTAAGGATTCTGCCCCTGGCGTGGATGGATTCCATTTCATTGCAGAAGCAGGTGTAAAATGCCACCAATACCTATTACCTGGACTTGGTCATCTTTTGTTTCATCTCTGAGTATATTCCTCCAGCCTGGAAGGTTCAAGTGGTTATTCCTCTATTAAACCCCGGCAAGGATCCTAGTGATCATTGTTCATATCGACCAATTGCTTTATCGTCTATTCTTATTAAACTTCTTGAACATCTAATTAATAAAAACGGTCTAGAATGGTTAGTTGAACATAGAAAACTGCTCCCAACGACTCAATTCAGCTTTAGGAAAAGTCTGGGTACAACTGATAGTGTGTGTATCCTCACGTCAGAGATCCGACTAGCCCTTAGTAGAGATGAGTCTGTGGTAGCCGTTTTTCTAGATATATCAGCTGCTTATGATTCTGTCCTCCTCCCCGTTCTTAGGCAAAACCTGCATGAACTGAGAATACCGGCTAGGATTATTCAGATCATCTGCAACATTCTTTAAATCCGCAGTCTTCAGCTGAGGATTCCAGAGGAAAACTCTGAGCAGAGGGTGACCTGGCGAGGCTTACCTCAGGGATCCGTAATTAGACCCATACTATATACTATTAATACTTCAGATCTCCCTTCATGCTTAAATTATAATTGTAAAATCCTTCAATATGCTGACGATATTGCATTATTGGTCAATTCAATTAAATTTCAGTTCAATTTATTTATTCACAAACAATTTACATTGTGTTTGAAATTTCTATATGATTAAAAAAAAACAAGTAACACATTTAAAAGTTAATAACAAAAAAAAAATAACATTCATAGTACAAGAAACACATTTAAAAATTAATAACAAAAATCAAACCATCATCAAAATTAACATCATAATAAAAATTACCTACAATAAAAAATAAAAATCCATGTCAACTCATTAAGAATATAAGATTAGGATTAGAAAATCAAAAAAAAACTGTCAAATTAAATAATTCAATGTCAACTTAAATAATTAATAGGATTAATAATACATATGTCATTTCAAAATAATGTCCATAACATACAACAATAACATCTGTCTGCTCTACATACTCGTACATATTTAAGTTGACAGGAAGAAACGCATGGTCATAATATTATTACATTTCGTCAACGGAGTAGAGAAATTTATCTAGTAGGAATGCTTGAAGCTTTGTTTTAAATGCAGATGTATAAATCAAGCTTTTTAATTGTAAAGGTAACTTATTGAAAAATTGCAATGCTTGATATTGTGAACTATGCTTCACAATGTTGAAGTGAGGACTTATTTTATTTCTCAATTCCTTCCTACGTGTGCTCTCTCTAACCAGTCTTTCCTCATCCGTCTCATATTCATGTATGTACTTTTTAAGATAAGTCAGAAGGACTAGAACATACTCGTAGAGACTGGGTACTGTAAGGATGTTTAAATCTAAGAAATGAGGACGACAACTTTCTTTGTGAAATACGGTCAATGGTACGTATAGCTCTTTTCTGAAGGACAAAAGCTCTTTGGCAGTTATAATTATAGCTGTTCCCCCAAAATTGTATGCTATATCTTAATTTTCACTCAATAAGTGCGTAGTATACGATTTTTAAATGTATAATGTCAATTTCGTCTCGAAGGGTTCTTAACGCATAACACGCAGATGATATAGATGCATCAATGGCGGATAGTTCCTTTTTCCAATTTAATGAGTCGTCTATGTGTACTCCCAAGAATTATGCTTCTCTCACGAGTTCAATTTTGTCCTCATTTAGTATGATTTCCATAGTCTTTATTACGAGCAGTTGTTTTTAATAACATTATCTTGGTCTTTGTACTATTAATTTTCAACTTATTTACAGTAAACCATGAATATAGATAACTTATAGCTGCATTAACCTTTTCCGTAAGTTCTTTTGTGTCATTTGCCCCAATAATGGCATTTGTGTCATCCGCAAAAACAACAAGTTGTATGTCTGGTAGAATCTTATTTATATAATTTATTAAGTCATTGGTAAACAAAATGAACAATATGGGCCCTCGTATCGATCCTTGCGGAACAGCAGCATAAATATTAAAAAAGGTGATTTATAACTTTGTCTATGCCCATCTTGAATATCACTGATTTCTACAAACATTTTTCTGTTTTCTAGGTAGGATAAGAAAAGTTGGGAGGCTTTGCCTCTCACTCCGTAATGATTAAGGCCCGTATTAATAAACGTTACTCAGCCCAAGAGCTCGCACTTGATACTAATCTTGAGGTCTCGACCGTATTAATAAACATAAGAATTGATGTACTCATGTTACGGCTTAGGTTTACGTTATCAGCCGAGTGATGGACTGATTAATAAACGAAACTCGACACTTAAGTATACAATAGGTGAGTGTACTCAACATGCTAAAACCTGAGTGTAGGCAGTACGCGACTTGAGGTCGTGATTAGTAGCGCGAAACATGGAGTTTGAAAATATTTTGAGTGAAATTAATTATTACGATCAAATAGAGTAGGTACTATGACGATATTTTATGGCCATTGCGATATCGTTTAGCAAAAATATACATAAGAGCGACCTCAAATCCTTTTGAGTTAAAAGTGTATTTTTTTTTCAAACAATCAGATTTTATCAAGAGTCCGTGTTGTACACAGTAACAGAGGTCTTTTAATTTCCCCAGAAATAGTCGTCATATTATTTTTAAGGTTTTATGCTACAGCATCATTTCAGGTACTACCTACCAATGTAAATATTGTAAGTACATTTATTTAAGTATCATTTATTTAATTACTATTTATATAGATGTAAGGATGTAACACATAAAGACATTAAATCCGCATATGTCGTCCGCCACTTATATAGTTTCATAAAGTTTAATAAATAAATAAAGTTTAAAAGTAGGTACCTTATAAACCAATTAATCTCATATTATTAGAAACAAACCCAATATACGAGTATTCATATGAAAAAGTAATCTAATAAATTTATATTATTTCATCCTTTTTTTGAGACTTTTCCTTGACCCTCCAGACGCTTTATTGCGTTATGTTATTTGTACCTGCTAAGTTGAGTAGTAAGCATTTCTGTCATATTTAGAAATAATTATACAACATTTTTAACAATTTAAGGTTTTCTTGGGAATACAACAACTTTATAACGTGATACAGCGCTATTCATATTTTTATTAACAAAATACAAGTGTTTCAATAAATCTTACGACATAACAATAACGAAACGTGATGAATGTTATTCTAAACTTCGGTCAATGTATGTGTAATCGTTCACGAGATCGGCATCAAGTACAGCGCATTGAGGAGCTGATCTTGGTAACTGAGATACTGTACTCATGTGTTTATTAATTAGCAATGATCTTGAGATGCTGATATCGTAATAATGGCGTATCAAATGATAGCGCACTTAAGTACGTTGTTGAGGGACGTTTATTAATACGGGCCTTAGTTTAGCTACAAGTAAATTGTGATCAACCGTGTCAAATGCTGAACTCAAATCTAAAAATACACCAGCTACTCTCAATGTATTATTTATGTTATTGATTACATCATTAACAAGAGAATATTAGCGTCTCCTGTGCCAATTTTTTTTTAATATCCAAATTGTCTTCTATGTAAGACTTTATTTAAGTTAATATGAAGTACAAGCCGAGATTTGATAATTTTTTCGAATATCTTTGAAAGCGTTGGTAGCAAGGAGATTGGCCTGTAATTTTTAGGATCAGTATTTGTGCCTTTTTTGTGAATGGGTATGATCTTAGCTATTTTTAGCTGTTCTGGAAATATTCCTTCATTAATACACTTATTAAAGAAGTAAGAAAGCGGTTCCGCAAGTATATTTATATTTTCTTTAATAACAGATATAGGAATTTCATCATATCCAGAAGAACGTTTATTATTCATCTTCCTGACAATATTAAAAATTTCATCTGGAGTGGTAAGAGTAAAACAAAGTTCGTTTTCGACCCGTTTTGTACTCTGCTGAAGTATTAAAGTCGCTTCCTCATTTTCATTTCTACTGGTAAGACATTTGTTGTCAAAAAGTTTTACTAGTGTGTTAGCAGCTACTTCTTCGGGATCATCACCTAGTTTGCCATCAATTTTAAGTAGTAGATGTTCCGAATGCATAACTTTTGATCTGTTTGTGCAATTGTTAACAATTTGCCAGATTTCTTTGCTAGAGTTTGTTGAATTATTAATTTTTTTCTCTAACAGTTATTTTTTTAGCTTTCGTGATAATCCTTCTATAAATTCTAATGTATTTATTTTTGTAATTTAGAACACTAGTTTCAAGATTATTACCAATACCAGCGCATAAAATCCGTTTCATTTTACTAGAGATTTTCACACCTTTGGTGACCCATTTTAGTTTAGTACTCTTTATAAGATTAATTTTACGTTTCTTTTTTTTGGAACTATTTTTAAAAACCTCTGAGAACTTCTTTATAAATGTATTAATTCCCATATTACCCCAGTTATGTCTCAAAATTCCCTGCTTAAAATATGTATCGTTATTACGAGTAGAACTGAAAATTCTCTTATTTATAACGATATGCTGTTTGTTGTTACTTGCCTTGTTTGTCAGAGTTTCCAACCAAAATTTCCCTAAAAGACCTCCATGTCCATCAGCCAGACCATTATGGTCTACCTCAGATTCCTTTACATAATATTCAGTCAGATTTGTTAGGATATTGTCGATGCACGAATATGAGTCATTTCGAATAAAAGTTGCAGTGTTAATAAGATGCCTAAAATTGTAACATGTTAATAAGCTGACAAATTCAGTTCGTTTTTTACTGTCCAAAAGTAAATCTATATTAAAGTCTCCGCAAATAATACATTTCCTATTAAATAAATGGCATGGTCTCTGGCAGTTCCATAGAGGATTCCGCTCTATCTTTGAATGTCTCTTTATCTTCATTAAACCAATGGCTACTCGATCACGGGTTGTCTTTGAACATGTCTTTGTCTGAGTACAGCAGTTATTTTTAATCGCAGACGTCATATCCCCCTGGTACATATTAACATAGATGGTCAAGCTGTTCCGATCAAGGAAAAGGCCAGGTTTCTGGGAGTTACCCTGGATTCCAAAATGTCGGGTGTGGATCACATCAACAATGTTGTTAAAAAGTGTGAACGCTCAGTATCAGTCCTAAAGGCTTTATCTGGAGTCTGGTGGGGAGCTCACCCATACACTCTAAAATTAGTGTACAATGCTCTGTATCAGAAGTGTGATGGACTATTGTTGCTTCATACTTGAGCCCTGTAATAAATCGCGCCCCTAGCCGCCGCAGGAGACGCCCCGGGCGTCGGGAGTCACGAGCTGACTTCCGTCCACCCTAGGCGCGGGCTTGCGGACGGTGAGCAATGGGTAGCTCGCCGTCCGATAAGGACCAGGCCCGGGTCGACGGCGCGTTGTGTTCCACGCACGCCTCAAAGGGATGTCAGCACCAACTGACGGGGTCCGGAAGGACCACCGCCTGCTGGGGTTGCGGGTTTGTCTGAAAGGGATATCGCGGCCCCGGCACACAGGCAACGGAAGGAACACGGGTGGGTTTTAGTCAGTAAAAGTCTGACACTCCCTCTCGCTCCGCCCAGAGCAGGAGGAGTCATTTGATGATTTCCCACACAAAAAAAAAAAACAAGCCCTGTAATAAAGCCAAATGCCTTAGGATTGCTGTAGCAGCGATGAAATCCTCACCTATAAATGCCCTCCAGGTAGAATGTGCAGAACCTCCCCTTAACCTTCGAAGGCAATACTTAGCAGATCGGTTCCTATCAAAAGTTTTCGCCCTTTCGTCCCATCCCTTACTTTCCATTTCAGAAAAAATCCACCTATCTTTAGAAGTATCACCTTATAGGAAACATAAGCCGTTTCCCACGCTGATGAATAGGTACAGGGAACTTAAAAACCTCTCTTCACCTGTTTGTCAGTATCCCACCCTATCAGTATTTTCTTCCGCATACGGTGGTCCACTTTAGGCCGAAAATCGTTTTGGAGCTTGGTATTTCAAAGAGCTCCGAGGAAAAAATAATATGATCAATTGTCGAGGTCACTAGCTAACCAAAATACAACTCATAAAAAAAAAACATTGTAATGAGTAGATTATGTCAACAATAAATTAAAATAACTTGACATATAAAGTCAAATAAAATAAACAATTACACGAGGGCGACACTGAAAGTTTTTAGAACGGGCCACTTGTAAACGATATAATAAAAAAAAGACGTGTGGCACTCGGAGACTGCCACGGTAAAGCTATTGCATAGCATTTTTTATCAACTTATGCAATTTGTGTCACAGTGATGCGCGCGCATCTTAAAATTTCACTCTATGGGGGTGTTAAGTTATTTTCGTTACGGAATTTCTGGATTCGGTCTCCACGCTCAAGGCCCGCGATAGAAGCTATGCAATAGCTTAATAAGTTCTAATTTTGAAAATGGAACTCTTTGCTAATTTTATTGTGTATGTATTTTATTAATTTCTCATTTGTTCACGATTTGGCGGCAAATTTAAAATTGTCTGTGTCACTTCAGCATGAATTTAACGTGAGAAAATTTTCGTACAATGATTTTTTATGACTTTCGATGTCATTTAAGTCAACAATAAAGTTATGATAGACTTCAATTGGCCTTTCACGATGAAGCCCAATCTCGTGTCACTGTTTACAACTGGTTTAATGAGTTTAAACGTGTTCGCACTAATCTCACCGATGATCTGCGTGAGGGACGGCTTTCTACGGCGACGACTGAAGATAACATCAGTGTTATGCGGCGTATGATAAAGACTGACAAAAGAGTGACTTATCAGCAAATTCGGCCAAGCTTAGGCATCGGTATGAGTGAAGTGCACAAAATCCTCCATGAACATTTAGCGGTCAGGAAGCTTTGTGCCATAGTGCCATAGCAGTCGGGGGAGAAGTAGCTAATCTTTTTCTACTTGCCGATTCGAAGTCCATTGCATTTTCTCGCACATTGTCATTGGGGAGAGAAACCGTTAACACCGAAGTGTATTCAAAGGGATCAGGAGGATCAGGGGGTTTTTTGTTATCCATTATGGATAATGGATAAAATATAAAATTAGAGTTAAAACAAACCTTACGCTAAACTACAAACACAAAGAATAGTCTCGATTGAAGTTCACACTTGTAAAATTACCTAAAATCGAGAAAATTCGTAACACAAATAAAAGCACTTGTATCCTTCACCACTACTCACGAAGAAAAAAACTTCATAAATATAAAGTAAAAACATTTTAGTGCGTTGACCAGACTAAAAATCACAAAAATTTAGTTTATTCCTGTCAAACGACGATTTCCCTTTCTGAAGAAGACTAAAGTGACACAACTTAACTATACAGGGTGGCAGCGACCCCGGCGCGCGGCGCTGAAATTTTTCGTTTTTTTACTGCTGTTTCATAGAAATGTGCAATACCTGCGCGGTCAAAATGTATGGAACAGCTCAGGGAATTTGAACTATCAGTGAACCCCACTAAAACTGAACTAGTCATGTTTACCCAAAAACGAGCATTAGGCCCCTTCCGCCTACCCAAACTGTTCGATACAGAACTTCAGTTGGCCAACGAGGTCAAGTACCTTGGAGTCATTCTAGACGCTAAGTTGAACTGGAGCAGTCATGTTGACAACAAGCTAAACAGGGCCTGCATCACCTTCTGGCAATGCAGGAAAATGATAGGTAAGTTTAAGAACACTTGAAAGACAGCTAAAGCCTTATACATTAGCAACAAGGTTAAGTCAGCAGACAATAAAATACAGACGGTTTGGAAAATTATCAATAATGAAACGAACCGGAACAAAAAGCATAATTCTGACTACACACTGAAGACGTCATGTGGTGGTCTCGTTTGAATTTGTAAATTTCTTCACCAGTATCCCACTTAAAACTACTGAAACCTTAAATTCCTCGCCCTCGCTCTCTTTTGATTTAGTAAGGGCGAATGTTTCAGCTTGCCCGATTGAATTTAACTTTAAGCATATTAACCCTTTAACAGTAATAAAAGCTTTTAAGCAAATTAAGATCAAATTAACCGAAGATCTTTGGGGAATGTCTATTAAAGTATGTACTTCCATAATTGAGACCATAGCGCCTTACTTAGCATTAATATTTAATTTGTGTGTGGACCAAGGAGTCTTCCCGGATTTAATGAAATACAGTAAGGTAGTACCACTTTTCAAATCCGGGGACAGTAAAGACACTAATAATTATAGACCCGTGTCCGTGTTGCCGGTTTTCAGCAAGGTGTTTGAAAAGGTAATGCTTAATCAAATGCTCAATCATTTTAACACAAATAAAATCCTTCATGATCAACAGTATGGTTTCACCAAAGGACGTTGTACGACCGACGCCGGTGTAACCTTATTAAAACACATTTTTAGCGCGTGGGAAGAGGCCCAAGACGCCATAGGAATCTTTTGTGACCTCTCCAAGGCATTTGATTGCGTCGATCACGAAACCTTGCTCTTGAAACTTGAGCATTACGGACTTGGAAAACTTGCGCTCAATTTAGTAAAATCTTATTTAAATGATAGACAACAGAAAGTCCAAATAAACGGTGTCAATTCACTAGGTTTAAAAGTAAAAATGGGCGTGCCACAAGGCTCGATATTGGGTCCATTTTAGTTTATGTCAATGATCTACTCCATTTATTAAAAAATCAAACACAAATGGTGTTATTTGCTGACGATACTTCCTTAATTTTTAAGGTAGATAGACGTGCCACAAATTTTGAAGACGTAAATAACGCCCTAATGCAGGTCCAAAGTTGGTTCACTGCTAATAATTTAGTATTAAATGGAAAAAAAACGAAGTGCATAAAATTTTCTTTACCAAATGTCAAAAGTACTGATTGTGAGATAGTATTGAATCAAGAGAAACTAGAATTCGTCGATAAAACTGTTTTCCTGGGGATTACGCTCGACTCAAGGTTACAATGGGGACCTCATTTAACATCTCTTGCAGGACGGCTAAGTTCAGCAGCATATGCTGTCAGAAAAATCCGTCAATTTACTGATGTGGATACCGCGAGGCTGGTCTATTTTAGTTACTTTCATAGTATCATGTCTTACGGTATTTTACTATGGGGACGGGCTGCAGACATCGAGTCTATTTTTATTCTGCAGAAAAGAGCGATTAGAGCCATATATTATCTCCGCAGGCGTGACTCTCTAAGGGAACTGTTTAAGGATATTAACATCATGACGGTACCTTGTCAATATATCTATGAAAACATCATGCACGTAAGAAAAAATGTACATCTTTTTAGTAAAAGAGGTGATAGACATAATTATAGTACAAGAAATAGGGACTTATTAGTTCAACCAGGTTTCAGACTGGCTAAAGTGGACTCATCTTTCATGGGATACTGTTTAAAATGTTATAACAAAATTCCTCCCCACATACTTCAACTGAATGAGACGAACTTCAAATCTTGTATAAAACGCACACTATGCAGGCAGGCATCTTATAAGTTGGGGGATTACATCGCTGATAAAAATGCTTGGCTCAATGCTGGTCCTGCTCCACAACCACAACTATTTGATTAACATTTGAAAACACTGTTGGAGCTGCTGAAGAGTTTAAGACTATTTTTGCATTGTATAAAATCAATTTCCTTTGTATTATATAATTTCAGAGCACAGGTGTGAGTACTATGTACTAAAGAGCTAACATTTACCGGGTAATACGTATTTTATTGACGTGAATGTGCCCTGGCGGCTGTGAGTATGTCATGCTCACTCAGATGTCTCGCTGATGGTGGCGCGTGTGTTGGATCATTTAGCTCCCTTCAAAATGGTTGAGCTGAATGGTGCTAATCCATGCGTCATGTTCGTGAACGGGCGCCGTCAGTTGGGACAGGTCAACTCTTAGCTGCCTTGGCTGATTTAAATTTTTGAATTGTTCTTTGTTTTATATTTTTATTACGGACGCTTCTAACGTGCACGTCTTTCTACATTGTTCTCACATGTTTAATTTCAACATGAATGATGTAACAAATACTTTGTAACAATTTATTTAAAAGAGTGTCCGTGGAGTTTCTTGCCCGTTCTTCTCCATAGGTACCTACCTACTACGCTTTGGAATGGGCAACTAGCTTCATATTTCTGACTGACCGATTCCTTGACAATTCAAAAGTGCCTGTAAATGGTTTAATTGAAATAAATGCTTTGAGTTTGAGTTTGAGTTTTGAGTTTAAGAAGTGGGGCCTATCCCCCAAAATCATACTGTGGCTGTACACAGCTGTGATCCGCCCCATGGTCGCTTACGGGGCCGTGGTCTGGTGGCCCCGCACGATGCTGGTTACAACTTGCAACAAACTACAACGCCTGCAGAGACTGGCCTGCGTTGCGACCACTGGCTGCATGAGGACTACTCCGACTGCAGCAATCGAAGCCATGCTGGGTCTAACCCCGCTCCACCTGTTTATACAGCAGGAAGCGACAATGGCGGCGGTGCGTCTTAATGCAATTAATCTCTGGGGTAAGAGAGAAACACAACACACCGCGCTGCTTGAGGGACTCAATACTGAGTTCCCTATTACGAAAGCCATAAATGACCGGGTACCCAAACAATTTATCTTCGATAAAAAATACAGGATCCAACTTCACGAGGATTGCCGATGCGAGGGTTTGCGCCCCGCAGAGCTACGAATCTTCACGGATGGATCCAAAACAGGTAGTGGCACAGGTGCTGGAATCTTTTCGGAAGACTTCAACATACACATAGCCACACCATTGGGAGTCCATAACACAGTGTTCCAGGCCGAATGCATGGGTATATCTCTTGCCGCGTTAGCCATAATGGCCAGGGAAGTTAAGGACCACTCAATACGTATACTCTCAGACAGCATGGCTGTTCTGCAAGCGCTAAACAGCCACACTATTGACTCTGGGCTGATATACGAGTGCCACCAGCGCCTTAACCAGGTGGGTAGCCTCAATAACATTACCATTCAATGGATTAAAGGACACAGCGGTTCGCGGGGCAATGACGCAGCCGACGAACTTGCCAGAAGGGGGTCGAGCATGGCACCAGTGGACCCCGAACCCATTGCGCCACTCCCCTTCGGGTACTTACGCACTCTGGTAAGGAAACGAACCAGGGACCAACATCACAAACTATGGTTGGATCACGGAGAGTGCAGGCAGGCTAAGGAGGCACTCCCTACAATTGATGGCCGGCTCACGAAAAAGGTTCTCCGACTAACGAAACAACAGCTGCGTACAGTCACAGCAGCTGTAACTGGCCATGGGTCATTTAATAAACACCTCTTTGTAATAGGAGTCACAGACAGTCCGCTGTGCAGAGCCTGCATGGAGGACGACGAGACAGCAGCTCATGTGCTGTTATACTGCCCGGCGGTCGACGCATACAGGGCAAAGTACTTCGGTAACCCAGGTACCCTACGTGAGATTGTCAGTGACACCAAGGCGTTGCTGGCCTTCTTTGAGGAGCTGGGGTGGATCGAATAACCGATTTTCCCACCCGTACGCAAAATACGCGCTTAGACGTGGAGTTGCGGATACCAGCCCGTATTACCTATTACCTATTACCTATGGAACAGCTCATAAAAAAAAAAACGACGAAAAATTTCAAAGCGTGGTTCGGAAGCATGTACTGAATCCATGGTATCAGTTTTCGCGTCGATGTCCCTGCCACCTGGTATTTTAGTTTGACAGCAATATGACAGCAATATAGTACTGAGTTTTTAATTTAGTGAAAATGGTAATTTTGCTATTCTGAATTACGTTGACGTTTACGTTACGTAACGTTACGATGACGTATTGACGTTTTTCACCTAAAATTTTGATTGTAAAAACCAAACCAGTAAAATTTTAATCGCGATTATAAAGGTGTGGGATAAAATACGTTGTCATGAACTAAAATTCACACCAACATCTCGACTTCACTTGCAAAACCAGTACCTACTGCATTTATTTTTTCTTTTGCTTATATCTCGAAAATGGTGCGTGCAAAAATAAATTAAATTTCGACCCACTTTATAAAACCCATAAAACTCAACATGTAGGTAATATTTTTCATATTTTCCATACAAAAAATGAAAAATTCCTTCAAAAACAAGTCGAGGCTACAAACCATGCGCGCCTCCGGCTCTAAAAAAAATCACAGGTTAGGGCAAACCACGGGTACCACGTGGATTTGCGATTGTCAAATTCGATTTTAGTTGTGTCAAAATTATTTTTTAATTTAGATAATTTTATTTGCAGAATAGCTCTAAGAATCTCATAGCCAAAAGTAAGGAATTTTAGTGATAGTTTAGTTCGGTGTACAAGAGAATCGGCACCAATCGGCATATCTGACAATTTTTTAACCAAGATCAGGCAGGTCTACATTAGGTACAGTTAGAATTTAATTTTCCTCGATTGTAATTAATCTAAATCATAATTTGACTTTATACATGTTTTTTTTTTTTTACAATTAAACACCAACACCCCGACTTCAGATGCTAAAACAGTACTGTTTACTGTTTTCTTGTGCTTATATCTCGAAAATGGTGTGACTTATCGCAAAAATAATGAAAATTTCGACCCCCTTATTACCTTAAACCCTTAAAACTCAACATGTAGGAAACAATTTTTCATATTTTCCATACAAAACATGAACTCAAACTCTCAAACTCAAAGCATTTATTTCAATTAAACCATTTACAGACACTTTTGAATTGTCAAATAGTCGCGTCAGTTAGTAAGAAAGTTGAAGCTAGTTGCCCATTCCAAAACGTAGATCTTTATTTATTTATTTATTTATAAACATTTGTAGACATAACAGGTCAACCCAAGGCGTCTACAAACAAGTTACATTTTCGTAATATACGCGTAGAGTTACAATTGGTGCTTAACATATTATTATTATTATTATCTGGTATACATTTTTTATCTTATTATTATTATTATTGGATACTAACACAAAATAAATACAGATAAGCTTAGTTTCGTCGATATCATTCAACTTGTATGACAGTGTGTGAGGTGGACATTTGCCGCAAATATAATTTTGCACAGCTTGTCAGTGAACAGGTCCACATCTTGAGTAAGTATGATTGAGTTGAGGAGCGTAAGAGTACGTCGTGTAGTTGCATTTTATGGAGAAGAACGGGCAAGAAACTCCAAGGACACTCTTTTAAATATAGAAAATTACAAAATCCTGGGTACATTATTCTTGTTGCTTCTATATCTGAGAACAATGTACAAAAAATTATCAAAACAATTCAAAATATAAGATAAAAAATAAGGCATGGCTGATAAGAGATGACCAGTCACAACTGATGGCGCCCGTTCACGAACATGACGCGTAGATCAGCACCATCCAGCTCAACCATTTTGTAGGGAACCGAATGATCCAACACACTCGCCACCATCAGCGAGACATTTAAGTGAGCATGACATACTCTCAACTGCCATGCTCTTTCAAGTCAACATAAATCTTAATCACATAAAAAACGGCTCCATGGTACTCACATTTACAAAAAATTTAAAAATGCTTCTAAATTATACAAAACTAATTTGCAATTTATTTGAGAGATTAATATAATGTTACTACGAAAAAGAAAGAAAATCATTATCCATTGGAGTATTCAACCATTAAAACATAAAAAATAAACATAGAAGTTTGTAGAAAAAATAAAAAGGGGAAGCAACTCTTCCAAACATTAGAATTTTTAACTAGTGAGCCCAAGTGGCTGTGGAGCAGGACCAGCATTAAGCCAAGCATTTTTATCTATGTTATAATCATCCACGTGAAAAATTCCTTATAAAACACGTGCAAGCCTCCAGCTCAAAAAAAAAATCACGAGCTAGGGAAAAACAAGCACCACTTTGACCTCTGAGTTTGTTTCGGCCTTTCTTCTCAGAGTAGTCGGATAGGAAAGGCCAAACTCATCTAGCAAAATTTAATATTTTTTTAATATGTTGTGTAAAAGAGATTCCTATATATCCTATTTACAGAATAAACAATTTCATTTCCACGTGGAGTCGCGATTGTCAAATTCAATTTTAATTTTAAATTTAGTTATTTTTTGCAGAACAGCTTTAAGATTCTCATAGCTAAAAGTAAGGAATTTTTGTGATAGTTTAGTTCGGGGTACAAGAGAATCGGCAGCACTACTCGTATTTATGTAAAACGCTTATCTCAATGTTATTGAATGTCTAAATGTATCTAATAGCATCTTACACCAAATTGTAGCATTTTTATGTTGATTGTTATAAATATTCTAACCAAATATAAACAAACATTCCAGACTTATTTATTAACCATACCTATGTAACTTAGAAAATATAATCCATAGGATCAAAACTGTTTAAGTGATCACTATGCTCGATCTTTAGGCGTGTGTGCGTGAATGGTGCACACAAACATAGCATTGCAATGAATTTACCTAAACTCTATCAAGTGAATTTTATTTTGTGCACAGACTCTTAAGCCCGTATCTGGACAATATTGTTTTTTGTTATTATTCTGTAAGGATATTGTGGTGAGAAAATCAATTACATATTAAATATGATAATAGAATATATTATAATACCCATCCAGCACAAACTTTTATATAAGGAAGAACATGATCTGGTGAAAGGTGATCCTGCCAACATTTCATACACAGCTTTCTTCAACACAATTAGTGCATGACAGATTCTGCACAACGCAACAATCTTCTCACAGTCTCACATACACGCTTACATGCTTGTTGACAAACTGATTTATTCCATGATCATACAACATGCTACAATCTACTGAGAACCCACAATTTTAACCAACTGCAGCCATTTGCTTTTAGATTTGTAATTACCTATTTTTTTTGCTGGGTTTATTAATGGCATTACACCTTACTTTAGTCCCAGCCCAGCATTTTACTAATATTATTACCTCAACAAGACTGAGCGTTAGTGTAATGTAAATCTAAACATAATTATTATAAAACAAAATCGCTTTCTACATTTGTCTGTATGTCCACTTTATTCTTCTAAAATATGCATAAGCTTATAAATAATTAAGAAATCTTGATGTGTTGTCAAGTCTAAAAACCTTGCGAAGCAGGGGCAGGTCGCTAGTAAATAATAAATAAATATAATTTTTAATAAATTACTGGGTAAGTAATTTATTAAAAAAAGATAGTTTATTTTTCATTATTTAAAAATATTTTGTTAGTAAGCACATGTGTTGTAAAACACAACACATAGATTTCTTATCAGAATAGGTAGCCAATAATGACATCACATCATCTCTTAATAATAAAATACCGTAGACACTCAAATGGGGTCCCATTAACTTCATTAGTGATTTAACTCCCCATTTCATTACAATAATGCCCACAGGCTAGTTTGTCAAGGCAACTTAATTATTTCAGCAATCATTATAGAAATGATAGGGTAACTTCAGAGCAGCCTTTGGACTCCTTGCGGACTATGATGGATTGGTTCATTATAATTCATTGAATGGTTTGATTCATATGGGTTTTTTAGAAACTTAAGATGATCTGATCACACTTTATCTGTTTTGTTATTTTTGAGTACTTCGAGTAAAAATATAAAAAAAATAACTTTACATACAATTTTGTCGCTATAGCAACCTCATTGCTTCAAAGGATTATGTTTAAGTAACTAACTTATAAATTGTGTACTGGACACCATTGTCTGTCTACAAAGTTCATTGAACAACAAACTACATGCCAGTTGCACTGAGTCAGCTGTTAGTGTGACTTGTAACACTTACATTAATTACATGTAAGTTAGGAACCCTACATAAAACTTTGTAGACATAGTTCCAAGCTTTGCTTATATCTCAGTGTAATCACATGAAATCTATTGGATAATCATACGAAATGCGAGAAGAAAGTGAGTTCCAACTTTATCAGATGTCTATATACACAGTGTTATATGGTGTCCGTGTGATAAGATAACGACACGGCGCGGCGTCACAGCGCGGGTGGCGGCGGCAGGTGCGACCGGCGCCCGCGCTGCCCGCTTGCATCACCGGGTAGAGCACTGCACCTCAACATTCGACTATTCAAGGTCCTCCCCACTAACTTAATATGATGGCATCGCGCGACGCCCCCTGCACTTACCTATGTAACTCGGCTCCATTTTCTCCGATCCTTATCTGTCTCCGACGATGCCTTTTCAATCCAGTTTATGTGATGATAAAAAGTTTGTCAGAGACATGACAACACGCTCACAAACACCGCCACTCCCGAGTTGAAACTTTGTCCAAACTTTTCAAAACAAGATTAATAGAACTCACGGAGAGACCACCGGCCGATATCCGTCACTGTTCACCTCAATTATCAACACTGTTTCCTCACAGTCGCGCACAAAAAAATGTATATAGTGAAAGAACGCTAAAAAGCGTGGAAAACATCATTCCAACGGGCACAGCAAAGTTAGTTTCCGAAACTACGAAAATGACAGCGACTCGAGCGAACGAGAATGACATGCGGGAGGGAGGGCGCCGCGCGGTACGAATAAGTTGCGTACGTACGTAGAAACTTCTGTAGTTGTGCATGTGTGTCACGCACACTCGCAGTGCTCTATGTGACCAGACCTAAATTTAATGATTACAGAAAGTTTGGTTTTATTAACCGCTTTAATATGTCCAATAGAATTATTATTAGTATTCACTTTTTTTTTGTCTGGAACATTGAGATTTAAGTCTGGAACTCTTCGATCAATAATGCACTAGATTCCCGGTAAGCGCTTCAAAAACGGAACGAAAAATAAGAGCACAAATTCGGTTGTGGTCTTATTTCAAATTAGTATGATCCAATCATAGCCAACGTTAAGACGTCAAAATTTCGCAATACGCGTTCAAAAAATATGCAAATAACCACCGTAACACCAAGATTTTGGAAGGATTTTTTTTTTTCCGTAAGTTTATTATCAGTAAGTGATTTTCATAAAATAAAAACAGAATTAAATAGTAAATATAAATCATTTAGCAAATATTATGATTGTTTGACCAATGTTTGTGACAACTACCAACTATTGTACCAAACATCGACTGTTCTGGAACAGGGAATGCATGGTGTAGTATTGTTATTTTATATTTTATTTCTGTTTGTAGATTTCCGCGAAAGAAAGAGGAAAATAAATATTAATACATATCAATAGAAATATTAATAGCCTTATAAAAAATTGACAATTTGTTCGATTCATTTTAATAGATTGGACATAACTGGAAACACGCAAAGGCTTAGATTACTAAAAACAGTACAACAGTAACAATAAATATTTTTGAACTTATATAAAAATGACTTTTAATTTTCATGACACATGACATTATATTTGTTTCTCCGACGACAGAAAGATTTAATTTTGCCATTGTAATTATATATTTGTTTCTCCGACGACAGAAAGATTTAATTTTGCCATTGTAATTAAACTTTATGTTTGAGTGTCAATGGCTTATAATAAACTGAATTTGTTAGTATAAATGATTTCTTTCTGTATTTCATATAAAGAAATATAAATGTACTAAAGTGTGTACAAACGTGGCCACTTCAGCGACGTATCTTTGTTCTAGTACTATTATTGATCGAAGGTATAAACAAAAATATATTACACAGTTCGACTCCACTCATTCCTTGTCCAAGCGGCGAGCCTCGGTCATAAATTTTTATTGCTTTTATTAGCACTTTGTAATTCGAACTTTAAAACATGCGTGTAAGGTTGAATTTGTTTTGATGTATGTTTGACTTTATTGTTTTTTGTACATAGCTTTGTGAATACAACTTTAAGCATTGCATTTAAGGTTGAATTTACATTAATGTATATTTATTTAAACTAGAATTACGTAAACACGATTGGCGACAGTTTTAGGAGAACTTTTGTATGGGATAGTGTATCTAGTGCATTATTGATCGAAGCTGGAACTAAAGCCCTCACTGAACACAAACAATAATATTTTTTTTGTAAGTAAGGCCATCTAGTTTTATTCTCTAGAGGCGCATAGTTTTATTTAACAATCATAGATGTCGCTGCTATAAATATTTTCCAAGAACGAATGTATGTAGTAACACTTCACTGAGTTTATTCTAATAATATGCATTTTGCTGCGCATCATATTTTTTTTCTGCCGAAATACGTCCAGTGCTGGACATAGGCCTCCCCCAAGGACCGCCATTTCGAACGATTATGTGCTTCCCCCATGCTGCGCATGCTGTACCTTAATTTATTATCATACTTACGACAAAATTATTCTAAAAAGGTCGGTACACGTACAGGCAGGGTAGGTACACGTACATTATCCGTACTGGATACAAGAAAACTGGGCAAGTGCGTGTCGGACCACGCACAATGAAGGGTTCCGTAGTTGAGATGAATTAATCCCAAGAACAAACTTAACATTACAACAACAATATTGAGAGATTTACTACCTATGTTATTTTAAGACCATAGACTTCTTATAGGTTTTCCTGTAATCTATGAGTAAAGAACCATTCTCCGCCTTTTTTTCAAAAAATTTGGCTCAATAGTTTCGGAGATAAGGGGGGGGAATGGTAAATTTTCTTAAATATCTTTAAAAGTATTTAGTTTATAATTATAAAAAAAATATTTGAGATCCTCGCAACAAGTCCTTTCATTTGATATGTCACACCGTTCAGTTTGCAAAACTTTTTATTTTTATTTTCTTATTTGCCCCCCAAAAGTATCCTCAAAATTCAAAATTCATTTATTTACGTTACACATCCGTGTGGGTCACATAAATACATAATTATGTGTACCAAATTTCAACTAAATCGGTCCATTAGATTCGGAGCAAATTGGCTGTGGCAGACGGACACTCGGACAGACAGACAGTCAGACACACGAGTGATCCCATATGGGTTCCGTTTTTTCCTTTTGAGGTACGGAACCCTAAAAATAAACTTATTATTTTATAATATCAAATAGTAGTGGCAACAGGCTCGCCCCCTATTACATGGGACTTAAACTTATCTGGCGAAATGTGGGTGTACTATAGGTACCTACACCTCTGCTGCCTAACCCTTTGGGGATTGCAGGCGTGATGTTATGTTATGTTTTTAAATACTTAGTACCTAGTGATAAAAGTTGGATGAGCTGCATCTCTAAGGACTGCTCACCGAAGGATTAGACTGTGTCGCACAAAAGTAGGAGACATAACTATTATGATAGAAATAATGTTTTCCGCCATAAAATTGTAATACTTACATTTGCTATTACTTAGGTGTTTTTCATATGGCGCGTACGCATACGCTGGTATGTCTCCGATCTCCACGACCCACGTGACTTTCCGCTGAGCCAGCATAGGCGACCGCGATGCCATCTCGCGGCTCGCACTCGCACTACATCACATTCCACACAATCACTTGAACCGCACTTTTGTTTCACTTTTTTCTTTGCATTGATTACTTTACAATGCAGTGTCACTGAATACAAACTATGACTGATGTAACAATGACCACTTACACTTACGGTTGGTACCTACCTAGTAGGTCTGTACAGTTACAAAATTGCTAGTGACGTCTGAATCAACCTACATACCTACCTAGTGGGGTAGGTACCTACCTACATTTGAAGTGTGATTTAGTAGTACCAATAACATAATAAGGATTAATATCTTCGATCAATAATGCACATTATTGATCGAAGATTAATATTGAATAAGTAAGTAGGTAATTACCTACAATAGCACATTTTGATACAAACTTTATACAATGCCAAATTCCCACGCGTATCAAAAGAAGTTTTACAATGCATTTGCTCGAAAAGAGCCTTTTCCAAGCAGTAAATTAGTATTAGTATTATTTGAAAACAAGAAAAAGTAAGAGAAAACTTTTACAAATCAGATGATGATAACGATGGCGATGGCGATGACGATATCGATGACGATGGCGATGGCAATGGCGGAGTCAAAGTCAAATCGTAGTCGAAGTCAAAGTCAAAGTCAAAGTCGGAGTCGGAGTCCAAGTCGAAGTCGCAGTCGAAGTAGAAGTCCGAGTCGGAGTCGGAGTCGGGGTCGGAGTCGGGCTCGGAGTCGGTCGGAGTCGGTCGAAGTCGGTCGGAGTCGGAGTCGGAGTTGGAGTCGGAGTCGGAATCAGTCGGAGTCGGTCGGAGTCAGTCGGAGTCGGTCGGAGTCAGTCGGAGTCGGTCGGAGTCAGTCGGAGTCGGTCGGAGTCGGTCGGAGACGGTCGGAGTCAGTCGGAGTCGGTCGGAGTTGGTCAGAGTCGGTCGGAGTCAGTCGGAGTAGAAGTCGGAGTCGGAGTCGGAGTCGGAGTCGGGGTCGGAGTCGGGGTCGGAGTCGGGCTCGGAGTCGGTCGGAGTCGGAGTCAAAGTCTAGAGACCTTAGAGTTTAGAAAAAATTAAGACCAAAAGTTGTAACGACACTTTTTGCTATAGCTGTAAGCCGTGCGGCGTGCGCGTGTTTCTCTGTCTGTCTCTCTCTCTCTCTCTCTCATAGAAAGAGGAACTTCGTTCCATCCGGGTGTCCCTTGACACCTCTCAAGTTTTTTTTAATTTCCTCGCAACAATGCATAGTAAAACGTTGTATGATACACGTGCGTAAGATGATCTCCGACTCGTGTCAACTTATATCTAACGAAATCACCTACCTTCCGCACTTATAGCATAAATAACTATTACAATGCATTTGCTCGAAAAGTGCCTTTTCCAAGCAGTAAATTAGTGCGGAAAGCATCACTTTTTTTCACTAGTGCTTTTTACTTTCTGTTTATTTTTATTTTTGTGGCCTACGTCAGCCCGTTGCAAAGAGTTTTTATTATTTGAGAAAAGTTTTACAAATCAGATGATGATAATAACGATGACGATGGCGATGGCGATGATGATAGCGATGACGATATCGATGAGTCGAAGTCGAAGTCAAAGTCAAAGTAAGTCGAAGTCGAAGTCGAAGTCGAAGTCGAAAGTCAAAGTCATGAATGTTGTTTTTATCATATAGATACGTCCTCATTACGTTAGATGTTGCACATCATCGTAAGGCTCACTCGATTTTTTTTTTTCCTCTCACAACCCATAGTAAAACGTTGTATGATACACGTGCTGATGATTTCCGACACGTGTCGACTTATACACTCATCGGAAATCACCTACCTTCCGCCCTTATAGCATAAATAACTATTTCAACACACTTAATTTGCGAGAAAACAACAACAAAAATAAATAAGTAATTTGATTACATAATATCAAGTTTTTTAACATATTTGATTTACCTAGTCACACAATTTTTAATCTTCGGACCACGCAATGGGTTCCGTAGTTGGGATGAATCCCAAGAGTTGAAAAACATGTTCTCCTATACATTCCAGCTGCAAATTAAGTTGGTCGATTATTACTCGTTAACTTGTAGAGCCTTATCCGAATTTGCCTGTTTTTAGTTTTCTTTTTAACTTCGTTACGTGTTCGTTTTGATATCCCTTAACTCTAAAAATGGCAACGGAAGATCGTTTTTACACTCGTAAAAAACTATAATTTTGAACAAAATAGTTCCAATCATTTGAAGATGAAGAACCAACCTATACGAGTACGTAGATACGTAGATAGTAGTTATAGGTATTTGATTCGGTTTATTTTTGTCACAAAATGTACTGAAAAACAGCATAGTTTTGTCCGATTTGCAAACGCGCCCTTATGTTATTGATCTATAATAAATAATATAATATTATTATGACATGTGAGTAAAGATTTTGTTACCTACTAAGTAGATAGGAACTTTTCATTTAAGGTAGGTATTTATTTTATACGCAATTTAGTCAATTTTAATGTTAAACTTAAACCGCCAAGTGGTTCCGCCTGGCACGGGGTCATGGTGGTGTGCACACACAGGCAAAGCTTCACTTTCGCCTCATACTGTATTGTGGAGTAGGTAACTCGCGAGTATCTCGGTTTATTTTTAGGTGAATGTGGTTCACCTTGGCTGCAATGCATCCTACAGATAACCGTGCACGTTGAACTTGCAGTCAGTACATCCACTTAGACAGCACGCGAACCGACGCAACGTCGGGAACCGGCCGCCACGCGCCGACCGGCACAAGCCGTGGGCACAAGGCCTACCTACACTAGCAAATTCGCATTTCGTATACGAGTATTACCCTGCACTGTGGCCCACCAACAGTACCTACTTTATGTTTTTGTCACGTGTACCTATCCCGTGAACCACAGTTTAAAAGTTTACTACGAAATAAAATATAAGTAAAAATCTTTTTAAAAACAAGCTTTTAATGAACTAAAAAGTACTAAATAAATCTTACGTAAACATAGAACTTTAATATGTTCTACCGCTCTCGTACTGTTAACGTACCCGAGACGACCGAAACCATACCAAGCTTGAGGCGTAAGTGTCCTTCTTACACTAAAATTGAAGATAAGCCTCAAGGTTTAAAAAGATTTTTACTTATATTTTATTTTGTAGATACTTTTTAGGATTATGATTTGTTTAAATATCTGCTCTATCACCAGATATCCAACAAAATAGAATAAACTTAAAAACGTACGTTACGTATTTTTAAGTTTCTTATATTTTATACTTAATTCATTTTGTGCATTAGTCTGTTTAATAATTTATTCACTTTGTCTATACACTATGTCCGGTAACATTTATCATCCTATTCATTTCCTCTAGAGCATTGTTGTTGCATGGTTTCTTCCCTGATAGTTTTGAGCAATCTATCTCTTAAATCAAGTCTAATGAGCGAACTCTACTAAGCGAAACATAAGGTTTCCCAGCGGCAAAGCGGCATAGTCGACTGTGTTACTTTACTTACTTTACATTTTGTGGACAGTCGATGCCCATGATATTATCCAGGGTAACATATCTTGGGCACGCCACAATTGTGGAGATAAGTCCCCTCTTTGAGGAGTGGCTAGAGAGGTGCCACGGCGTCCTCACCTTCCGCCTGACGCAGGTCCTCACCGGACACGGTTGTTTCGGGAGGTTCCTGTTCAGGATAAAGCGGGAGGAAACGCCCGGGTGTCACCATTGTGTGGATCGCCCGGAGGACACGGTGGAGCATACGGTGCAGGTATGCCTGGCTTGGGCGGAGTACCGCCGTGTCGTCACGGAGGCGATCGGCGGCGGCGATCTCTCGCGTCCGGCCCTGGTTCAGGCCATGGTCCGGAGCGAGAGTGCATGGGAGGACGTCACCTCCTTCTGCGAAGCAGTTATGCTCGCGAAGGAGGAGGCGGAGCGCGCGAGAGAGATGCAAGCTGCACGCCTTCGCGCCCCTAGTCGCCGCAGGAGACGCCCCGGGCGTCGGGAGTCACGAGCCGACTTCCGGCCACCGTAGGCGCGGGCCTGCGGACGGTGAGCGATGGGCAGCTCGCCGTCCGATGAGAACCAGGCCCGGGTCAACGGCGCGATGTGTTCCACGCGTGCCTCAAAGAGATGTCAGCACCAACTGACGGGGTCCGTAAGGACCAATGCCTGCTGGGGTTGCGGGTTTGTCACAGGCAACGGAAGGAACACGGGTGGGTTTTAGTCAGTAAAAGTCTGACACGCCCTCTCGCTCTGCCCAGAGCGGGAGAAGTCAATTGATGATTTCCCACCCACAAAAAAAAAAAAAAAAAAGGTGTAACATATTATACAAGTCGTTCAATAGTACCATAGCTGTACTTAGCTGGAAATTGTACAGAGATTGGTTTATAACATGTAGGTAGGTACGCCATCTTTGAAAAGTCAATACGTAGGTACCGATGGAATGTCCGTCGCTTGCATCTGAACGGCTCCATCAGACCCTGAACACCACCTAGTATCAAAGCACTTGTTAATACATAACCAATGAGTTCAAACACGATGGTGCTATCTTATTTGATTGAGGAGTTCCTATTGCCAACTTCCGGCTCCATCATCAGACCAGCTCCATGGTATAATTTTTTCAAAATGTCTTGGTAGTTGTATAGGTATGCCAAGTTTCAGCTCAATAAGATGCCAGGCAGTGTTTGAAAAATGGATGACAATTGGAGTAACTGGAAACATACGAACAGAGCAAGCTACTCGTATTATACTCGTAAAGCTTGTAAAAAGAGAGAAATTTGAATGGTAAATAGATCAATCAAACAGACAATACAATAGATAGAACAACAGTTGACTAAATGTATCAACTTGCTACGGCGGTATTAGTGGTTTCCTCATGTCTTGTACTCGTACAGCGGTAAATGAATGCATTGAATGGTAGAGTTTCAAGTTGCTGTGGACTCACAGTATGTGAGTGTGTCGTCCGCGATGTGTACGCGCGACGTATCGGAAGTGAGGCTGATAGCTTATCACGGCGAAGCTAATCGCAGGTGGAGGTCAACAGATTCACTGACACTAAACAACAGTAGGTATTAAAATATTACGTTACATTACTGTTACATAATATTATGTTCCGGTCGCTGAAGCGCCGGATGCGGAGGTTACTAATTCTGTCCGTGAGGCCGTACTGCTCATGCTCGTACGTCACACTACTACAACTAGTGCCACATTTATTTGGGCTCCCCCACAAAACTGCGAATTCGCATCGAATTGCAAAAATCTACGAGCTCCTATAAAAACCTGCGATGTGGCGTCGTATCGCATTCGCATCGCATCGCAGTTTTGTGTGGGAGCCCTTTCACCGCAACGACTAACTAACTACCACTAGCTAAGGGACGAACGAAAGACTACCTCATCTACCCGAGGGTGGGTAGTAGGACAAGCTCAGAAACGTTTTGTTTGGGGTTTGGAACATCTGCAGATAGACATAATGTCACTGTGGCCAGCAGGGCTAGCATGACTTATTCTTTTTCTCGCGACGCGCGACGAGAGACCGCTGTAGCAAGTTATTAAAAAAATTGTGTTTGTTTATCGATGTTTTCATCAATTGTGGACTGATTTTGAACATTATTTTTAAAAGCTTTTATTTAAATTGCAATGTGTATGTATGTTTGTTTGCGTGAAATCTTGCTACTCAATTTTGAAGCAGATATCTTCAACCGATTGAGCTGAAATTTTGTATACACGATAAGCTGTGTGACGTCATTCTAAATCCAATATGGCGGACCATCCAAGATGGCGGAACAGTTATTTTTAATGCATTTCTACAATATGGTTAACAAATGAAAGGGCTTGTTGAGAGTAACTCAAAAAATAATATGACGTCATTCTAAATCCAATATGGCGGAACATCCAAGATGGCGGAATAGTTATTTTTAATGCATTTCTACAATATGGTTAACAAATGAAAGGGCTTGTTGAGAGTAATTCGAAAAATAAGGTGACGTCATTCTAAATCCAATATGGCGGAACATCCAAGATGGCGGAATAGTTATTTTTTATGCACTTCTGGTATCAAATGAAAGGGCTTGTTGAGAGTAACTCGAAAAATAATGTGACGTCATTCTAAATCCAATATGGCGGAACATCCAAGATGGCGAAATAGTTATTTCTTATGCACTTCTGCAGTATGGGTATCAAATGAAAGGGCTTGTTGAGAGTAACTCGAAAAATAATGTGACGTCATTCTAAATCTATTATGGCGGAACATCCAAGGTGGCGGAATAGTTATTTTTTATGCACTTCTGCAATATAGGTATCAAATGAAAGGGCTTGCCGAGAATAATTAGAAGTAACTAAAAAGCAAAAAATAAATTAAAAGCAAAAAAAACCTTTTATTTAAATGCTCTAAAAAGAAGAAAGAAAATTTTCTTTTAAAATTTTAACTATCAACTTATAACCATGTGTTTGTTATTCATTTATCCTCTCGGGTGTCTCTTAAATAATGTACAATAATTGCACAACTTATAAGACTTACTTGATATTATGTACGGTATTGATATTATCATTTAAGCCAGAATAACAATAATTTTGAAATTGAATGGCGGATGTTCTAATAACCTCTACTTTTGAAAATTAAATTCAAGCTTTTGAAAATCTGGAAAGTTTACAATAATAAATAAAATCACAGTGAGAAAATCGACCAACTACTAAAAAATATTATTGAGTAGCGACGCACCCGTAACATATTAGTTACGGGTATTCCCGATAAAGCGCTGTTTAATTATAATAACACCTTTTTGTGAAGAAAGAAGAAAAAGAAGGCTGCGCCGCGCCGTGCACGCGCGGCGCTGCGGCGCCCTAGGCCCGCGCGTCTGCGTCAGTGCGCCACCTCCATCAAAACAAGTGTCATTTAATGACTGTTATCGTTTTATTTTTGTGAATTTCTTTATATATTATTGTTTAAGTGTTTTTTGTTCATTTAGGTAAGTTTTTAAATACATATGTTAAATGCCGGCTGTAGCGATGCCGGAAATAGTGCTAGTCAACCTGCCACATCGCTCGATGTCCAGGTGAGATGTCCCCACTGCTCCCAGCCGCGCTTCTTCAAAGGCGAACGGGGGCTACGGATACACTATGGCAAGGTTCACAAACCACATAGTGTACCTTTGTGCCCCCCAACCCCATCTCCAACATCAACAACTTCAGATAAAAGTTTGTGGAATACGCTGGCAAAATTCAAAAATTCTACTCCAGTATTAAAGAGAGTTCCCCGGGGCGCGAGGCGGTCCGTTGCACTGAGTTTAGCGCAATGTCTCCGCCTTGCGACCCAGGAGAACTCAAAAAGTGCCTGGGAACAATTACTTACCTTCCCTTATAGGATTCTACATGTCCAAAGAAATTTGGCAACAAAAAATACTTTGACAAATCAAATTAAAGATAATTGCAACAATTCGACCCTCATTTTAGATCCAAAATTACCTGTTTCTAATAACCCTTCACGAAGAGGCTTATGTTCACATGTAGAATCCAAATTAAGTGAAGGTGACATCAGGGGAGCGGCCAGGCTACTGTTCAGTAGCGATGTGGTGGCGCCCTACTCTCCAGAAACCCTTACTGCCCTGGAGAGTAAACATCCAGCGCCTGCCGATGGTCTCACCTTCCCCGACCCCCCCCACCCTCCTGATCCGGATTCAATACCTCTAAGCGTTACTGCCCCCCAGCTGATTGCTGCCGTGAGCTCTTTCCGAAGTGGTTCCGCCGGCGGCCTCGACGGCCTGACTCCTCAGCACTTAAAAGACTTATTGAGTTCAGGCGCCGGGGAAGCTGGTGAGTCACTTTTGAAGGAGCTTGCGGCTCTAATTAATCTGATGCTCAACGGCGGTGTGAATGATGCCGTCGTCGATGTCTTGTACGGGGCCAATTTATGTGCCCTGCGTAAGAGGGACGGCGGCATTCGTCCCATTGCCGTTGGGTGTACCTACAGGCGTACGGCAGCTAAAATATGCTGCAAATTATATGGAGAAACTTTAAAAAACAAGTTCCAGCCCCTACAGCTTGGCTTCGGATCCAAAGGGGGCTGCGAGGCTGCCGTACATGCCCTTTCCAGTTTTTTAAACTCCGGTAAAGGTGAGGTCATCCTCAAGGTTGACGTTAAAAATGCCTTCAACTCCATCAACAGGGACACTTTGTTGGCTGAAGCTAAAAAAGAGCTACCGGAAATTTATGGTTTTTTGTGGCAGTGCTACAGGCACCCTTCAAAATTACTATATAAAGACAACGTTTTGGAATCTGCAGTTGGATGCCAACAAGGTGATCCTCTCGGGCCAGTCATTTTCAGCTTAGCTATTCACCCCATAATACAACAACTAAATTCAAAATTTAATGTGTGGTATTTAGATGATGGGACTCTAGGAGGCGACGTAGATAGTGTTCTAAAAGATCTCCAATTTCTAAAGCAGCAGTTCCAATCTATCGGCCTCGACCTCAACTTCTCAAAATGCGAAATTTACCTTTGTGACAATACTGACAGACAATTGACCATTCAGAAATTTAATTCAATTACCCCAGATATCAAAATTTTGGAAAAAAGTTCACTGCACCTCCTAGGTTCCCCAATTTTAGAAGACAGTTTTTCACCTTTCATTGACGGAAAAATTGAACATTTTAACGATATTTCGGATAGACTTTCTAAAATTAACTTACATTCGGCATTCACCCTTATCAGATACTGCTGTTTCGGTCCAAATTTTATGTATTTTCTCCGCTCTTCCTCTCTATGGAAAAAGCCACACCTTTTAGACAAAATTGATCAAATTATTCGAAGTACTCTGACATCAATTATAAATGTGGCATTGGACGACCGCGCGTGGCTGCAAGCTACACTACCCATTCGCTATGGTGGGCTCGGCGTCCGCAAAATTTCTAGTGTAAGCTTACCGGCGTTCCTGTCCTCGGTCCACAGCACCGAAAAGTTAACCAGAAAGATCTTAGCCGCTTCTCAGGTTGACTCTGAAGTGCCGTGTTTGACTGATGCGATGAACGCCTGGAAAGTGGCTTGTCCGGATACGGAGAAGCCCGAAAACCCGTCTTCCCAGAGACAGTGGGATGAGCCGCTCTGCAGGTTGGTACGGAATAACCTCTTTAATACGTCCACCAATACTGCTGAGCGTGCCCGCCTGCTGGCTGTGGGAGAATGGGAGTCGGGCCTCTGGCTTCAGGCGCTACCGTCACCCAACATAGGCACTATGCTGGGTGACACCACTTTTCGGCTCGCTACAAGTCTGCGTCTGGGCGCTCCTTGCGGGGCTCCGCATCGCTGTCAATGCGGTGAAGCAGTCGACCGCCTCGCACACCATGGCCTTTCCTGCAGCAAGAGCGCTGGTCGGTTGGCACGGCACGCAAGCATTAATGACATCATCCGTCGGGCTCTTGTCACCGCCGGGGTGCCAGCTGTTTTAGAACCCAATGGCTTGGCACGCGACGATGGGAAGAGGCCAGATGGAATGACCATTATGCCTTGGAAGTTGGGTAGGCCTTTGGTGTGGGATGCAACCTGTGTCGACACCCTTGCGCCATCCCATCTTCCTAGCACGGCGGGCTGTGCCGGGGCGGCTGCTGCAGGTGCAGAAAACCTCAAACGGCGCAAATATAACAACCTTATTGGTAGCTATATTTTTGAGCCGTTTGGGGTTGAAACACTAGGGCCGTGGGGTCCGAGTGCTCATCGAATATTTCGGGACATCGCTAAGCGGTTGGTCGACTCTTCACGTGACCAGAGGGCTGGCCAATTCTTAGGCCAAAGAATCAGCATTGCCATCCAACGTGGCAATGCTGCCAGCCTTTTGGGCACTTTTCCCGCTGACAGCGATGCGGACGAATTTTTTGATGCCCAATGAGCTCTTCCCTTTATTTTATTTAATTTTTTTCTTTACATTCTTGTACATAATATATATAATAGTTAGTTGTAAAATAAATTGTATACAGTCACGATCCAAAATAAATAATATTCCATTTGTACTTATAACCTCATTATACACAATTTATATGATCATAAAAGCTTGTCGCGAGGTTTGCAAAAAAATAATAAACGCAGCATTTAAATAAAAGGTTTTTTTTTTTAAGGTTTTTTTGCTTTTAATTTATTTCATTTGGGAGAACGAAGCTTGCGCGGTGGCCCCATTTCAATTTTGATTACCTTTGCTTAGGTGGTTTTAGAGTTAGTTTCAATAATACCTACAGACCTACGTATTTTGCCCACTTAGTATGTGGATGATGATATAATAACTTCCTGTCACTCTTATTTACCTAGCAGGTAGTGGTATTCGAATTTGTGTTGGATAGGTACTGACCACAACTAAGAAGTGAAAAAGTAAATTTAAAATAATCAAAAACTCGACTGCGTAAAAAGTGAACTTTATAAAAGATGGAAACAAGATGACTTATCTCTGTCTCCAATTCCACTTAATACTCTAAACAATAGCATGCAGTCGGAGGCATCTTCTTGAATTTAACAATAAAGAGCTATTGCCTTCGACTGCATGGGATAAATTCCATCCTTGCTCCAGTTAGCAAATAAATAAGCAGAAGAGTTTGGAGTGTGAGCGACGATACAAATTGACTTGGCATTATAGTTTCCGGCCTGTTGGTTTGTTTATTCCATAGAGGATTATGTATGCAGCGCATGTTACAGTACCTGTAGTAGTAAAGGAAGAGGTCTGCGGACTCAGTTCATGTGTGAATATGATAAACTGTTGCTTTTGACGCCAGTGAGTAGCGGCGGAGACTGCCGGAGTGCGGACATTGCGGAATGCGCCGGAGCTGAGAATGTGCGACGATCACGCAATCGTGCGCAACCACCTATTACTAGTTAGCTGGAAACTACGTTTGTATGCCAAAACTGAACAAGAGTATCGCTAACTACAGCTGAGTACCCAAATAAACAAAATACAGCTCTTCGTACCTAGAGCCACTCAATATAAGCCCAGAAAATTAGAGTCTTAACGGTCAGCGAAAGGGAATCAGCTGAGGTAGAGATTTTCATTCAGACTACTATACACCGTACATCTTAACTCAACATGTGGCGTACCGTACCTACTTTACCCAGTACTCTGATAAGTTGACTGCCTTCGTTAGACTACAATTGAATTCTATTCAATTCGAACGACAATGATTGCGTTATCATAGGAGAAACACAAGTCAAAGAGATAGCAGCCTCGCTGGCACTACTGCAGTCACTGCAGTCCTGCATGTGGGACAGCAGGCGCGGTGGCCGTCTGTCTGACATTTAAGTTTATTTTCATCTGAACACGTGCCCGCGCCGCTACAGCTGATTCACTCACCACCACTGGATAACATTTATAATGTTCACTATAAATACACCGGTTCACTTGTCCGTACTAAAGGCCACCCATCTCCCACACTCGGCATGTTGGATGCACTTCTTGTATGTAGGTACTATCATACCGGTAAAGCTTTCTTTGTCTTAAGGTTGCGAAGACTACATATCACGCTTACTGGTAGAAGTTTACAGAAACACTAAGTAGCTTCATATGCTCTAAGCATGACAGGCCACGGCACAGGTTGTGGCCATGCTGCGTGATATCTTACTATAGAAACAGGATCTTATCCACAGAGGATTTCCGGTAACTTACTTTCAATAAAAACATTTAAAGCTGTCCTTTCGATAAGTACATTACTGAACGTGATTATTATAATATCTCTATTATTCTCCTACCGAGCCTCTACTCAATACCATAATTCAGCTCCCTCGTCTATATCCAAGTAAGCTTGTTTTCGTTCTAAATGGGTTTGAACTTGACAATTAGCGTAAACATCGTTTATTGATGACACCGTTATCAACACTTGGGGCAGTTTAACCAAAAACTAGGGATGTGATAAAATTATGAACAAAATTATATATTATTGATAATATATATTTTTTTTTTTTTTTTTTTTATTATATTTTATATTTTATTGTTTATTTATTATTTTGTTTTGATTATGGAAAAAATCGATTAAAAATCGATTTTTGGTTATAGCACTGCCGATTTTTTTTTTCATCCGCGACCCCCGAAATTACTCCGGACTGCGGAGCTAGAATTACTATTAGGCCTATCACTATTACATTAACGACATCTGTGCGTCTACATGGCAGTCCTTATGTGCTTTGAAAACAGTTAGTTAATTTAACTAATTAATCTTTCACTATAGGTATGGTGTTAGTCAACGAACTGTATTATTTTTGCGGCATTCGTTTATTAAGTAATTATGTCATTGATGATTAGCTTCGCTGTACAAATGACAAAGTTTTGAAAAAAAATCGTGACTGAGTGTTTAGTGTTTTACTCTTGTTTTCAGTTGTTTTTAAGTAACAGTCAATGACCAAAAGGCCGACGAGTAGCTGGCGTCAACATTTTAGTATTGACAGTAAATCTGAGTAAATATTGCTAAGCTCTTATTCCTGAACTCATTACCCACTAAGTTCTAGTTTGTTTATTTGAATAATTTAAAACATCTTATTTAAGGCGACTATTCTAAAATTCTGTTTTGATTATTTAAATAATTGAAATTTCTGTTTTTTACGTAATTTCGTATTTTTAATTTTACAAAACTGTGATTAATATAATTTTTATGTTTTTATTTTTTAATATAAATTTTATTCATGTTAATTATTATTATTCTAGAACTTCTTGTGTTGATTATTAAAAAAAAAAAAAACTGACGTATACTATTAATTTAATAAAGCTGTTATCACTATACTATTATTCTTTAATCTAATTAAATCGATTAATACAAAAAATCGATTATTTTATAAAGAAAAATCGATTATTGATTAATCGATTTATCATACTACGAAAAACAATCGATTAATGAATAATCGATTTTTTATGTAGAATGTCACATCCCTACCAAAAACCTTAAAGCCTTCCTGTCTGAGGGCTCCGCACCTTCTAGTTGAGTTGGAAGTAAGTACTAACTCGGATGAACATAGCCAAGTACATATTGAGTTTATTGATATTGTACTAGCGATAGCCGCATGTACTATTGTTATCTGTTCATAAATTAGTCTCAGGGCACGCTGATAACGCTTACCTACTTATTTCCTCGAAACAAAACGATCATTCAAACAATAGTGATATAATAGTTGTTACTCGTTTTGTGCCCGGTAGCGTAAAGCTAATTCCTGTCTAAGAGCCAACACTGGATGGTGCTGAATAGTACACAGACATTGTTCTGCACAATTTTGAAACAATCATACAAATCTCTTTCGAGCCAGCACCTTAGTTGATTGGTTTTTGCCGCACGGAGTTGGCCCTCATGTTTGCAACAGATAAAAAACTTTTTACAAAAAACAAAAAACGGTTGTTTTTTTTTGTAAAAAGATTTTAATTTTCTCTTTTTTTTGTGGTACCTACCCCACACAAATTCGAATACTACCTGCTATAAATAACAGTGACAGGAAGTTATCGTCATATCATCCGCATATACAAAAAGGGAAAAAATACGTAGGTACTATTGAAGCTTACTCAAAAACTATCCAAGCAATAAAATTTTGGTTTGTTAGGTATTAAAGAAATCAATGTATTTAAGAAGCAACTCAATAATCTACTGATAAGTAAGACATACTACACAATTAATGAATACCTGTCAGATATAAATTTATGTGTAGAAAATAGTATTTGAGTCCGATTTATTTTATTATTCTATTAAAATTATTTTAATTGTATTGTTAATGATGTGTTGACGGTTTTAGAATAATAGATAATATATAATAGTTAAGATATTAATAATGATTTTATGACATTGTATAGAGTACTAAATTTAATTTATGACATTTTATAAGGTATTTATCGGAATTAATGACATTGTTTATGGTATTAATTGGAATTTATGAATTTGTAATAAGGTATTAATTGGAATTTATGACATAGTATAATTTTAAAAATAATATTGCATGCCTGAATTGGTGCAACACAGTGGACTGCGCATTCACTTGACATCTAGAAATGTATGATTATGTACTGTGTTGAGCAATAAATATTTGAATTTGAATTTGAATTTGAATTTGGAACCAATTTGGAAGCATACCCTTTCATACTAACAAAGAATTTTCAAAATCGGTCCACAATTGACGGAGAAATCGGTGAAAATACATTAAAAAAATAGGTAATTGCTGAAAACCAGCGCTGTTGACTTTAGGTTCATCCGAATTCACAGCATTAAGCTGAGCAATGACCTGTTCTTGCACAGATGTGACGCACAGCATACATTTTCTTATTATTTGTTACAAAAGTAGTAACTCAGCAATCGGCATTTTGTTTTTGTTGACATTTGCCAATGTCGCAAGACTAAATTACGCAATACCGCAATATTGTCTTTGGTATGTGGCCTTGAACTCAGAGTAATAACGTTATTACTCTGAGGGCCTTGACAACAACCAATTACAGCAAACCAACAATATTGTTTTTTTTACTTTTTTTTATTTATTGGTTGAGCACGAGGCTTTTGGCTACTTTTGTATGTGTGTATTTAATGAGTCTTTGTCTTTATATGTGCGTTTTGTTTGTGCAGAATAAACAATTTTTCTTTCTTCCTAAAAAAAAACATACGTACGCGAAAGACAATCTTGTTCACTCTAACACTTTTCTAAAGTTACGCGCGATACCGCAATATGAGGCGTCTAGGAATAAATCCGAATATGGAGAAAAAAAAAAAAGAAAAAAAAAAGGATATTGCGAAAACACGTATAATTAGATAAGCAACTTGGAAATAGCGGGTGGTCACATTTCTTACCTAACCTGAACTATTTCACACAGTATTTCAATAAGACGAATCATACAAACTGCCGACGACTAGATAATACTTAATAGACAATGGTGAAAACAGTTCTGCGGCAGATTTATGATTTATTGAACTCGGTAAAATAGGTTAGGTTGCTCGCAGAATTTTTTTCACCATTGTCTAATTATCCGCGTTTTCGCAATATACCTAGGGTTTTTGCGAAAATTCGAATTATAAAATCATCCTACTACTTACATATAATATCAGAAAGGAAATGCAACTAACATGCGCCAACCCCCTTTAAATAATATTTTCAGTAGGTAACCATGCGTTAATTCGTAACAATTTGTCCATTAGAAAATTCATATCATCCTAACGAGGACGCATAATATTGCCACTCAACGCCTACAGCGCTGGTTCTACAGATATTGGCTTCACGCTGCCCGGTATGTGACACAACGCCGCGCATTGCGGCGGCGCGGCGCCGCGGCGTGGAGCCGACACGTGGCCGAGACGGTGTCCTACCACGCGGTGCTCTTGATTAGCGTCAATTTGTACAAACGGTTCCGATTCGATTGATTTCGAGTGTTCCGTTGTAACATATTTAAATGTTACAGTTAGTAGGTTCACTTATTGTTATTCATTACATTCAGGCCCTACGAAGTCAAATCGTCTGAAACCTGCAGTTTTCTATAAGGAATAAGTCTGAACGATTTGTTGTGCAAGTTTTGCAAAAAAAATATCTTACGAGTGTAAATATTCAAATTGCTTAGCATGCTCCTCCGTTATCTCGAAAATACTGCAGTACTCGTATATGTTAGAGTTGAGGATTAATGTTAAGTAATATGTTTGACGAAAACACGATTCCAAAAAAAAAACCCGTTAGAATAAAACTCCAAAGTTACCTCTACTAACCGAACAATAAACCGCTTCTATAAAAATAAATATTTAATAACAAATTAAGTTTCTATGTCACTATTCTTAAAACTTATGTTAAATATTCTTTAAGAAATCAGTTGTCCTAATAGTAAGTATTTGTAAGAACTCGTGCCGCTTGTGATAGTATACAGGTTTATAGGATAAGCAGCACACGGTACAGGCATCATACATTTTAATACCTACATTATTTCTAAGATTGATACTGTATTTTACCAATTTTTGAATAAATTTTATTTATACTTATATAACTTTTGGTAAAGTAAAAACATTGGAAACCCGGACTTGTAAAAAAGTCTTAGGTCTGGAAATGGTTGGACGTGCAACAGAGGACCCTTGAATGAGGGATTGATCCTGCAGTGGATTAAAAGGTGCTGTTATATTTTATGATTTTTGGACATTAATTTAATTTTTAAATATAAAATTCAAAAGCAAAGAATGACGTGTTCATGGCAGCAGCGACTTATTATTTCCTCTGTGTTAATTACCAATATATGTAATGCGTACATAAAACACTGCACTCTACTGAACAAGCCATGTGTCGGCGGTAAACGAACTTATTCAGTATATTCGCAATCCTTTGGTGACCAAAAACCGACAACCGGCGGATACGAGTGTTCGTGTATTTGTGTATTCGTCTTATTCGTGAAAAATAAGCCAATAAGACGAATACGCGAACACGACTAGCGATGTGAAGTGCAACAATTAGGTGGACATTCGGATGCGTGGCGCCTACACTGCAATGTTGTAAACAATGGCGCATAGCCTTCACAGAGCTTGCGCAGGCGTGCATGCGCGAGCTCTGCCGTCATCCACCACCAGACACCACATTAACTGTGTGTTTATCTATGTTTTGCTATTTTAAAGAGTAAACGCGTATTTTATTAGGTTATTCATATCGATGTCCCGGCCTTGGGATTTGCATCACCAATATTTCTAAACGGTCAACCGACCATCTGCTAACCGTCAAACGCTATTACATAAATACCTTACTTAAGATTTGACAGGTATTTAGTTAACTTGGTACCCTTTAGAAAGACCTAATGCGACTTTCCATCCCGTTTCCCAGATTGAAAATATACTGACGGATATGTTCTAGAACAGGTTCACGGGGTTGTACCACAAACATGGGCAATAGGATGTTGACTGGGTACCAAAAAAATACTAGGTATTTAGTTTGTCAGTCAGATAAAAAAAAATATTAGACACGTACTTTTTGCTTTATCATATTAATAAAAACATATTTAGATTAAACGCATTAAATTTGGGGACTGGGGTTCGCTACGTCACAATTCAGTATACAATCTACCGGACAGTGACGTCATGCCACATTTAAAAAAAATAAAAAATACTTGTCCAATATTTTTAAATTACCTAGATGAGCTATTCTGAGCTATGCTGAGATAATTACCTAGCCCACAAAAAAATTGTCAACATCCCTATTAGACGCTGAGGTTGAGCCATTAATTGAGGATTCGAACTTAATCAAGGTGAACTATGTATTTCTTGTTTTAAATAATTAATTATGTTATTATCTGCGCATAATGTAGTGCATGCTGTGCTTTTCTATAAGTAATGAGGCGCTTAGATTTAAGTTTGAAATGTACTAAGTAATTATAAAGTAATAGTGTACTCATTGTTGAAGAAGGCTCTTCAAATAATAAATAAACTAGAACAATGAGCAGATTTACGACATTGCGTCAAGGGTAGGTATATAATTATTATTGTATAAAGAAGAAAGCTCAATGAATACAGCGGTATTGGTATTAGGAATTCCATAGATACCAAAAGTGCGCTGTTCGAGTGTCGTACTCTTGAAGTCTTGAGACTACGTCAAACGGCTAGGTAGGTACTTGGCGAGCATAATTATTGTGATTTTCACTTACATTCAAGTACTCGTGAGTAAAGATAGCGATAGGTGATAGCGGTGATAGTGTGATTCTGATAACTTTCAGAACTACGCGTGTACAGTCACTACACTCGCAACAGGCCAACAGAGACAAAATACGGGGTTTACAAATATTTGGTAGACTCAAGCAAGTCATCGCGAGCTCACGGAGGGAAGTTACTTGACTCCAATATTTAAATGTAGGTGTATGCTCATTTATCCAGTGCATTTGGATTTTTGGATACTTATCATGTACTTACATGGTACACACGGCTACATATCAAGCTAAAAATTTCTAGTTTAAGCTGCTCTCGCATTGTATAGGATTTCCGTACAATGAGAGGTCAGCTTATACTGGAAATTATAGCATGATACATTATGTAGCCGTGTGTAAGAATGTGTCTACACTGGATATTTTCCATCCCCTGTAGATAACATTGGTCAAAGGCGGTTTTGATCGAGTCTATTTTCTTTAACTTACTGAGTGTCGTTCAATAAATGGAAAACTTTAAATAGGTGGGTAGGTAAGAAGTGAGTTTTTGTAAGTATGGTTATTTCGGTTATTTCCGTGCGACCAGTACCTCGATGTTATAATAGTAGGAAGGATATGGATATAATAGGCCAGGTTTTGGCAACGGGAATGGAGCCTACAACAGTCAGTTCACTGCGAAATATTGCCTACTTAGGTGCTTCGAATGGCGGACTTGGTGGATATGGTTTTCAAGGGCCTTCAAGTGTAGAGATGAACATGATGGTAAAGAAGGACACTATGACGGGGAAGTGACTACGCGTATACTCGGCCGAGTGCAGGTGCAACGGTTGTTGTTGGGAGCACAGCTTACACGATTTAATTCTGTCCATCTTGTTTCCAAAAGATAGCTCGTAGCTCCCAAAACGAGCCTTCCACAGTTTCCTAGTGTTAAAGTTGAATAGGACAAACTCTCCAGCAGCACGATGACGATTGTTATTTTTATCTAACGTGATACCTAGAACCGTTGACGCTGATTCAGTTTTCCACAGAAGTTAGTGTTTTGTTTACAATCAGTGAATGTTGAATATTACAGAGCAGAGGTAAAGAATCTAATCAGTGACACCGTCACACGCCGGCCGCTGGCTGGCCCACTTGCAGAAGGAAAGTGGACTAAATTATTAGAGTTATCACTTGCACGGATCATTAACTGATGCAGCAATTATTCATGTCACTGTGTAGCGCACGCGCGGCGCGTCGTTTATCGTAGTGGCAGCGCGGATGGCACGCGTACTCGCGCTCGCTCGTGCCGCTAGCGACTGTCAAAATTGGCGGGAACTTGCGCGGGCGCATCCTGTACATTTTATCTGTACTTATATCGGCTCACTGAAGTGACGTGCAATTATTGAGTTAGCAATAATTATTATAAACTGATTAATTTTGGACTAGAATGCGCGATACGGATCTCTGCGTTGTTATCAACACTAGCGCGAGTGGCAAAATGCTCCGTTTGTGCAACGTTTATTAACAAAAAAACACCTTGATGCCATTCTGCTAAGGCATACCTACTCTTAAATAAACAGGCGGTGTCAGTGAATGTCTTTCGTAGGTTCGGAGCCAAAGTTTTCAGCAGTACAACGGAGCGCTTCCATTTTATGAGGGTCTTTACAAGCTAATTTATAAAGACTTAAATCATTTAAAAAAACCTTTGCGTTGCAGTTGCAGTGGATCAATTGCCGGCATTACAAGATGCATACCTACTAAAAAGACGAAGGTCTGCTCAGACAAGTAAAAACAAAAATCGCTTGAGTGATCGAATGCAATCAAAATCATGTTGCTACCAGCCTGTATGATGTAAGTTTCTCTTTTCCAGATAACCTTTACAATACCCACACTTGTACAACTGCATACTGTAATAAATGCTGTAAGTACCGTTTTGGACATGCGTTGCAGGATGTTCGCTTTCCTTCAAATTATTTCCTTGAGCTTAACTTGTAACTGCGAGATAACCTTAGAATAAAAAGAGATAACATAATAATAAGTTGCGTCATTGATAAAGATAATCTCCATGTTTGTGGCGGCGGCGAAGGTGGCGCCGCGCGGTTATCTCAGGAGTCGGGAATGTAGGGCTGAGGGCGTTGCCCCACGCTGCGCCACCATCGATGCCGCGCCTACAGATCATCCCCGTGGCGGCATGTAATCGAGTTCCCAACTCACCTAATTTTGAGTAGATTAGCGGTCATAAATCATTTGTAATTTAAAAGCTAACACACAGCTAGTTTTAAAACAATAATATGTACCTACAAGTATATAAAAGGGGGATGTACCTAATTAATTCAAAGTTGCCTGGAAGAGATCGCAGAAAGCGATAATGCCGCCCATTGTATGTTTTGTAGTGTTAAATTTACTATTTACTATGTATTTTCTGGTGTACAATAAAGTATATAAATAAATAAATAAATAAATAATTTAGTATAGTGATAGACATAATGTAATTTTCAACACACTTGCAGTGTGTGTGAACACGCGTGCTTTTTACTTTGCGTTCCCGCACTAGTGCGGGAAAGTACGCAGATAAGTATGTAAGTATTAGTTAGATATGTGCGATTTCTTTTAATCTCAGGCAAGAACCTTCATCATTCTCAGTTATCAGGTTCTCATAATTCTAAATGGTTAATTCAATTAAATTTAATTCATGAACAATTCACATTGTGTTTGAAAACATAAATAAAAAAGAAACACGTTCATAAAAACTATAGAACAAACACATATTCATGATACAATAAATTATAGAAAAAAACAAAACAATAAAATAAAAATTCAATAACATTACAAATTAAACATTCAATACAATTACAAATTTAATAACATTGCAAGCTATTACAATACATATATTACCCAGTTTCTGAAGTAACTAATATATTTTTATTTATTTTTTAAACGTGGATATGTCATCGTCTATTGAATACAGACATTTCTACAATAAGAACGCTCTGAGTCTTGACTTAAAAGAGTTCCTATAAATTATGGTTTTTAAGTCCAATGGCAACCTGTTAAAAATCCGCACTGCTTGATATTGAGGACTATGTTGAACAATCCTAAGTTGGGGTATTATTTTGCTTTTAAAATCTTTCCTGCGCGTACTTTCCCTCAACTGTCTCTCCTCATCTGCTTCATAGTTATGCAGGTATTTTTTTAAATTTACCAACAATACTAAAACATAGAGGCTGGGCACAGTAAGTAATTATTATCAAAAAGGGAAGATGCATGTGCAGAGAAGATGCTATATATAGCATGTAAAATCATTGAAAAATAAAAACAGCGTATGTTATGAATATGATGAAATAGCAACGAAAGTAATTAAGTTTGTTGCCAATAATATCATCGGACATCTTAGCCACATTGTTAACTTAGCCATCGGCTCTGGCGTTTCCGAACGGCTTAAGAACAGTAATACACAATCCACTGCACAAAAAAAATTGGAGGAAAGATATAGCTAACTATAGGCCGATAACTTTAATTCCTGTTTTTTCTAAAGTAATCGAAAAGATTATTTATGAATCTATTAACAATTTTCTGACAAAACATAATATATTATGCAGTGAACAAGCAAGCTTCAGAAAGAATAATAGTACATTATGATACAAGTGTGCTATATTGGTCATGGCCAAGTGGGTAATGATCAATGCACACGCGTTTCATACAACGTTTTTCAACAAATTTGCGAGGAAAAAACAGACTTGTTGTAAGAACTTATGCTGTAATAATGTAACTATAAAGATGATAAATTTAGATTTATAAAGTTCAACTGACCTCTGTTGCCAGGTACTGTCAATCGGAGCTTCTTTTAAAAACTTTTGTACGTCGGTTGGTGACAATACTTTAGATTTCGTATTTTTTATATTAACAAAACAAAAACTATAACAAATATTTATGGAAAATGGCGCGCTGGTTTAATTTTTTCCGCTAGCAATGCGCGCGCTGTTGTAAAAAAAAATTGAGAGGTGTCAAGGGACACCCGGATGGAACGAAGTTCCATGAGAGAGAGAGAGAGAGAGAGAGAGAGAGACAGACAGACAGACAGAGAAACACGCGCACGCCACACGGCTTACAACTATAGCAAAAAGTGTCGTTACAACTTTTGGTCTTATTTTTTTCCGTCTAGCCCCCCTTCGAAACGCGCGATAAGGAACTTCGTTCTTTTTTTTTTTTTTTTTTTTTTTTTTTTTTTTTTTCTGTAAATAGGATATCGGAATCACTTTTACACGTCATATAAAAAAATATTAAAAATAAGCTTGGTGAGGTCGGTGTTTCCAATTACAAAAAAAAAAAATTTGACGACTTTGCAATTGCTCTAAATCGGTTAGACTCGAATATCGACGTTGTCGTGCTCACTGAGTGTTGGTTATCTGATGGCTCCATTATAGAGGACTTACAGGGATATAGCGCATACAGAACAACTAAACAAGTAAATAAAAACGGGGGAATTGTTATCTAAACAAGAACAGCCTGGAGCAGCAGTATTGTTACTGTAGAATCTAACCTTGCTGACGCCGACAGTATATTAATAAAAACCAACAACAAATTAAGCCTCCTAGCTATTTACCGGTCTCCCTCTTTTACAAACACAGAGCAATTTCTTAATTCCCTTGACGCCACCCTGTTTGATCTTAAAAACCAACAAACACTCATTGTGGCCGGCGACATTAACTTAAACATAAACGATCCAAGTAATTACCAAGTATCTAACTACGCTTGTCTCATGGCCTCACATGGTTTGTCTCCTGCTATTACTCTCCCAACAAGATGCGGAGCTTGTATTGACCACATATTTATAAAATCACCAGCAATACCTTTTGGTCTCGTTTGTGGCTTATCCATTACCGATCACGACCTAGCCTTGTGTTGTGCCCCCATTAACCCAGAACGCCCTAAAAACACTAAGCGCTGGAGAGTCAGAACTAACTGGACTGGTGTAGCTGGTGAGATTACAAATACAAACTGGGATCCAGTCACTAGCTCATCTTGTGTAAACACTGCTTTAAACTACTTCAACGACATTATCTCACGCGCCGCTGACAAATACACAGAAAATGTTAAAATTAGTCGCAGAATGGCCAACATTCAACCCTGGGTCACTCCTGGTTTAATTAGATGCATGAGACAACGCGATAAACTTCATCTTGAATGCAAAGCCGACCCTGAAGATATCACAAAACAACTAATTTACACCAAATACAGAAACTTCGTGTACACACTTCTTCGGAAACTCAGAAATTTACACAACAGACAGGAAATTGAAGGGAACCAGAAAAACCCAAAAAAGCTCTGGACGGTTATAAAAGATATATGTGGAACTAAAACTCGTCAAAATTCATCATCGCACCTAATTGCGTCCAGTATCTCCCCAACTTCAGCACTTGACAATTGCAATCGACACTTCGTCTCTGTCGGGGAAAACCACGCAGCCAAGATCCTAGACAAACTTTCAACCACTCACCACTCACTAATAGAATCAAACATAGCTCCAAGCTCTATCTCACAATCTTTCTTTCTGCATCCGACCGACGAAGAAGAACTGTCCAACATAATACGCAACTTGAAAATAGACAGCGCACCAGGGCCAGACCAACTAACCGTTCGATTACTAATCAATTCCCGAGAAAGTATAATAAAGCCACTTACGCACATCTTTAATTTAAGTTTAGAATCAGGTGTCTTTCCCGATTCCTGGAATATTGCTGCAGTGTCCCCTATCTACAAAAGTGGTCCCAAAGACTTGCCGGAAAACTATAGACCCATCGCCCTGTTGAGTATAGTCTCTAAAATTTTAGAAAAAATTGTAAACAAGAGATTGGTAAATTTTGTAGAGAAGCACAACATTGTCTCAGATAGGCAGTTTGGATTTCGCCGGGGAAAATCCACCGAAGACGCGGTGTCACTTTTGACAAATCAAGTCTCGCACCACATAGAAAATGGAGAATGCTGTGTTGGTGTCTTTCTTGATTTGGCAAAAGCATTCAATACCGTGTCACCTGGTCTGCTTTTAAAGAAACTCGAGGCAACAGGCATAAGAGGAACACCTCTAGAATGGTTTCGCAGCTACTTAACATCGCGGTATCAATATTGTAAAATAGGCAATCACCAAAGCAGGTCACTCCCTATCACGTTTGGCGTTCCGCAGGGCAGTACCCTAGGCCCAACGTTGTTTACGCTGTATATTAATGACGTAGTAAATCTCCATCTTAGAAACGCTACAGTGATATCCTACGCTGACGACACAGCCATCGTTTTCCACGACACGTCATGGGACCGAGTTTATCAACTGGCGGAACAAGGCCTAACTCAGATAGCGCAATCCCTAGACACTTACCTACTGACACTAAACGCTAGTAAAAGTAAATATATTGCTTTCTCCAAAACAAGCTCCTCTAGTGCCTCTCAGACTAAGTCCTTAAAAATACACACCTGCCCACAGAAACACAATATTGCCTCACACCTGACACAGCATCCCTGCGCATGCATAGTCCTTGAACGTACTGACACGATTAAATATCTCGGGGTAACCATAGACAGCAACTTAACGTACAAAGCCCACATTTATGCCCTTTCTTCCAGAGTACGTAAACTAATACACGTCTTGAAAAAACTCCGCGACTGTACTCCTATCCATATTTTGAGAATGGTCTACTTCGCATTCTGCCAGTCAATCATGCAGTACTGTATCTGCATTTGGGGACGTGCTGGTAAAAGCACATATATAACATTAGAGAGGGCACAACGGGCACTGATCAAGGTTGCTCTTAAAAAACCTTACAGATTCCCCACAGACCTTGTTTACCATGAGTTTCAAGTTCTCAGGGTACGACAAATATTTGTACTCCAAGCTACGCTTAAATATCACGATACAATAAAAAAACGACCCGACTATAGCGACATAATAAACAAGCGTGTCTTCAGAGTACCCATACCAAATGCCAAATCCGAACTAGCTAGACGCTGTACCTATTTTTCCCATCCCAACACTTACAACAAAGTTTTGAAAATCTGCGACCTAAAAGACTGCTCAACCATGACCTGTAAAAAAACCCTAACTTCAGCTCTTTTAAAATTATCATACGACGACACTGAAGCCTTGATATAATACCTACACACACATACACATACACACACACAAACCCATATACATGCATGCACACACAAACACACACCACAGTGCAAGTCAAACGATAACACTTGCAATTTTATTTTGTGTTCAGATTCGCACGAATGTTTTATTTTATTTTATTTTCACTTCACATTCACATCTTTTGTATATGGAAAATGTGTAATAATTATCTACCATTCTATAATTGTAATGTAACTTTTATAACTTTGAAAAATTCGCACTCCAGAGCCACAAGATACAAGCGACGCTTAGTTTGTGGCTCACCGAATATGTCACATTGTATTGTTACTTTTTGAATAATAAACTTTTATTATTTATTATTATTAATAAAGACACAGGCAAAACCGCTGAACAGCCTATATGAGAATATAATATATACAAAATAATAATTTGAATACGCAAATTATGATTAATATGTAGTGAAAAATGTATAATTTGATGAAATATTATGTTATTGTATCATATTTTATTTATTTACACGGTAGGCATAAAAAAGGCAAGAAGTACCCACATAGAACATAGAAGGCAAGAAGTCTCTTTGATGATATTAAAAAAGTACAAATCTATGCTCGGGTTGAAATAATTAAATTAAATTAAAACTATTAAATGAGCATTCTCGCTCATTTAATAGTTTAGGATACTCGTAGTTCATACTAGTTCCATGTATTCAAAGTCAATTTTTTTATACAAATTCCATGCTGCCATGATAGTACTTACTAATTTCATACTGCCATGCCGCGTTTCAAAATTTGCCAGACAACAATGACCGCTAGAAATTGTGACATCAAAATATAAAATAAACAGTACTTACAATATAATGCACCTCAAACACAAACAACAACAACAACATCTTTTAATCTTGGTTGCTAGTAGGTAACGTCTTCCAAACGGACCGCAAGTCATATATTTTTTTTATATAGACCCTGAATAAAACTGATTGGTGATCCCTGGTGTAGCTCATATTCTCTGCTCGTACTTCTGTCGGACATGTTGAATGTCAAAGACAAAAACTTTTTATAATATTTGGAACAGTAACGATACGAGTATATTGTATCCGTCTAGTTAGCTCGGAGGATTTAAGATCACTTGAAGGGGATATGATTGGAGCTTCAATTCCCAAAAACAGTCCTTTAAAAAAGTCTTCCTTTTGACATTCGGTATTGAATGGCGGACAATTATATGTCGCCAACTCGTGCTCTTTTTGAAGGTATTCGTTATGATTCGTAACAAATTCAGTGTTAAAGCAGTATAATATTCTAAAACTTGAGGTGTCCCCATATTACTTATAGACCTACAACATGATTTAATAATAAATAGCACCGCATCTTTAAACGCGGGCTAGCTCCAACAGCATCTTGAAAATCCTAGCCGAAAACGATTGTTGTCAGTATAATAATTAGAAATACATTAAATTGTTTATTTTTTCAATAAGGGAGTAATAAAATACTCCTTGAACAAAAAGTCGATAAATATCGACTTTTTGCATAATAAATATCACACCTATAACTTTTCCATGACAAGATAAATTTAGACCAGATAAAAAGGATGTCGGTTGCCTATGGTCGGTTGTTTGACGTTTGTAAAAATTAAAAATTATCTTAATTAAAATAGTTTAATTAAAAGATAAGAAACACGCATAGGGTGTTAAAGTGGGTGTGATAATACGTGTATCCTATTTAGTGCGTATTTAATCAGTGACACGTAGATATCGCGTTCAATTCCCAGGCAAGTCCAATGTTATTGTTTTTAGCGAGTCGCAACCAAATACTGATTAGTTATCTGTGGCATTACAGCACTAGTCAGATAATATAAAGTAAACAGCTCGCGTTTTTTACATTTCCAAAAACGGTCAAATAACAGCTACTTTACGAGCAAGTGTGTTGAAAAAGCATTAACAAAAAAAAAAAAATTCAAAATTCAAAAATCATTTATTTCAGCCCATAGGCCATAACGCTAGACAAAATTATAATCAATATAAAGATATATAAAAAATAAAAAAATAAAAATTGTTAATTAATTCAGTACATTATATAAATAAAATTAGCATGTCAAAATTTAAATTAAAATAATTAATAAAACGCCTGCCTCTGAGTCATTTGTTTGTTTGTCATTACATTAATCATATAACAATGATTAATGTACTGACAATCAAACCTGTTCGCAAATACGCTCAGGATGGTGTTGGAGGTGGTCCGGAGCCTGCGCCCCAGAGATGTGCACCGCTTTCGCATCGTCGTGTAGAAACAGTCCACACGGGCGTCAGCGAACATCCCCGACGCGCTGCAGTGCCGTGGCAACCCCAACAACACCCTGAACGCATTATTATACTGAATACGGAGAGCGTTGTACTGCTTCTGGGTATATGAGCCCCACAGGCTGGCTGTGTAAAGGGACGTACAAAACGCTCTGAAAAGAGTTATTTTGACGGCCCCCGAGCAACGAACAAACCTGCGGGCGATCATATTGGCCCTCACAGACAACGCCCTCCGCTCCCTATCGATGTCCGCATCGTCCCTCAGGTCAGAGGTCACGATATGCCCGAGATATTTAAACTGTTGAATTCTTTTTAACTTGACACCGTTTAATCTAATAGGTGGAACAGTATCCGGGCAGCTCCGACCCCTGGCCCAAAAGACCATGCATTCACTCTTCTTTGCGTTATAGAGCAAACCATGATCCAGCGCGTACCGCTCGCAGATGCCCAGCAACCTGGACAGACCAAGGCGCTCAGCAGCACCATGTCGTCCGCGTAGCTAATATTGTTGACAAAAACACTGTCAATATGGCAGCCGACACGGGTGCTGCTGAGCTCCTCTATCAATGCGTTCACGTACAGGTTGAAGAGCTTCGGCGAGGTCAGCCCTCCCTGCCTCACCCCGCATTCCAAACTGTACGGTTCCGACAGAGCACTCGACCATCGAACGACGTTGACCTGGTTAAGATACCAGTACTTAAAAATATCTAACAGTTCGAGAGGCATTGAGATGTTATTTAATTTTTGCCATAAGATGTCATAGTTAACCAGGTCGAATGCCCTCGAGAGGTCGAGAAAACAGGCATAAATAGGTGTGCTCCTATCCGAGTAATACTTGACAGTTTGCTTCAAACACAAGATAGCTGCCTCAGTAGACAGTCCTGGCTTAAAACCAAATTGATTGTCATGAGTGTTCACATACCGGTCAAGCTGTGCATTAAGCAAACCGTCAAGAACCTTAGCAAGCACTGTGGCTAGAGAGATTGGCCTGTAGTTGGTCGTGTCACTTAGGTCACCGGTTTTACTCTTCACAATTGGTACCACCACGGTCCTCATCATCTCTGCTGGTAAGTACGCATGTCCTATACAAAATGTATATAACATGGTAAGAACTCTGTGCAGGTGGACGCCGGCATGCTTTAAATGCTCAATGCTCAGGCTGTCATGGCCAGGAGACTTTCCACGCGACATTGAGTTTATAACTCCCCGAACACCCTTAACACAGCCGTTTAATATTTTATTACTTATAATATTGATAAACGTACAAAATACTCATTTGTGTCATCAAGTTACAGATATAACAAAGGCTTTTGACTGCGTCAATCATACTCGTAATACATATACAGGGTGTTTGGTGCATCGTGTGCCAAATTGAAATGGTCGACTGAAGGGGTCACCTGCTAGCCTTTCAGACCCCTTAACACCCCTCATGCACTGTAGATTTTTTTTTATCGACTTTTATTGTTTTACTAAAAAAAGACCCAAACTTTACATTCAAATACAAATTTAAAAAAGAAATATAAGTCGTAGACTCTGAATTTTAATTTTATTTCGATGTGTATTGTTTAAGAGTACTTTTAAATACAAAATTAGTGACATTAGTAACCTAGTTTTTTTTTTAATTCACTCACAAAGGTAAAACTTAAATTAAAGCTGTACATGTTACAGCTGTTTATATGGCTACAAAAAAAAAAACAAAAGCGACCGGGATCTTCCAAATCCCTCATTAATTCTCCAGTCTATCCTCTTGCTAATGATGTGCCACATGCCATAAAAATCTTTTAACAACTTTGTGAATTTCGCTAGAATTGTGAATCGAGTCACCTAAGGCTAATATTCAAAATTATGATTTAATAAAATATTTTTGCTTAAATGATACCTGACAAACCTATAAATCTGTTATCTCATTCTTATAAGGTAAAATCTGTCTCGTATTTATATCTTTTCGTGGGATTTACTTGAAATAAAAAAACAAAATTGAATTTTTAACATTTATTTCATATTTGTTACAAATCCTGCTCAAATTGTTGGCCTCTGTTGCGAATGCAGGCCTGACATCTGTTTCATATTTCGACAGTTGTTGTACGAAGTCGTATTTCCTCCTTGATGGTATTGAATGCCGCTTCTATGCGTTGGACTAGTATCTCCCTAGTTGGAACCTCAGTGGCGTATACCAGCTCTTTGGCTCGTCCCCAGACATAAAAGTATAACGGAGTTAAATCTGGGGAACGTAGCGGCCATGGAATAGAACCATCACGTCCAATCCACGCATTGGGGAACACATTGTCAAGATATTCCCTCACAGTCAATGCAAAAATGCAATTTTGTTTTTTTATTTAAGAAAAAAAGAAAAAAAAAGAAAAATTGTTTATTCTGCACAAACAAAACGCACATAATAAGGCAAAAACACATAAAATACACACTTACAAAAGTAGCCAAAAGCCTCGTGTCTAAGCAATAAATAAAAAATAAAAAAAAAGTGAAACAATGTTTTTCATTGGTTGCTGTCAAGGTCACGGACCAAAGACAGTAAAGACACTATTGCGTAACACTCTTGCGACATTGGGAAAATGTCAACAAAAACATCTCAAAAACAAAATGCTGATGGCATAGTTACTACTACTTTTGTAACATTTATTAAGAAAAATTATGCTGTGCTGTGTCAACAGCGCTGATTTTCAGCAATTACCCTATGGAATGACGCATTGACATCCCCCTGTGTGAGTTTGTATTGGGTTAGTAATAATTTTCACTGAAATATGTGTGATTATACATAAATGGAATAAAAATATATATCTGTATTTGTTCATAACATAATTTTAAGAAATAACAATAATATTCAATCTAAGACCATAATATAATGACACTATAAAACAATTATGTACCTAATAAGTAATTTCGTGTACAGTTTCAGTATGTTATTAGTACTCTGTGGTGTAGTATTTCAAGTAAATCCCACGAAAAGATAGAGATACGAGACAGATTTTACCTTATAAGAATGAGATAACAGATTTATAGGTTTGTCAGGTATCATTTAAGCAAAAATATTTTATTAAATCATAATTTTGAATTAGCCTTAGGTGACTCGATTCACAATTCTAGCGAATTCACAAAGTTGTTAAAAGATTTTTATGGCATGTGGCACATCATTAGTAAGAGGATAGACTGGAGAATTAATGAGGGATTCGGAAGATCCCGGTCGCTTTTGGTTTTTTTTTTGTAGCCATATAAACAGCTGTAACATGTACAGCTTTAATTTAAGTTTTACCTTTGTGAGTGAATTAAAAAAAAACTAGGTGACTAATGTCACTAATTTTGTATTTAAAAGTACTCTTAAACAATACACATCGAAATAAAATTAAAATTCAGAGTCTACGCCTTATATATTTTTTTAAATTTGTATTTGAATGTAAAGTTTGGGTCTTTTTTTTGGTAAAACAATAAAAAGTCGATAAAAAATCTACAGGGCATGAGGGGTGTTAAGGAGACTGAAAGGCTAGCAGGTGACCCCTTCAGTCGACCATTTCAAATTGGCACACGATGCACCAAACACCCTGTATTATTAATTAAACTAAACAAAAACGGTCTCAGAGGCAACGTGGTAAATCTCTTAGACTCTTTGTAATCGCACATAATACACAGACATCCAGCATTTGCCTAACAAAATGTGAAAAGAAATACCGATCTTAACTCCACCGAAGCTGTGTAATGGAACCCGGCTCAAAATCGTGTCTTTGCAAAGAAACGTCATCGGCGAAAATTCTAACAGGTTGTAGCGTTGGCGAGACAGTGTTTATACCGCATAATACCACTAATTCGCCACAGTTACGTCTTCCAGTTCAGTTCAGTGCAGTTCCCTGTGAGTATTGCTTTGCGATGATCATTTTCATTTCATTTTTCATTTATTTATTCATTAACAAATAACATTGTGTTGAACATTACATATTAAATAAAATTATCACATGCAGAAACAATACATTTAAAAGGCTAATTAATTTCAATAAATTTCAAATATGTCAAAAAATAAATACAATGTCAAATTAATAACAGGTATAATATCAAATTCAATGGGTAAAACTATATCGAGGACCTAGGAGCGTAATGTTCAAGTCAAAAGATAGTTAAATTTAAGCTTGTCCACTGCTATTATTTTATGTGACTATTTTTATTATTATTTGACATACATTCTGATACCGAGTATAAACATTTTCCTAACAAGAAGGCTTTTAATTTAGTTTTAAATGAGTGTGAGCTATACATTAACAATGTTTATTTTATTAAATAATTTATTAAATCAGTTGGTAACCTATTAAATAACTCCACTGCTTGGTATCTGGAACAATGCTTAGCTATGTTTAAATTTGGTGTCATTTTGTGTTTAAATTCCTTTCTTCTTGTGCTTTCTCTTATGTTACGTTCCTCTTGTGATTCATACTCATGAATATACTTAGCAAAGTGATTTAGGATAACTAATATATATAAACTTGGTACTGTTAAAATGTCTAATTCTTTAAAGTGCTCTCTACATGAATTTCTTTGTGAGATCCTTACTATGGTCCTAATGGCACGTTTCCGTAAAATAATAGCTTTCTGACAGTTGTAACTATAGCTGTTAACCCAAAACATTATGCTGTATCTTAATCTAGATTCTACTAGCGCGTTATATATAGCCTTTAGTTGCTTGAGGTCCAACATATCTCTAAGGCTCCTGAGTGCATAGCATGCTGATGAGATTGAAGAGTCAATGGCAGCCAGCTCCTTTTTTCCAATTTAAATGCAGATCTATGTTAATCCCTAAAAATTTGACTTTGTCCACTAATTCAATCTTGTCTCCTTTGATTTGTTTATCTAAATTGCCATTATGGCGAGTTGTGGTCTTAAATAAAATGATATTAGTCTTACTTGTATTTAGCAAAAGGTTATTGGCTGTAAACTAATCGCAGAGATTCTGTAGGCTTTTATTTACATTGTTGGTCAATTCTATTAAGTCATTCGCCCCAATTATTATATTTGTATCAACTGCAAAAACAACAAGTTTTACATCAGGCTGAACATAGTGCATGAAGTTAAGCAAGTCATTTGTAAATAAAATAAATAGTATTGGGCCTAAAATAGAGCCTTGTGGCACACCACGTTTTATACTTGTAATTTTAGAGGTGTATATGACTTCATGATTACTTTCATCGATGCTTTTTATTCCTACAAACATTCGTCTATTTTGTAAGTATGATCTTAAAAGTTGTAAGGACTTGCCTCTGATACCATTATATTCAAGTTTAGTTGGTAGTAATTCATAATCAATCGTATCAAAAGCGGAGCTAAGGTCGATGAATAGCCCTGCCACTTTAATTTTGTCATTTAATTTATTAATTATGTCATTTATGAGAGTATTTATTGCATCTGTGCAACTGACGCCTTTTTGATACCCAAATTGTCTAAAATTAATTATTTTATTTACATTTAAATGTACCATCAGCCTAGTTTTAATATTTTTTTCAAATACTTTTGATAACGTAGGTAAAAGGGATATAGGTCGGTAATTTTTTGGATCAGTCTTAACACCTTTTTTTAATATTGGAATTATTTTAGCCAATTTCAACTGGTCTGGAAAGATAGACTCTTCGAAACATTTATTAAAAAAATCAAAAGCCAAAGAGTCTATATTCTCCTTCAAAATAGATATCGGTAAATCATCAAAACCACATGATTTTTTATTGGTCATTTTACTAATAATCTTTGTAATTTCCGATGGTGTAGTTGTACAGAAGGTTAAATCACTTTCTACTCATCATACAAAAGCTCTATATTCATTGCATCTGGGCCGGTTTCCAGGAAATTTAAGATTTTAATTAATGTAAGATTTTAATTAATGTGTGATTTTTCATTAATTCTTGAAGCAAAAATCAATTCCTATCAGGTTGACCAAACTGAGTCACAATGGACTAGAATGTGGAGGTATTAATTTCCCACTTTATGTCAGGATTACGTATACCGTATGTACCTATGTGATTCTTCACATATGATAATACGATATGTATGATGTGATATTGAACTTCTTGTTCATTGTTATTGCTTGATTATTTGTAAGAAGCAAATAGTCAAATTTGTCTATCATCACACCATTGTGCATTGCCATTATTCTTCTGGCAAAGTTATTTAAATGTGGGTACTGAATAGCTCCCATTTGTTTACTATGTATATGACATGGCAGTCATATTATCAACATGTAACAATATGTTTTTTTTTTTTAAATTAATATTGTTTATATTTTATTTATTTTTTAACAAACATTTAACACACAAACAAGGGTAAAATATGTTGAGTAGTTACTTATAATTTTATATACTTTATTATCTCTTTCCAGAGCCTGTGAACCATATTATCATTACAAACGGTCACCACCCATTTCTTGACACATCTGTAAATATTTTCAAATCATATTTTGTGTATGCTATACTTTTGTGTAAACTATTGATATTATCAGCCCACTGCTGTTGGTCTAGTTTAATATATATCTGGGTGAATGATAATCCTTTATCATATTGCCTTTACTTAAAACGTAAACCATGATATTTATGGTTATATGATTCTATTTAATGTTCTAATAGTTTTGTGTAAAGCCAAACATATGTACTTGCCAGGCATGTGACAGTCAATCTTCCTATTAACTGAGCAAGGTCTTTAATACTACAATTCTGTTTTTTCCAATATTTTTAAATGGATTTTTGTTTTACAAAACCTGAAAACTGACAGCACTGTGCTGGCCTAAATATACTATTTTCATAATTTATAACAAATGTGGAATTTTAGGAAATAGCAATTGTTTCAATAACATCTTTCAAACATGTTTATAATCAGAAACAATGCTCAAGAGGTAATCAAAGTATTGTACTGATTTGTAACCTATATATTTTTAAATGATGTAACCACTGCTCTCATAATCTTAGAGAACACATAAGGTGCAGAACACAAGACATATGGGAATGTATTAAATTCGTATAATTTATCATACTGAAGCCAAAAAATATGCTGGATTAATATTTACCAATAAAGAGAACTCTTTTAAATCAATAAATTCTAAAAGAATTAGAGCTACTGCAGTTCTGTGATCTTCCATTTTAAAATGGCATGTATCAAAGTTATGAGTTTTAGAATAAATATTTTGCTACCATTCAGTTTTGGAATCAAAACACTTTAGATATGAATTGGTATTCACATGGTGTGCAAGGAGAAATCGCACCTAATGCCAGCAATTTAATAATGGCTGTATGGGGCTGTATCAGGATCATTTAAAATGTCATTTTATAATGACTTTTCAGATTGTGACTGATCAGGTGTATCAGTAAAAGGTATTGAGAATCCATGTGACATGTTTCAATATTGAAACATTATCACAGATGCTTTGCCAACAAGGCAAATTATTTAATCTTCTAGCATGAATAACCTTTAGCATTCTAGGCTTTGGGCTTTCTCACAGTGTACTGTGGCTGGTACTGGTTGTATTGTTGTTTGATATTTTCTTGCTTGATATGAGGTCAGTGGTTTCTTGTGTCACGGTTTCAAATTGATCCTCTGTTGGGTGTAATGAAGTGAACCACTTAAGTGTCCCTGACACCCGTCAGGGACACTTAAGTGGTCAATGGTCAATTTATAAAACTAAAAAACCAACTACTTTTACCACAACCCTGTGGTAAAAGTAGTTGGCTTTTTAGTTTTATAAATTGACCTGTTTTTGGCAAGCCTGTAAGACTCTTTTATCTTTTTATATAGGTTGTTACCATAAAGGTAAGATAGAGTTTTGTTACCATAAAGGTCTCTGATAATGGATCTCTGTAAGTCTGTTAACATCCTCCCAGTAGGCAGTACTGGACACTCACTGAGCTGAGCAATCTCTATCATTATTGTTGTTGTTGATTAACATTGATAATGCATCACCTAAAATGGCGAGTCCTTTCTTCAAAATGGTATTCCAAATACAAGCTAAGTCGTTGTTTAATGCTCTTATAAATGCTTTTCCTCCAGGGATAGAATATTACTGGAGGCAAAAGTCCTCGCGCACATGTGGGAGTTGCGCGAGGAGGCGAAACGCCGGGGTGTAACTCCGCTGCCGCGAGAAATCACGGCACAGCGGACAGACCTCCGGCGGGATCTCATGGCGGCTTGGAGAGTGCGATTGTCGCAACCCAGCGCTGGGCACGCTACAATTGCGGCGATAAGTCCCCTCTTTGAGGAGTGGCTAGAGAGGCGTCACGGCGTCCTCACTTTCCGCCTGACGCAGGTCCTCACCGGACACGGTTGTTTCGGGAGGTTCCTGTTCAGGATAAACCAGGAGAAACGCCCGGGTGTTACCATTGTGTGGATCGCCCGGAGGACATGGTGGAGCATACGGTGGAGGTCTGCCCGGCTTGGGCGGGGCACCGCCGTGTCCTCACGGAGGCGATCGGCAGCGGCGATCTCTCGCGTCCGGCCCTGGTTCAGGCCGTGGTCCGGAGCGAGAGTGCATGGGAGGCCGTCACCTCCTTCTGCGAAGCAGTTATGCTCGCGAAGGAGGAGGCGGAGCGCGCGAGGGAGATGCAAGCTGCACGCCCTCGCGCCCCTAGTCGCCGCAGGAGACGCCCCGGGCGTCGGGAGTCACGAGCCGACTTCCGGCCACCGTAGGCGCGGGCCTGCGGACGGTGAGCGATGGGCAGCTCGCCGTCCGATAGGGACCAGGCCCGGGTCGACGCACAGTGGGAAAATCGCGTATGTTTCGTCTCAAAACTCCGTATCTCAGTTGTTTCAAAACTAAATGAGCTGTAATTTTGCACACATATACTTGGATGTATAAAGTTTAAATGAAATAATTTTTATTTTGAAAATTCTGTTTGTTAATAAATTAAAAAATTAAACTTAAAAAAATACATTCAGTTTTTAAGAAAAACATACAAAATATGTTTGTTTAATTTACATAAAACGGAATATACATAGTACCAAACGAGAAAACAAAATATGTACACAATTCAGCAACCTCCTACAGATTTTTATTGACAGCAAGAAGGGCCTTGGCTTCATCTAAAAGTTCTTTCGATATTGTTACTGAGTTATTTCCCAAACTTGATATATATGGATCAGAAGTGTACAATAAGATATGGAACACGTCTTCATTGGTAGCCGCTCTTGAACACTTTCTAGAATGATGAAGTCATTTTTTTTGTAATCCTTATTTCGGGATTCTTGCGCGTCTTCGGACAATTGTCCGATAGGTAAAATAGTATTGTACTTAATGGTTTTTTCGCCGTGAATAAGTATTTTATGCACGGAGGAAGACATAATACCAGTTATAATTATTTACGGACAGTTGGGCTGTATTATGTGTATTCACCGACCTTTTTTGAATCAATAGCCATTCCAGATGACATAGTTTGTAGTATTATGTACATTCGTTTTATAAGTTCTACGTCTACTCCTGTAATGTATGCACAGCAAGAGTAATTCTGAAAAAATGTCCGAGCTGTGTTTCCGTCATTACTATTTCCAGTGCCTTGTCGAGGTTTATCGACATGCAGTCCTATTTCTTCCCTAAACCGCTTTTGCACCAGTTTTTTTATTTCATCTTCTTTTTTTTTCTCGTTTAGTAGCTGGCCACTTTTCAAAAGACAAGTTATAGGAAATGTGTAAGATCATCTCCATACTCCTAATCCAAGCATTTAGTATTGACAGTCCGTATTGAAATGAATTTTCGTTCACATCTCGTGTCCTAACTGCCTCTAAGTTATTCATTTGCAGAGGAGTAGCACCACAAACTGTACAAGAAGCGCTTGAACGAGTTTCAGTTAAAACTTGTGCCACTTTACCATCAATCATGGCTAAAAATAGGTTATGAGTAATTTCGATTACCTCAACATTCTTATTTATCAGGGAAGGAGACAGGTTTTGTTTTTGATTGTTGATATCAGCCACAACAGACGTGGTTTTTTCAGGAGTTTCTTTGGCAAATTCTAACAATATGGGTCTGCAATATCTTACAGATGAACAAGTTTCTAGTGGAACACGAAATTAACCGTCTAACCAGTTGACGTTCTTACTTTCAAAGCATTATTTTCTTCGAGATGCATTTCTCCAGCGTTTGTTACGTTTAGATACCAAGTTTCTTTGAATGTAGGAGACCACAGTAGACATATCCTCTGGTGACAAATTGAAATTTTCTTGTAGTCTTGAAGTTTTCTACATTATGCCCATTTATCAACAAATTGCACAACTCTCGTTTGCTACAAACAAATTCACCCATTTTTCAAATCAGTCAACTTCTGCAACTGTGAATGTTTCAGGGTTCGCCTTCCTTTTATTGGCCAATGAAATAGTGCTATGTGCAAAAAGATAAGAAACAAATCATTTGCACTCTTCCCAAAACCAACCTGTTTTTAATTCGACCCTAATAGATAATTGGCCATATTTTATCAAGTAAGGTGGTCAAAACTGTATAAAAACCACAAAAAACTATTAATAATACTCATCACTGTAATGAACTTCTTATTAATTTGACCTTAATAGATAAAAAATAAGTTTATGAGAAATAAAACGAAATTGAAAAAAAATATAATTTTATCTCGCGATATGTTTTGATCCCGTGTCAGAAAAAGCGCAAGTATGCGCAAATTTTTATTTTCTCCTTGCATATACTAATGTATAGAGATCTTAATTCAACAAATATCTCGACAGCGGCAAGCAGCGGTAAAGGGTAAAGGTCTCGTTAAAAAAAAAGAAGAACACTAAAAATATACCATCTTAAACTATATTGGTTAATTTTATTTTATTAAACCAATGTTTAAAATATTAATTACTAAACGTTATGAAGACATTATAAGCATTCCAAAACTGTATTATACTTGTACATTTATATCAAAAACTTTTGAGTAATGTGGCGTTGAATTGTAGTAACGTATTGCGTTTAAATTACGTTATTGAATTTGATTTAGCTTTGATGCCTATTTGTATACATTATAATTAACTAAAAAAAACAAAAAAATTGCGAAAAGAAAGCTTATTTATTAGACTATATTAATTTATAAATTTTATTCCATTACAACGACTTTCACGTGAAACGGTTTTGAGACGGCTTTGTATGGGGCTTTCCCACAGTGCGACGGCGCGTTGTGTTCCACGCGCGCCTCAAAGAGATGTCAGCACCAACTGACGGGGTCCGTAAGGACCAATGCCTGCTGGGGTTGCGGGTTTGTCCGAAAGGGATATCGCGGCCCCGGCACACAGGCAATGGAAGGAACACGGGTGGGTTTTAGTCAGTAAAAGTCTGACACTCCCTCTCGCTCCGCCCAGAGCCAAAAAAAAGAAAAAAAGGGATAGAATATTAGTAGGCTGTGTCCAGCACAGGTGCTGGGTCAGGCTCAGGTAGAGCGTTAGTTACAGTCTTGGCTGTATTAGTGTTATCCTGGTTTGTGTCAAATGAAACCGGTGGTTCAACACAGTCATCAAGTACCTAGGTGCGTTTATCTCGTAAACGCCCCGAATTATTTGTTCGCGTCAATGCATCTCGTACATTACCCGCGTGGTGCAATAATTATTATAAGCCATGTAAAACACGTTTTACTGTATAAAACGTTTAAAATAATGATAAAACTCGTGCGTTTATCTCGTAAACGCCCCGAATTATTATTTCGCGTCAATGCATCTCGTACATTACCCGCGTCGTACAATAAATATTGTTTAAAAGGCATGTGAAAGACGTTTTACTGTATAAAACGTTAAAACAATGATAAAACTCGTGCGTTTATCTCGTGAACGCCCCGAATTATTATTTCGCCTCAATGCATCTCGTACATTACTCGCGTCGTACAATAAATATTGTTTAAAAGGCATGTGAAAGACGTTTTACTGTATAAAACGTTAAAACAATGATAAAACTCATGCGCTTATCTCGTAAACGCCCCGAATTATTTGTTAGCGTCAATGCATCTCGTACATTACCCGCGTGTTACAATAAATATCGTATTTAAGCCCTGTGAAACACGTTTTTACTTTAAAAAACAATTGTTTTATCTGGTGTAAAAAAAAGGACGACTCTGATGAATCGATGTTGTACCGGAGTCGCTTCATGTAGTCTTCGGATTTTTTGAACATGATATTCTTTTCCATGTTTTCGTTTCGGCATGATAACTGATGCCAACTTTAAACTCGTTTTTAAACACTATAATCAATATTTTTTGGGAATTACAGCGTACTGGTTGCCGCGCAAACGTTAAGAATGACAGATGACGTATAGAGCGGAATAGCTACACTTGTGCGTTTACTTTTTGCTTTCAGCTCTAAATATGCGATTGGTTGTCGACTGGCGTAACGACGCTGCATGGTGAATGTTATATCGAGAACGAAGCCTGAAGTATAATGACATACTTTATAAACTCAATACCGAAATTTAAAAATAGAATCATATTAAGTGTAACACTTTTTTTCTAACAAAATAATGTTATAAAATAATTTTTTTTCTATTACGATACAATGCAAATCCAAGAAGTTAATATCACCAAGGAGTTTCCATCAACTTTTGCAATGGAACGTTAGCGGGGCACAGCAGCACCGCTCTAGCGCATGCGCGGTCATGTGCTGGGTGCAGGCGTCATTCATACGTGAAGTTGTACTGAGTTTCGTGGGATTTTTTAAATCTTGATCCTTAACTTTGATCTTTTATTTAGTAGGTTCAATCCCAATGTATGAGAGTAGATAAAGTAGTGTATGAAACTGCCACAACTAGGTATTCCCTCTTTATGCAACAGTTTCATAAACTACTATTTCATAAGTACTATTGCTTAGGTACTATTGCATAGAATCAAGTTTTTCTAACTGAACAGACAGTTGCTGTTGGTGCTGCTGGGGAGTTTGTTGCGCCACTTCTTCCCAGCCAAAGCACTAGGAATTAGTGAAGGGTGGGCGTTTTTGGGGGACTGTCTTATGTAATTTTGACGTTCGAAAAGTGCTGATTCTCAGCCTAGTTTGAATAAATAGGTAACTTTTGAATTTTGATTGTTTTTATGAATTTTGAAATTTATACATAATAACAAACATTCAGTGTATGTATTAACCTTAAATATTATAAAACAAAGTCCCCTACCGCGTCTGTCTTTCTGTCTGTCTATCTAAACGCGATAAACTCAAAAACTGCCGAACGGATTTTCAAACGGTTTTCACCAATGCACGGAGTGATTCATGAGGAAGGTTTTGTGTAAATTGGCTGAAATATGACGATTATTGTTGAAGATGCCGGAAAAAATCATGCCGACTGGGAGCTTTACTGGTGTGCGCCGCGTAACCCGTGGGAGATAAATAAAATTTAAGTTCAACAGGATTGTACTAAAAATTTCAACAAAAACGTCTACGATGGCATAATTTTTACTACACCTAGAACGCGCCCAAAGAACAGTTTTAAAGGTTGCTACATTTCGCCCATTTAGATTTCCTACACACCAGCTATATAGGGCATGTAATGCGAACAGTACTTCAATTATTTGTTTTGAATGTAGTTTTATTCCAACACACTGAACTCTATTTTAACCCAGTACCTTCAGATAAGAGAAGATTTGGTTTGTGCTAACTCTCAGACTAAACATGCTTTTGCTAATCGATTTTATTTATTTTTAGGGCCCTACTTGTATAACCAGTTTAACAGATAAAGATAGCTAAAGATATAGTTTAAGAGATATAGATTATAGTTTAAGTTATAATAGGTGTAATTTACTAGTACAGGAATATTTGTCAAAACTCAATTACGCAGACACGGAAAAACTACTAGAAATTTTAAAATAATATCTCAATCTATCTATTCTATGTTAACGGGGGGTTATCCGAATTTGCCTGTTTTAGAATCAATTTTAAATAGTCAAATTAGTGTATTTAGGTCCTGATTAAAAAAAAAATATAGATACATCTTTGTTGGAGGGAAATTAAAGATAAAAAATCCGAAACAGGGTCGATTTCAAAACCATTTTTCGTCTCATTTCCTAATTACAGCACAAAATAATATGAAAATTGCATGTAGGATCAGGTAATCGTATTTTCGAGGCAAATTAAAGGTTGAAGTTTTGAGTTTAGAAGATTTTTTTTAAATAAACCCAAAAATTGTAAATCACGCTAAATCGGCTCGCGCTCAGAGTCCTCCGGGAGCCGGAACGTCATCGAGGGTGGACCTGTGTCAAAAATATAAAAAATACGCTCTCTCTGCCGTTGTTAAAAAAAAATCTAATAAATAAGAACAAAAAACAAAAAAAAACATTTACTTAAATTTGCTTTATATTCATAGTCGCTCAGGTAGATCGACACAGTCTACTATTATACTTATAGCATCTCTTTTAAGCTGAATCACTGTCTCTCATGATAGAGGTTTCCTAGTTTGAGAGGCAGGGTTTTCCATATTGTGTACAGATTTCAGTTCTTAGTTTATACTGCATTGTGTTACTACCAAAGCTCATCTAACTTGTGTTTACATATATAAAATATGTTAAATCTGTATTTTTGTGAAATAAAGTTATTTATTATTATCCTTGTACGAGCAAACCCGTACAATATCAATTGTATCAATTTTATGCTGACATCGACGCGCAGCGAATGAATATAATATACATGTTTGAGTTAGCAATGAGTAGTCGCATAGCATCGGTTGGGTAGCAAAACCAAAAGGACTCATTCGCCGCGGGTCGATCATTTATCAGTTTTGGGCGTTTGTGCTTTCCTTTGTAACTATCAATACACAAGTTGAACTCAAATCAGTTTATCATTTAAATGTACCTTACCCGTACATTTTTGGTCCTTCGAGCCGGATGTCGCGTGTGGACATTACAGTGTAGCAATCAAGTACTGTAAAGTGTTTCACTAGTGACGTCAAGCGAACTAGCAGTGAAAGGTTTGTACTGCCAGCAATAGTGCAGTACATAGCAGCAGCAGCAATCAGCAGAGATCAACAGGGATCCTCATTTGGTGAGCAGCAAAGCTCCCGCTTGGACAATCAAGTAAGATCGTTCCATTTATTATCATTTCTATCAACAACACGTCTTCAATGGAGGACATTCTCGCCCAACAACAGCAACTACTCCATAGGATAGAGCAAGTTTACACAAACTTCAAAAAGGATGGCTCCGATCGCAAAACCTCGGACTACATACGCCGAAGGTTAGAAAATTTGGATGCATGCTGGCAAGAGTATCAATCGAATCATACAAGATTGTGTAGCATCGAATATGCCAGATCGCATACTTACTTCACTTCGCAGGAATTTGATTCTGTGAAGGAGAGATATGAAAAAATCAGAGCAGTTATTCAGCATCATCAACCCACAGAGGAAAGACCATCAACACCGCTTCTTAAGCCTGCTACTCCTCTTGCTACCTCAAGCACCGTACAGCAACCTTCAGGTCAACCCTTAAAGTCTCAGGGATCAAACAGCAAGACGGATGAGATGATGAGGAAACAGATGAGCAACCTCAAGGCCTTTGAACATACCGTTTCAAGTATCAACATGGATGCTGTAGCGGAGAAATGGGAATTCGATCATCTGTTAAGTATGGTAAGGTCTCGCTGGGCGAAGATTGACACTCAGCATTGGGACTTAGACAGCGAGCTAGGAGACCGAAATCAAGAGTATCATCGTATGTATCTCAAATACGAAAGCACGTACAACGATGCTATCAAAGCAATCAACAAGAAGATGTCGTCCATTTCACATAGAGAGCATACTACGCCAAAAATAGAAATACCTACATTCAGTGGTAGTTACCATCAGTGGACATCTTTTAAGGACCTCTTCACAGAAGCAGTTCATAGCAACCCGTCATTATCTGGGGCTCAGAAGATGCAGTTCCTAAGTCAAAAGTGAAAGGTGAAGCTGAGCGTCTCATACAGCATCTCCCAATCAGCTCAGACAACTACATCATTAGTTGGGATATTTTGAGTCATCGTTATGACAACAAGAGGATGATATTCACATCGCATATTAACATTTTATTAAATATACCAATTTCACAGCAAGAATAAATTAATCATATCAAACGAATCCATGATACTGCGCTTGAAACGATGAACGCCATACAGAACCTCGGCGTAGACGTGACGTCGTGGGATCCGTTGATCGTGCACATCCTGTGTCAGAAATTGGATTCGGACACATTCAGCGAATACAACGCAGCTGTCAAACAACCTCGAGAATTACTCGAGTTGAATGAATTTCTAGCCTTTCTAGAGGGGAAGTTCACGAGCATGGAAGCAAGTAGAAGAAAACAGGACACCTATAATCAAAAATCCTATTCTTCAAACACCAATAAACCATCAGAATCCAAACATTATCATTTCAAGCAATCATATTCAAGCAATAAGGGTGTTTCGCAATCAACAAGTTACAGGAAATTGCAAAACAGTTGGCCAAACTGTCCAGTCTGCAATGACGCACATGCTATATTTTTTTGCAAACAATTTGCTGATTTTTCACCAATGAAGAAAAAACAATGTGTTGTTAACTTGAATTATTGCCAAAACTGCTTACATGATCATAAGGGCAAAGAATGCTTATCAAAGAAGCGTTGCCTCGAATGCAATCAATTTCACAACACATTGCTTCATGAATCGTATTCAAAGGAATTATCAAAACAAGGAGGTAATTCGACGCCTTCTACACAGCAAAACAACATCCGTTCTAATCAAGAACGTGCAAATCAAGGCAACTCGCACGTGACACAACAAAATATGATGCAAGAAACTTTGCTTTCAACTGCACTGCTAAAGGTTCAGAAAGCAGATGGGACATATCAGACCCTACGGGCTCTTATTGATCAGGGGTCACAAATGTCTATTATCACAGAGAACGCTGCTCAGCAATTAGGATTGCAGCGATCCAGGTGTGACGGCATAATCACGGGCATAGGGCAAACAGAAAACAGTTCCAAAGGTATGATGAATCTAAACTGTATATCAAGCTCAAGAATCAAACTATATAAATTTAATATCGATGTTTTCATCATGAATAACCTAACAAAATATTTACCATCATACTCATTCCCAAAAATAGCATGCCCATTTCTGGAAAATTTAGAACTAGCAGATCCTGAGTACAACATCAGTCGACCCATAGACATTTTGTTGGGTGCAGACGTATATTCAAATATTCTTTTAGCGGGCATGTGCAGATTAAGCGAATCACTGCCGCTTGTTCAAGAAACTCGTCTTGGTTGGATACTTTGTGGAAATATGAAAACTAAATTAATGTGCAACGTCGTACAATTTGATTTAGACAGAGTTCAGCAATTCTGGGAGATAGAAGATGTTACAGAAGAAAAATCATTATCATCAGAAGATCAAGAGTGCATCCAATACTACAAAGCAACAACAAGTCGTTTGGATGACGGAAAATACGAAGTGAGACTTCCACTCGTAAAACAATTTGAGGAGAAATTAGGCCGGTCTAAAAATAAGGCTGTTGCTCAATTCATTCATTTAGAAAAGAAATTACATAAAAACAATTCATTATTTAACGCATATAAGTCATTCATTACCGAATATAAAAACTTAGGTCACATGAAACCTTCACCTTGCAATCAGACACCGGAATGTTTCCTACCGCATCATTGCGTATTGCGCGAAGATAGTGCAACAACTGCACTGAGAGTTGTTTACAATGCTTCGGCAAAAACATCTACAAATAAAAGTTTAAATGACCTGATGTTCACGGGGCCCAATTTGCAACAAGACCTTCAGTCTCTTATCATTAAATGGAGACAATATCAGTACGCATTCACGGCTGATATAGAAAAAATGTTTAGGCAGATTTGGGTACACCCAGAAGATCAACCTTTACAAAAAATTGTGTGGAGAGATAATCCGTCTCAAATAATTCAAGAATATCAAATGACAACCGTAACATACGGCACAAAAGCAGCTCCATTTCTTGCAATGATGACACTGAGACAGTTAGCGACTGATGAACGGGATAAATTCCCAGAAGCTGCCAAGGTCGTCGAAGAATCGTTCTATATGGATGATTTGGTTCATGGAGCCTGCTCCCTATCAACAGCACAACAATTGCAGCAAGATTTGATGAATCTACTGAAGTTAGGAGGCTTCAACTTGAGAAAGTGGACATCAAACGATAGTCGTCTGCTGCAAATAGAAGATCAAGACTATTATAATCAAGAAAGCAAGAGTTTTAATCAAGCAGGATTAACTAAGACATTAGGCCTTCGTTGGAACCCTACACATGACAACTTCACATTTGTATCAAAGATTGAATCGTCAAGCACCAATATCACTAAAAGAATCATATTATCAGACATGTCTAAAATATTTGACCCATTAGGGTGGATCGTGCCTGTAACAACAAAGTTGAAGATTTTATTTCAAGAAACATGGATAACTAATGTTCAATGGGATGAACAAGTACCAGATAAAATCAGCAAGGAATGGATCAAAATCAGAGAAGAATTAGAAAGTATCAATCAATTTAATATACCGAGATGGTACGGTACGGAAACAGCAAGCAGTATAGAGTTACATGGCTTTTGTGACGCATCGACAAAAGCATATGCATGCGTCATTTACTGCAGAGTTGTAAATAGCAATCAATCTACAATATTAGTAGCAGCTAAATCAAAATTAGTTCCTACGAAAAAACAAATATCACTACCTCGATTAGAATTATGTGGAGCACTGTTGCTGGCCAAACTCATGACCAAAGTCAAGCAGTGTCTAACAGGTCATGACCTACATATATTTGGATGGAGTGACTCCACTGCCGTATTGGGATGGCTTCAAGGAAACCCAAGTCGATGGAAAACGTTCGTAGCAAATAGAACAATTCAAATAACTGATAGCATTCAACCACAATCTTGGCGATACGTAAAATCAAGTGAAAATCCCGCTGACTGTGGAAGCAGGGGACTCAGAGTGGCTCAATTGAATGATTATCGTTTGTGGTGGCAAGGACCAACATGGTTACAATCTTTTGAAGCAACGAAAGAAAATCAAGCAATCTATTCAACAAACGAGGAAATAAAAAAGCAAGAAGACGTTCACGTTGTTACAAAGTATGAATCAAGCATCATTACAAACCTGTTAAGCAAATATCAATCAATCAGCAAAATTGTACGTATTCTGGCATTAGTGATGAAGATTACGACCTACCAAAGAAAAGCAAATAAGCATTATTTATCATTATCAGAAATCAATCAAGCAAAGCAAAAAATTATCAAGCAAGTACAGCAGGAAGAGTTCGCGAAAGAAATAAGAGATTTAAAGCAAGAAGGAAATCTAAATTCAAAAAGCAAATTGTTAAAATTAAATCCTTACCTGGATGAAAATGATGTCTTAAGAGTCGGAGGGAGACTAAAAAAGGCACATATCAGTCATAATATGCAGCACCCTATTATTCTGCCACACAGTGGACGTCTGACAGAATTAATAATAGAGGACGCACATCAAACCATGTTACATGCCGGAGCCCGGCTGACATTGGGTTTCATCAGACAAAAATATTGGATTCTAGGAGGGAACGTCGCTACGAAGAGGCAGCTTCGTCGTTGCGTAACATGTAAAAAACAAAATCCAGACTGCCAACAGCAAATTATGGGGCACTTGCCGGAGGCTAGAAGTAATCCATCCCGTCCGTTTACGCACACAGGCGTAGATTTTACAGGTCATATTTACGTCAAAGCAAGCAAAGGACGAGGTATCAAGAGCACAAAAGGATATGTGGCTGTCTTTGTGTGTATGGTCACAAAAGCAGTACACTTAGAACTAGTAGATGATTTAAGCACAACTTCATTCATCGCAGCATTAAGACGAATGGCAGCTCGCAGAGGGACGCCTAGCCACATTTATAGCGATAATGGTCGCAATTTTGTTGGTGCTAACAAGGTACTACAGCAGGAATATCAAGCATTAATGAAGATCATGCAAGACAAAGAATTAAAAGCAGAAGTATTAGATATGGAAATAGAGTGGAGTTTTAATGCGCCCTCATGGCCATCAGCAGGAGGCCTATGGGAGGCAGCAGTTAAAAGCTTCAAATATCATTTCAAGAGGGTTATTGGTGACCAGATCCTCACATTTGAGGAACTATATACAGTGCTTACACAGATTGAGGCTTGTCTCAACACGAGACCATTATGTGCTATATCAGAAGATCCAGACGATCTGGATTTTTTAACGCCTGCTCACTTCCTAACAGGTGGATCAAAGGTAACTATACAAGAAACTGAAACGGATTTAAGAACCCGATGGCAGTTGACACAAAAAATTGTACAGGATCTCTGGAAAAGATGGAGGAATGAGTACCTAACACAAATTACAGAAAGAAGTAAGTGGAGACAAGCAAAAAAAAGGCCTCAATGTATACGATATTGTCATGATTCATGACGACAATCTTCCGCCGGGAAAATGGCTGATGGGCAGAGTCATCGAACTACATCCCGGTTCCGACGGTCATGTTCGCGTGGTTACAGTAAAAACCAAAAACGGAACACTGAAACGTCCTATCACAAAATTATCAAAACTCCCAGTCAACAATGAATCCTCGCAAATCAAACAAGCAAATAGTGCGGGTTCGGGAGATTCGAACACAGATAAGCAGTCTGAAACAAGGAAAGTAGGCACTCGTTACAATATAGCGTCAGTGTTTACAGCAATCATGTTATTTTTTTGTATCATACCAACTTCCCAATGCGCACTTAACGTAACACAATTCAGAAATAATCAACATATTTACTTCGACAAACTAAGAAACATGCAGATCATACGAGACGCCTGGAAACTAATCATATACTACGATTTAGATCCTTATTGGGAAGGAATTACAGCACTCAACAAAAGTATAATGTCACTGGAACAAACATGCAGCACAATCAAAAAACAAACACATTGTGACATAATAATAATGCAATTACGTCACGGGTACAATGAACTCGATTACAGTAATCATATGTTACTCAGTCAGCATTTTGCAAAGCAAGCGAACAGGTGGCGGCGAGGTCTTATCGACGGTGTCGGTTACATAGCAAACGGCCTCTTCGGCGTATTGGACGCTCGATTCGCGGAACAATACGAGAAAGATATCACTCTTCTTCGCAAAAATCAAAAGCATATTGTCTCATTTTGGCAAAATCAAACTTCGGTCATAGAAGCAGAATTCAGTCTCTTAAAGAGATCGGAGGCTACAATGCACAAACACCATAAAATAATTCATCAGCAATTTGCAAACGTCGAAAATACATTAGAAGTATTAAAAGCTGAAACTCAAAACATTTCAAGGGCAAGTGAAGTTTCTATGGGAGCTATAGTCGCGAGCAATCTATTACGCGACTTGAAAGATTTACAGAACGCCTTAGTGGATACAATAACAGACATCTATCATGGTAGATTTAATCCACATTTAATAACAGCCGAACAACTACAGGACCAGCTGAGCAATATAGCTAGTCATTTATCTAATGACGTCACCTTACCTGTAGAAAACATTCATACGGATCTTGCACAACTTTATAAACTTCTACGAGTCAAAGCAAGAATGCTTAAGAATTACTCAATATTTGAAGTACAAATACCTTTGATAAGCAGGGACACCTATGAAATATTCAAGCTTATACCAATTCCTGCGGAGAAAGCCAAAAACACTATGTTATCAATTAAACCAGTGTCAGATTTTATAGCAGTGAACCTGAAAAAGGATGCTTACTTTATCTTGACAGAAAATATCATAGATTCCTGTCTACTGACAAACGTACACTTGTGTAACATTCATTCTCCAATTTACAAATTAAGCAGAGATAAAGACTTCTGCCAATCAAAGGCATCAAAGTGTGAAGCCAATGTCGATCCTTGTAAAAATCTTTGGATAGAAAGCCATTCTATCAACAATTATATTTATTTTTGCTGCGGTCAATGTAATCTACGAACAGTATGTGGAGATCAAGTTACCGCTCATCAGCTAACTCACTCAGGACTTGTAACTATAGATTACGGCTGCATAATCAAATCAGATAATTTTGAAGTAATTGCGCATCAACAAAGAACGAGCGATGTTAGTATCAGTGCTAACCTATACTCACCAGTCATTGCATCCATAAACCACGTTATAAACGTGTCTATTCCTCAAGATGTCTTGAACGACTCCAGCATAGAGAGCGATCGAGAGCTTCAAACGATTGAGGACAAAATCAAGACCATGAAAGAAAATGGATTGTTATTTGAGAGTCTGTCATCCCATGACATTCATCATTATACCGCGATCTACTGTATGATCGGCGTGGTAGCAGCATGTCTCGGAGTGTTCGTGTGGAGGCGCGCGCGCTCGCGCTGCGCCCTCGCGCCCGCGCCGGCAGTGCCCGCAGCAGTCGATAAACCCGGCGGCTGCGCGCGCCCGGCCACGCAACGTGCGTGTGTTGGGGATAGTGTAATATATCAGTGTGACAATGAAAGGGCGAAGGTGGTAACAAGTGCGCGAGTGTTAGATAAAGCCACTTCCCCTATGTTAGGTTCTTATACAAGCATATCTAATTTGTGAACAGTGTGTTAACGATAGAGACACTAAGAAATTAGATTAATATCAAATCATTTGTCATAATTATTTTGTTTCTCAATTAATCAGTTGTGTCGTTATATCTTTTCCTCGGGGAGCATGTACGAGCAAACCCGTACAATATCAATTGTATCAATTTTATGCTGACATCGACGCGCAGCGAATGAATATAATATACATGTTTGAGTTAGCAATGAGTATTCGCATAGCATCGGTTGGGTAGCAAAACCAAAAGGACTCATTCGCCGCGGGTCGATCATTTATCAGTTTTGGGCGTTTGTGCTTTCCTTTGTAACTATCAATACACAAGTTGAACTCAAATCAGTTTATCATTTAAATGTACCTTACCCGTACAATCCTTTATTTCATTTTGATTACTTATTAGGTATTTACATTTTTAAATATTTTTATAAAAACCATACAAAATCATTTATTATTATTATTTCCTTTATTAACATTTTAACATATAAAATACATTTTTAAATATTTCTTAAAAACTATATAAAAAACATTTAAAAATATAAAAAATAGTATTCCGCCGGTGTCTGGAGCAGGGTCTAAGCTACCGGTGGTTAGGGCTGCAGAGACAGGAACCTCCTCACAATGCGAGGCGTATCGAGGAGTACTGCCTTCTGGATTAGGCCCTTGATCCAACCGCCTAACGAGAGCCTCGAGAGATGTTGGTCGAGGCTTTCGGCTATCAGGCCATTGGCCGTTACGACAATCGGCACAATGATAGCCGAGCTCACATTCCACATGTCGACAACCTCGTGTGCTAAGTCGGGTATTTTATTTGTTTCTCTTTCTCAGCTTTATTTTTTTTATTTTATTTTATTTTATTTATTAGGGAAAACAAACAGTGACACATTACATATTTTAGGAAGTAATACAAAAAAGATACGGGCAAATGTGTAACCAACAACATTTTCCACGGAATACACATGAAAAATAATCTTTACAAACTATGCTATTTAAACTAAAACCTACAAACTACAATAATTTAAGAAAACATTTTTTGTGCTAAATAGTATGTAAAACAAAAGTAAAGGAAAACTCATCATGCAAATCTTAATTAAAATTACTAGTGACTAAGTGTTTTGAGTATAATATTTTTGAATCTACCAGCAGAAAGAGCAAACATATCTATATGATCGAATTGCTTGTTGTAATTAGTAGTTAGTCGACGCAGAGGTGCCCGCATACCTGCGTTACTGCGACAAGAGGTAACAGCAAACATTGGCCGTGCGCGCACCCCGCGGCATACTGTCGTTCTGGGAACTATGTAACTTATTTTATTACGGATATCAAGACAGTCATATACATTGCTACACAAATCAAACAAAAATGTCGTCTCTAGGAGAGTGCGTCTTGATTTTAGACCAAGTAATTTATACTTCATAAGATAAAACTGTATGGAAGCAACGGTAATGCATGGCTTTTAGAAACTTTTTTTGAACCTTTTCAATACTTTCCGAATACTTATTGTAAAAGGGATTCCACACTGGCACTGCATACTCGAGCTGTGATCTGATCAGAGACTTATACAGATATAAATAGGTAGAGGGGCGCACAAACTCCTTCGCAGATCTCATCACAAAACCATACATCCGATAGGCATTATTTACAACTTTGTTAATGTGTGCATCAAGGTGAAGTTTATCGTCGAGGAGAATACCAAGATCTTGAAAGAGGGACACCCTTTTTAGTGTAGTATTAGCTAAAGAATAAGGGTGCTTGAGAACATTCTTATTCTTCGTGAAACTGATACAACAGCACTTAGACAGACTCAGTTGCAATTTATTGTACCTGCAATAGTCACTGAAGCGATCTAGATCTTCCTGTAATAATCTGTTGTCTTGCAAATTTTTGATAGGCCTATAAATTTTGAGATCATCCGCATATAGCAGAACTTTAGAATTTTGAAAACAAGTGTCAATGTCGCTTATAAACAAGATAAATAAAAGGGGTCCCAGAATAGAACCCTGAGGTACACCGGACGTTACACTAATAGTTGTAGCAGATCTAAAACCGTTAACTACGACCCTTTGAGTCCTGTTCGTGACACATGAAGAGAACCATCGGAGCAAATCACCACGTATACCGTTAAATGAAATTTTATTCAGTAGCAACTCATGATCAACCTTGTCAAAGCCTTTCGAAAGTCAGTGTAAATGGCATCCACTTAAACACGAGAATCCATATTGTTAAACAAACAATCCATAAACGTCACCAAATTTGTGGTAGTTGATCTTTTCTTTACGAATCCGTGTTGTTGTTGAATTATACTGTGATGAAGAATAGGATATACTTTATCGTGGACTAATCTCTCAAAAAGCTTCGGCAGGGCTGACATAATGGAAATGGGACGATAGTTCTCAACATCCTGCCTCGAGCCGGATTTATAGATTGGTATTATGTTCGCACTCTTCCATACCTCGGGGAAAATTCCCTGTGCCAGTGATTTATTAAACAAAATATGTAAAGGAGTGCAAATATTTTTAGCGGTGGCTTTGAGAAACGTGACTGGAAGACCGTCAGGTCCTGGACCCTTAGATGAGTCTAAGGAATTGAGCGCCCGAAATATTTCAATCGTGTTAAGCTCTATCTTACTAATAAGGGAATGGTGTTCAGAATCCCCACTCGTTGAAGCACCTCCCATGGAAGATTGTTCATAAACTGAATTAAAGAAATCAGAAAAGAAGTTACAAATTTCTTCGGGTTCATTGGTACTCAGATCTTTGTATTTCATGTCAGAAGGTATGCCAGAAGAAGACTTCCGATTAGCAAAGTCCAGAAGTATTTAACATTATTGCGAATGCCGTCTTCAACAGATTCCATGTATTTTGTGTAGCAGGAATTGCATTCAATATGGAATCTAGATCTGTATAGTGAAAACTGTTCATAATCAGAGATATTGTGATACACCTTCCATTTAACCCAGGCCTTTGCTTTGTTTTTTGTAAATATGTATTAGCGATGCAATGGTGAAAACCAAATCGGAAATTTCGAGGATTTAGAATTGACGAGTGGAACGTAAGATTTAATTATTCAAAAAATTATATTATAAAATGTATTTACTGCTACATCTACGGAGTTTTCCAACCCAATCTGCTCATTCCAATTAATTCCACTTAATTCCTCATTCATCTTCTCATAATTAGCTTTATAAAAGTTGAACTTTTTCACAGACTTTCGAATCATGTTTGTATGGGGGGCTTTAAATGGTACTAACAAACAGAATGGTGGGTGGTGATTGTCAAGTTGCAGCAAATAGTCGGTGGGGGGATAAACAGAGCATTCGTTGTTACTAATGGCCAGGTCTAACAATTTCCCACTCGGATTCATGACAGTGTTGTTCTGATGAGCATTAAGGAAAGATATAAATACACTAAGATATCCACAAATCGAGGAATTGCCATTACAAACTAGCCCCGATACTGATCCATAATTATTATAGGGAATCGAGTCAATATAAGGTAAGTTGTAATCGCCCAAGAGATAAAACTGCTCTACGTTAGTCGCTAAGTAAAGGTTGCAGGAGATCAAAATATTGAACATAAATGGATTCAGGTGTTTTAGGTGGTATGTAGGCCGCCCCGACAATTTGGTGTTTCCCTCTGGTCGAGCTGGGAAGTCTAAGAAGGACGTGCTCCAAGTCAGCTTCTAGAGAAAACCGTGGAACTATTCTTACTGAGCACAATCCCCTCAATACAGCCACCAGAACTCCTCCTCCGTCTTTTTTATTCGTGGCCGTATGGTCTCGATCGCACCTATGTACCACATAACGAGAATCAATGAACGCACTATCAAATATTTCAGGTGTTAACCAGGTTTCTGTGAGTATTATAATATCGTAGCAATTTGATAAAATATTCATGTATAAAATGTGCAGTTTAGTGCGGATCCCACGACAATTTTGATAATAAGTAACTAAATTATCCGCCATTGAAATGGTTAATTTTACAACATAATATCAAGCCAGCATTATATGTTACAATAATAAACAAGAAAAGACCACAACATTTCAATTTGATCGAGGGCAGCAAGACAGAGTTATCACGGAAACAATTCTGTAAAAAATACCTAGATACTAACAAAAATCTCCAATACGAAGCAGTGAGATAGCATAATAGTTTATTGTAACATTTATCTACATAGCTAAAATCAAAAAAAAGAAAATACATTAGCAACATACACATTAACCTATACCTAAAGCCACAATAAAGCAGCAGTTGATTAGAAATTATGGAGACAGAGTTACCAAATTGCACTCTAAGCAGCTTTCACGAGGTTCCCGCTTAGAGTATAACTCTAAGGGTTCCCGTCATGTGGGATGGTAACATCGACTATCATTGCGCGGCGCGCTGATCGGTCTATCACCACTATTATTGGCAACAATAGTCCAGCTGTCAGTGATGATAGACCGATCCCAGTACAACGTGACATGGTCATTTTCGAGAACTGGGTTGGGCACATACTTGTAGTACGGTACTTCAGAATCCACAAGTTTGTATTTCAAAGCAAGTTGCTGGTGAATAATCCTGGCCACTTGGTTATGCCTGTGCAAGTACTCGCCGTTAGCCAGACGAGAACAGCCAGAGATAATATGTCTGATGGACTCACCCGGACGGTGGCATGCCTGACACACGTCAACCGTCCCGTCCTTCATAATACGTCTCCGGTAGTTGTTCGTCAAGATAACTTCATCCATAATTGCACAAACGAAACCTTCAGTTTCCCCGAAAAGGTCACCGAAACGTAGCCAGGATTCGGACGCTAGGAGATCTACACCGGGCTCGTGAAGAGCCCGATAGAAGCGCCCGTGAAGCTCCTTGCTTTGCCATAACTCTTTGCGGTCATCTGTAGTAAGTACCACAGGCTTGTGCCAGTTTTCTTTAGCCATGGAGAGCGGGGTGAGCCCCTTGTCTACTGCTACCACATCACGGCGGTGCATACCCACTTCGGCTTTAAGAAAATATTCTCTGAGGTTGCACACATTGCGGGCTTGCGGACGGTGAGCAATGGCCAGCTCGCCGTCCGATATGGACCAGGCCCGGGTCGACGGCGCGTTGTTTTCCACGCGCGCCTCAAAGAGATGTCAGCACCAACTGACGGGGTCCGTAAGGACCAATGCCTGCTGGGGTTGCGGGTTTGTCCGAAAGGGATATCGCGGCCCCGGCACTCAGGCAACGGAACGGAAGAACACGGGTGGGTTTTAGTCAGTAAAAGTCTGACACGCCCTCTCGCTCTGCCCAGAGCGGGAGAAGTCATTTGATGATCCCACACTAAAAAAAAAAAAATGGTTGCACACCTCGCGGTTGTGGAGGGTCTTCGCATTTAAGAAGCCTCGACCCCCGCACTTCCGCGGGATGTACAATCTCATCACCGATGATCGTGGGTGATGCATCCGATTTGCGGTCAGCAGTGTACGGACCCTCCAATCCAGGGCGTCGAGTTCGGTCTGAGTCCATTTGAGTATGCCGAAAGAGTACATCAAAACCGGCATGACCCAACCGTTGAAGGCGCGCACGTTGTTTCCGCCTGAAAGAAGACTAATTAATACCTTCTTCAGGCGACCAAAGAAGCGCTCCTTCAACGATTGCTTCATGTCAGTAACGTTGATACCTAACGCTTCCGACATACCCAAATACTTGTAGCTTTCGGATGAGGACAGGGATCTAAGTTGTATGGATTCCGAGAGTTGAGTTCCCTCGGATTCCGTAATCTCCCCTCGCTTTACATGCATGACTGCACATTTGTCCACACCAAATTCCATGCTGATGGCGCTACTGAATGTTTCAGTTACCTTCAGTAGCTCCATCAGTCGCAATTTGTTGGGGGCAAAGAGTTTCAAATCATCCATGTAGAGGAGGTGAGATATGACCTGACCACCTTTCCTCAACCGATAGCCTAGACCTGAATCCTCCAGCAGTGTACTTAGAGGATTCAGGGCCAGGCAGAACCAAAGTGGGAGGTTCCTGTTCAGGATCAAGCGGGAGGAAACGCCCGGGTGTCACCATTTTTGAATTGCTAGACTTCAAGCAGGAAATTTCGGATATGCTCAACTCATGGAAGGCGGAGACACAAGCCAATTTTCTAAAGTTTTCACAAGATCAGAGCTCATCCCTCGCTAAACTATTCTCGGAAGTAGCAGAGCTTAAATCGCAAAACTTAGCCATTCAAAAAGCTAACAATGAAATAGAGAAGTCGATCAATTTCATCAATAATCAATACGACGACATGATGAAACAAGTTAATTTATTACAAAAAGAAAAACAAATGTACAGGGATTGCATACAAAATTTAGAGATGAAAGTCGAAGACTTGCAACAATTATCACGCTCTTCTTGCGTCGAGATTCGCAATATACCACTCAAAGAAAATTAATGTGTTAAAGACCTATATGCAACTGTTGCCCGTGTGAGTGCTGCCGTTAACGTGCCTCTTAAAGACAACGATATCCGCGACGTTTACCGACTGCCGGGCAAACCTGGTACCGTCAGGCCGGTTGTTGCCGAATTTACCGCTATGGAGACTAAGAACGTGTTGCTAAGTTCGGTGCGCAGCTTCAACAACACAAGCAACCAAAGGAGTCCCGACTCAGCACTACAAACATAGGAGGTCTTGGAGACCACCGTCCCATATATGTCAGTGAGTACCTCACGGCCAGCTCTAGGAAACTATTTTTTGCTGCGCGCGAGTTTGCAAAACTTAAAGATTATAAATTCTGTTGGACGACCAATGGTAACATACTATTGCGGAAGGAAGAGGGAGTCAAACCAATACTGGTCAAATCTGAGCAGACGCTTCGGGATCTAGCACGAACCAATCAATGACTACTAAACTCCCATACATTATTGTTTTTTTATACAGGTTTCATAATAACTGACTCCTACTTTGTTATAAGTTGTATTCCCCGCATGTTTAAGATTATTAACACAGTTTGTTTTGCTTACATATTAAGAACTAACCACCACTACAATCACCCTTCACACGCACATAATCCTCAATACACTCACTCTCCATTCATAAACCTTCGGGCACTCACACTCTCATCCCTCACTCACTTATTCTCTCGGTCAATACCATTCCTAACTATTTATATCCACTCGTACATCACAATTTTTACTATGGAGAATATTAACTTCACCACTTCGGCTGGCAATGAACGCCTCTACACGGCTAATGTACCTGATACAGTTACAGTCTGCCTCATCTATCCATGCCTAAATATGTGCATCACTTTATTTTGGAATATATTATTTTCTTTCAATGGCTAACCACATTAATGCCCTCGAATTAGAATTAGATGCCTACCAAGTATCAAAATCTTATAAATTACCGTTAGGCGACTGCATAACTAAAATACCGAAGACACAAAGAAACTTATCCATACTACAACTCAACATTCGCAGTTTAAACAAGAACTTTGACAGTTTTATAGCGTTCTTACATCTCTTTAAAATTGATTGTGATATCATTGTATTAACCGAGTGCTGGCTAAAGTCTGCTGTAATTCCCAACATGAATGGTTACAATGTCCACTTCACGAAAAATACAAAAAACCAGAATGATGGTGTGGTTATGTATATTAAGCCTTCATTGCATTACATCGTTTTTGAACCTGATGTAACTGACGCAAACTGCCTGTTTTGCATAATTGATAATAATGTTGCCATCATAGCACTATATAGATCACCTTCCTTCATCCACGTTGATAATTTTTTAAACAGCTTGGATTCCATTTTAAAACCCCTAACAAAATTTAAACACGTTGCCTTAGTCGGTGATATCAACATTGATATCAAACCGAACAATAATGATAGACATTCGTACGAATACCTCACCTTCACTGCCTCTCATGGTTAATTACCGGCGCATTTATATCCTACACGAGTAAACAACTGTTTAGATCACATTCTTTTAAAAACCAATCAACCAGGAACATCCATTGTCATAGACTCACCTATTACCGATCATCTACCTGTATTCCTGAGTATCAACCTAGATGTTCCTAAGCCCAAGCCCACCTACACGGCCAAAGTTGTTGATATCTCAAACATCCAAAAAGATATTGAGAGCACCGATTTCTCCCCAGTCCTTTTTTCTAATGACGCTAATGAAGCCGCGGACACCTTAACTACTTTACTGACTCAAATTATTGAAAAACACACTCGCTTCTCCATAGTCTCCCGTAAGAACCGTAACATCAAGCCCTGGATCACACCTGGCTTACTTCGCTGTATTAGAAACAGGGATAAAATGCATCTTGTTTTAAAAACACAATCAGAAAACCCCATCCTCAAAGTAACGTATTCTCGCTATCTCAACTTCTGTAATTCTTTGCTCCGGAAATTGAAAATAAATTACGAGAAAACTGAATTTATGAAAAGAAAAATCAACTCCAAAGCAACATGGGATCTAATTAAATCCATAACGCACTCAAAAACCACACCCCCTCCACTGAAAGAACTGCAACAACTCGAACCTGACAAACTTGCATTAGCAAACAGCGTCAACAATTACTTTGTAAATGTGGGCAAAGACCTAGCTACAAATATACGGCAGTGTGTGAAAGCACCAACTCACCCATCAAGATTAGCTTCAACCTGTAACTCTATGTGTGTCCTGGAAACCGACGATTCGGAAGTAGAGCGAATTATAATCAACTTGAAATCAAGTTCTGTAGCTGGAATTGACGGTATTTCGGGACATATATTGAAGTTATCGCGCAAAAGTTTAATCCGCTACATAACAAATATCTGCAATCTCGTGATATCTACTGGTGCTTTCCCTGACCGTTTCAAAATAGCGCTAGTCCACCCTATTCATAAGGGAGGGGACAGAGGCAGTGTCAAGAGATATAGACCTATATCTATTCTACCAACTATTTCGAAGATTCTGGAGAAGATTCTGAACAACCGTTTGCTTAAATATATTAATACTAATAAACTTCTCTCCGAAAACCAATATGGCTTCAGAGCCGGAATTGCAACAGAGGATGCAGTTATTGCACTCTCTGAAAAAGTGACTGAGCTCATGGATAAGAAGCAGCGGTGTATTGGTTTATTTCTAGATGTCTCGAAAGCTTTTGACACTGTCTCTGCGCCCATACTTCTGTCGAAACTCGAACGCATGGGAATTCGTGGTCCTGCACTTAACATCTTCTCAAGTTACCTGGATAATCGTTTTCAACATGTTCAATTGGATGAGGTAACAAGCGATAAAGCTAGAATAGAATACGGCGTGCCACAAGGCAGCATTTTAGGTCCAACCTTGTTCCTCATCTACATCAACGATCTGTGTTCAATTCCCTTAACTAACTGCTTCATATTTACCTACGCTGATGATACAGCCCTACTTGTTCATGGGAATGATTGGAGTGAAACAGAAAAATATGCTCAGATGGTGTTGGACATTGTCATGAACTGGTTTAACAATAATTTATTAACCCTGAATGCAGAAAAATCGAAGCTTATTTCTTTTTCTTTAAGTAATAGGACTCAGCCACACATATCGCCTATTGTTAAAGTACATAGTTGTTCCCCAAACTCCAGCTGTACCTGTCCCACTCTTTTTTTTTTTTTTTTTTTTTTTTTTTGGGTGGGAAATCAAATGACTCCTCCCGCTCTGGGCGGAGCGAGAGGGAGTGTCAGACTTTTACTGACTAAAACCCACCCGTGTTCCTTCCGTTGCCTGTGTGCCGGGGCCGCGATATCCCTTTCGGACCAACTCGCAACCCTGGCAGGCATTGGCCCTTACGGACCCCGTCAGTTGGTGCTGACATCTCTTTGAGGCGCGCGTGGAATACAACGCGCCGTCGACCCGGGCCTGGTCCTAATCGGACGGCGAGCTACCCATTGCCCACCGTCCGCAAGCCCGCGCCTACGGTGGCCGGAAGTCGGCTCGCGACTCCCGACGCCCGGGGCGTCTCCTGCGGCGACTAGGGGCGCGAGGGCGCGCATCTTGCATTTCCCTCGCGCGCTCCGCCTCCTCCTTCGCGAGCATTACTGCTTCGCAGAAGGAAGTGACGGCTTCCCATGCACTCTCGCTCCGGACCATGGCCTGAACCAGGGCCGGACGCGAGAGATCGCCGCTGCCGATCGCCTCCGTGAGGACACGGCGGTGCCCCGCCCAAGCCGGGCAGACCTCCACCGTATGCTCCACCGTGTCCTCCGGGCGATCCACACAATGGTAACACCCGGGCGTTTCCTCCCGCTTTATCCTGAACAGGAACCTCCCGAAACAACCGTGTCCGGTGAGGACCTGCGTCAGGCGGAAGGTGAGGACGCCGTGGCGCCTCTCTAGCCACTCCTCAAAGAGGGGCCTTACCGCCGCAATTGTGGCGTGCCCAGCGCTGGGTCCCACTCTGGCAACCTCATCTTGTATAAAATACTTGGGCGTGCAAATTGATAAACACCTCAACTGGTATAGTCACATAGATGGTCTCGTCATCCGAACGCGTAAACTCATTTCCATTTTTAAGAAACTCCGTTGTTCGGCTGATTCGGAAACACTGATGATGGTCTATTATTCTCTCTGTCAGTCTCTTCTTCTATATTGTTTGCCGGCTTGGGGTGGCGCCTGCAAAACATACTTTCTGAAACTAGAGAGAGCTCAGAGAGCAGTTCTCAAAGTGATGTTCTGCAAGACCTATAGATACCCCACTTTGGAACTTTTTAGGGAAAGCGGGGTTTTGACAGTGAGAGGATTATATGTGCTACAGTGTGTATTAAGGAAACATCGGCTACCGTTCACAAAAAGTACTAAACGTCGCGCAGACATTGCCCTTCCACCAGTTAGACATAAAACCACCTTCGCAAAGCACCAATTCACCTACCTCAGCTATATTCTGTATAATAAAATCAATAAATTTCTCCATATCTACAGTTTAAATTATCACAAATGCAAAAGTACAGTTAAGGAATGGCTAATTGAGAAATCATATGATGTGACCGAAAAACTTCTCTTCCAACATGCTTAAGTCAGATTTTTTTTTATTTTATTTTATTTATTAAGGAAAACAAACAGTGACACATTACATATTTTAGGAAGTAATACAAAAAAGATACGGGCAAATGTGTAACCAACAACATTTTCCACGGAATACACATGAAAAATAATCTTTACAAACTATGCTATTTAAACTAAAACCTACAAACTACAATAATTTAAGAAAACATTTTATGTGCTAAATAGTAAAACAAAAGTAAAGGAAAACTCATCATGCAAATCTTAATTAAAATGACTAGTGACTAAGTGTTTTGAGTATAATATTTTTGAATCTACCAGCAGAAAGAGCAAACATATCTATATGATCGAATTGCTTGTTGTAATTAGTAGTTAGTCGACGCAGAGGTGCCCGCATACCTGCGTTACTGCGACAAGAGGTAACAGCAAACATTGGCCGTGCGCGCACCCCGCGGCATACTGTCGTTCTGGGAACTATGTAACTTATTTTATTACGGATATCAAGACAGTCATATACATTGCTACACAAATCAAACAAAAATGTCGTCTCTAGGAGAGTGCGTCTTGATTTTAGACCAAGTAATTTATACTTCTTAAGCAAATCTTCATAAGATAAAACTGTATGGAAGCAACGGTAATGCATCGCTTTTAGAAACTTTTTTTGAACCTTTTCAATACTTTCCGAATATTTATTGTAAAAGGGATTCCACACTGGCACTGCATACTCGAGCTGTGATCTGATCAGAGACTTATACAGATATAAATAGGTAGAGGGGCGCACAAACTCCTTCGCAGATCTCATCACAAAACCATACATCCGATAGGCATTATTTACAACTTTGTTAATGTGTGCATCAAGGTGAAGTTTATCGTCGAGGAGAATACCAAGATCTCGAAAAAGGGACACCCTTTTTAGTGTAGTATTAGCTAAAGAATAAGGGTGCTTGAGAACATTCTTACTCTTCGTGAAACTGATACAACAGCACTTAGACAGACTCAGTTGCAATTTATTGTACCTGCAATAGTCACTGAAGCGATCTAGATCTTCCTGTAATAATCTGCTGTCTTGCAAATTTTTGATAGGCCTATAAATTTTGAGATCGTCCGCATAGAGCAGAACTTTAGAATTTTGAAAACAAGTGTCAATGTCGTTTATAAACAAGATAAATAAAAGGGGTCCCAGAATAGAACCCTGAGGTACACCGGACGTTACACTAATAGTTGTAGCAGATCTAAAACCGTTAACTACGACCCTTTGAGTCCTGTTCGTGACACATGAAGAGAACCATCGGAGCAAATCACCACGTATACCGTTAAATGAAATTTTATTCAGTAGCAACTCATGATCAACCCTGTCGAAAGCCTTTCGAAAGTCAGTGTAAATGGCATCCACTTGAACACGAGAATCCATATTGTTAAACAAACAATCCGTAAACGTCACCAAATTTGTGGTAGTTGATCTTTTCTTTACGAATCCGTGTTGTTGTTGAATTATACTGTGATGAAGAATAGGATATACTTTATCGTGGACTAATCTCTCAAAAAGCTTCGGCAGGGCTGACATAATGGAAATGGGACGATAGTTCTCAACATCCTGCCTCGAGCCCGATTTATAGATTGGTATTATGTTCGCACTCTTCCATACCTCGGGGAAAGTTCCCTGTGCCAGTGATTTATTAAACAAAATATGTAAAGGAGTGCAAATATTTTTAGCGGTGTCTTTGAGAAACGTGACTGGAAGACCGTCTGGTCCTGGACCCTTAGTTGAGTCTAAGGAATTGAGCGCCCGAAATATTTCAATCGTGTTTAGCTCTATCTTACTAATAAGGGAATGGTATTCAGAATCCCCACTCGTTGAAGCACCTCCCATGGAATATTGTTCATAAACTGAATTAAAGAAATCAGAAAAGAAGTTACAAATTTCTTCGGGTTCATTGGTACTCAGATCTTTGTATTTCATGTCAGAAGGTATGCCAGAAGAAGACTTCCGATTAGCAATGTAAGTCCAGAAGTATTTAACATTATTGCGAATGCCGTCTTCAACAGATTCCATGTATTTTGTGTAGCAGGAATTGCATTCAATATGGAATCTAGATCTGTATAGTGAAAACTGTTCATAATCAGAGATATTGTGATACACCTTCCATTTAACCCAGGCCTTTGCTTTGTTTTTGTAAATATGTATTAGCGATGGTGAAAACCAAATCGGAAATTTCGAGGATTTAGAATTGACGAGTGGAACGTAAGATTTAATTATTCTAAAAATTATATTATAAAATGTATTTACTGCTACATCTACGGAGTTTTCCAACCCAATCTGCTCATTCCAATTAATTCCACTTAATTCCTCATTCATCTTCTCATAATTAGCTTTATAATAGTTGAACTTTTTCACAGACTTTCGAATCATGTTTGCATGGGGGGTTTTAAATGGTACTAACAAACAAAATGGTGGGTGGTGATTATCAAGTTGCAGCAAATAGTCGGTGGGGGGATAAACAGAGCATTCGTTGTTACTAATGGCCAGGTCCAACAATTTCCCACTCGGATTCATGACAGTGTTGTACTGATGAGCATTAAGGAAAGACATAAATACACTAAGATGTCCACAGATCGAGGAATTGCCACTACAAACTAGCCCCGATACTGATCCATTATTATTATAGGGAATCCAGTCAATATAAGGTAAGTTGTAATCGCCCAAGAGATAAAACTGCTCCACGTTAGTGTCGCTAAGTAAAGGTTGCAGGAGATCAAAATATTGAACATAAATGGATTCAGGTGTTTTAGGTGGTATGTAGGCCGCCCCGACAATTTGGTTTTTCCCTTTGGTCGAGCTGGGAAGTCTAAGAAGGACGTGCTCCAAGTCAGCTTCTAGAGAAAACCGTGGAACTATTCTTACTGAGCGCAATCCCCTCAATACAGCCACCAGAACTCCTCCTCCGTCTTTTTTATTCGTGGCCGTACGGTCTCGATCGCACCTATGTACCACATAACGAGAATCAATGAACTCACTATCAAATATTTCAGGTGTTAACCAGGTTTCTGTGAGTATTATAATATCGTAGCAATTTGATAAAATATTCATGTATAAAATGTGCAGTTTAGTGCGGATCGCACGACAATTTTGATAATAAGTAACCAAATTATCCGCCATTGAAATGGTTAATTTTACAACATAATATCAAGCCAGCATTATATGTTACAATAATAAACAAGAAAAGACCACAACATTTCAATTTGATTGAGGGCAGCAAGACAGAGTTACAATCACGGAAACAATTCTGTAAAAAATACCTAGATACTAACAAAAATCTCCAATACGAAGCAGTGAGACAGCATAATAGTTTATTGTAACATTTATCTACATAGCTAAAATCAAAGAAACGAAGATACATTAGAAACATACATATTAACCTATACCTAAAGCTACAATAAAGCATCAGTTGATTAGAAATTATGGAGACAGAGTTACCAAATTGCACTCTAAGCAGCTGATCATATTTTGCTGAAACTTTATAAACATAAACATAAACAAACGCATTTTTCCATAACATACCCATTCCATAACCATGATATATCAAATTACCAGCGAGAGGGAATGAATAATTTAGATATCTGTTTGGTGCATAAAAACAATACAAAGATAACATTAAGAGCATTAAAGTGCAAAAAAAAAAAAAAAACAAAAAAGACAGACATAAGTTTTACGCAGATGCGCTCATTCTGCGCTCTCGGGCATGGGGGTTGACTGGCCGGGCTTGATCTTGACACGTTCCGGGACACTTGACTATTTGCAAATGTCATGATATGACACGACAAAATCCCATACATTTTATCATACCGTCTACAGCCGTACTACCGGCCGCACGTACCGGCGGCGCACACGCCGTGACACTAAATATCAACATCACTGTACTTGTATGGCTCAGTCTACGCCTGTCGGCGGTGTGAATGTGTCATAAGGCACTGCATATGTATGTGTTGAAAAATTACTTGAAAAGAGTTTGCCGTGACACCTACGAACGACTGAAGTCGCGTGATGTGACACTAGATCATGTGCTTCCTAGTAATGTTATGGGCAAGCTACGGCTATCGACGGTTTGCCAAATTACATGAAATAAAATTGACCGCCCTTAGCCGTACTATCACGTAACGATATACCAAGATAACGTCGAGAGGCGGTTTGTCCCGAAATGTGTTAACAATGTCTTCAGGAGATCTAATTGCGAATGATTTAGCTCCCTCTTTCTCACGTACGAGTATGGTTCCGTGTTTGACCCATACGAACCGGTAATTATTCGCTTTTGCTGCATCTCGGCACTCACGAAATAACCTTTTGTTTTTTAGGGTGAGATGTTCGTGCAAATAAATAGAAAATGACGTACCCGATAAGCCCAGTTTTTCAGTATTGAGCCCTTTATTTAAACGATGAGCGCTAAGAATATTATCCCGCAATATGCGTGAGGTCAGTTTTACAATAATATTCTTGGGTTTATCAGTATCTCGGTGGGCGTGTGGAACCCGGTGTATTGATATAATGTCGCTCCGCTTTAAATTGCAACTTATGGCGGAACCAATATTCATCATAAGTGTAACCAGGTCTTCATTACGCCTTTCGGGGATGTTACAAATTTCAATGTTACAGTTCCGAGCGCTCTGTTCTAGGTAGTCGATTTTAGCAACTAGTTGTGATATCATATTTTTTGATTCAGATCTCCTCCTATTCAAGTATTTATATACACAAATACTCATACACACCCCCCACTTTCACACACCTACCAGTACTACACCTACCAAGACACGTTCACACCAAACACACTCCGCACCTTCACATTACTTACTCATACACAACACACCTACTACACCTACCACGAATAACTCACTCTCACTCAATTACGTATTACAGTTTTATTACTAATAATTTTTTCACTTTTACTTGTTTCAATACACATAAAAATAATTGTATTATGTTCACTTTGTTACTGGTGAAAGCAGCGTTTTTTCTTTCTTTTTAAATCACACACACCCATGTTTACCTTTATGGAATCACTGGTCCCCAAGTCACAGGCTATAAACCTAGTTTGGGAGCCAGGAGATAATACCCAATGCGCTTTATGTTGTACCATACTACTGTACTTGTAACATATGTAATCATTTTTACTGAAAATAAAAATTATTATTATTATTATTTCCTTTATTAACATTTTAACATATAAAATACATTTTTAAATATTTCTTAAAAACTATATAAAAAACATTTAAAAATATAAAAAATAGTATTCCGCCGGTGTCTGGAGCAGGGTCTAAGCTACCGGTGGTTAGGGCTGCAGAGACAGGAACCTCCTCACAATGCGAGGCGTATCGAGGAGTACTGCCTTCTGAATCAGGCGCTTGATCCAACCGCCTAACGAGAGCCTCGAAAGATGTTGGTCGAGGCTTTCGGCCATCAGGCCATTGGCCGTTACGACAATCGGTACAATGATAGCCGAGCTCACATTCCACATGTCAACAACCTCGTGTGCTAAGTCGAGATATTTTATTATTATTATTATTACCATTGTGTGGATCGCCCGGAGGACACGGTGGAGCATCCGGTGGAGGTCTGCCCGGCTTGGGCGGAGCACCGCCGTGTCCTCACGGAGGCGATCGGCGGCGGCGATCTCTCGCGTCCGGCCCTAGTTCAGGCCATGGTCCGGAGCGAGAGTGCATGGGAGGCCGTCACCTCCTTCTGCAAAGTTATAGGAAGCAGTTATGCTCGCGAAGGAGGAGGTGGAGCGCGCGAGGGAGATTCAAGCTGTACGCCCTCGCGCCCCTAGTCGCCGCAGGAGACGCCCCGGGCGTCGGGAGTCACGAGCTGACTTCCGGCCACCGTAGGCGCGGGCCTGCGGACGGTGAGCGATGGGCAGCTCACCGTCCGATAAGGACCAGGCCCGGGTCGACGGCGCGTTGTGTTCCACGCGCGCCTCAAAGGGATGTCAGCACCAACTGACGGGGTCCGGGAGGACCAATGCCTGCTGGGGTTGCGGGTTTGTCTGAAAGGGATATCGCGGCCCCAGCACACAGGCAACGGAAGGAACACGGGTGGGTTTTAGTCAGTAAAAGTCTGACACTCCCTCTCGCTCCGCCCAGAGCGGGAGGAGTCATTAGATGATTTCCCACCGAAAAAAAAAAATAAACTAAAAAAAAAGAACCAAAGTGGACTCAAACTGTCGCCCTGAAATATTCCCCGTTTAATCCATACAGGCTCATCATTCCCCTGAATCTGTCGACATCCTGGATAGCGAAGGACCGTCCTCCATTGCCCCATACACGACATCAGGAAGGTGCGCAGAGTTGCATTTATCTTGTACAACTCCAGCACCCTCATGAGCCATGTATGTGGCACCGATCGTAGGCCTTCTTGTAGTCTATCCTGCATGTCGACAGATCCTTGTGGGATCGACGAACTTGTTGGCTTATGGCCATGTCAATGAGGAGTAGCTCCTTAGTACCGCGAGACCCATTCCTATATCCATTTTGAGAGGCAGACATAATCGAGTTATGGTCAATGTATGTTAATTTTCGCTCGCAAAATGGATGTAAGAAGTTTATAAACCGTCGACAAACATGTGATCGGTCTATAATTCTCGGGTTCTGCGGGACTACCTGACTTATGGAGCAGGTGAGTGACGCCTGTTGTTAGAAACTGTGGTAGCGACCCAGACTCTAAGGATGACTGGAACTGAGATGCCAGGCAAGTGTGTGAACTAATTAGCCATTTTAGCCAAAAGTTGTGCAGTCCGTCCGGTCCCGGTGATTTCCAATTCGGTAACGGACGGGCTGCACTGGCTATATCCAATGGTGTGATTTTAATTTTTTCCATTTCTGGTATAGTTTCACACACTCGCTCGACATCCTGCAACCAGTCAGCCTCAGCGTGACAGACGGGCACCGACCATATGCTGCGCCAGAATGCACTCGTGGCGGCATCATCCGGGCGGCACACATCTGTCACATTTTGTTCAGGTCGCTCCCAAGCTCTAAATACCCACCTCTTATCGCTCTGGAACATGCGATTCTGCGTGTATCGTTCAACCCGCCGCTTATACCGAAGCAGAAAATTTGTGCATGGGCGAGCCGTATTCGGCGGCTCGCCCATGCACAAACTTTCTGTTTCAGGAAGTCGATGCGCTCTGTGACACGGGGCATGTATTCTCGAGGGCTGATTCCAGTCCCCGAGAATGCCCGCCTTACAAAGCCCATCACTCGTGGTCGTGTATTGCCCTCCCTGAAGCTGTATAGTTTGCCGATGAGTGCCCTGGCCCCATCGATACGTCACTCGATCCTGCACTGCCAGGCTGGTACGGCTGGTTTTGGTCAAGTAGCTCCGTCACAGTTTGAGAACTTGACGTACAGCCGCGCAATACAGGATCGAGTGTGTATCAATGAGGTCCTCGCTGCTCTCGAAATAATTCCTTAGCTGCGAGTCCAAGGCACACACCAGCGCCCTATTTTTTTTGTGCATGGGTAGGCGTGGTAATCGGGGTCTAAGTTCGGTCGAGGTGTACCTATACTCCCGAAACGCATCCTCCAGTGCGCTCCTCAACCGAACGTTGCACTGGCTACTTACTGTGGCAGCCCTATCATCCTCCTCTTCAACACCATGATTGGACCGCGGCGGGATTGCATCATCGCTTGTGCCGCGGTTTGTGCCGGAGTTGAAACGATATGGTTGCTCAGTGCCTCTGAGCGCAGCCTATCAAGTGCGACATCGTTCAACCTATGATTGCGTTGGATGACACGCACCTGATCCGACAGTCGTTGGGCCGAGACGTTGACGGTTGGCTCTAGTTCCTGAAACAGAGACAGCATCCTAACACACACGGTACACAGTGAGGTTAGTTCCTCCCTCTGTAGACCCGTAATATGCGCGCATGACGTTCTCGTTCATAGACTGAGTCCATCTCATGCGCTGCACACAACCACCGGCAGCGGGGACCCGGCTCGGGGTCGGTTGGCCTCTAAGTCCCAAGCTCCTCAGTGGCCGGCCTCTCCCCTGCCGACATACAGGTGTTGGCGACGTCAGCGGGGAGAAATACTCGTCGCTCGAATTCGACGCAACTACCGCGGCCGGTGTCGATGCAGCGCTCACGATGGGGCTGGGTACCGGCGGCGGCGAGGCGGAGCTGGGCGGCGAGTCCGGGGGTGGCAGGCGTGCACGGCGAGCTGCTGATCTCGTCAACATATTGGTGGTTTGAAATCTCTCATAATTTATATTGCATAGGATATATCGGAAGTCCGAATTTGACAACGTCATTTTTGATTTTTCTATATATTTTTTTTTTGTTTTTCATTGTAGTTGTTTTTATTGTTTTTTCTATGGAGTTATAATGAGCTTTCTATATTTATATGATTTAGGGAAATAACTGAATAAGCGAATTAAGATATAAGAGAAAAAATTACGTTGTTGACGTATCAGATCAGTGTTGCTAGTATTATTATTTAATTTATTTCATTTTGATTACTATTTACATTTTTAAATATTTTTATAAAAACCATACAAAATCATTTAAAAATATAAAAATTATTATCTCCTTTATTTCATTTAAATACTTACAAATTACATTTTTAAATATTAGAATATAAAAAATTAAAACATTCAAAAATATAAAAAATAGTAGCCCACCGGTATCGGGAACAGGGTCCAAGCTGCCGGCGGTCAGGGCTCCAGAGAGAGGAACCTCCTGACAATGCGAGCCGTGTCCAGAAGTACCGCTTTCTGAATCAAGCCCTTGATCCAGCTGCCCAACGAGAGCCTCCTTAGGTGTTGGTCGAGGCTCTTGGCAACTAAGCCATTGGCTGATACGACTATCGGCACAATGATCGCTGAGTCCACATCCCACATCTCGACAACCTCGTGAGCCAAGTCAAGATACTTGATTTGTTTATCTTTCTCAGCTTTCACGAGGTTCCCGTCATGTGGGACCGTTATATCAATAATCATTGTGCGCCTCTCTACTCGATCCACCACCACTATATCAGGTTTATTCGCAACAATAGTCCTGACAGTGATGATGGATCGATCCCAGTACAATGTGATATTTCCATTTTCGAGAACTGGGTCGGGCACATACCTGTAATACGGCACTTCCGATTCCACAAGATTGTATTTCAGAGCAAGTTGCTGATGGATAATCCTGGCTACAAGGTTGTGTCTATGCAAGTACTCTTCGTTAGCTAGACGAGAACAGCCGGAGATAATATGTCGGATTGATTCTCCCGGACGGTGGCATGCCCGACAGATGTCAACCGTGCCATCTTTCACAATAAATCCAATAAATCTATATATATGTAAAGAATATCACTACATACTCGTTGCTTTTCTTTATGGATTTATTATCTACAGATTCAGTGTCATGTCAGTGACACCGACTGTAGGTTATGTCATTTTAGAAAAACGTGAAACATTAAATAGTTTGCTGTATGAATAATAGTATATAAACTAAACTAGAATTTAAATGTTGTTTTTTGTTATTTCAGGTAAGTTTGTTAGAATGTGTAAATTGTGTTAAAACTTTGTATTTAATTGGGATAAGAATAAAAGTATTTTGTTATTTCAGAAAACGCAATTTCACGAAAGCATATTACCATTATAAAACAACATTTTTGCAAACTGTTAAAGAAATATGGAGAAGTTAAGATTTGATTTTTGTGTAAAAACAGCATCCGATGGAAAAACAAATATTATTTGCATAACCTCAATAGGAACACCAGCACGCGTAGCATGAGCACAGTTTTGTCGACGGAAGAGTAGACAAAAATGACGTTCCTTGTAGACAGTACGACGGCAGCAAAGTAGAAAGAGTCAACTGCACTTTTTACGAAATTCACGTCATAGGACTTTTTTTCTGTTTGATTCTCTATTTTTACTGATAAGTCACGTATATAAAGACAACTACGACAAAATAATTCTTAAAATGACGAAGTATCGTGTTTTGGAACAAAAAATATTACAGTAATATTGGCCCCTTTCCTTGGTAATGCCCTATTAACTAAATGATGTAAAATAGGAGAAGATAGCTTGATAGATTAGACTAGATAGATTGTTCTTCTATTAATTATTATCACAATTTTGCATTCAAAACGTTCTTCTGTATAATCATGATTTTGTAGTTATCCGTTTATACTTTGTGGCCGTCAAGTAGAAAGTTTTCTACTGTCTTTAGCATGGCGATTACAAAATCAACATGTCTTCACTACTGTCAGTTGTCAGTGTGATTTTGACAGTTTGGGATAGAAAACTTTCTTCTGCAATAGTCTACATACAAAAGGACCTAGACAAAGATTGTTAGAAACGTAAGACAAAATGACAGATTGTAGAAAGATTTCTACGGTGCGATGTCAAAAATGGAGAAACGAAATGTCACTTTGTATAGAAACAGCTGTGTCTATTCTTCGTAGAAATAGATAGCGTCATGCTACGCGTGCTGATGGTCAAACTTTTGGCATACCGGCCGAATATCAACCTGCAAGTTTACATCAATTAATAACAAATACATCTAACTATGCCAAGATAAGAAAAACATTGAGTAAAAGACATCAGACAAGGAAAATATGGATAACTTTAACTGATGAGATATCAAAGACATATTTAGATGAAGAACAAAATATACAGTTTAATGATTTTTACCTTGAAGAGATTATGGAAAACATAAATGATCAAAAATCTTTAACTAGAAGCACAAATGAAACATTAGAGAAACTACTAGAGAAATTACTCGAAACAAAGCAAAAAAATCTGAAACTCAAAATTTGGGGAAAATTTCAAAAGATTTTGTGATTGAAAAATTCACTGGTAGAAATGCAAATGCTCACCAATGGATTAAGGATTTCAACAATGAATGTGAACGTTTCCATATTGATGAAGACAGGAAAAAAATTGAAATTTTGAAACATTTTTTAGAATATTCTAGTGTGAATTGGTACAGTTGTATGTTAATGAAATTTACAGTAGAATCAGAGTGGATTAAATGGGAAAAGAACAAGACTGTGTATAGATTTCCGGGAATTGAATAAAATTGTTGTCCCTCAATCACAGCCATTCCCCTTGATTGAAGACTTGATGGTAAAGACTGTAAACTGTGAGTATTATTCCACTTTTGACATAAATTCGGCATTTTGGTCCATTCCGTTGAAAATTCAAGATAGATATAAGACGGCATTCGTCACGCAAGAAGGCCATTTCCAATGGACATGCCTCCCATTTGGTTTGAAGACAGCTCCGGCTATTTTTCAAAGAATATTGAGAAACATAATAAGAAAATATAAACTCTCAGACTTTGCAGTAAATTTCATCGACGATATCCTAGTTTTTTCTAAAAGTTTCGAGGAACACATAATACATATATCAAAACTACTTGAGGCAATACAAACAGAAGGATTTAGATTGAAATTCTCGAAATGCAATTTTGCCAACAATCATGCCAAGTATTTGGGACACATAATAGAAAATAATTCAGTTAGACCTCTCAAAGATTATTTAACAGCTGTCAGAAACTTCCCCATTCCAGAAACAAGGAAAAATATACGCCAGTTCCTTGGGCAAGTAAACTTTTATCATAAATTTGTACCACACAATGCAATTATCCTGGATCCATTACACAATTTATTACGGAAAGATGTAAAATTTATATGGACCAAAGAATGCCAGAAATCATTTGATGAAATAAAGGAATTATTATGCTCGAAACCAATTCTAAAAATATTTGACCCAGAACAACGAATAGAAATTTACACTGATGCCAGTATTAAAGGAGTGGGAGCTGTGTTAAAACAGGAAGATGAAAACGGAGTAAATAAACCTGTGGCTTACTTTTAAAAAAAATTGACAGATACTCAAAAGAAAAAGAAGGCGATATATTTAGAATGCCTGGCAATAAAGGAAGCTGTAAAATATTGGCAACACTGGCTTATGAATAAAGAATTTATAGTATATTCAGATCATAAACCATTGGAAAATATGAACATCAAGTCTAGAACTGATGAGGAACTGGGTGATTTGACAATTTGACATATTATTTATCCCAATACAATTTTAAGATAAAATATAACCCGGGACAGTCAAATCAAGAAGCAGATTGCTTAAGCAGAAATCCAGTCTTAGAACCTCATGACAATACTGAAGATTTTTTAAAAGTGGTAAACTTAATAAACATGGAAGATATAAAAAAGGACCAATACACAAATCTAAATCTACAAGATGGAAAATCAAAGTTTATACTGGAGAATAACATTTATTACAAAAAGAATAAAAGAAGAAAAAAAATTATACTATCAGAAGCATTTAGCAAAACACTAATTAGAGATGTCCACAATACTTACTGCCACATTGGGAGAACCCAGATGATAAATAAAATAACCCCTTTTTATACAGCAAAGAATATCATCACAAATATTAAGAAAATTTGTGATGAATGTGACATTTGTATAAAAAACAAATCAAGAAGGAATTCAAAATTTGGTTTGATGTCCCATTTGGGCCCAGCAACACGCCCATTTGAAATTATATCAATTGATACAATTGGAGGTTTCGGAGGATCACGGTCTACAAAAAAATACTTACATCTCCTGGTTGATCATTTTACACGATATGCTTATATTTTGACATCAAAAAATCAAAACTCCAATGATTTTATCAAATTGATAAAAAATGTGACACAAAACAATCATATTGATATGGTATTAACAGACCAATACCCTGGCATAAATTCCAAAGAATTTAAAGACTTCCTGAAAAAGAAAAACATAACAATGGTATTCACTGCTGTGGACGCACCATTTTCAAATGGACTTAATGAAAGATTAAACCAAACTTTAGTCAATAGGATAAGGTGCAAAATAAACGAAGGAGACAAGAAAACAGCATGGACAACTATTGCACAAAAATGTGTAGAAAAATATAACGAAACAGAACATACAGTCACTAAGTTTACTCCAAAGTATCTTTTGGAAGGAAAGAAAATGGATATTTTGCCACTGGAATTAAAATCAAGATGCACAATAGCAGGTCTCAAAAGAGACAGAGAACTAGCATTTGAAAATTCAATAAAATCTCACAACTATAATAAAAAAATATATGATCTACATAGAGAAGAATATAAATTCGAAGTGGGCGATAGAGTATATATAGAAAACGGAAACCGGCTAAATAGGAAGAAAATGGATGAATTAAGGATTGGACCATACAAAATCCTAAGAAAGATTTCAAATTCAATCTATGAAGTTGATGCTGGACATAAGAAGGCGGAGTCAAACTTCTACCATGTTACAAAGTTATGTCCAGTAATGGTTGGTTCTTAATCGAACAATCATTATGATTTGTTCTCATCGAGGGTGGGAGATGTAAAGAATATCACTACATACTCGTTGCTTTTCTTTATGGATTTATTATCTACAGATTCAGTGTCATGTCAGTGACACCGACTGTAGGTTATGTCATTTTAGAAAAACGTGAAACATTAAATAGTTTGCTGTATGAATAATAGTATATAAACTAAACTAGAATTAAAGGCTTTAAATGTTGTTTTTTGTTATTTCAGGTAAGTTTGTTAGAATGTGTAAATTGTGTTAAAACTTTGTATTTAATTGGGATAAGAATAAAAGTATTTTGTTATTTCAGAAAACGCAATTTCGTCTTTATTTCACGAAAGCATATTACCATTATATATATATTATTATTATTAAAACATTAGATGAGAAATTGCGACAGCTCAAATAAAATATCTCGTAATTATAACGGGTGATTTTTTGCTGGTATCTTTTTGGCAACACTGTTTTTGACAGATCACGCGTGAATCGTGTCTTGTGTCATTGTCAAACTTGCAGTTTGGTCTTAGAGTTTGGTCTATAATTTAACCATGAATCGACTTACGAACGAACAATCGGGCCGTACTTTTTCAAAGACGACAATGGCCGAAACGTTACTGTGAATGGCGAGCGCTATCGTGTGATGATTGGCGATTTTTTTTTGCCCAAAATGGAAGAATTGGACATGCCTGACATGTGGTTTCAACAAGACGGTGCCACATGCCACACGGCACGCGAAACAATGGCCCAATTGAGAGCCGCCTTCGGTGAATAGTTTATCTCACGTTTTGGGCCCGTCAATTGGCCGCCTAGATCGTGTGATCTAACGCCTTTGGACTATTTCTTGTGGGGCCATGTTAAGGCTCATGTCTACAGGGATAAACCAGCAACGATTGACGCACTGGTAGCCAATATTGAAGCATTTATTCGTGATATACCGGCTGCTATGTTGGAGAGAGTGTGCCGAAATTGGGCCTTGCGAATGGGCCATCTAAACCGGAGCCGCGGCCAGCATTTGCATGAAATCATCTTCAAAAATTAAATTATATTGATCGTTCTATCGATTACAATAAAGATTTCATCAAATTTTTCAAATTTTTTGTTTTTTTTGAAAATCAAATCCTATACCTCTTAAAAAATCACCCGTTATTATAGTTTTAATTCATTAATATTGTTTTCGAAAGTGTGATTTTTTGTATACGATATGACGTTTAACTGTCATCTTAAAATAGTGTTACACACATTACAGATTATTATCGATAAAATTATACTCAAGTGCGAGTCGTATATATTTTTTTGTCGTCGTTTATGAAGAAGTTTTAATAAAACACATATTTCTAAGAATATTTAATCAGATACGTCCATGTTACTATATATTCACTCTCCATCGAACTGTGTTTACTACTATCATATATGAATAAATACATAATATACAATGTTTCCGGTTGTCGGTTGTATATTAATATTTAAAACAACTTTCACTCTGGCAACAACAATGACAATTAGATATAAATCGCTGTTTCTAAGAAAAGTGCTATACTAACACGACCAAATGTATAGAACACGATAAAAATCGTAATGATATTTTTCGAATAGCGGAGCAAATTAACAACACACGATTTATTTGTTGAATCCGGGATTTTATCGTATTGGCTGTGCAGTGTGAACCACTTTCAGTTTTGAATACAAAAAGTCACTGTCACTAGCGCTACTGTATTACGATAAAATGTCGTTCTAAAATGTCGATGTCCTAAAATAATAGATTCGATAAATTTATAGCTGTAGCAGTAGGTACGTCCCTTGACATTATAGTACGGCCTGAGAGTACGGCAAATTGTTACTTTATATGTAGCTGTCAATATTTACGGATCTTCATGAGCGGTGGGAAACACCCAAAACAAAAGAATATGGTCACAGTTTCACAAGCGAAACAGTAAGACAAATAGCCAACCCTAATTAAAAAAAAAACTTAAATTCAAGATTTTTTTAAATTCTACAGGGGTTGAATAGAGGATGAAAGTTTATATAGAATTTCGCAATTATTGTCTTAAATTCATATACTTGATTTAAAACAAAAACACTGTCAGACAAACGTACGACCTACACTGCTGGGTCTAGAAGCATGCAATTTTGCGCAAGAGTTCCTTTTATAACGAACGAAATTACGATTTTGGTATTTTCTATCAAAATTACGTTTTGCGTGACTTTTGAATCATTGCAATACCCAACCCAGTAGAACCAATGCAATTTTAAACTTTCACCTTACTACAGCAAAGCCACTGGTTGGTGGCGTGATACACTAACTGAGTCTTACTGATTATTCCCGACTACGAGTACCGCGGCTATCACAAAAATAATCCCGTGCACAGTTTGTACACTGGATTAATCATTAACAGTCACATAACCATAGATATTTATTTTTATTAAAACCATAGATTACAGAAGAGGCCTAAACTTCATGTTTTTCTTTGTATGTTCTACGAACTATCCCTTAACACGATATCAAAATTTAAAAAAAAATGTGTGCTGGGACACATAGTAGAAGTGAAACTTCAACGGACAAGTGGAAAAACGAATCGCAACGGACAAGTGGAAAAACGAATGGCAACGGACAAGTGGAAAAACAAATGGCAACGGACAAGTGGAAAAATGAATGGCAACGGACAATTAGTGGCAAAACGAATCGCAATAAAATTTTAACTTTTTAAGTTTTACGGGCAGATTGTTAATGTAATTTTCCAATTTGAAAACCTGCCCGTAAAACTTCAAGTTAAAATTTTGTTGCGATTCGTTTTGCCACTTGTCCGTTGCGATTCATTTTTCCACTTGTCCGTTGCCATTCGTTTTTCCACTTGTCCGTTGAAGTTTCACTTCTACTATGTGTCCCAGCACACTTTTTTTTTTCGCAGGTTTACTGCAAATTATGATTTGGTTAGGTTAGGTACATTTTAATAAATGCATTTTTTATTTAAACATATTTTATTTTATCAAACAAAAAACTGAATTCAATCCGGAACCAAAAAAAACATCCATAGTCTACTCTAAACTTATACACACACAAAGGAACATTAACAAATGCACATCTTTCGTTATCAATCTTCATTCGGCTCACCTGCGTTATATCAATTCATATTCATTTATTCATTGTTCTCACAGGTAAAAAGAGTTCTTAAAATAAGCATTATTGTATCACTGTAACAGACCCATGGGGTGTACAATATTTATATGTAGGATGTCAATGTTATTGGCTGTTATGATATGTTAAAGAATAATTAATAATAATACAATTACACTCTTAATTGTTGGTGGTTATTATCCATTGCATTGGTCACATCATCATCATTCATCTTGTGATACACATACTTACATAATCTAAACACACTCAATTCTCACGCACACGACTCAGTAACAAACACTCCCACACACACCCACACTTACACACCCACCCAGACACCAAGTTACACTTCCTCACCACTACACTCTCCTTTCTAAATTGCCTATACCCACACTACTGCATTTATTTACATAAAAATGTATGTCACAATATATGAGAGAAGTCACTGAATTCTGTAACACAGGTCTGTGAACCTAGCTCAGAATTCAGAAAACTCCTAAGAATTTGTCACTGTTTTATGTGAATAAAGATTATTATTATTTTGTAGTGTTTTTTTTTCTTAGCTCTTTAACTGGTTTTTGCAACATTTACGGACCGAAGCCAAGTAAATGCAGCTTGTGGTGTGTTATGTTGAGAATGTGTTATGATGAGGACCTATTTCGTTTTCATCTAATTATTATTATTATCTTTATTAACATTTTAACATATAAAATACATTTTTAAATATTTCTTAAAAACTATATAAAAAACATTTAAAAATATAAAAAATAGTATTCCGCCGGTGTCGGGAGCAAGGTCCAAGCTACCGGTGGTTAGGGCTGCAGAGACAGGAACCTCCTCACAATGCGAGCCGTATCGAGGAGTACTGCCTTCTGAATCAGGTGCTTGATCCAACCGCCTAACGAGAGCCTCGAAAGATGTTGGTCGAGGCTTTCGGCCATCAGGCCATTGGCCGTTACGACAATCGGTACAATGATAGCCGAGCTCACATTCCACATGTCAACAACCTCGTGTGCTAAGTCGAGATATTTTATTTGTTTCTCTTTCTCAGCTTTCACGAGGTTCCCGTCATGTGGGATGGTAACATCGACTATCATTGCGCGGCGCGCTAATCGGTCTATCACCACTATATCAGGCTTATTGGCAACAATAGTCCTGTCAGTAATGATAGACCGATCCCAGTACAACGTGATATGGTCATTTTCGAGAACTGGGTCGGGCACATACTTGTAATACGGTACCTCAGAGTCAACAAGTTTATATTTCAAAGCAAGTTGCTGGTGAATAATCCTGGCCACTTGGTTATGCCTGTGTAAGTACTCGCCGTTAGCCAGACGCGAACAACCAGAGATAATATGTCTGATGGACTCACCCGGACGATGGCATGCCCGACACACGTCAACCGTCCCGTCCTTCATAATATGTCTCCGGTAGTTATTCGTCAAGATAACTTCATCCATAATTGCACAGACAAAACCTTCAGTTTCCCCGAAAAGGTCACCGAAACGTAGCCAGGATACGGACGCTAAGAAATCTACACCAGGCTCATGAAGAGCCCGATAGTAGCGCCCGTGAAGCTCCTTGCTCTGCCATACCTCCTTGCGGTCATCTGTAGTAAGTATTACAGGTTTGCGCCAGTTCTCTTTAGCCATGGAGAGCGGGGTGAGTCCCTTGTCCACTGCGACCACATCCCGGTGCATACCCACTTCGGCTTTACAAAAATAATCCCTGAGGCTGCACACCTCGCGGTTGTGGAGGGTCTTAGCGTTTAAAAAGCCTCGACCCCCGCACTTCCGCGGGATGTACAGTCTCATCACCGATGAACGTGGGTGATGCATCCGGTTTGCGGTTAGGAGTGTACGGACCCTTCTGTCCAGGGCGTCGAGTTCGGTCTGAGTCCATTTGAGTATGCCGAAAGAGTACATCAAAACCGGCATGACCCAACCGTTGTAGGCGCGCACCTTGTTTCCGCCCGAAAGAAGGCTAATTAAAACCTTCTTCAGGCGACCAAAGAAGCGCTCCTTCAACGATTGCTTCATGTCAGCAACGTTGATGCCTAACGCTTCCGACATACCCAAGTACTTATAGCTTTCGGCTGAGGAGAGGGATCTAAGGTGTATGGAGTCCGAGAGTTGAGTTCCCTCGGATTCCATAATCTCCCCTAGCTTTACATGCATGACTGCACATTTGTCCACACCAAATTCCATCCTGATGGCGCTACTGAATGTTTCAGTTACCTTCAGTAGCTCCATCAGTCGCGATTTGTTGGGGGCAAAGAGTTTCAAGTCATCCATGTAGAGGAGGTGAGATATGACCTGACCACCTCTCCTCAACCGATAGCCCAGACCTGAATCCTCCAGCAGTGTGCTTAGAGGATTCAGGGCTAAGCAGAACCAAAGTGGACTCAAACTGTCGCCCTGAAATATTCCCCGTTTAATCCATACAGGCTCATCATTCCCCTGGATCTGTTGACATCCTGGGTAGCGAAGGACCGTCCTCCATTGCCCCATACACGACATCAGGAAGGTGCGCAGAGTTGCATCTATCTTGTACAACTCCAGCACCCTCATGAGCCATGTATGTGGCACCGAGTCGTAGGCCTTCTTATAGTCTATCCAGCATATCGACAGATCCTTGCGGGATCGGCGAACCTGTTGGCTTATGGCCATGTCAATGAGGAGTAGCTCCTTAGTTCCGCGGGACCCATTCCTACATCCATTTTGAGAGGCAGACATAACCGAGTTATTGTCAATGTGTGTGTTAATTTTCGCTCTCAAAATGGATGTAAGAAGTTTATAAACCGTCGACAAACATGTGATCGGTCTATAATTCTTGGGTTCCGCGGGACTACCTGACTTATGGAGCAGGTGGGTAACGCCTGTTGTAAGGAACTGTGGTAGCGACCCAGTCTCTAAGGATGACTGGAATTGAGATGCCAGGCAAGTGTGTGAACTAATTAGCCATTTTAGCCAAAAGTTGTGCAGTCCGTCCGGTCCCGGTGATTTCCAGTTCGGTAACGGACGGGCTGCACTGGCTATATCTAATGGCGTGATTTCCACCTTATCCATTTCTGGTATAGTTTCACACACTCGCTCGACATCCTGCATCCAGCCAGCCTCAGCGTGACAGACGGGTACCGACCATATGCTGCGCCAGAATGCACTCGTGGCGGCATCATCTGGGCGGCACACGTCTGTCACATTTTGTTCAGGCCGCTCCCAAGCTCTATATACCCACCTCTCATCGCTCTGGAACATGCGATTTTGCGTGTATCGGTCAACCCGCCGCTTACACCGCCGAATTCGGCTCGCCCATGCACAAACTTTCTGCTTCAGGAAGTCGATGCGCTCTGTAACACGGGACATGTATTCTTGAGGACTGATTCCAGTCCCCGAGAATGCCTGCCTTACAAAGCGCATCACTCGTGGTCGTGTATTGCCCTCCCTGAAGCAGTATAGTTTGCCGATGAGTACCCTGGTCCCATCAATACGTCGCTCGATCCTGCACTGCCAGGCTGGTACGGCTGGTTTTGGTCGAGTAGCTCCGTCACAGTTTGGGAACTTGACGTTAGCTAAACGACATGCCGCAACAGCCGCACAATACAGGATCGAGTGTGTATCAATGAGATCCTCGCTACTCTCGAAGAAATTCTTAAGCTGCGAGTCCAAGGCACACACCAGCGCCCTATTTTTTTTGTGCATGGGTAAGCGTGGAAGTCGGGGTCTAAGTTCGGTCGGAGTGTGCCTATACTCGCGAAACGCATCCTCCAGTGCGCTCCTCAGTCGGACGTTGCACTGGCTACTTACTGTGTCAACCCTATCATCCTCCTCTGCAACACCATGATTGAACTGCGGCGGGATTGCATCAGTATTTGACGTTTGTGCCGCGGTTTGTGCTGGAGTTGATACGATATGGTTGCTCAGTACCTCTGAGCGCAGCCTATCAAGTGCGGCATCGTCCAACCTATGATTGCGTTGGATGACACGCACCTGATCCGACAGTCGTTGGGCCGAGACGTTGACGGTTGGCTCTAGTTCCTGAAACAGAGACAGCATCCTAACACGGTACGCAGTGAGGTTAGTTCCTCCCTCTGTAGACCCGTAATATGCGCGCATGACGTTCTCGTTCATAGACTGAGTCCATCTCATGCGCTGCACACAACCACCGGCAGCGGGGACCCGGCTCGGGGCCGGTTGGCCCCTAAGTCCCAAGCTTCTCGGTGGCCGGCCTCTCCCTTGCCGACGTATAGGTGTTGGCGACGTCGGAGGGGAGAAATACTCGTCGCTCGAGCTCGACGCAACTACCACGGCCGGTGTCGACACAGCGCTCACGATGGGGCTGGGTACCGGCTGCGGCGAGGCGGAGCTGAGCGGCGAGTCCGGGGGTAGAAGGCGTGCACGGCGAGCTGCTGATCTCGTCAACATACTTATTTAGTTTTCAAATCTTACATAATTTGTTTTTAGGGAGTCCGAGTTTGACAGCGTCATTTTGATGTTTCTATATTTCTTTCGTTTTTTCATTTTAGTTATGTTTATTGTATAATTTCTTGTTTATTCAAGATATTTATTTCTTGTTTATTCTATTTGGCGCTTTTGGTATTTTTACGATGTACGGAATTATTTAAATATGTAAATTATGTGATAAGAAAAAACTTGACATTGTTGACGTATCGGTGTTGCCTTATTATTATTATTATTATGTCTTTGACATTTCTCGGGACCCTGGGGTCCCGGACCTTTAGAAGGCTTACGAGGGGCCGAAGCCAACTTGCAGAGGCCCGTTAGGCGTTTTAATGAAATGAGGCACCAACCGACGATTATCGATGATTATTATTATTATTATTAGACATAATTATAAAATTTACATTAAATAAGTCAAAAAAAAAATAAGTTTTACATGTCAAGTTTTAGTCGACCTCATACTTCATTTGTATCATACTCATACTTTCTTTACTGACTAAAACCCACCCGTGTTCCTTCCGTTGCCTGTGTGCCGGGGCCGCGATATCCCTTTCGGACCAACTCGCAACCCTGGCAGGCATTGGCCCTTACGGACCCCGTCAGTTGGTGCTGACATCTCTTTGAGGCGCGCGTGGAACACAACGCGCCGTCGACCCGGGCCTGGTCCTAATCGGACGGCGAGCTACCCATTGCCCACCGTCCGCAAGCCCGCGCCTACGGTGGCCGGAAGTCGGCTCGCGACTCCCGACGCCCGGGGCGTCTCCTGCGGCGACTAGGGGCGCGAGGGCGCGCATCTTGCATTTCCCTCGCGCGCTCCGCTTCCTCCTTCGCGAGCATTACTGCTTCGCAGAAGGAAGTGACGGCTTCCCATGCACTCTCGCTCCGGACCATGGCCTGAACCAGGGCCGGACGCGAGAGATCGCCGCTGCCGATCGCCTCCGTGAGGACACGGCGGTGCCCCGCCCAAGCCGGGCAGACCTCCACCGTATGCTCCACCGTGTCCTCCGGGCGATCCACACAATGGTAACACCCGGGCGTTTCCTCCCGCTTTATCCTGAACAGGAACCTCCCGAAACAACCGTGTCCGGTGAGGACCTGCGTCAGGCGGAAGGTGAGGACGCCGTGGCGCCTCTCTAGCCACTCCTCAAAGAGGGGCCTTACCGCCGCAATTGTGGCGTGCCCAGCGCTGGGTTGCGACAATCGCACTCTCCATGCCGCCATGAGATCCCGCCGGAGCTCTGTCCGCTGTGCCGTGATTTCTCGCGGCAGCGGAGTTACACCCCGGCGTTTCGCCTCCTCGCGCAACTCCCACATGTGCGCGAGGACTTTTGCCTCCAGATCCCATGGCGGTAGTCCGGCAAGGAGGCTCGCCGCCTCACGGGAGACCGTGCGGTATCCTCTGACCAGCCTAATGGCCATGACCCTTTGGGACGCGTTCAATCGCTGGGCTGGTCGCAGCCTTAATGAACGCGCCCACACCGGTGCCCCGTAAAGGGCCATGGACCGCACGATCCCCGCGTAGAGCCTCCGGCAGGAGGCGTTTGGACCCCCTAGATTGGGCAGAAGCCGCTTCAAAGCAGCCCCAGCCCTCTGCAGTTTGGGAGCCAAACGTCGGAAGTGCTCCACGAAGTTCCACCGGCTGTCGAGGACGAGTCCCAGGTACTTCATCGTCGACTCGACACCGATGTGAACCCCTCCCGCCGTTATCTGGGAACCCGACAGCGGCGCGTTCCGAGGACCATAGAAACACATGGCCTCGGACTTGTGCAAGGCCACCTCGAGTCCCAGTTGCCGGATCCTATCGACGATTGTCGCAACCCAACGTGTCGCTAGTTCGGCCGCCGCCTCATGCGACCTCCCCTGCACCAGGACCAGCGTGTCGTCAGCGTAGCAGACTACGCTGACGCCGCTAGGGAGGTCGGCGCGCAGCACCCAGTCGTAGCCGATGTCCCACAGATGCAGCCCCAGGACCGATCCCTGCGGGACACCGCACGACATCTCTCGCCGGTTCCACTCTCCGTGGTGACCGGGGTAGATGACGGCCCTGTCCGTCAAATAGGCCTCGACCACTCGACAGAGGTAGGTCGGCATCCGGTGATACCGGAGTGCCTCCCTAATGCAACTCCAGGGCAGGGTATTGAACGCATTGGCGATGTCAAGAGACACCGCCAAGACCACCCCACCCCGGGCAACAGCATCCCCTGTCGTGAGGGCTCGAACGCGCATGATGGCATCCACCGTAGAGCGCCCCTTGCGGAAACCAAACTGGCTGTCCGCCAAATCCGGCCCCACTCGCACCAGCTGCCCGACAAGGCGGTCTGCAATTACTCTTTCAAAGAGCTTGCCCACCTCGTCGAGCAGCACGATGGGCCGGTAAGCGGACGGAGAGTCCGCCGGGCGCCCCGGTTTCTTGATGAGGACCAGTTTCCCCGTCTTCCAACGAAGTGGGAACTGGCCCCTCTCCAAGCATGCGCTAAAGAGCCCCCGAAGTCGAGGCCCGAGAGCCTCTAAGGCCAGAACCCAGGCTTTTCCAGGTAAGCCGTCGGGTCCTGGGGCGGTATTTTTGGCATTCAGCCTACGTACCGCCACTCTCAAATCTACCCCGGTCACCTCCGGAGATTCGTCGTCGTCGTCGTTTCCTGTGTGGTCCGCATCGGGCACCGCAGGAGGCGGAGCCATGGGCGGGGGAGTATGTTCCCCTCGCGAAGGGAACAGAGCGCTCACCACGTCCTCCACGAGCTGGGGCCGGAGACTCTGCGTCAGCGGGGGAGCCCATGGGCGGAGCTTGTCTCGCACCCATTTATATGGGCGTCCCCACGGGTCTCTGTTCAGAGTCTCCAGCGACTCCTCGCGGGCCAGTCCTCTGGCCCGCTCGATCCCGGCTTGGAGGGCGGTCTTCGCCGCTCTGTACCCGGCGTACAGCTCCGCCTCAATGGCTTCCGTATCCGGCGGACGGATACGAAGCCTGCGGTGCCTGGCGTACAGGTGGCGCGCAGCAACGCACGCCGCGCGTAAAGCGGTCAGCTCACGCGACCACCAGTACACCTGGCGCTGAGCACGTCTGGGCTGGACCCGGGGCATTGCCACGTCACATATTTCGGACATGGCCTCCCGGAACCACTCCGCCTCGTCGTTGATGTCGGCAGGCCTGTCCGGTGATGTCACCCAGGCCTGCACGATCGAGGCTTCCAGGAGGAGCTCCCGGTCCAGCTGCTTCAGCGCCCACCGCGGACCACTCGGGGTCTGTCTGACCGGCGTGCCCGAGGTCTGGGCGGAGACGTCAAACCGGATGTACCGGTGATCGGAATAGGTCTCCACCCCCTCCATGACGCGCCAGTCGATGACACGTGGCGACAGAGCGGGGCTGGCGAACGAAATGTCCACCACTGACTCGCCCCGCATCCGCACGCACGTAGGAACAGAACCCCGGTTTAGGACGACCAGACCCGACTCCAGAGCCCAGTCCTCCACCATCCTGCCCCGTGTGTCCGTTAACCGGGAACCCCAAGCCACGTTCTTGGCATTGAAGTCCCCGAGGACGATCACGGGGAGACATTTAATGCCTTTAAGTTCAGTTTTGTGTTTCGCACTTCTCAACGTTTCATACTTATCCATATCGCGTTTTATCATCATTGCCACTTCATATATGTATAATGAAGGTAGGGTTAAGATTTTCAACCTTTTGAAAACTGGTCTACATGTATCAATCTGTCTAAGTCCGCATAATTATGCTTCTAATGCACTTTTTTGTGCTTTTAGAGCACACTCACTGTTCGTTGAATTGCCCCAGACATTTAACCAATTTATTATGCATTCTAGGGAATTATTTACATTAATTTCATATTTATATTGATCCTCGTCAGTGAAAATAGCTGTACTGTATGGTTTATGGCTTTCGGTCATTAATATATATTATGAACAAAAGTGGACCAAGAATACTTCCTTGAGGTACCCCGTACTTAACCGTTTTAGGCTTAGACTGAAACGTTTGTTCATATTTTGTTTCATTTGATATTCTTGAAATTGAGTTATTATTATTGAGTAGAGAATTGAGTTATTTGAATCCTATTTTTGAGGTATGATTTTATAAGATTTAATGCAATTATTCTAACTCCATTTGTTCTAGTTTGTTTAAGAGGATATTATGGTCTACGTAATCAAATGCTTTTGACATGTCCATAAATATTGCAGTTATATGCTGTTTATTGTCCAGTCCTGTCATTACTTTCTTTAAGAAATTGAAAAGTGCGTCCCTCGTTGATTTGCCTTTACGAAACCCAAATTGCTCGTGTGTGAATATATTATTGGATTCAAAATAGTGATATAAATTTTTACAAATTACTCTTTCAAAATTTTTAGCAATAATTGGTATTAAAGCTTTTGGTCTATAAAATTTCATCTCTTCTCTATCTTCCTTTTTGAATAAAGGGTTTATTACTGTTATTTTTAGTTTCGAGGGAAATATTCCGTATTCCAGGCACAAATTTATAATGGTGCTGAGTACTGGAGCTATGATATAGGAAACGCGTTTAATTATTTTAGTATTTATACTATCGTACCCTGTGCTATTAGTTCTATTTAGTCTTTTTATTATTTGGTCAACATCATATGGATTTGTCGGTTTCATGAACATTGATAAAAATGCTTGGCTCAACACTGGTCTTGCTCCACAAGGGCGCATAAACGAATAGATTAGCATTTGAAAATACTGTTGGAGCTGCTGAAGATTTAAAAAACTATCTTTGCATTGTATAAATTCAATCTCATAACATTGTATAATTGCATAGCACATGTTGAGTACTATGTACCGACTATAAAGCTACCATTTAGGTACTGGATGTCTTTCATTGACTTGAATGTGCCTTGGCGGCTGAGAGTATGTCATGCTCACTCTAATGTCTCGCTGACGGTGGCGCGTGTGTTGGATCATTTAGCTCCCTTCAAAATGGTTGAGCTGAATGGTGCTAATCCATGCGTCATGTTCGTGAACGGGCGCCGTCAGTAGGGACTGGTCATCTCTTAGCTACCACGGCTTATTTTAATATAATTTAATTTTTGAATTTTTATTTTTGCTACGGACGTTTTTAACGTTTTGCATCGTTCTCACATGTATAACTTCAACATGAATGATGTAACCAATTTTTTGTAACCATATTATGATTTAAAAGAGTGTCCGTGGAGTTTCTTGCCCGTTCTTCTCCATAGGTACCTACTACGCTTTGGAATGGGCATCTAGCTTCATCTTTCTGACTGACAGACCCCTTGACAATTCAAAAGTGCCTGTAATTGGTTTATTTGAAATAAATGCTTTGAGTTTGAGTTTGAGTTTGAGTTTTGAATTGCAATTATTATATGTCAATGTTTTTGGATAAGTACCATTTTCCTTAGTTGCAGGTTTTATGACATCTATAAAATAATTATTAAACGATTCAGCTATTTGTTCCGGCATCGTAATTATTTTATTCTTTACTTGAATTTTCTTAATATCCTCTTTTGGAGAGTCAATGATTGATACAACCGGCTTATGGTAACTAAAATATGATATCTGCACATTGTATCCATCTAATACAGCCGTTGCCCTCAAAAGTACTTATCTACAGCGCACCTACCTACCTAGCTATCTGCCCTACCTATCTACCTACCCTACCTATCTACACTACCTACCCACCTACACTACCTACGCTACATTACCTACCCTACCTACGGCACTTCATTTCTTGACATTGACGGCCAGTAACCCAGTGACGCCTACATTGTGCTGCCTAGCTAGCCGAGCAGGGTGAGCGGCTACCACGCAACTTTTTTCTAATACTTACATTTTTAAACTCGTGATATCTTTCGTATGGAATGTCCGAATTGAATAATCCAAAAAGTTGTATAAAGGTATTGAAGCAGTCTTGAATATAAAGTATTTATATTCAAGACTGCTTCAATACCTGCTTTATTTATTTTGATAAGGATTAATACCAAAATACAAATAAAGAGCCTTTTCTCGCAGCGACATTTCAATTAAATTAAAAAAATAAAAGAACACTTATTGTGGCATAACTATAATAGTTAGACATATGCTGTCGCGACACTTTTTGTAAATAATGATGTGTTCTGCAAAAATGTAGTACATATAGTATTCTATCATCAATAGTTTTCGCAGCGCACGCGATGTAAATAATATTTTAGGTAATTTTTTAACACCTTGCGTTACATTATTGGAGTTTTAATAAGAATCCCTAATTTTTTTGAAAATGTAATATAGCCTATGTCACTCGGGGATAGTGTAGCTTCCCAACAGTGAAAGAATTTTTCAAATCGGTTCAATATAAAAACTTGAGATTCCAATCTACGCGGCCGTAACGCTTTTTCGTGACAGAAAAATCCTAATACGTCTATAAAGAAGTTTCACTTCAAAAATTGTTTCTTTAATTAATGAAATTAATCGATTCGACATCGACCCGACATCGTCACAATATCGGCGGTCAGATGATCGGATACGTTTAGTGCCTACCAAAAGTTGATTTGGGAGTGCAGGTCGATTCTGAATACTTTGATTTTAAAAAAGCTTTTGATTTGGTCGATAATGACATTTTATTGACAAAGCTTGCGGCAGTCGGATGCACTCCTAAATTGCTGAAATTCTTTGCTGATCATATGAGTAATAGAAAGCAGTATGTCGAATACGGGGTATAAATCTGAGCCCTATTTTACGAGGTCAGGCGTAAGTCAGGGCAGTAATTTAGGACCACTTCAACTTATAATAATGGTAAATGACTTGCCCGAGGTCGTCAGGAATGCCAAGTGCCTGTTGTTTGCTGACGAGCTATGAACGAACAAAAGGACTTTGAGCGCTTACAGGAAGACATAGACAGGGTTGTTGAATGGGGAAAGAAGAATAAGTTGGTGTTTAATACGTCAAAGTGTTCGGTAATAACTTTTAGTAGGATGAAAATGCCCAAGAAATATGACTATAGAGTGGACAACACGTTATTGAAAAGAACGGAAACGGTGCGTGATTTAGGAGTACGCCTTGACTCGGACGTGGCATTTCGTAATTACAAGTAAAAGTTTGTAAAAAAGCCTATAGGAGCCTAGGTTTCGTCCTAAGAAGGGCAGAGGGTTTTACAAGCATCGCTGCGCTAACTTCTTTGTACAATGCATTAGTAAGAAGTCAGCTCGAATGTAACGCAATTATCGCATGAAGCTAAATATAGCCGCTATATCATGCTAGAGCGTATACAAAATAAATTTCCTAGGCTTCTGTACCTAAGGTGGTATAGTGTATATCCATTTTATCCATTGATGTATCCAACTTTGTTTGTTATAGGCATGGTGGGATACAATAAATTGGAAACAAGGAGGGACATACCTCTTGCTACCTATATTTTTAAATTATTGCGTGGCAAGACTTCAAACTCAGGTATATTGAAAGAAATAAACCTGTGTGCCCGACAATTATGTATTGCGAAGGCGACGGCCACGTCTATTGTCGGTGCCCAGTAGTAGGACCAATCTACTGAGTAAAGCCCCTATAACGCGTACCTTGCGCGTGCTTAATGACGTAGCAGACATCATAGATATTTTTACTTGTTCTCTGAGTGAGTTCACAAAAACCACAATGTATATAATATGTTATAGTAAATAATAAAATTGTAATTATGGTCACACTATTGAATTAGGAAATCATTTTATTTCATTTCATTTATTCATTTTGTGAAACATAGGTGATTACAGGTGTTTTCCCTGTAAATCCCTGTAAATCCCTGTAATGATAGTGATGATGAGTTAATAAATAAATAAATAAATACATTATGTTGTTATTGGCACCTATATATATCATCGCAGACAGCGACCGACGCCAATATCGGCACGATATCTACCGGCGAAGACACAGTGCGGTGAGAGTGAGAGTTCATATGGAAAGAATGCCGCTAGCATTCTTTCCATATGAACACACTTTTTCGCACCGACTTCGAGACGACGATACTTAGTAGGTAGGTACTGTGGTTGTTTGGTGCGTCGCGATGGTCATCGATATTCACCAATATTATCGGGCCGATCATAATAATATCGGTATTGAATCGATGTCAGTATAGCTACCGACATATCGGTATCGGGTTGGTGTCGTTATCAGTTATTAATGTGAAAACGCCCGTCAGGTACATAGGACATTTTAAGTAATCGTTTTAGTTCACTACACCGTAGGTCCCATAAAATAAAAACTTATGGAAAAACATCGAACCTAAGAAAACACGTTCAGTTGATCAACTGCAAATATTTTATGCTGTGGCATGGATTTTCCGCGAAAGGGTCGGCAGTGGATCGTAATTAAATACGTCGCTCTGCAATTGGCGGAGGCGGAGGTAGCGTTTGAAAGGCCCACAGGCCCGGAAAACCTAGCCTTAAGTCTCTTCCTTTACCTAATTAATAACAGTGTCCACTTTATATACTTTAATATTATTTGTTAATTTATTTAAACACTAGCTGCCCGCTCCGGCTTCGCACGGGTAGCACTAAGTACTTATATACGGCGCACCTACCTACCTACCTATCTAAGTACCTACTACCTACCTACCTATCTATCTAAGTACCTACTACCTACCTACTCTACCGACATACCTACCTACCTACCTACCTACCTACCACCTACCTACCTACCTACTACCTACCTACCTACTACCTACCTACCTACCTACCGTACCTACATACCTACCTACATACCTACATACTATATACCTATATACCTACATACCTACCTACCTACCTACCTAACTACCTACCCACCTACCTACCCTATTTAGGGGTATGAAAAATAGTTTTCCGCGATTCAGAAAAATTACGTATTTGTAGAACGCAAATGTATAATTTAGTAAATGGATAAAACGGTTCACTAATGTTTCACCAAAACTCCATTGAAAATTTTTAGTTTACAACCAACGTTTCGTATACTATTTATTTTACAAACAACTTATTTCGTAAATATTTTATTTTATAAACACTCATTTTACAAACATTTATTTAGCAAATGCTTCTCTTTACAAATGTTTCGCATGATATTTAATCATTCATACATTTTTCATTTAATATTGTGATTCTTTTGGAAAAATCACGTTTATACTAAATATAATTTTATAAAAACGAAACTATACCACAAAGGGATCATGGTTGAAATTTCCATTTGGGTCTGAAGTTCTTTAAACATACAAAAAAAAAATTTTCTATATATTCTAGTCGTAGGGGTCACAGTTTTAATCTAACCTAACCTAACCTTTTTCGAGAATAAAAATATTTAACCTAATCTAACTAGTTCGGTTCCGCGTAGCCTACTAAAATTATATATTTTTTTCTGTTAGCTTATGTCGTTTCTGGCATTTTTAATTTTTTTTGTTGTTTATACAGGTATAAACAACAAAAAAAATTAAAAATGCCATGCTTAAAAATGACACCCTGGTGTCCAGTAAATAGCACGACATACTGCAGGGGGTGATAGCTTGGGTCACTACCTATCAATACAACACAATATATGTTCAGCAAAATCTTACGGATTTACAGTTTTACAAAATTTTCCGAAATATCGAAAAGAAAATAGTTCTGTGCAAATTTAAACAAAAAATAGTATTTCTTGAAAACATTCTTGTCTTTGATAGAAAAAAGACTTATCAATGAGTAAAGTAACTATTCACGAATAATTTGATGTAAAAAAAAGTACTAGAAAAGGATTTTTTCATTACGAGATGCTTAAAAATCTGTTTCAAGGTAGAGATTTTTCGGTATTTGGTATATTTCGGAAAATTTTGTAAAACTGTAAATCCGTAAGATTTTGCTGAACATATATTGTGTTGTATTGATAGGTAGTGACCCTAGCTATCACCCCTGCAGTATGTCGTGCTATTTACTGGACACCCTGTATATTAAAATTACCCCTTTGCTTATTTAATGAGTTTATGTTTTAGGAAATTGCGTATGTAAAACGTTTTTATTCCAAACGTTGTTTTATGAGATAACAACATGAATAAAAAAAATAATAATTTGTCAAATAATACGTTATTAAAAATAAGCTTATCGGATAATGATTTTCTTAATTGAATTACCTATTTGGCAAAGTTGTTATTGTAAAATGATGAAATAACAAATCATATTTTTATCAATCGTTACTTGTCAAATGAAAATTTGGAAATTAAGTTTTGGTGAAATGACAGGGTCACCGGATAAAACGTATAACGCGCACATTTTGCGTTTTAGTAATTTTATATTATATCCGAAACTATATGACCAATTGACATACTGTAAATGGCAAATCTTATCTCTATGATGTCCTTGAATAATATATGGATTAATATTTTGTTGTTTAATTAAATAATCATCCAAACTTAAGTATGTCGAAAAAATACTTTTTTAAAACAATAAAAGAAGTATAAAAGATAAAATATAAAAGATAGAAATATGGTGTCGCGGACTTTTTTGTAGAAATAATTAAGACCAACCTAAACCTAAATGGCAACCCGCCATACATTATTTTCAATTTTAAGCAACTGTTTAGGCAGCGCATGCAAATAATTCTGTTTAATGAGGAATTTCTTTCCGACTTCAAATTCAAATTCAAATCTTTATTGCATAACACATGTGTTTACAAGGTCTTAATAATTATAATAAAGTTCACATGGACCCTGTCGGGCACAACAATTTCATAAAAATATGAGTAGTAACATTATCCTTCAAAAAATGTAATACAATTTTATTATCTCATTTAAATACGTGATATACGTCTTTGCAAATTCTCACTAGCTCTAGAAGTCATGAAAAATAATTAATTAATTTCAAATAAAATCACACAAATTAAATTATTCAACGATTAATTCATTAGATTAAAATTAATGTCACAGATTAAATTAGGTAATATAAACAGTCAAATCAAAAAGTCAAATAAAACTGTAATAAAAAAATAAACAAATAAACAATACATTCCAAAAAAAAAAAAAAATGTCACAGATTAATATAATAGTATTACAGAATCAATAAAAGTCAAATAAAAATTAATGTCTAAAACTGAATTAATGGTGGAGGTCATTCCATTTAAATGTCATCATTAAAAAATTCATTAAGTGAATAGTAGCATTTCTCCACCAGTAATTTTCTGAGCCGTTTAATAAATATATTTTCATTTTGTTCCATTTTAATGTCGTTTGGTATTTTATTATATATTTTAATTGATGTTACGTGGGGGCTCGTGCTGTGTAATTTTAGCTTAGATTGCGGTATTACTAGCATATTTTCAAACCGTGAACGTGGTGCATATCGGCGAGGTTGGTCTGCAATTTTAAGGTAGAAGTGTGGATATTGTCTAACGAATTTACATAATTCTAGAATATAAATAGATGTCAAAGTTAGTATGTCTAGTTTCCTAAAATGCGGTCTACAACTTACGTCATTGTCAATATAAACCATTATCCTGATACACTTTTTCTGTAGGATAAACAAGTCATTGCTATCTACACTATTTCCCCAAAGAATAATACCGTACTTAAGCCATGCGTATGCATATGCATAGTATGTGGATAGGGCAGTTTTGAAATCTGTAGTTTTTTTGAGCTCACGTAATGCGTAGATAAAACTAGATAGTTTAGATTTAATTTTCTGTATGTGCGCTTTCCAGGTCATGTGGATATCTAAGTCTAGACCTAACAAAGTAAAAGTATCTACGCATTCCAATTTGATACCGTCAAACGTAAAATTTATAGTCAAGGATTTTTTTTGGTAAGGCCTGAATTGCATAATTTTTGTTTTTGAGAAGTTGATTTCTAAATTGTGGTCTTTCATCCAATTTTGTATATTAAACATTATATTATTTAAATTTTCATGTAAGTGTTGAGAGTCATTACAGGAAGTTATTAATGAAATATCATCGGCAAACAGTACGCACGCCTCTGTCATAATTTTAGGGAGGTCGTTGATATAAATTAAGAATAGCAAACACCCGATAACACTACCTTGCGGAATGGAATTTTTAATGAAAAGTTTATTTGATCGTATTATGCTGAATTCTCCAGTGTCACGATCCCAATGTTCAATTTCTACAAATTGTTCTCGGTTTTGTAGATAGGATGCGAACCACTCGTGAGTTATTCCTCTAATGCCGATACCGTGTAATTTTTCTAATAATATTTTAAACAGCACCTTATCATATGCCTTGGTCATATCAAGTAAGATTCCGATGGCGTATTTTTTATTATTCAAAATGTCAAGTATTTGTTTAGTATATTTATATGTCGCTAAAATCGTGGATCTTTTTTTCCGAAAACCATTTTGACTTTCATCGAAAACATTAAACTTTTCACAAAAGTTATACACGCGTTTGCACATTGCTTTTTCGAAGATTTTTGATGATGTCGGTAATAGTGCAATTGGACGGTAATTATTTGGATCAGACTTCGAGTTTTTCTTGTGAATTGGTCTTATTAAGCTTTTTTTTAACGCGTCTGGGAATATCCCTTCAGAAAATGATTGATTAATTAATTGATAAAATGGTAATGTCAGTTCCTCAGCACACGTTTTTATTAAAATAGGGGGTAGATCGTCTAATCCGTGACTAAATTTGCCTTTAAGTTTCTTTATTATATTTTTTATTTCTTGCGGTGTAGGTGGATGTAAAAACATTGTATTCTCCGTTGGTCGGAGCACGGGCCGGCCGCGCGGCTCTGAGTCACTCCGCCTTGTTTGTCCTACTGATGCGAAAAAATCATTGAATGAGTTAGAAACTTGTTTTGGGTCGGACGTAAGTTTATCGTGGATGTTCAATGCAATGTTTTGTTGTGTCTTATGCTGATTTTTATTTGTACGCTCCTTAATTATTTTCCACATCGATTTTGTTTTGTTAGTTGAGTTACTGATTTCCCGAATATATTGTAATTTCTTTGATTTACAGACTATCTGTTTTAATGATTTTTCATATATTTTATATTGTTTAGTTAATACAGGATTTTTAGAGTAAGAAGTAAGAATTCTTAGCAACCGCTTATTTTTGCATGATATTTTTATGCCTCTTGTCAACCAATCTTTTCGTTTGTTTCGACGTAGTTTTATTGTTTTTATGGGTATGTTGTCATTTAATATTTTGAGTAAAAGATTTTCGAATGAGTTGTAATTTTCGTTCATGGTTTTTCCCGAGTTTATTATTAGATTCCAATTAATTTGCTTTAATGACAATTTGAATTTTTCCATGTTTTTACAATTAAAAATTCGTTTTTTATTTTTCCAGTCTTTGCTTTTTGTGGTCTCGGCATCTAGTTTTAGGTTCACTATTATTCCCTTATGGTCAGAAAAGCCGTAATCATGCACCCGAGTAATTATTAATTTAGAGTCAAAGTTTATAAATACTAGATCTAGGCAGGTTGAGGTGGTTTTTGTCACTCGTGTTGGTTTTTTAATAAATTGTATGAAGTTATATTCTAACATTAAGTTTAATAATGTTTTGGTTTGCAGGCTATTTTCCAAGATATTTATATTAAAATCACCTCCGAATATGATTTTATTTTTATTATATTTTTTTAATAGAAGTTCTAGAATTAATTTTAATTGTTTATAGAATACATCAGGCTGTCTATTGTTCCAATACAAAGTTATGAGTATAATTTTAAGTTTAGGCAACTCAATGGCACATATTTCAATGATGTATTCCACTGACATATCCATAATTTATATATCGATAATGTTGTCTAAATTTAATGAAACCATGATTGCAATACTGAACAGAGAGTTGCAGCCCATCAATGCGAAAATTACTGCCATGGATGACTCTATGAAATTTATGAACAGTCAGTATGAAGACCTACTAAAGGAGCATGCTTCATCTAAGGAGACCATTTTAGAACTGCAGAAGGAGAATCTTGAAATGAGCAATAATATTAATTCGCTAAATGTGCGTGTAGATCAGCTGGAGCAGCAAACTCGATCAAACAATATTGAAATTCAATGCTTGCCTGAGAAGAAACACGAAAATCTGTTTAATATTGTGTCGGAAATCTCTAAAGTGGCTGGATGTGCCGTGGAAAACAAAGATATTTTGCATTGTACCAGGGTTGCCAAACTCAACCCAAATAATACTAGACCACGTTCAATAGTAGTACAGCTGGCTTCTCCTCGACTTCGTGATCAATTCCTGGCGTCTATTGTTAATTTTAATAAAAACAATAAGGACAATAAACTGAACAGTGTGCATCTCGGCTACTCTGGGCCAAAAACAGCTATTTTCGTGACTGAACATCTGTCCCCAACATATAGAGCTCTGCACGCTGCCGCGAGGATCAAAGCCAGAGAACTTGGTTATAAATTTGTGTGGATTCGAGGTGGTAGAATTTTTATGCGTAAAGTACAAGAATCAGAGCACATCTTGGTTAGAAACATGAACACTTTAAATAAGTTAACTTAGTTTTCGTCATCATTTATTGTAATCGCATTGGCATTAATCTTAGTTAAAATTCTCTGCTCTTAATATTAATATTTATTACCAAAACACAAGAGGTCTACGCACGAAGACTCATCATTTTTGTCGTCAACTATCTTTAGAGAACTATGACATTGTTATATTGACTGAAACATGGCTAAATAGTGGTGTTCTGAACGCGGAGCTTTTTGACGATAGATATATTGTATACAGAAGAGATAGAGATGGTAGGAAAAAGGATGGCGGTGGTGTATTAATCGCCGTATTGAAGAAAATTAATTCAAAACGTATGGTTCACTGGGAAAGCCAATGCGAGGATCTTTGGATAACTATTGAAGTACCATTTATGAAACTTTCTCGTCGAATTGCTCTGTGCGCAGTCTATTTGCCACCCCCTGTATTACGTAGTAACTTAGACAATTTTTTGGACAGCTGTAATGTAATACTTGAACAGACAGACTTGCACGCATGTATTGTTGGTGATCTTAATTTAGGTAACATAAAATGGAACTTGGTTAATGACTCAGTGAATAATTATATTCCTCCTGGCATTAGTAAAGTCCTAATAGACTTTACTTACATGCATAAATTGACACAACTTAATGGCATTAAAAATGTGTCTGGACGAATATTAGACCTTGTGTTAACTAATTTATCTTCCGGTAGCGTTACTGCGGTCTTAAACTCCCTCAGCAATATTGATGTCCACCACCCTCCAATCGAAATCCTGCTTAAAGCGAGTGAAGAAACCCGACTTCCATACAACCCTCAGTCTATAAGAATAAATTATTATAAACTTGATTACATAAAAATTTGCGAGAATCTATATGATATAAACTGGGATAAATTATTCGAGGATATGGCTGATGTTAATGAAATGCTTCGTGTGTTTTATGACAGGCTTCTAAATATAATACATATGCACGAGCCTACCAAGCCTACCTTTAAATATAAAAAATATCCTCCTTGGTTCAATAAAAGCTTAATAAGAGCTTTAAAAGAAAAGGAAAAAGTAAGATCTCGTTACAAAATCTATAAAAACCCTAGGGATGAACTCGAACTCAAATTATTAGGCAAACGGTGTTCCAAATTAGCTACTGACAGTTATAATGATTACATAAAAGACATTGAAAATGAAATCTCAAAAAATCCGAACCGCTTCTGGGCGTACATTAAGGATAAAAAAGGCGGCTCTAGTTCTTTTCCGGCTACAATGACTAACGGAACTGTATCTACATCCGATGGTCCACAAATATGTGAAATGTTTGCGTCAAACTTTTCCGCCGCGTTTAGCGATGCGAAAGCGACCCATGGTGAACCGGAGTCCGATTTTCTTCATAATATGAAGAATAACAGTCTACCACTAACGGCACCTGTGATTGATTGCGAGACCCTACTGAACAAGCTTAAATTATTGGATCTTCGTAAAGGCGCTGGCCCTGATGGTATTCCGCCAATATTTATTTATAAGTCTGCCCCCGCTTTGGTATCCCCTTTATCACTGATCTTCAACAAATCTCTTAGCTCTGGTATTTTCCCTGACTTATGGAAAAAAGCAAAGGTTATTCCTATTTATAAGACTGATGAAAAGGACAACGTCAAAAATTATAGACCTATTTCTATCTTGTCAACTTTTGCCAAGGTATTCGAATCCTTCGTTTGTCCATACATTCAGGCACACTTCAAACTCTATTTGAGCTATTCTCAGCATGGTTTCGTGGGTTCTAGGTCAACTTGCACTAATCTAGCAACTTTTACAGAAATGCTATCTGATGCCATCGACGGCGGCAAGCAGATTGACGTGATTTACACAGACTTTAGCAAAGCCTTTGACCGCGTGCCTCACCATATACTTCTGTCCAAGTTATCTGCGTATGGAATCACCGGTACACTCTACAATTGGCTAAAGTCTTATCTCGAAAATCGTTTTTTCTCTGTTGCAGTTAATGGTTTCCAATCTGGAACCTACAAGACGTCTTCGGGAGTTCCCCAGGGCTCACATGTTGGACCGGTTCTATTTATTGTTTTCGTTAACGATATCCCGCACTGCCTAAGATTCTCAGAATGTTTTATGTATGCAGATGACCTTAAATTCTCTAGGATAATCGAGTCTGATAACGATAAAGCATTACTTCAGAGGGACGTTGACTCGTTAGTTCAATGGTGTAACGATAATGAAATGAGCTTAAACGCAAAAAAGTGCTACTACGTGAAATACACCCGGAAAAAGAAATTGACGGCTAGCGTATACCATGTGGGCCCTAACGTTATCCAAGAGGTTGATCAAATAAGGGACTTGGGAGTTCTTTTTGACAGCTCTTTGACATTTTTGCCTCATGTTGAGGGCGTCGTCAAAAAGGCTTCTAGAATGCTAGGATTTGTTGTGAGGAATGTTGCTGGTTTTAAGCGCAGTCAGACAAAGATCTTGTTGTACAACTGTATCGTTCGCAGTATCTTAGAATACTGCAGTACGATTTGGAGACCTCATTACTCCACGCACATTCTTCGCCTGGAGCGAATACAAAAGAGATTCCTCTGGCATCTAGCCTATGCCAGCGGAAATGCAAAAAAAATACGATCATATGATGCCCGACTATCTTATTTTAAGATGGTCTCATTGGAGAAACGTAGAATAATCATTGATTCCATGTTCGTATATAAGCTACTTCGATGCAAAATTGATTGTCCCCTATTACTATCCAAGTTTCAGTTTCGGGCTCCTGCTAGACTCCCTCGTGCTCCTATTACTCCTTTACACCCTCCGCTCCGCAGAACAATACTTGGTGCAAACTCTGTCATTCCTCGTCTTTGCAAATTGTTAAATAGCGTCAGCGATCTTGTTGACGTGCACTTAGACTCATATGCCAAGTTTCACAGAACAATTACTAATAATGTATAATATAATATTCTTTTTTATTTTTTTTCTATTTTGTTGTGTCTCTGTTTGTTCTTTTGAATTTTAGTTTTGCTTTTAATATTAGTTTTATATTCCATCACGTAATATCTTTCATACTTGTTAATTTTAGTTAATATATTGATTTTATAGTTTAGTGCTTGTGGCACAAGTTATATGTTTATGGGGCATGCGGTGCTAACCTGTAAGAAATTGTTACACTAACCTTACATTATGGTACATGTTACTTCAGCTATTTACAGTGTAAACAATTGTTGGTTGGCCAATAAAGTAAATAAAAAAAATAAAAAATAATTTCCTTTCGTTCAATAAATTCTAAGTCTTCTCGTAATAGTATGCATACACCGCCGCCTTCGTAGTTCAGTCGACAGTATGACGTAGCGAGGTTGTATCCGTTGCAGTTAATTAATTCTTTCTTGCCTTGTGATAACCAAGTTTCCGATAAACAGAGTGCTTGGTACTTTCCTTTTTCATCGAGAAATTCTTCTAATAAGTGCAGTTTATTGTTGATACTTTGCATGTTTTGGTATAATACTGTGAAGTCAATATCTTGAGTGACGAAAGGTGCTAATTTGATTTGTGTTAGCCCGTGAGAAGTCCGTGTTATTTATGCTTTCATTAGACATGTCGTTTTTTTGTGAAACATTATGTGGGTTAAAGTCAGTTTTTTTTGTTGCGTAGTTTTGTTTGGTAATTTCAGTGAATTCTTGTTGTCGTCCATCTATTATTAATTTATTGTTTTTAATGATTGCATGGTGTCCCTGTTGTCTTGCTGAGCGTAGATTTTCTTGCAATAGCTTTTTTTGGCGAAGTGCTGTTTCGTTAAGGTATTCGGAAATAAAAAGCCCTGTATGTTTGAAGTACGCTGCGTTATCTAATACATATTTCGTCATTCGTTTGCTTATTAGCTCAATTATAATGGGTCTCCGAGGGTTATTGTATCTTCCTATACGAGAAAGTCCCTCAATATAGCCGGTAAGATCCACATTTAGGATATCATTGAATGCTTCAACTATACGATAATGTAATTGATTCTCGGATTCTTGATCATATTCTGTAAGTCCAAATAATACAATTTTTTTTAAATTAGTGTCCTGCTGTTGATTTTCTGTTATTGTCATATTTTGTTTTATTTCTTTTAACTGTTGTTTAAGTTCTTTGTTTTCTTCTTGTATTGTCTTTATTTTCTCATTTAGTATGTTTATATCGCTTTTTACTTTTTCTTGCTCGTGTGTTATCTTGTGGGTATCTTTTAAAATATCTTCCTTTAACTCTGTTATAGTTTTTTGTATTTCATTTTGGATAGTGTTCTTAAGTACAAGGAGTAGGGATTGATTGTTCTTTTCTAGTTTAGAATCCAGCAATTTACTGAGATTGTCTAAGGTAATAGAAAGGCTGTCTGTCGCAATTTCCTGTGTTTTAGTGATGGTTTGATTATTCTGGTTGGGTGTTTTACACTCGACATATGTACTTATATTTGTGTTTGGTTCATCATCTTGTGTATAGTCAATTGACATTGTAGTGTCGTTTAGTTGTGATAAGTGTCGTTTATGAACAGGGGTATTGTCATTCCTAAGGCGACGAGTGATATTAGCACAGTCTGGGCAGCGCCAACATTTCTTAAGTTCGTGCTTATTTTCTAAATAGTAGGCAGATGTCATGTTAAGGCATGCATAATGGTAGCTAGCTTTGCATCCAGTGCATTTCAGAGTCTCTCCAACGTATTGCATTTGTTGATTGCAAGCTGGGCAATTCATTATTATTGACAGTTGTGTTTTTTAAAAACCTGATAGTATGCGCTTTAGATGTCCAGTGTTTCAACCAGTGAGCTGCGGTGATCGTGTGTGCCAAAGACGTAGAGGCGGGGTCAATGACCGCCACCAACGATGATTCACGTCACTCGGTGTATTAGCAGAGCTTTTTTTAAACATACACCGTTTTTTCTTTTACTTACTGTTACTGTTTTTATTAATATTTATTCGGTAAAGACAGTTTTTAATTATTTAGTTTGAAACCTCACAAGATCTTCCTTCTTCTGGTGTCACTTTTATGACCAACTTTTGGTATTTTTCACAGTTTATATATTTTATACACGGAGCGAAACAAAAGCGATGCTAACCAATGCGCGCACCGGTCGCTACCTAGCTCTAGACTTGCTAGACAAACGTTGTGGTAACTCGGTTAATATACATGTTATAAAAATAATTTATAGCCTATAGCACTCAGGAATAATGGAGGTTTCTACCAGTGTTTTTTTTTTTTAAATTGTGTCATTAGTTCCAGAGATTACCCCCTACATACAAACTTTACCTCTTTATAATATTAGTATAGATAATATATCTTAAATAATCTAGTTTTAAAATAATAAATAAATGGTTACTCTTTAAGTCATTGAATATATCATGTCTTCTTTTTAATTTAGCTTAGTAATAAACCTATTGTTGTCTTCTTTTTAAATTTTTGATGTAAAGTGATGGCCTGAAACACAGGTTTTTTATGAACCTAGATCAGGCAGCATTTTAACAGCATTTTAGCAGCATTTTAATCGTAATAATATCCTACACGATCAACAGTATGGTTTCACCAAAGGACGTTGCACAACCGACGCCGGTGTCACCTTATTAAAACACATCTTTAACGCATGGGAAGAGGCACAAGATGCAATAGGCATCTTCTGCGACCTATCCAAGGCATTTGATTGCGTGAATCACGAAACACTGCTCTTGAAACTGGAGCATTACGGACTGGATAAACTTGCGCTTAGCTTAGTAAAATCATATTTGAATGATAGATTGCAGCAAGTTCAAATAAACGGTGTAAATCCATTGGGTTTAAAAGTCAAAATGGGTGTACCACAGGGCTCGATTTTGGGTCCCTTCCTCTTTTTAGTATATATAAATGATTTACCTCATTTACAGAAAAACCGACCACAAATGGTGTTATTTGCTGATGACACATCACTGATTTTTAAGATAAATAGACATGCACAGGAGCTTGACGAAGTAAATAACGCTATGCTTAAGGTCTATAATTGGTTTACTGTAAATAATTTGGTATTAAATGAGAAGAAAACTAAATGCATAAGATTCACGTTACCAAATGTTAGAAGTAGTGAATGTCATGTTGTACTGAATAGGGAGACACTAGAATTCGTCGATAAAACGGTTTTCCTGGGGATCACGCTTCACTCAAAACTACAGTGGGGTCCTCACTTAACATCACTTGCAGGGCGGCTAAGTTCAGCCGCTTACGCTGTTTGGAAAATCCGCCAACTAACAGACGTGGATACCGCGAGACTGGTCTATTTTAGTTACTTTCATAGCATCATGTCTTACGGTATTTTGCTGTGGGGACGGGCTGCAGATATTAATTCTATCTTTATTCTGTAAAAGAGGGCTGTCAGAGCCATATATAACCTCCGCAGACGCGAATCTCTAAGGGAACTGTTTAAGAAAATTAACATCATGACGGTACCTTGTCAGTATATATATGAAAACATTATGTATGTTCGGAAAAATCTACATCTTTTTAGTAAGATAAGTGACAGGCATAATTTTAACACTAGAAATAGGAACAAATTAGATCAGCCACGTTTCAGATTGTCTAAAGTGCACACTACTTTTATGGGGTACTGCGTAAAATGTTATAATAAAATACCACTCGATATTCTTCAACTGAATGTTTAATTAAAAACATGCATTAAACGCACACTATGTAGACAAGCATATTATAAGTTGGATGATTATATCATAGATAAAAATGCTTGGCTTAATGCTGGTCCTGCTCCACAGCCACTTGGGCTCACTAGTTAAAAAAAAAATATGTTTGGAAGAGTTGCTTCCCCTTTTTATTTTTCTGACATTACAAACTTAATGTTTATTTTTAATTTAAAACAAGTTTTAATTGTTGAATACTCCAATGGATAATGATTTTCTTTCTTTTTGGTAGTAACATTCTATTAATCTCTCAAATACATTGCAAATTAGTTTTGTATAATCTAGAAGCATTTTTTCAATTTTTGTAAATGTGAGTACCATGGAGCCGTTTTAATGTTATTAAGATGTATGTTGACTTGAAAGAGCATGGCAGTTGAGAGTATGTCATGCTCACTTAAATGTCTCGCTGATGGTGGCGAGTGTGTTAGATCATTCGGTTCCCTACAAAATGGTTGAGCTGGATAGTGCTGATCCACGCGTCATGTTCGTGAACGGGCGCCGTCAGTTGAGACTGGTCATCTCTTATCTGCCATGGCTTATTTTTAATGTTATATTTTGAATTGTTTTGATTATTTTTTGTACATTGTTCTCACATATAGAAGCAACAAGAATAATGTACCCAGGATTTTGTAATTTTCTATATTTAAAAGAGTGTCCTTGGAGTTTCTTGCCCGTTCTTCTCCATAAAGATCTACGTTTTGGAATGGGCAACTAGCTTCAACTTTCTGACTAACTGACGCGACTATTTGACAATTCAAAAGTGCCTGTAAATGATTTAATTGAAATAAATGCTTGAGTTTGAGTTTGAGGCAGGTCTACATTACAGTTAGAATTTAATTTTTCTCAATTGTAATATTAATCTAAATCATAATTTTATGTTACTTGAATAAATTTTATTTATTTTTATTTTTATTATGTAATTTTCTATATTTAAAAGAGTGTCCTTGGAGTTTCTTGCCCGTTCTTCTCCATAAAGATCTACGTTTTGGAATGGGCAACTAGCTTCAACTTCTAAGGATGACCCACAATAACCATTTTTATGTTTCAGAATTTGATAAAAATTTCATTGTTATTTCGGAAACTATTTGGACCGGTACTATATTAATCCTTATCCAATAAAATGTGTTATTTAATTTAGATTAAAATATGCCTCGACATCATATTTAAATGAATAGTTTATATGATATCACAGATTCAAAGTTACAAGTAACAAAGTACATAGTTATGGTTGACAGCAACGCGGGCACAGCGGTGCGGGCAATTCCGGTAGTACGTTCCCGTGGGAAACAAAGTCCCCCGTCGCGTCTGTCTGTCTGTCTGTCTGAAGGCGATAAACTCAGAAACTACCGAACGGACTTTCAAACGGTTTTCACAAATGGACGAAGTGATTCATGAGGAAGGTTTTAGTGTATAATTAATTAAGGTTTTGTGTAAATTTGCTGAAATATGACGATTATGCAGATGTGAAATAATCATGCCGACTGGGAGCTTTACTGGCTTTATTAACCGTGTATTAAAAAAATATTATTATTATAAAAAACAATAAAGTTAAAGCTAGGTATTTAAAATTCACATTTTAAGTTCCACCACCCCATGAAGCATCATCATATAGACCCATTTCCCTGTTGCCTGTATTATCGAAACTATTTTCAAAAACTGTTATTAAGACAGTTAAAGCCACTAATAGAAGAAAAAGACCTAATACCAAACCATAAATTTGGCTTCAGGGAAAAACACTCTACAATAGACCAGGTACACAGAATAACTAACATTATTGAAAAAACACTCGAAAACAAGCAAGTCTGCGCCACCGTATTCCTAGATGTCACGCAAGCTTTTGATAACGTTTGGCATGAGGTCTGCTATCTAATTACGCAACACATTTTCGATTTACAATTGAGTCAAATTTGTTTCGTTTTGAATCCAATTGCATTCTATTTACAATTTTCGAATTACGTAACTCTAAAATCTGTGATGTCAACTGCACTCTGTTTCAGTCGCTAAAGAGTGAACGATTATCGTCTTAAAAGGCTATTATTCGAATCACGTAATCATTTTGACAGTTGAAAATTTGTTTAAAATCAACGAGAAATTGCTTTGAGCTATCAATATTAATTATCGAAGGCAACCTACTGCAGTCTCATTACGCAACACATTTTATTTCTGTTTACAATTCTGAATCGAAAGCAAGACCAATTTTAAACGCATTCCATATTTCGAATTACGATAGTCTTATTTTACCATTCGACCGAAATTGGATAGGGTTGTTCTAATCAATTGGCTATAATTTATTTGGATGACGTGTTTTGTTACACCATATAGGAATGATTAATTTCCAAATTATTGTGCTATAACTTAAATTTTTTTCATTACAACTGACTAGTGCTTATAAATGAAAATGTACAATGATTGCCGAAAATATAAAAACCAATTTTTAAAACACTTTCTACCATAATTGAAATAATAATAATAATGCATTTATTTCAGACAGTTAAAATTGTCCATATAATGTTAGTAACAAAGGTCTTAAAAATAATGTTAGTATGCACGCTCGAGTAAATTCACAAAATAAAATACAATAAAAATATCCAATAATGTCAAAAATAAAACAGACAAAAACAAAAATAACACATCACATCGTCTCGTCACGTGAAGCCGAATAAGCCTCCCCAGCACTGCAGACTCTGGCCTATCTGATATCATCTTCAGAATTCCGTTGGGGCTCCCCCGGATCCTACACATCAAAGATGCTGCTTTTTTACGCATTATGGCATAAAAATCGTCGACCCTTGCGTCAGCAAACATGCCTGAAGCGCTACAGAAACGTGGGAGCCCCACCAGAATTCTGAATGCATTGTTATATTGTACGCGAAGAGCGTTGTAGGCCCGTTGCGTATAGCTGGTCCATAGAGCGCTGGTGTAAAAGCTTTGGCAGTAGGCCCGGAACAGTGTCACTTTTACGTCTACTGTACACCTTGCAAATCTATGCACCAACATATTAGCACGCACCGACAACGCCCTTCGCTCCCGCTCGATATCTGTATCATCATTAAGGGTCTCAGTCACTATGTGTCCTAGGTACTTAAACTGAGAGACACGTTCCAGAGGTATTCCGTTCAAAAAGACAGGGGGTACATGCTCCGGTGACTTATTCTTACCTCTAATAACCATAAACTCACTTTTTCTCTCGTTGTACTTCAGACCATGAGCTTCCGCATATGACTCACAGATACCGACCAGTTTTCTCAAACCACTGAGCGACGGACTCAGCAACACCATGTCGTCAGCGTAACTGGTTTTGTTAACGCAGATGTCATCTATATGACAACCAACGTAGCTGTTACTGAGCCCCTCGATCAGCTGATTAACATACAAGTTAAAAAGTCTTGGAGAGGACAGGCCTCCTTGTCTGACACCACATTCAAGTGCATACTCATCCGAAAACACATTCCCCCACTTTACACAGTTTTTCTGATGGTTGCACCAGAAGGACAAGATGTTAATAAGTTCCCTGGGAGCCCCTACCTCTCCAAGTTTGGTCCAGAGCCTGTTGTAATCCACCAGGTCAAAAGCCTTCGACAAGTCCAGGAAACAAGCATAGACAGGTGTTTTTCTATTAACATAGTAGTTGACGGTATGTTTCAGTGTCAAGATAGCACATTCGGTCGACAGGTTCTCACGAAAGCCAAACTGCGCATCGTGAAGCCGAATATGCTTGCTGAGTTGTGAATCCAATAGACTGTCAAAGACCTTTGCGATCGCAGTCGCAAGAGATATCGGCCTGTAGTTGTTTTTATCCGTGACGTCACCAGTTACATTTTTCACAATCGGTACTACAATCGTTTTTGTCAGCTTTATAGGTAGGTAAGAGTGTCGCACACAAAAGGTAAACAGCATGGCCAGGACCCTAAAAAGATGCTTGCCTGCATACTGCAGATGCTCAATACTGAGCCCATCATTGCCTGGAGACTTGCCTCGTACCATATTTTCGATAACGTTTTCCACGTCTTTGCTGGAAAAGCCTATCAAATTTTCCGACTGGGAAATACGTAACAAAACGTTTTTCTTTTCACGTTTTTGTTATCTGTGGCCAATGACAAAATCGTAGAAAAGCAGTGTGGTCAACTTAGTGGGATTTCCACTAAACCTGGGGATTTGGACACACCCCTACTGGCGGAGAAATTTTGCTTTCAGTGGCCGGTGGTTTTGTCTAATGGTTAGTTTAATTCAATTTGTAGAAAACAATACAATCAAACTAAAACTTTGACTCGAGAAAATATTTAAATAACACGATAATGGCATGTTTTACTGTTTGTTTAAAACCGGTGTCAGTGATTTTTCGATTTATTTCTTTCAAATGCCGAAACCACTGCCGATTCGAACGCTGATTGGGAAAGACTGACACAGCATGACGAATAGATTGAAGTCACACAGAGGCTCCGCCCGAGTGGAGATCGAAAAACAACGTCATTTAAAAAACATATCTCACGGGAGACAGGAAAGTACTTACGGGATAAAGAAATCTGCCGTTAAGCCGTTTGAAAACAAGCATCTTCACTAAATTTATTTCAATAATTATACTGCGGTTGCCATTTGTCATGCCACCAAAACAATAGAAGTTAAAATCGGTTGAACGGAATGTAAAAAAGGTTTATTTAAATGTCAAATCTTATTTTATTAATCGAGTATAAAGTTTTTAACCAAACGGTTAAATATCCTATTTCAAATTTTGAAATCGCTTTCTAAATCCGTTTTTAGAAATCGATTTCAGGAGTGGCTCCGGCTCGCAGTTTCAGTCGTCTTTAGTAATATTATTCGGTTGTAAGTGCATCATTAAAAACTATTCAAACATAAACAAGTACGTACTTTCGCAAAGCTACTATTGCCGTGGTTGGTTTTGTGAAATTGGTTTGTCTAGTTCGGATAATCGATACTATTCGATTTCTGACTGAAATCTGATTTTAAAATTTGTTTTGATGTATCTGACGCATGTCTATAAGTACCGGACTCAGGAAAAAAAAATAGCAGTACTGAGTAAAAGTTGAATAACCTCTTGAACAATCTGCCGACTCATTGTGACGCGTTCAGAGTCGAATTTATTGCCAAATATTGCCTGTCTTTGCTGCTCTAACTTTATCAGTTTGTAGAGAAAAGAACAGGAAAGGCATATAACACATGTTAAACATCGGAAATAATCTGCGCTGGAAGCTGGAATGATCATTATTTGAAGTCTGTGGAGAATACGCTATCTAACATGGCGAATTGGCGATGTCTTTGTTTACATTTTAGTTTTCGGTAGTATTTTTGATAAGCATTGTTTTGCCTTTAATGTTTTATATTTTTCAACATACAAGAATATATTTACTATTCTCTTACAGAAACATGGGCCTACGCTAAGCAGTTTTGGAACATTTTTCTTGTGGCTTGTGGAAGTCGGAAAAACTTTGGAAAATTCTCTCGTTCAAGACACTGCGTGCTCTGTTTTCGTTTTCTACTGGCTGCACTAAGACTTACTTAGGCTGTTTTGCTCAATAGCGAAAAGTACCTAAGTCGATATTATCACTACAAGTAAGTAAGCCAATATAAATAGGAATAACGTGTGTAAGAGAGTACCTTTGTATCTCATTACATTATTGTAGCTGTAGGTACATTATTGGTCAATCTACCTATGGACAATCATTCCTTTGTTGCGTAGACGCAAGCATCTAACTATTTATTGTGGTTAAATATAGTTACTATGTCCTTCAACCTCAAAGTCTAAGATTTTGTTTTAAAACTATAGAGTTCCTTAGGCGTTTCACCTATGAAGACATGAAAGCAGCATGAAGGATGTCGCCATGCTGCGTTGCCTTGTTTGTTGTTTTCAAGCTTCTTAAGAACTGAAGTAAAAACTGAAGATTGTTAATGAAAGATAATCTATTTTTTTTTACTGTTAAGTCTTGTACGACAGACTTAACAGTTACGACAAACTTGCCTACATACAGAGTTTAGAAGAAAAAATTGAAAATTTGGATGTCATTAGCAAGTCATCTTGCATAGAAATTAGGAATATCGCTGAAAATAAAGCGGAAACTAAGGCTACCCTCTCCAAGATTATCATGGACACAGGGAAAACACTAGATGTCCAACTCAGCAAGTCAGAAATCAGAGATGTCTTTCGCATAAAACCCAAAATTCGCACGAACAACACCAACGCAAACACGATTGTGGTCGAATTTACAACAGTCATTAAAAAAGATGATTTTTTGATGGCCTTTAAAAACTACAATAAAATTCATAAAGATAATAGACTAAACACTACTGATATTGAACTCGAAGGTCCATCAAACCTTATATTCATGTCTGAACACCTGACTTACAAGAAAAAGAGACTATTTTATCTTGCTAGAGATTACATTCGAAAGCAGGAGGGTCAAAATGCTGTGAGAATTAATACCGAATCCGACATAATTAAGATGAGAAATGCTATGTGACTAATGGGTATATTTTATATCTCGTACTCTTTATCTCATGTCTTAGTTAGGGAGGTCCTTCAGACTAACTTTTATCAGTACTTTAAATTTTGCATGTGTTCTTTGTTTACTCTATCAATAATGATTGTAATAGTACTGTTTGTCAACAAAACTCTTGCTCATGTTATGCAAATCTTATTGCAAATGCAAGTCTCACACAAAACACAAAACTACTCACTCATCAAGCACCATAAAACATCTAAATCACTACACCTACAATATCACCATAAACAAATATACAACAACAAAACAAAATTCCACTCAAACAACTACCTGTCTCTACCTACTCGCTACTATATAACATACTGTAAACTACTGTATAAAAACACTTATCACTCCATAAAGATCATTTGTACTCAGTTAAACCTTAATGAATCTTATGCCGTCCTACAAATATTACTTAGCTATATATATGTAAATATATCGCTCTCTATCTCGATCCTTTTATTTACTTACTTTAAAATTCGGTAACATTATTGAAATATGTTCAGATATTGATAAAGTGACTGTATCTGGATCGATTGTTTCTGACATTGATAACTGTCATAAACATTTACCACATTTGCAATCCAGTCGTTTAGTTATCCTTACCCAGAATATACGGAGTATAAACTGTAACATTGATGGTTTCGAAATAATGCTCACTCGACTTAGAGTTGAATGTGATGTGTTGGTCCTGACTGAGTGTTGGATATCAGCCTCATCCATCATTCCCAAAGTGCCAGGATATCGCTCCTCTGCCACCAAAATGAATCTTAGGCAAAATGATGGAGTGGTTGTCTACTTCAAAGCTCATCTTAAGTTCACAATCCACGAACCTCAATTTACAGATGGTAATTGTTTGGTCAGTATAATTGATAACCGCACCGTAATTATATCTATATACCGGTCACCCTCGCACAAAAACATTGATGGATTTCTGTCGTCTTTAAACGATATCTTGTCCCAATTTGTACATTTTGAAAACGTTGTGATAATCGGGGACATAAACATCCCCATAAATTGTTCAAAAATCGAATGTCCTGGCGAACGGTACCTTACTCTAGCTGCCTCTCACGGACTCTTACCAGCTCACACAGAAGTGACCCGTGAGGCTACTGGAACATGCCTTGATCACGTACTGATAAAAACTATGTACTCTGGTCTCACAATTATCCCCAGAACCTACCTAACAGATCATTTTCCGGTCTTAACATGCATCAATTTTGTGCAGCCACGCCATTATGCTACAACCACAGTTACCAAAGTTGACATTGAATCTTTAAAATTTGCTATTTCGTCAATAAACTTAGATTCCGTTTATGCATCTCAAGACCCTGATTATTTGCTAAACTACTTTATTACTAAGATACAAGAAGCTCTAGATCAGAATACTAAAGTAATAAAACTATCGAGGCGTAAAAAAATTATTAAACCGTGGGTCACTCAGGGTTTAATCCGCTGTATGAAAAACAGAGACATGTTACACCAAAAGTCAAACAAGTCGCCGGATAATGAGACTTTGAAAATAACATATGTCCGATACAGAAATTACTACAACACTATTCTGAAAAAAGTAAGAAGGGAATATGACAGATCCCTTATTGCAGAAGTTAGAGACGATCCCAAAACCCTTTGGAAAACTATTAAAACTATCACCAACACAACAAAAGAACCCAAAAACCCAGATGAACTTCTTAATCTACGCTCTACTCCTGAACTATCGGTCAATGAAATCAATAATTATTTTGCAAGTGTAGGTAAAAACTTAGCCAATGCTTGTATCCAAACGCATCAAAATCCGGGAACGGAGTCTCTTGATGAAATCCCGCTTGCTACTTCGGGATCTTCCCAGCTCAACTCATTTGTTATGACTAACGTGACTGAGGAGGAAATAGAACGTATTATCGTAGGACTAAAAACAGATTCTGCAGTAGGCTGGGACAAAATCTCAAACAGATTACTTAAGAACAACAAAAATGCTCTAGTTCCTCCTCTCACATACATCTTTAATGTCTGCCTCGAGACCGGTATCTTTCCGGCGCATTTAAAAAAATCGGTTTTGCGTCCTATACACAAAGGTGGAGACACAAATGTCTTGTCTAACTATAGACCAATATCAATCCTACCTGCTTTGTCAAAGATCCTGGAAAAAGCTATAAATCTAAGACTAGTCAATTACCTGGAAAAGAACAATTTGCTTTCAGATAAACAGTTTGGCTTTAGGAGGGGCAGATCTACTGAAGGAGCAGTGCATATCTTAACTAACTATATATCTAGCAATCTAGATATAGGAAAGAAATGCCTCTCAATCTTCCTCGACTTAAGCAAAGCTTTTGACACTATTTCTGTTCCTATATTGATTAACAAACTAGATGGATTAGGAATCAGAGGCACGCAACTGAGTCTTTTTAAAAGCTATCTCACTGGGCGAAAACAGTGTGTCCGTGTAGGTCAATACACGAGTAGTGATCATGTAGTCGACTATGGTGTACCCCAGGGCAGCATTTTGGGACCGACACTATTTCTCGTTTACATTAACGACCTCAGTAACCTCCATCTACCCCGAGGCGAATTGATCTCATATGCAGACGACACTGCTATCCTTTTCTCCGCCGATACCTGGGATGAGGTATTCAGTATTGCCCAAAAGGGATTCAATGTGGTGAAGAAATGGCTCAGGGCCAATCTCTTAACCCTAAATGTTGAAAAAACTAAATACTTGACGTTTAGTGCTCGCAATCTCGGTGAAGCTATTAACAATCATCACATCATATCCCATGAATGCTTGTCTAGTGTGGGATGCTCGTGCAGATCTCTAGAGCGCGTCAACAACATCAGGTACCTAGGTATCATAATTGATAGCAACCTCAGTTTCAGAGAACACATTAAACAGTTAAGTGCTCGCGTACGGAAACTAATCTATGTTTTTAGAAATCTCAGATATGCCGCCGACGCCAAATTACTTAAGCAAGTCTACTTTGCGCTTTGCCAGTCGATAATTACGTACTGCATCTCGTCTTGGGGAGGCACTCCGAAAACCATCCTGAAGAAAGTAGAAATAGCTCAACGAGCTATTTTAAAAACTATCACTTTTCGGCCCATTCTATATCCTACAACAGAGCTTTACCAGTCATGCAAAGTTCTCAACGTTCGTCAACTTTTTATTTTGAGTATAATAGTAAAGCAACACGGTGAACTCATATACGATCCAAACACTCAACGCAAACGTAGAAAACATGCAGTATGCAAACGTACATATGTTCCTAAAACATCTTTTATAAAGAGATTCTTCATTTTCCTTGGTCCTTACCTATACGACAAAATCAACAAAATTATGAACATATACCCACATAATAAGACACACTGTAAAAAGAAAATACAGGACTACCTACTGAATCTTTCTTATGATGAAACAGAAGCGATTTTGAACATTCCCAAGTAGATAAGCTACTACCTTACTCGATCATATTTAAGAATCATCCCATTCACATCACACACACTCACACTCACACACGCACACAAACACACACACACACACATTCTCACATCACACCTACTTTTTCTCTTATATTTTATGCATACTTTCCACATACATTTTTATATGGCAATCTAATAATGTTTACAACTTTAAACATGGCTACTAAATATTCACAATTTATTTATGGGGGTCAAATGTAATCCGAGATACAGGTTTACCACCTAGTTCGGATGCAGATAGTCCCAAACTTTGTATATTACAAACTTTAAGCCATTATTTACTGTATAATTGTCAAATATTCAATTTTGTAATACGTGTTCTTATTTTGGTGAATAAATTATTATTATTATTATATATTTATACTGGTATCGCTGTCGTACAAGACTGAACAGTAAAAAAAAAAAAAAAAGATTATCTTTCATTAACAATCTTCAGTTTTTACTTTAGTTCTTGAGAAGCTTGAAAACTGAAGTAGCAGAGCAACGGGGCAACGCAGCATGGGCGACATCCTTCATGTCTTCATAGGTGAAACGCCCCAGGAACTCTATAGTTTTAAAACAAAATCTTATTATTTTTTGCTCAAATAAAGTACTTAAAAATTATGTGGCAAAGTAAAGTAGGCATATCAACTAGGTTTTCATTAGCCCATGGCTGGACAAAACCCATCAGCCTAGTCATAGGTGCTGGTTGTATAATTTCATTTTTATTTAGGGCTGATATTTCGTCTCCAGATATTTTATAATACTGAATATTATTAAACATTAGTTAGGTATACACAAAATATATGTTGTGTCTATGTACTAAGTTCAGCCAAGGAAATATATTTAAAGTTTTATAATTATGTGACTTGCTACGCTTTATTCTTAACTATGTGTCAAAAAGCTTACCTTCAATGATTAATACAGAAGATTGGATATTCAATCCATGTTTGAACAACAAGATTGATGTTGGGTAGCGTTCCCTTCTTGTATTTTCAGCTCTAGCACGGTCTGTGAAAATATTATAAATATGTTTTGTAGTTAGTTGTTATTGTTTATTTCAGCATCTACATATGTACATAAATATTAATTAACAATTTCAGTTAGACTTTGAGGTTGAAGGACATAGTAACTATATTTAACCACAATAAATAGTTAGATGCTTGCGTCTACGCAACAAAGGAATGATTGTCCATAGGTAGATTGACCAATAATGTACCTACAGCTACAATCTTGTAATGAGATACAAAGGTACTCTCTTACACACGTTATTCCTATTTATATTGGCTTACTTACTTGTAGTGATAATATCGACTTAGGTACTTTTCGCTATTAAGCAAAACAGCCTAAGTAAGTCTTAGTGCAGCCAGTAGAAAACGAAAACAGAGCACGCAGTGCATAACCGTACCGGCACTCGTGCGGTCTGGTTGTGTTTTTGTCGCGCATCGGATCGATATCCCCACTGCGCGAATTGTTGTTTACGCACAGTCACGCGCTATAGGTGTGCGCCGGACCTCCCGGTTGCTCGGCCCTATCGTGATCGCATCATGAATGATAACGTAAACGCTTCACCGCGCTTTGATTCGCCCGTATTCAATAATGATGTACAGAGTTTGTTGAATGATTCGTTGGACATGGATGCTATAGATGATGATTGTAAAATTAAAGAGGATTTGTTGAGAGCGGAAAAACGAGACAGAGAGGACAGTACTGAAGACGAAGAGGGTTGGACAGAAGTTAAAGGAAGTAAAAAAAAGATATGTCACGGTAGTAAAAACTCTGTAAAAGAAGAAAAATATGAGGTGTATGTTTCTTCCAAGGAACGTCTTCCGAAACAGTTTGCGATGGCACGTATTTTAAAAGAAAATAACATAACCAAAATTAGCCAGGTTAAATATTTAAGTCCTTTTAAAATACGCTTTCAATTTGAATGTGAATCGGCTGCGCAGAATCTTATCATGTGCGAGAAACTTTTAGAGAAAGGATGGAGGTTCCAGAAGGCTATGCAGCTGTCTGTCTGCTATGGCCTTATCAAGGATGTAGATCTGGATTTTACTGATGAGGAGATCCTCGAAAATATTTCATGTCCGGCCCCCGCCAAGCTTTTATCATTCAAGAGGCTAGACCGTCGCAATAGGGATGATGGTGGCTGGTGCCCCAGCGAAACCCTTCGACTTTGTTTTGACGGTGATCATCTACCTGCATCAGTTCGTGTATGTGATATATATATAAAGGTCTTGCCTTACATACACCAGGTATCCCAATGTTCCCAATGTTGGAGGTTAGGCCATATGCGGAAAATGTGCCCCTCGAAAAACATGATTTGCCCGAAGTGTGGTGGGAATCATGAAAATTGCGACACTTTATTGTTTACATGTGTCAACTGTAAAGGTAACCACATATCTCTAAGTAAGACTTGTCCAGTGTATAAGAAGGAGAGAAGGCTAAGGGAGATTATGGCTGAGTTTGGTTGCACCTACAGGAAAGCCATAGAATGTTATGTTCCTCTCGAAAATTCCGGCCCCCCCGAAATTATCGTTCTCCCTCAAGCTCCGGTAGCCCCAGAAAATCGTGTCTTTTCTACAACTCTTGCAGGCAACCCTTCACAAGTTAGCAAAACGAATTCGGGAGCCTCTTTTCATCACACTTTTGCCGAAATTATCCAAACTAAGGCTACCGTACATAAAGTGCAGTCTCCTACGGTTAGTGATGATCCACCAAAACCCAAAGTACAGTCTCCAAAACATAAAAACAACCCTCAAAAAGAAGACTGGATGTTTTGGAATTCAGATTCAGACGATAAAGACTTTCATCAATCCCCTGATGATCAAGAAGGTAACGATGAACGTCCATCTTTCAACGAGTTGTGGTCTAGAATAAAGGAAGTTATTTACCTTAAAAAGACTAGCTTAATTTTTAAGATAAGGGGTGTCTATCAATTGTGCCTAGAATGGTTAACCTTAGTGTCAGTGAGTTTTTTTTCAGAGTGGTCGTGGATAAAAACATTATTTAACTTTTTCATTCCTTGTGATGGCTAACAAATCAATTAAATTAAATATCTTACAGTGGAATGCCCAAAGTATCAGGCCTAAGCTAGCATCGTTTCACGAAATTTTATGCCAGGATAAAGTACATATTGCTGCCCTTAGTGAAACGTGGCTCGAACCAGAGAGTAATTTTAAAGTTAGTGGGTATGATGTTTATCGCGCGGACCGGGATGACTCATACGGCGGTGTAGCTATCATAGTACACAAATCTGTTAAAGCGCAGCAGAGGCGCGTACACGTGAATAATAACGGTATTGAGGTAGTGTGTGTTCAATTATTTAATTGTGATCCGTTCGAAAATATTGTTGCTGTTTATTGTCCAACTAGAATCGTTACCTCTCAGCAAGATTGGGATAGTCTGTTATCATTATGGTCAACCAAAACTTTAATTCTAGGTGATTTTAACGCCCATCACGTTAGTTGGTCGTATAAGACTGACCACAGAGGCAGTCTTATTCACGACTCACTTATTGACAGCAACTTTTTTTCTTTGAACGATGGGTCACATACGCGAGTTCGTTTAGTTGACAACAACTTGCAACAGACTTCTCCAGATGTATCGCTGGTTTCTACGGATATTGCGCTTAACATTAACTGGACCGTTTTGAATGAAAGTCTTGGCAGTGACCATTTAATGATTAAAATCTCAACATTGTGTACGTCATACCTCCCTTCAGTTATTAAAAGAAATTTTGGCAAAGCAGACTGGACTTCATATAAAAAATATCTGGAACAAAAATTTTACCATTTGTGTTTGCCGAATGACCTTCAAAAAGCTTATGATTTATTTATAGATATTCTGAATGACGCTGCTAACAAATTCATCCCGATATTTAAATTTAATCAAAACCCTTGTTCAGATTTTACTCCAAAGCCATACTGGACTTCAGAACTGTCACACGCTGTGGCTCACCGTAGGCTAGCGTTATCCAATTTTAGACGTAATCCCACTCCTCAGAATCTTGATAATCTCAACAGTAAGATAAGTACATCGCAGAAATTAATCCGGCAGGCTAGGGGAGTGAACTGGCAAAATATTTGTTCTACAGTTGATCACACTACATCGTCTAGTGAAATGTGGCGCAAAATGAGATGGCTGAAAAGTTACCGTTCCCCTAGACATTTTGTGGACGCCCAAAGTTCCACAAATCTTTTAAATTCTTTAACACCAGATTATGTTTCCCCATCGACCCCTACGGTTCACCATAGTAACCCTATATTAGAGTGTGAGATCTCTATTCAGGAGCTAGACAAATGTATCAAATCTAAGGATACATCTCCTGGATGCGATGATATATCTTATTCTATGATTAAGAATTTGCCTGATGTGGGTAAATCTGTTTTACTAAGGTTATATAATACATTTTTTGATGTCAGTTTTGTTCCTTCTCAGTGGCGCGACATTTGTATTGTACCTATTCCAAAACGTGGTCGTGACCCTGGTAACGTTTCTTCACTCCGGCCCATATCCTTGCTGTCGTGCATATGCAAAATTTTCCATTACCTTTTATTTAGAAGATTAGAATGGTTTCTAGAAAAACGTAACACATTTTCTGCGAACACAGTAGGCTTCCGAAGAGGTAGGTCGTGTGTAGATGGCTTAAGTTGCTTAATCTCCACAATTCAAACTGGTTTCTCTGAGGGTTGTTCTACTGTGGGTTGTTTTTTAGATATAAATAATGCGTATAATAATGTAAATAATACTATTTTAATAAATGTTTTAGATAGTTTTCATGTAGGGTCACGTATCTGTAGATATTTATGGAATTTTCTTCATAGAAGAGTACTCAAAATAAGATCTGGTAATGAATTTATTTGCAGATATTCGGGTAGTGGTTTAGCTCAGGGTGATCCGTTATCTCCACTATTATTTAATATAATAACATCGGATATTTGTAAACGTTTACAAAACAATGTTTGCATATCCCAATATGCGGATGATTTCGCTATATATGTACAGTGTTCTTCTGTTAGTGAGGGCGAATACAAGATCCAGTGTGCTCTTGATCTAATCAACAGCATGTTAACAGACGTAGGTTTAGAAATTTCTCCCACTAAAAGTAAAATTTGTTTGTTTAGTAGAGGTTTCCGTAGGCCAGTTATAGATGTCTGGTTGAACGGTAGTTTGTTAGAGTTAGTAGACCATGTGAAATATTTGGGATTGTGGCTAGACAGGGGTCTGCGATGGAAGAAGCATATAGATGAGGTTCGTGAGCGAGTACTTAAACTGATTAATATTTTTAAGGTTTTGGTGGGACCTGGGTGGGGTATTCATCCCAACCATTTAAGACGACTATATATCTCTCTTATTCGTAGTCGTATCGACTTTGGTAGCTTTCTACTGGACAATAGCGCCGACACACATTTAACTAAATTGGATAGATTACAAAACATTTGCCTGCGGTTGATAGGTGGGTTTATTAAAACCACTCCCATTCACGTGATGGAATCCGAATTGATATTGCCCCCTCTTTTTATTCGCCGCCGATATTTAGCTGGTAAGTTTTATTTAAAATCGAAGTGTTACGATTTTCCTTTAATAGGCATATTGGATAAGCTTCAAGGTCTTTGTGCTAATAATCCTTACTGGAGAAATAAGAAAAAACCACTGTTAGTTATGTCTCACGATGTACTAAAGCAAGAACATATGTATTGCAGTAGTAAAATTGGTATGTTCTCCATGGATACTTGGGTCAGCAATATGGACTTATCACGCATTGTAAAGCCTAGTTTAGATTTGGTTGATAAACCTAAACATTGTTATTATATACATAATTTAAGATCAATATGTTGTAAGTCTCTAAATACACAATATTCTGGCTTTTACTGTGTGTATACGGACGGTTCTAGACGTGAGAATTACTGTGGCGCAGCGTTTTTTGATTCGCAAGTGGGTACCTTCTTCAAATTCCGTATTTCATCAAAAGTTTCAATAATGCACTTGGAGTTGATCGCTATCGCTGAAGCTTTGGCTTATATCAAATCTTTGGACGGTGAACGGTTTGTCATTTTCACTGATTCGAAAAGTAGTCTTCTTCATCTGATGAGATGTACGAGTACTTCACCGTTCAGGGGGCTTCCACTGGCGTATAGTATTTTAAGAACCATCACTGAATTTGTTGCCAAACATAAAATAGTTGTATTGCAATGGATTCCTTCTCATGTTGGACTGGTTGGCAATGAGATGGTTGATCGTTTGGCAAATGAAGCCGCGTCTGATGGAGAATTTTATGCTTGTCCTCCATGGCATACCGAGCTTTTACCCCTAGTTAAAGACAGATGCTTTCAATCTTGGTCAGAATACTTTGATAAAAGATCTTTAACGAAGGGCATTTGGTATAGGACGATTCAGCCATCTCTTCCACGTATGATTTGGTTTAGCGAGGGCAGGATGAATAGGCAAGAAGTTGTGATGGCTTTGAGACTCCGATCCGGCCACGTGCCTCTCAATAGTTTTGGCTTTATGATGCGCAAAGTTAATTCTCCCAATTGTGCCGTCTGTGGAGTCATAGAAGATGTTCATCACATCTTGACGGAATGTAGCCGTATTGGAGTCCAAAGACGTCAAGCTTTTGACAACAACCTTAATATAGGCTTCTATAATAGCGTTCTGGCCTCACCATTGTCAGATGAGGCCAGAACGCTTTATCATATTATTATTATGGGTACAAGGTTGCGGGTAGGCTAGTTTGTTATAAGTATTTATTGTATTCAATAATCGGGGTGACATTTTCTTTATAGAAAAAACCCTGTAAATAAATAAAGATAAAAAAAAAAAAAAAAAAAGAGCACGCAGTGTCTTGAACGAGAGAATTTTCCAAAGTTATTCCGACTTCCACAAGCCACAAGAAAAATGTTCCAAAACTGCTTAGCATAGGCCCATGTTTCTGTAAGAGAATAGTAAATATAATCTTGTATAATGAAAAATATAAAACATTAAAGGCAAAACAATGCTTATCAAAAATATTACCGAAAACTAAAATGTAAGCAAAGACATCGCCAATTCGCCATGTTAGATAGCGTATTCTCCACAGACTTCAAAGAATGATCATTCCAGCTTCCTGCGCAGATTATTTCCGATATGTTATATGCCTTTCCTGTTCTTTTCTCTACAAACTGATAAAGTTAGAGCAGCAAAGACAGGCAATATTTGGCAATAAATTCGACTCTGAACGCGTCACAATGAGTCAGCAGATCGTTCAAGAGGTTATTCAACTTTTACTCAGTGCTGCCAATTTTTTCCCCTGAGTCCGGTATAGACATGCGTCAGATACATCAACACGAATTTTAAAATCAGATTTCAGTCAGAAATCGAATCGTATCGATTATCCGAACTAGACAAACCAATTTCACAAAACCAACCACGGCAATTTAATAGTAGCTTTGCGTAAGTACGTATTTGTTTATGTTTGAATAGTTTTTAATGATGCACTTACAACCGAATAATATTACTAAAGACGATTGAAACTGCGAGCCACTCCTGAAATCGATTTCTAAAAACGGATTTTGAAAGCGATTTCAAAATCTGAAATAGGATATTTAACCCAGATTTGACATTTAAATAAACCTTTTTTACAGTCAGTTCAACCGATTTTAACTTCTATTGTTTTGATGGCATGACAAATGGCAACCGCAGTATAATTATTGAAATAAATTTAGTGAAGACGTTTGTTTTCAAACGGCTTAACGGCAGATTTCTTTATCCTGTAAGTACTTTCCTGTCTCCCGTGAGATATGTTTTTTGAAATGACGTTGTTTTTCGATCTCCACTCGGGCGGAGCCTCTGTGTGACTTCAATCTATTCGTCATGCTGTGTCAGTCTTTCCAAATCAGCGTTCGAATCCGCAGTGGTTTCGACATTTGAAAGAAATAAATCGAAAAATCACTGACACCGGTTTTAAACAAACAATAAAACATGCCATTATCGTGCTATTTAAATATTTTCTCGAGTTAAAGTTTTAGTTTGATTGTATTGTTTTCTACAAATTGAATTAAACTAACCATTAGACAAAACCACCGGCCACTGAAAGCAAAATTTCTCCGCCAGTAGGGGTGTCCAAATCCCCAGGCTTAGTGGAAATCCCACTAAGTTGACAACACTGCTTTTCTACGATTTTGTCATTGGCCACAGATAACAAAAACGTGAAAAGAAAAACGTTTTGTTACGTATTTCAATTATGGTAGTTTTTGGTAGAAAGTGTTTTAAAAATTGGTTTTTATATTTTCGGCAATCATTGTACATTTTCATTTTTAAGCACTAGTAGAGCATCAGTTGTAATGAAAATTATTTATATTTATTATTATATTATTTACTTATTTATTAATTATAGCACAATAATTTGGAAATTAATCATTCCTATATGGTGTAACAAAACACATCATCCAAATAAATTATAGCCAATTGATTAGAACAACCCTATCCAATTTCGGTCGAATGGTAAAATATGACTATCGTAATTCGAAATATGGAATGCATTTAAAATTGGTCTTGCTTTCGATTCAGAATTGTAAACAGAAATAAAATGTGTTGCGTAATTAGACTGCAGGGTATTTAAACTCAGACGCATACTACCTCCAGAATTTGCAGACATTCTAGAATCATATATAAGTAACAAAATGTTTAGAATAAGCCAAGAGGATGCATAATCCGAGCTAAAAACTATAAAAGCTGGGGTACCACAAGGAAGTGTGTTAGGCCCAATCCTGTACTTACTATAGACATGCGATATCCCAGAGCTGGAAAACAACACCATTGCGACCTTTGCAGATGACCCTGCTATTATGGCTACCGGATCAAGCCACAAAGAAGCAGTCGAAAAAGTTCAACTAGCTGTGAACAAAGTTTATGACTGGACACAAAAGTTGAAGATCAAACTGAATGAATCAAAATCAATTCATATTGACTTCACTAATAAACACTGTGATTACCACCCAATCTATATAAATGGCATGCAAGTGCCTTATGCTAATACAGCCAAATACCTTGGCATAACTCTTGACGCCAAACTGCGTTGGAAATCTCATGTCAAAAAGAAAAGACAGGAACTCGACATACGTTATAAAAGCATGTATTGGTTACTCGGAAGGAAATCTATCAATACATAATAAAATTATAGTATACAACCATATTCTTATGCCAATTTGGACGTATGGCATCCAACTTTGGGGCAGTACTAAACAAAGCAACGTCAAAATAATTCAACAATTCCAAAAAAAAGTACTTAGGGATGCTGTAAATGCACCATGGTACATTAGAAATGAAAACCTCCACCGTAACCTTAAAATGGAATTCGTCACCACCATCATTCAAAAATTTGCTGAAGCCCACGAACGCAGACTCCACCGACATGTGAATATCGAGTCAATTCAGCTGCTAGACAACACAGACATAGTGCGTTGGCTAAAGAGAACTAAACCATTTGAGCTAGTGTAGTGTGTAAACAGTGAATTAATAATAAATAGTAACAATGCTGTGCTATAGATGTAACACATGAACAAAGTGTTTTATCAATTATCAGACCCTAAGAAAGTGCTACGATATTGACCTTGTGTAAAAGTGCAACATAATCTATCTCGTAAAATATTAAGTTAGAATCAAATTACTTATTAGTATACTAGGCTAGATTGTAATCAATTACTAAGAACGTCAGTTCTTATTAATACAGAAAAAAAATAAGTTCAAAAATTATCCCAAATTTATAAAAATTTGCAAATTTTCAACTGGGGTCACAAGTTATGGCTTTTAGACACCCGCTAAACGATGGCTGGCGTGCCCAATGTTAAATTCCCCATTGAACAAAAATGTGAAAATTTCCACATAAGTACATACTCTCAGTACGATACCTAACAGCACCCTCACGGATCGGACAGGTATTTTTTACCTTTTGTATATTTAGTGAGTATTTATTTATAAACATCATTATTTTTACCTGTTGTAATTTGGTGTGTATTTATTTAGCAACATCATTATTTTTATCTGTTGTATATTTAGTGTGTATTTATTTAGCAACATCATTATTTTTACCTGTTGTATATTTAGTCTGTATTTATTTAGCAACATCATTATTTTTACCTGTTGTATATTAAGTGTGTATTTATTTAGCAACATCATTATTTTTACCTGTTGTATATTTGGTGTGCATTTATTTAGCAACATCATTATTTTGGCTTGAAGTGTAGGAAAAATAAGCTCTCGGAAAGCACCATTTGGTGAAGTGAAACTGATGATGAAGACCGCAGATGGCCACCAGAACTACCTACTCAATAATAAGTATTTCACGGGTTGCGATTCGATTACTTTAATATGAATACCAAGCAATTTATGCTCGTCACAATGTATATGGAAAAGTGGAGCTGATGGTGAAGTAGCAGGAGAAGTACTTCACCATCAGCTCCAGCTTTGTAGTGTTTTTTTGGAAGGCGGTTGTTTTTTTTTGTAAAAAAGTTTTTTTATAAAATATATTTAAGTGGAAACCGGGACCGCGGTCCCGGTCCCAAAAGCCCCACGACCCGGCAAACACACGTACTGAAGAATTATATACATTATTAAGAATATTTATTTATTTATTTATTTTATTATTTATGTACAGACAGTAAAATACAAAGAGATATGACATAATTATAATTTGAGTACAAAGGAATAGGAAAGGAATATAGATTAGACGCGATTTGAAATTAACGGCAGGGGAAAAAAAAAAACATTGGTTGGTAGGTAGGTAGGTACCATAGAAATATAAATAACAGGTAGGTACTATTAGTGTTTTCTGACCATCCATATAATAGTTAAAATTCGGATTTTCTATCTAGACTGCATATTTTTATAAGTTTGATAGTTTTCCCCCCCGAAGCCACGTACCGGTAAATAACATCATTAATAGATTTAAAATTTTGCGTACAAGATAGTTAATTGACTCAGGCGGGACTTTGCGGAAATCCATTATAAAATACAATAGACGACTATATGTAGTAACCTAATCCGCTTAACTAAACCCGGACTTGGTTACTAAATATACGTCGTCTTATCTTATGTAAAAATCATTTTAAAACCAAATTTTTGGTCATTTAACATTTCTCAAGTAATTTTAAACAAGCATCACAATAAAAACGGTGTGTTGCGACGCCTTATGATAGTATGTTATCTCATCAAGAATGCAGCGGTGCCGCCGATGATAAGTAGAATATGTGAAACGAGAACAAGTGTGTCACAGCACTCAGAGCAGCGCGGCGCGCGGTTTACCGGCCACTCGAACCAATTGAAATCAATCAAACGCGTGCGAAGCGCGCGCGCAGCTGCCGCTCGTTACCCTCTCCCCACACCACACCATGTTGAACTGACAGAACGAGTACATGATCGATATTCTACAACGAAACCAAAGTCACACGTCTCTGGGTGCCGATCTCAACCCCAACCTTTTTAGTCATATGTTGTGGTTGAAGTCAGAGCAGCACGTCTGTACTAGCAAGGGTCTCACAGCGGTACTTAGTGGTCCTTCTATTCCGAACTAGTTCGTCCGGGTTATTCCACTAATCCCATTGGCAATCCAAACCAATCCATTGGGTTTAAAAATAAAATACAAACAACATAATTATTATATAAGAATCACGATGTCTTTATTTCTTACGGAGGTAAGGACTCTGAATCAAACGCATATATTTTCGGTAATTTCGTTTAATTTTAGGTACGAAATCTTAATATTCATTACAATTATTACCACTGAGAAAATATAAGAAAGGAGCGTGCGGCTTGCGTGGGGCTCGAATTTGCACTGCCTCCCGCTATCCCCGCGATCACTGCGGCCGCGCGCTGCGACGCGCTCCCTTCTCACTCACACACACATTCAAAACAGAAAACCTACACGCAGACATAACGCGTCGCTTACATCCCCCACCCCAGTGCTGCTAGCAGCACTCATCAGTCAAAGGCACTCGAGCGACACGTGGGGCTGATCGCGTCACCATTCCAGACTCCGTTTAAATTTTTACTACTCTGACGCGTCCATCCTTCCCAGGGCACACCTCTCTAATCAAGCCCTTTGGCTACATGTTTCTAGGGCCGTTTGGGTCGACTACAAATACTAGATCTCCCACTTGCAGGGGTCTTTGGTCTTTGTTCCACTTTTTCCGAGGTATAAGGTCAGGTAGCACCTCTCTCACCGACCTGTTCCAAAACATATCAGCTAATCGCTGAGAGATTCGCCATTGCTTTCTTAGAAATAAGCAGGAATCATCAAATTTGCGAGCTGCGGTGAGTTCAAAGATGTACCAAGTAGAAAATGTTTTGGTGTCAAGGTTTCCATGCTGCCAGGTTCCACTGAAACGTGTGTCAGTGGTCTACTGTTTACTATGCTTTCGACTTCACATAACAGAGTGTTAAAAGCCTCTTCCCTTGGAGCTCGTTCTTTGAGTATTATTTTTAACGACGTCTTCACACTACGAATGAGCCGTTCCCACGCCCCACCCCAGTGAGGGCTAGCAGGCGGTATGAACGTCCATTAGGTACCGTGATTCTCAGCCTCGTTCTTCAGGTATTCCTCATCCAATTCCGTAACCGACTTCTTCAGTTCAGCATGAGCTCCTCTAAGGTTAGTCCCGTTGTCAGAATACATATGACGGGGCCATCCGCGTCTTGTGGCCATGCGTCGAAGGGCCATGATGAAGGAGTCAGTTGTCAGCGTGGCAACAGTTTCTATATGAATGGCTCGTACTGTGAGGCAAGTGAACAGCACGCCATATCTTCGTTCGTGGCGCCTGCCAATAGTGACCTCCATTGGCCCGAACAAGTTTACTCCGCAGTGCGTAAATGGACGCTGATGGTGAGCCACCCTTGCTTGAGGTAAGTCTCCAATTCTTGGTATTTCTGGTTTACTTTTCCTTAATCTACACAGCATACATTTTGTAACTACATTTTTAACCGCTGGTCGCAATCTTATAACCCAGTATTTTTGTTTTACTTCATTGACAACGGTCTCTTGATTTCCATGGGCGGCGTTGACATGGTAGTGTCGTATAATCAACCGAGCTATGTAATTTTGTCCATCTAATATTGCAGGTCTTTTCATTTCAGGTAGAACGTCTCCAGCAGCATCGATTCTCCCTCCAGCCCGCATGACTCCATGCTGATCAAGGTAAGGTGACAAGGTAAGGTGACAAGGTAAGTAATTTACTAGTGGTAGGTATTGATTTTGAGCCTTTCAGCAGGGCGATCTCTTCACTGAACGACTGGCCTTGTGAGTCAAAAGACCATTTCAGACACTAATCTACATGGTCCTCACATGACTTGACCAAGATTATGTCTGGACTTTAAAAGAGACTGTGACCTCTGAGTTTGTTTCGGCCTTTCTTCTCAGAGTAGTCAGATAGGAAACACTGACCTCACCTAGCTTATTTTTAATATTTTTTTATATGACGTGTAAAAGTGATTCCGATATCCTATTTACAGAATAAACAATTTCATTTCATTTCATTTCATTTCAGTAACTAAGTAGCAGATGCTCAGCTCTATCCATGACGTCATCTTGACACTCTAATTTATTTATAGCTTTCAACCCCATATCAACAAAGGTAAGTACTCTCGATGTAGATCTCAGTAAACGTAGCCATGATGAAAAACGCGTAGGCTCAGGGACCGGTAAGTTTGGTGTTTCATTTTGAAGCACGACAGTTAAACATTCCAGTGGTAAATCTTCTTTTTCAGGTTGTATAATATTTTGCGGCCAATGGTCAGAGTCTCTGTGTAAAAATGCAGGTCCATGCATCCATTCATTTTGTAAAACAGAGCAGTCATAGCTTTCCCTTGTAGCGATGTCGGCGACGTTTAATTTAGTAGGTACGTACTTATCGCCATTCACTTATTTCTGTGAGGTCGTCAATTTCGCCCAAACGATTAGCCACATATATTTTATAATTACGGGCTTCGTTATTTATCCAATGAAGCACTGTTGTTGAGTCGCTCCAAAATACTCGTCGCTCAGCCTTCATCTTATGCTCTTTATTAATTGAGTCCGCCAGTCTAGCTGCTAACACTGCAGCCTGTAGTTCCAAACGTGGAACAGTAATTGGTTTGCTCCCCACAACTCGACATTTACTAGCGATGAATGCTACGCGCACGTTTAACTCAGAATCAATCCATCTCCAATACGCAACGGCGCAGAAAGCTTTTGTTGAAGCGTCACAAAACATATGCACCTGCAGGTGCCTATAACCGCATGGCGTAATAGTCTTTCTATCGTCACTGTTAACAGGCGAGTGCGACGTACTCCGCGTAGCGCTGTACTCAGCTGTAGGCGTAGCACTCGTAGACTCAAGGTGCGACGATAGTCGTTCGCGGGTTTGATTCCCTGTCTCGCTCACTGCAGTGGTAGATGCTGCGTAATGTCTTGGCAATCTTACGTCACGCAGCGATTTTAGTAAACAAATCCATTTTTGCCATTTTGCGTATATTTCGTCGCTAACGGGATCATCCCAGCTGATATTGAGTTGCCATGTCTCTTGCAAAATGATTTTTCCGTTAATTGTAAACGGCGATAGAAAGCCGTAAACATCAAATATCGACATTACAACACTTAAAATTTCTCGTTTCGTAGGCCCTTTTTTGTCCGGTGATAATAGCAGTTGGGATACGTTTGAATGACACGTCGAATCTTAATGAGTCGTCTTTTGGATTCCAGATTAATGCTAGTGTACGCTCACCGTCGTATTCCGTTTGTCCGACCTTGAATGTCACGTCCGTCGAACGTAGGCTTTCTTGTGGCAATGTATTTAACACGGCCTGACTGTTGCACGTCCAATTTCTTATATCAAAGCCTCCTTGTTTATGTATGTGTGTGATGTCATTCACAAGCTTGATTGCCGTTTCTTCGTCTTCTACACTGTCGATGTAATCGTCCATGTAATGTTGTTTACAGATAGCTTGCACAGCGCTTGGCATAGATGACTTAAGCTGTTCGGCATTCTTATTTGTAATAAATTGTGATACGAAGGGTGAGCAGTTAGCACCAAATATAAGCGAACTCATAACATATGTTTTGACTGGCTTGTCCGGTGATTCTCTCCACAAGAATCGTAATGCATCTCTGTCTGCGTGTATAATTTTTATTCTTAGAAACATATCTCTGATGTCACCGGTTACAGCGATTTTGTTTTCACGAAATCTTAGCATGGTTCCGTATAACGAAATAAGTAAGTCGGGTCCTTTCAAGATGTAATCGTTCAAACATACTCCATCTGTTTTGGCGGCAGCGTCGAACACCAATCTTAGCTTTTGCTTGTTGGGGTTATCGACCCCGAAGTGAGGTAGGTAGTATATTTTTCTTGAGAGATCAGATGTTATAGATTTGTTATTTATTTCAGAAGCGTAGTCGTTTGAGATGAGATTTTCGATCCCTTCCTCGTACCGTGAAGCATAACCTGCGCTGGATCTCATTTTCCTCTCGACGCTTTTTAGTCGTGACATCGCGTTATGGTACGAGTCAGGCAGCGTACAGTTGTTGTCTTTCCATGGTAAGCTCACATGCCACCTGCCTTTGATGAGTGTAGATGTTTGTTCCAGGTGGTTCCAGGCACTCAGTTCTTCAGAGTTCTGCCGTGGTTTAGCAGAAGAAGCTCCCATAGATTCGACGGAGAAATAACGTCGAATGTCTTCATGAAGATCGTGAAGGTTAGGGTCCACAGAAGTATTTTCTGTATCATTGTTCTCAGTGATGAAGAACGTGAATGGTGCGTGCGCGCTGGTAAATATCTCCGTGGCACTATGCCGTGGAGACTCCAACCCATGGCCGTACGCGTGGCGCATGGCTCGTTCCGTCCGCCTACCACTGTCTCCAAAGGTAAGATTAATTGACAATTATCCTGCCCGATTAGCACTTCCGGTTTGAGTTGGCCAGTACTCAGGACGTCTTTGAGTTTGCGTAAGTAATCATAGTTCTCACATGTCACTGACGCCAAGTTTTGTTTAGGTAAGTTAAGTTCATTGACACTACGCGCACCTCGGTTATATTTTTCATCGAGTGTATTAGACACGGTCAAGTCCATAAGTTCTGTGTCCTTTTTTTTTTTTTTTTTTTTTGGGTGGGAAATCATCAAATGACTCCTCCCGCTCTGGGCAGAGCGAGAGGGAGTGTCAGACTTTTACTGACTACAACCCACCCGTGTTCCTTCCGTTGCCTATGTGCTGGGGCCGCGGTATCCCTTTCAGACAAACCCGCGACCCCAGCAGGCATTGGTCCTTCCGGACCCCATCAGTTGTTGCTAACATCCCTTTGAGGCGCGCGTGGAACACGACGCGCCGCCGACCCGGGCCTGGTCCTTATCGGACGGCGAGCTGCCCATCGCTCACCGTCCGCAGGCCCGCGCCTACGGTGGCCGGAAGTCAGCTTGTGACTCCCGACGCCCGGGGCGTCTCCTGCGGCGACTAGGGGCGCGAGGGCGTGCAGCTTGAATCTCCCTCGCGCGCTCCGCCTCCTCCTTCGCGAGCATAACTGCTTCGCAGAAGGAGGTGACGGCCTCCCATGCACTCTCGCTCCGGACCATGGCCTGAACCAGGGCCGGACGCGAGAGATCGCCGCCGCCGATCGCCTCCGTGAGGACACGGCGGTGCTCCGCCCAAGCAGGGCAGACCTCCACCGTATGCTCCACCGTGTCCTCCGGGCGATCCACACAATGGTCACCCGGGCGTTTCCTCCCGCTTGATCCTGAACAGGAACCTCCCGAAACAACCGTGTCCGGTGAGGACCTGCGTCAGGCGGAAGGTGAGGACGCCGTGGCGCCGTGGCACCTCTCTAGCCACTCCTCAAAGAGGGGCCTTACCGCCGCAATTGTGGCGTGCCCAGCGCTGGGTTGCGACAATCGCACTCTCCATGCCGCTGTAGCGGCATCTACATCGCTACATGCGAACTACGCATCAAATACCTGACGTCACATAACATCCTGACGTCACACAAATCCTGCATCGCGCAATTAGAGTTTACCGCGCGATAAACATATATAGAATCTCCCAACTTCAAACCTCTGGGCAGTTGCCCGCCAGACATCACACCCGTCTGGTCGGAGGATCCTCCCTTTTCTATGGGGGATGAGTGAACTTTACACCCTATTCCTCATACCCCTAAACTGGTGACCCCGAGCATGAACGTCAACGCAGCCTTCGTGCAGATACTTCAGCGTGACGTCATCATCATCATCACTCCCGCAAGCTTTCGTGAGGCGAGTCACACAGCCAACCAGCACCCACGGCTTCAACGGATATCCTGACCACCAGCATGCAGCGAACGCGCATTCCTGGTCATCATCCTCAGCCACAACCCATCGCTGTACCACATCCGACCCACTGGATCAAGACGCAGCGCCACCCCGACTCACTGGGGAATCACCGCAGACAGTTCCGACTCACCGCGAACTATGCGGCACCCGGTTCCGACTCACTGGAACCACAGCTGGCACTGTGAAGCATCGCAAGATTCAAGACTCAGCCCACTATCGACCTCCGGTCTCCGGAGGGGAGTGATGTAGCGGCATCTACATCGCTACATGCGAACTACGCATCAAAGACCTGACGTCACATAACATCCTGACGTCACACAAATCCTGCATCGCGCAATTAGAGTTTACCGCGCGATAAACATATATAGAATCTCCCAACTTCAAACCTCTGGGCAGTTGCCCGCCAGACATCACACCCGTCTGGTCGGAGGATCCTCCCTTTTCTATGGGGGATGAGTGAACTTTACACCCTATTCCTCATACCCCTAAACCGCCATGAGATCCCGCCGGAGCTCTGTCCGCTGTGCCGCGATTTGTTGCGACAGCGGAGTTATACCCCGGCGTTTCGCCTCCTCGCGCAACTCCCACATGTGCGCGAGGACCTTCGCGACACCTTGTGCGCGACACCTTGTGCGACACAAAGAACTTCGCCATGGGATCTGGAATCCCATGGCGAAGTTCTTTGTGTCGCACAATAGTTCAGTGTTATCCCATGCACCACGCACTCTCATTGCATGCTTACGACCGCTCACTCCAGCGCGCGATGCTAGTGAAGCGCTTATCATTGACGCTGTCGAGCCGTCATCGTGTAACGCGCTCGTGCTGAACACGCCGTTAGGTCCGTGAATGTTTATCGGCACTACCTTTAGTAACACTGACCACTTATTATTGTTAGAATTAACATGTGTAACTGTTTCACTGGTTTCAGTCTCAGTTGTGGCACTAGGTTGCTTGGGTTGCGCCGTCATTTTTACGTTATTATTATTTTGCCGCGAACTCGGCACAAAATGCAGCAAACGGTGGTGGGGTTCCGCGCACCCGTCGACGTCACACGCGGCGGCGGGACACGTTTGCTTATCGTGTTTTGATATCAGGCACTTGTAACATAACCCGGAGCGTTTCACATACGACCACCGATCCTTACGTAAGGATCTTTTAAACTTTTTACAGTCTGTTAAATCGTGTTTTGATGTTCGGCAGAAGCGGCATTTGTTATCACTAGCACCACTAGCACTTTGTTCGTGTTTTTCAGTTTGCAACAACACAGTGTGATCGTTATCACTATGATATTTACGTTTATTGTCCCATCGAATGTTCATCAAACCGGCACTACTCGTGGCTATCTTAATAGCTTCTTCGCTCAAAAAGTCACTTAGTATGTCTAGCCTGCACTTTTCTTGCTCTTTTATCAATGGATAACTGTAGTCTGTCCACTTTGATCGCAGCACGGTAGGCAACTTATTTAGCACCATGTTGACTACGTCAACACCTTGTAAGTAATCCAGTCGTTTGAGTTGTCGAACCGATGCAAAAAAGTTTTTTATTTTCACACTAAAGGGTACTATGTCTTTAAGATAATCGGGCGGTAATGGGTTTAACTTTTTCACTTCATGTAGGGGTCTTGTTATAATAATGTCCGAGTTTCCAAACTGTAGTTCCAACGTAGACATGACTATATCTGGCGAGGTAGAACTAATCAACAGAGCTGACACTGCTTCTTTAGCGGGCCCGCGGAGACATTTTCTCAGACGCCATAAGTTCTCCCTCTCACTAAAGTTGCACATGTTTGTCGACTCCTGGTATGCAGTTTTAAAGAACAGCCATTCCATAGGGTCACCAGAAAATAAAGGAAATTCCCGTGGTGTGCTGAGGCGGCTGAGTAGATTTGCATTGTGGCTAGTGAGTGCGCAGTGCTGAGTGCGCTGGCTAACTGCTGAACTGCACCGTTAGTGCCGCCGCCTTCCGGCAGCAGCGGGTACAGTGGGCCTGTGGATGCTCCTTGTGCGTTGACCCTCTGTTTCTCCAGTTCGTGTTGGCTGCGCTCCAACCACTCCTCAATGTCCCTGCCATCACCTTGTGATTCCGACGCTGGTGGACTGTATTTTTCGTCAAGGGCTGCTATATCAGTAGCTAACTTCTTGTCTATGAGTTCCATTTGAATTCGAGCTTTCTCCTTCGCCGCGTCCAGTTCAAGCTTCTTTCTTTGTGCTACTACCGACGATGATGACGTTCTTGTTCTCGAATGTTTCGATTTCTGAGACACGTGTTCGCGTTTTTCTTCTACTTTTACATTTTGAACGGTTTTCTCTAATAATTTTGAAGAATCGATCACCTTCGACTTTCCATCATCCTCTTTGGTCGATAATTGCCCTTCATTCTTCCGATGACTTGGTTTCTGTGTGGTACTACGCGTGTTAACCATTTTGTTCTGCGGCGGCGTGTGGTACATTGATAGATCCGGCTGAAGGACCAATGAATCAAACGCAGATATTTTCGTTTAATTTTAGGTACGAAATCTTAATATTTATTACAATTATTACCACTGAGAAAATATAAGAAAGGAGCGTGCGGCTTGCGTGGGGCTCGAATTTGCACTGCCTCCCGCTACGCTATCCCCGCGATCACTGCGGCCGCGCGCTGCGACGCGCTCCCTTCTCACTCACACACACATTCAAAACAGAAAACCTACACGCAGACATAACGCGTCGCTTACAGACTCATTGATTATTTTTATAATCAAACAAATTAAAGTAATGGCTAAATGAATAGCCTAACTGTACCTACTGTGTATATTTCTGTCATGTCATAATATTACAGTCTAAACTTTACTACAAAATGTAATCTTTTGGAGATCAACTTTTAAATAGTTTTATGGTAACTTTGTGATTGATTATTATATAAAAATATTGACGCAAACAAATAAAGCAAAAAGCTATGAATGTCTTTAAATAAGTGTAGATGACCAGTCATTTCACCAAAACTTAATTTAGACATTTTCATTTGACAAGTAACGATTGACAAAAATATGATTTGTTATTTCATCATTAGACATTATCAACCTTGCCAAATAATTCAATTAAGAAAATCATTAATCGATAAACTTTTTTTAATAACGTATTATTTGACAAATTATTAATTTTTTATTCATGTTATCTCATAAAACAACGTTTGGAATAAAAACTTTTTACATATTGAATTACGCGATTTCCTAAAAATTAAACTCATTAAATAAGCTAAAGGGTTATTTTAATATATAAACCATAGAAATTAAAAAAAATGGAACGACTTATGTTAACAGTAACAGTAAAAATATAATTTTTGTAGGCTACGCGGAACAGTCTTCCTTTTGACATTCGGTATTGAATGGCGGGCAACACGTCGCCAACCCGTGCTCTTTTTGAAGGTATTCGTTATGATTCGTAACATATTCAGTAAAGCAGTATAATATTCTAAAACTTGAGATTATTACATACTAGCTTTTGCCCGCGGCTTCGCCCGCGTGGATGTCGGAAAATATCCCACGGGTATGTACCATCTAACAAATCCCGTAGTTAGATGGTACCTAATATCCGAGGAAAAGTCATTGATTCCTACCGCTGCGCCCGCGTTGTCGGCAACCATAATTATTTTGTCACGCTAATTTTGAATCTGTGATATCTTTTAAAGTATTCATTTTAATGATAAGATGTCAAGGCATGTTTTAATGTCCATTAAATGCCCGATTTAAATAACATATTTTATTGGATAAGGATAATATTGGATATAATAAAAAAAATACCGGTCAAAATAGCTTCGGATATAACAAATAAATTTTTATCAAATTCTGAAAGATAAAATGGTTACTGTAGGTCATCCTTAGAAGATAGACATATTATGCTATCATAGACTTTATTTTTGAACTTTTTAAGATATACAATTCTGTAAAACATAAATTTGATGTATCTCTTACGGCTTACGCGGCGCACGCCAGTAAAGCTCCCAGTTTGCATGATTTTTTCCGACATGTTCGACAATAATCGTCATATTTCAGCCAATTTACAAAAAACCTTAATGTATTATACACAAAAACCTTCCGCATGAATCACTCTATCTATTTAAAAAAACCGCATTAAAATCCGTTGCGTAATTTTAAAGATCTAAGCATACATAGGGACAGACAGTGCAAAGCGACTTTGTTTTATACTTGTATACTAGCTGACCCGGCGAACTTTGTTCCGCAATCAATAAAATATTTAAAAAAAAAACACCCTACCCTACTTACCCTACCTACCCTACCTACCCTACCTACCCTACCTACCATACCACCTACCTACCTACCTACCTACCTACCCTACCTACCCTACTAAAAAGTCCTATGTTAGACTCCTGGTTCTAAGCTACCTCTCCACCAATTTTCAGCTAAATCGGTTCAGCCCAGGGTTGGATTTAGGTAAGTTGAAAAAGATAGCACAAAAAATTTAAAAGGATAGTACCTATTTATAGAAAAATATAGTACACTTTCATTATTTTTAATTGAACATATAAGCGTCGGGTCACACCGGAATGGCAGCGGCCGGCAGCGACGCGGCGAGCACTTTCAGTGTTCAATAATTTTAAACTTTATCTACATACTTAAAAGACCAGTATCGCTTGAAAAGCTTGAAAGGTCTCGAGGCCGCCCGCGGTGGCGCGAGCGACCGCGCGCCACGCGCATCTTGTCGGTGGTTCTGCCTGCGGCTGCCAGCGGCGACGCGAGGCCGCTAGCGGCTCCTCGGGCGGTCGCGTGTATGTAATATAGAAACAAAACTAGTCAAGAGAAGGAGACTAGGCACGTGGGATCTGGAAGTCGCGCGAGGACGCCAGCGGCGACGCCAGAGGCCGCTGGCGGACGCTGGCAGCCGCTGCTGGCCGCTGCCATTCCGGTCAACACCAACTGTACAGTGCAAGCACAGCACAGTTTTCATATCAATATGTCAGCATTTTACCTGCGCCAGGCAGGCCAATTTAGTACACGAATAGCATTCATACCGCGTGCACTCATCTATCATGCAATCATACTTTTATCAATACATATCTATCAATCAGTAATCAGTGTATCAATCAGCACAACTCAAGGTGTAAGGTCTCTAAACCATACATCTTAATGGTCCTTCGAGCCGGATACGGGATCCAATCACGTTGCGAAGATAACAGTGGTTGTTCCTGTAAACACGACCTGTGGACGACAGTCAACGGTCTACCAACATCATCGAGCCATCGGCTTCTGGCATTATCCTAGAGGGTGCTTCGTGCTTCTTTCTGCGGTTGCGAATCGGTTCAGCCGGCTTCCCACAAGCGGGTCTAACCAGTTGGATTGAAAAAGCGCTAATATCGCGGAGAGTTCGCAATAGCACTTCCTGTTGGAAAGTGGTCAGGAATATCAATCAAGAAACCTAACAATCATGAATTCCACAATGGAAAACATTTTAGCAAATCAAGATCAAGCAATGGAGCAGCTATTAAGGAACTTCATGAAAGATTCGGCAGAACGTAAGACTCCATTCAATATCAAGAAACGACTACAAACTCTAGATAATTATTGGGCTGAGTTCCAGTCCAATCATTTGAGATTGATTTGATTGGATTGGATTTGAATTCGATACTCGCAGTGCCAGATATTTTACCGACAATTGCTATCAAAAGACGAAGCTCTCCTACACCGAAGCACGCGAAACTATCGAGCGATACGAATCGAAAGCTCCTATTGAAAGCAAGAGGGATCCATCTCCGGGCGATCCATCAATGCAAGCATCGGCATCTGGCGAACACGATCAAAAAACTTCGAATACTTCATCAGTTGACCCTGATCAAGCAAACAGCAATCCTTGCAACAGTAAGTCCAAATCACTGTGGAAAACAGTTTCTCAAGGAAATGCGAGCAAATTAGAAGAAATGCTACGAAAGCAAAAAAGCAACTTCAAGGCGCTGTCGCGTACAATCAAGAGCGTAGAATTAGAGGACATTTCTGAAAAATGGGAACTCGAAGATCTGCTGCGTAATGTACACAAAAGGTGGTCAACCATAGACTCGTTGCACTGGGAAATTGACAGTGAGTTGTACGAGGAAGATGAAGATTACGAGCAAACATACAGCAGATATGAGCAGTTATACAATGACATGAAAAAGTCAATCAATATCAAGATGGGCTCAGTTTCACATCGTGAAAATTGCACCCCTAAAATCGACATTCCTATATTCAGCGGGAACTACCTCAAGTGGACATCATTCAAGGATCTATTTATAGAAACGATCCACAATAGCAAGTCAATGTCGAGTGCTCAGAAGATGCAGTTTATGAAGAGCAAGCTAAAGGGTGAGGCCGAAAAGCTAGTCCAGCACTTAAACATCTCATGGCGGCATGGAGAGTGCGATTGTCGCAACCCAGCGCTGGGCACGCCACAATTGCGGCGGTAAGGCCCCTCTTTGAGGAGTGGCTAGAGAGGCGCCACGGCGTCCTCACCTTCCGCCTGACGCAGGTCCTCACCGGACACGGTTGTTTCGGGAGGTTCCTGTTCAGGATAAAGCGGGAGGAAACGCCCGGGTGTTACCATTGTGTGGATCGCCCGGAGGACACGGTGGAGCATACGGTGGAGGTCTGCCCGGCTTGGGCGGGGCACCGCCGTGTCCTCACGGAGGCGATCGGCAGCGGCGATCTCTCGCGTCCGGCCCTGGTTCAGGCCATGGTCCGGAGCGAGAGTGCATGGGAAGCCGTCACTTCCTTCTGCGAAGCAGTAATGCTCGCGAAGGAGGAGGCGGAGCGCGCGAGGGAAATGCAAGATGCGCGCCCTCGCGCCCCTAGTCGCCGCAGGAGACGCCCCGGGCGTCGGGAGTCGCGAGCCGACTTCCGGCCACCGTAGGCGCGGGCTTGCGGACGGTGGGCAATGGGTAGCTCGCCGTCCGATTAGGACCAGGCCCGGGTCGACGGCGCGTTGTGTTCCACGCGCGCCTCAAAGAGATGTCAGCACCAACTGACGGGGTCCGTAAGGGCCAATGCCTGCCAGGGTTGCGAGTTTGTCCGAAAGGGATATCGCGGCCCCGGCACACAGGCAACGGAAGGAACACGGGTGGGTTTTAGTCAGTAAAAGTCTGACACTCCCTCTCGCTCCGCCCAGAGCGGGAGGAGTCATTTGATGATTTCCCACCCAAAAAAAAAAAAAAAAAAAAAAAAAAAAAAAAAAAAAAAAAAAAAAAAAAAAAAAAGCACTTAAACATCAGTTCTGAAAATTATCAGCTATGCTGGGACATCATGAATCATCGATACAACAACGAAAAACTCATCTTTAGCTCGCATATCAACGCACTTCTAGCAATGCCTACCATGCAAAATCAAACAGATTATCACATCAAGAACATGTTCGATACTATCAACGAATGTCTCAACGCTATAAAGAATCTTGGCGTTAACACATCAAGCTGGGACCCACTTATTGTGCACCTGCTGTCACTGAAAATGGACAGCGAGACGCATGGGGAATACATTCAATCGTTAACCAATCCCAGAGCACTCCCGACACTCGACGATTTCCTAACATTCCTAGAGAACAAATACACCGCTTTGGAATCATCTCGGCGGAAGCAGTATACTCCAAAATCAAAGCAAGAAACATTCAACAAAAAAGAATCGGAGCACCGGCTTAACAAACAAAGTAAGCCTAGTCAGCACAATAATAGGAACGATGCAGGCAGACCATTTTTCCGCAATTCAACATTTAAAAGTTTTGCAATGAATAAACCAAACTGTCCATTATGCAATGACAACCACGGACTTTTCCGTTGCAAAACATTTTTTGAATCTAGGCCAGAGGCCAAAAGAGATATTGTGAAAAAATTTAACCTGTGCAAAAACTGTCTCTATGATCACAAAGACAAACCATCTTACTCGGAAACAAAATGTAGAGTATGTCAAGAAAAGCATAACACCTTGCTACACGACACGTTTCTCAGCAACGCCGGGACAAGTAGCACGAAATCATCTGCAGAAGATCAACAGTCCATCGTATCACGAGGAGACAAGATACGGGACACTGTCAACCATGTCTCAAATGAAAGTATCATAGAAATTCTGCTAGCAACAGCCCTCGTTCGTGTCAAAGCACGCAACGGGACTTATCACACATTGCGTGCTCTCATTGACCAAGGCTCCCAAGTCTCCCTAATAACAGAACACGCAGCTCAAAAACTAGAACTGGCAAGACAAGCATTCAAGGGCGTCATATTTGGCATCGGCACTAGTCAAGCGAATTGTAAGGGAGAGATCAGTATTACTGCGTCATCATTGCATACTGAATTTACATTTCCAGCAGATGTGTTGATAATGAACACACTGTTACACAACCTGCCCAACAAGACTTTCTCAAAACCATCATGGGCATACCTAAAAAGCATACAGTTAGCAGATCCGGAATTCTATACGAGCCGACCTGTAGATTTGCTACTCGGCGCCGACGTATATTTTCAAATTATAATGGGAGACATTATCAAAGAAAATGGGTCAGTCCCTGTAGCACAACAAACTCAACTTGGGTGGATATTAAGCGGAAACGTCAAATCATATCACTGCAACGTCGTGATGAACAATATGGAAGACATACAAAGGTTTTGGGCTATTGAAGACATAGCAGACAGCAATATCAACATGTCGACAGAGGATCACCAGTGCATTCAGCAGTATCAGACTGAAACGTCGCGACGAAAGGATGGCAGATATGTTGTAAGACTACCGTTAAAGCCAGAAATAAAGGAAAAATTGGGGGAATCAAAACCGAAGGCGATCGCACAATATTATCAATTGGAAAAGAAGTTTGAAAAGAATCCAAAAGTTGCGCAAGATTACAAAACATTCATCGATGAATACATCAGACTAGGTCACATGCGCGAGTGCACACATAAAAAAAAGCCAGATTGCATTTTACCTCACCTATGTGTATTGAAACCCGAATCAACAACAACAGCTCTACGTGTGGTGTATAATGCGTCAGCACAAAAACATCAACTGGCCATAGTTTAAATGATCTCATGTACAGTGGCCCAAATCTTCAACAAGATTTATTCACGTTGATTCTGAAATGGAGACAACATAGATATGCAATTACAGCAGACATCGAGAAAATGTTCAGACAAATCTACTGTCATGACGATGATCTGCAATACCAAAAAATAATTCGGCGCAACTCACCACAAAAGCAATTACGTGAATATGAGCTAACAACAGTCACATATGGCACCAAATCTGCACCATTTCTCGCTATGATGACTCTGAAGCAAATAGCAGAAGATGAACGCTCAAGATATCCTGCTGCGGCCGCAGTTGTTGAAACATGTTTTTATATGGATGATTTTTTGGCTAGACATCATAGCATCGAAGAAGCTAAGCAACTAAAATCAGATCTAACCAAGTTACTCAGATCAGGTGGATGTAATTTGAGGAAATGGGTATCTAATAAAAAAAAGATATTAGATGACGTAACCTCAAACACATCGCAATCATTTGAATTCAAACATCAAGAGTCAACTAAAACATTGGGGCTACGCTGGCACCCGCTGGGCGATCAATTCAAGTTCGAAATGAAGATTGAAACAAAATCGACGACTCCAGCTACTAAGAGGTCACTATTGTCAGATATATCAAAAATATTTGACCCACTAGGCTGGCTGGCACCGGTCTCGACCAGGCTAAAACTTTTATTCCAAAATGTCTGGTCACTAACCCTACAATGGGACGACAAAGTACCAGCACATATCAACGAGCAATGGCTGAAGATCAAGAAAGATCTACCAAAAATAGAGCATATTAATGTACAGCGATGGCTACAAACACAGCAAAACGCAGAAATTGAACTTCATGGTTTCTGTGACGCATCTACAAAAGCGTATGCTTGCGTAATTTATTGCAGAATCATCAAACAGAACAATCAAACCAATCCTACTCCTGTGACCATACTAGCAGGAAAATCAAAACTTGTTCCTGTCAATAAAACGATATCATTACCAAGGTTGGAGCTTAGCGCAGCGCATTTATTATCACTTCTGATGAAAGTAGTTCAGAACATTTTACAGAACTACAATGTCAAGATATATGGATGGTCAGATTCAACAGCTGTCCTGGGCTGGCTTCAGGGAGACCCGAATCGCTGGAAGCCATTTGTGGCAAATAGAGTGAAGCAAATCACTGGAGTAATTCCAATCAAGAACTGGTACTATGTGAAGTCAGCTGAGAATCCAGCTGACTGTGTAAGCCGAGGATGTTCGGCAGAGCAGCTCAAAGAACATTCACTATGGTGGCATGGACCAACGGGGCTATCATCCTTTGATGAAAATGAACATAAACAACAAACTTATGTTACGCAAGACGAAATGAAAAAAACAATACAAACTAACAACATTCAACAAAATGATGACATAGCTCAAAACATATTAAATAAAAGTAGCAACTTCAACAGAGCGACGAGAATTCTAAGTTGGACTTTGCGTGCAATAACACGTAATCAACACAAACCGAATTTTATAACAATCGGCGAAATGAAGAAATCAAGAAATATCATCATCAAACAAATCCAATACTTGGAATTCAGAGAAGATATCAACAGTCTTCAGAAACACAACCAAGTCAGCGCAAAAAGTAAGCTTTTGATGTTGACCCCATTCCTGGATCAAGAAGGCTTACTAAGGGTTGGCGGGAGGATCACTAATGCGAATATCAATCAAAATATGAGACATCCACTCATAATACCTAGAAACACTCATCTCAGCCACCTGCTGATTGACCAAGGACATCGGATAACTTACCATGGCGGAGCTCGAATCACGCAAGCTTGGCTGCGTCAACAATATTGGATTCTAGGCGGGAATCGAGCAGTCAAGAAACGCCTTAGAACCTGCATCAAGTGCAGACGTCATGATCCAATCAAACATGAGCAATTGATGGGGGACTTGCCCGCAGCACGCAGCAATCCAGCACGACCATTCTATCACTCAGGGGTTGACTACACTGGCTTTGTCAACATTAAAACAAACAAAGGCCGAGAAGTAAAAACGACAAAAGGATACATAGCTGTGTTCGTATGCATGGCCACGAAAGCTGTGCATCTGGAATTAGTCTCGGATCTGAGCTCCTCAGCATTCTTATCAGCATTACGTAGAATGTCAGCAAGAAGAGGCACCCCGAAAAATATATACAGCGACAATGGTACAAACTTCGTAGGAGCAAGCAGAATTCTAAATGAAGAATTCATAAACATTAGAAAAGTGTTAGACGTGGAATTTTACGAAGCAATCACCGACATGGAAATCAATTGGCACTTTAACGCCCCATCCTGGCCAAGTGCGGGAGGAGTATGGGAAGCAGCTGTGAAGAGCCTAAAATACCACCTGAAGAGAGTGATTGGCGAGCAAACGCTTACGTTTGAAGAATATTCAACAGTACTTGCACAAATCGAAGCATGTTTGAACACACGACCATTGTGCGCTCTAAGTGAAGATCCAGAAGATTTGGATTACCTCACACCATCCCACTTTCTAGCAAGCGGACCAACCTTGACGATAATCGAAACGGAAAAAGATTTACGAACGAGGTGGCAACTCACCCAAAAAATCATGGATGATTTATGGAAAAGGTGGAAAGCGGAGTACTTGAGCCAATTGTCAGTGCGCAGCAAATGGCGGCAATCGCACCAAAACTTGAAGATTAACGATATTGTCATCACCATCAGGAAAGTGGGCTATGGGAAGAATCACAGAACTACATCCCGGAAAAGATGGGCACGTCCGGGTGGTTACTATTCGGACAAAAAATGGAACAATGAGAAGACCAATATCAAAGCTATCACTATTGCCTATTGATGAAAACCAATCAAAAGAGCAAGAACATCAAAAATCCGCAGCAATCAATAACGTATCAAGTCAACGAAGACGACAATCGTCATCAAAATTATGCAACTTAATTTATACCATTCTCATGACTCTTATGGTAATGTTGCCTACAGCAAGAAGCGAATACAAGTTCTCAAGCCTGAGCAATAATCAAAGCATATATTTTGACAAGGTAGCCAACATGCGGCTACAACGTGAAGAATGGAAGCTAATAGTCTATTGCGATATGGCTCCATATTGGCGAGGAATAGATGCACTCAACAAATATAGGAATCACCTGGACAACATATGCTCAACAGATCAAATATCACAATGTGACGTAATCCGATTACAGTTACGTCATGAGTACGACGAACTCGAGCACTACAATAGCATTTTACTTGGTCAGCAAATGCACCGATTGCGCCGACGTAGAGGCCTTATCAACGGTGTAGGCTACGTTGCACGTAGTTTATTCGGAATATTGGACGAAGACTTTGCCGAAAAATATCAGAAAGATATCGATCTTATCAAGAAGGATCAAAAACATCTTGCCTTATTGTGGAAAAACCAGACATCAATCATTGAAGCAGAATTGAATGTCATCAAACGAGTAGAAACCGCCTTGGAAAAACAACATAAACTCATTAATCAACACATCATCAACTGCAATCTGGGAATAAACCAACTAAAAGAGCAGATGCGAAAGACAGACAGCAAAACTTTACTTTATCAGCCCTTGTGGCAAACAATATGCTATCAAAACTGAAAAATATCCAAGAAACGCTGGTAGATACAGTAGCGAATATTTTCTATGAAAAATTCAACTTTCACCTCTTAACACCAACACAGCTGAGAGATGAACTCAATACTATAACAGGACAACTATCAAAGGAGCTGACCATACCCATAAATAATATTCAAACGGATCTGGCAAAGATATATCATTTACTGAAAGTAAAAGCGAGGACAACCAAACAATACATGATTTTTGAAGTCAAGATTCCACTTGTGACTAGAGAGGACTATGAGCTCTACAACCTCATACCAATCCTGCTACAAGTAGTTGATAGCATGGTCACCATCACACCTATCGCGCATCACTTAGCGATAAACATCCACAAAGACTCGTACATACCGATATCGGAAGATGATTGGGGAAGATGTACGCCTTACGACCATGATGACTTCATTTGTCCACTGAAAAAGCCTATTTATCAAATGACCTCAGACAACAATCTGTGTGTAAAGGATCGAGTTGCAAATCAATGTCAAACCAAAACCAAAGAATGCATAGATCAATGGACAGAATTAAGCATCGTCAACTCATATTTGTATTATTGTTGCGGACAATGCACCGTGCGAGTCATATGTGGGGATCATATTACTGCTGAACAACTCAGTAAGGCCGGAGTAATGACACTCGGTGACGGTTGCGTAATCAAAGGTCAAACATTTACGATTTATTCGCACCAAAGCTTAACTAACTCAATCTATACAAAAACAGACGTAATGGATATCGAGATTCCGTCCATAAATCACATCATCAATCTGACTATACCATCCACTGCCACACTGAACGACACCGAGGAGACTATCAAACGGCAAAAGGATTTGGAAGACATCAGTCTCGCCATCAACAATGCCAGAACAAAGGAGGTTGAAGCATTGACAGATCAAGCATCATACCACGACATTCACCACTACATCGTTATATACACGGTGATTGCAGTGATCATTATCTGTGCTCTCGTCTACGGGTGTCGACGGCTGCGAGCGCACAGAGACACGGTGAAACAGGTTCATCAGGAACCCAACGTGCACTACACGACAGCTGCAAGAAGACCGTCACAGACCATCGCTACGGTTGACAGCAGCCATAGCAGCACACGCATAGTTGACAGAGCGTCGTCATCACGTTTTGAAAGTCAATATAGATCAATGTAGTGTTATTTAAGTTATTTTATAAGAAACTATGTATTATCACTTTGTAACTCATCACGATTCATATCACCCGTGCACCCTTATCTTCTCCGGGCCTGGATCATGTACAGTACAAGCACAGCACAGTTTTCATATCAATATGTCAGCATTTTACCTGCGCCAGGCAGGCCAATTTAGTACACGAATAGCATTCATACCGCGTGCACTCATCTATCATGCAATCATACTTTTATCAATACATATCTATCAATCAGTAATCAGTGTATCAATCAGCACAACTCAAGGTGTAAGGTCTCTAAACCATACACCAACATTCTAAGTTAATCAGTTCTTGAATATTACTATTAGTTCTATCTTCATCCTTGGCATTTAATCTCATCAACATATCCTCAGTAGGAATAAAATCAGTACAATTCCCACTAACTTTTGCTACCGCTTTTGATAGCGTCACAAGACAATAAAATGGTTTGTGTTGCTACACGCATGGTCGAAATATTCTTAATAGGACGTAAAACTAAGCATTCGGGAGCAAAATTTAAATTATACTTAGTATTTAAGCGTATTTTTTATCTGAGATGTGGATAGTATATAGTACAAAGGGCGAAATTATAGTATATATACTGTTCGGAGAATCCTGCGATTGTAGGCGTGGCGGCTGAATGACGACACGAGGCGCAAGAGAGGGGCAGACGGTCAGCTGAAGCGGCGAGCTCATTTCCTCGGTCATTTCATTTTGGCGCTTGGAGTGTTAGGACGGGTTTTAGGCGTATTTAGGAACTTGTGTTTAAATTAAGATCTATTTTGTTAATTTTATGGTTATAGAATTATAAAATTTATTTTGTGGTCGTTATCTTTCTTTTTAAATTCCAACTTGTTCACTCTGCTCACATCAGAAGTGGGATAGCTCTCATAGCTATCTACACTGAGATTTGGCATTCTGACGAGTTATTGCATTTTAGTTAGGTAATTCTTTATAGTAGTGACCTCCACGGGTAAGTTCTGCAGTTCGAATATTGTACTAGCAGAATGCCCAAACGGAGTAAAAGTAAAATCAGCCGCAGGACGCGGGAACGCACACCAGATTTAGATTTACGACAAACTCTTCAAGTTATGTTGACTCGTATTAATTCATTAGAGCAAAATTTGGGTAGCAATCTAAGTAGTAAGGGCATCGAGCGCGGGGGATCGTGCGATGGCGGTGGCGCCACGTTGTCGCCAAGCGCCGGCGCGCGACGGCCGACGCCCGCCACAGCGGCGGCGCCCGCGCCATCGCTGCTCGGTGTCTCGACTACCGATTTGTCGGTTCCGGTAGCTGAAAGTCCACCTGGTTGTAACGATACGATGGGTAAAATGACCGATCGGATTGTAAGTGCGATTGGCAAGCTAAGTGCGGTAAGATCGAACCATTTTTATATTTCTAATTTTGACCCTGCTATTAATGATATTGACGTTTGGTGTAACGAAGTCGATCATGTGCGTAGTTTAAATTGTTGGGATGATCGAGAATGCTTAGCTAGGATAGGAAATTGTTTAAAAGTAGACGCGAAACAGTGGCAAAATTAGTGATTCACAAATGATCGGAGTTGTTCAAACTTTAAATGAGAGTTTAAGCCGTTGTGTCCGCGTAGGGTAGACGTAGCAAACATTTAATTTCAAGTCATGAGTACCAATTCGGACCACTACACTACTGTATTGGAGTGATGTAGGTAAAATAAAGAGAACTGTTCAACTCAACGATTCGTGTAATAATGTAATAATAAGTGTGTGCAGTTACAAATATAAGGTTAGGCGAGCTGCACACTACACCTGCACCTTTTTTTTTTTTTTTTTTTTTTTTTTCTAAGGTTACAACACAACATCTTAAAAACTATACTCTTAAACATAACATTACATTTAAAAAAAAACATCATAACTTAATCAAAGTACGTTAAGTTACAAATAGTTTTGTATTATTTTTATGTATTACATATTCTTTGTCATTTTTCGAAATTTTTACATTTGGTGATACATCTTCAATGACTCTGTATGGTCCTAAATAGATTTTATCTAACTTATTTCCTACTTGATTTTTAATTAGAACTAAATCTCCACTCTTATATTTTATTCGATTTTCAGTTTTATCAAAATATTTTTTCCTTAATTCCTTACTGATTAACAAATTATTTCTGGCTTCTGCATGTGCTCTTTGAAGTCTGTATTTTAGCTCCAAAGGGTAAGAATCTGGATTATATAAAGGCTCCACATATGAATTTTGTGCTATATTGGATGGTAAATTACAATTTTTCCCAAATACTAACTCAAATGGAGTGTATTTTGTCTCAGAGTGTATTGTAGTGTTAAAAGAAAAACACCAGAATGGAAGCCAACTGCTCCAATCTGTTTTGTTATTGTCACACTGAATTCTAAGATAAGCTCCTAGAACCTTATGAGTATTTTCCAAACCTCCCAGAGTTTCATGATGATAAGCTGTTGAATGTAGTTTATTTATATGTAACAAATTGCAAATTTCAGTAAAAACTGATGACATAAACTCTGTTCCCTGGTCTGTTATTATCTCTCTAGGGATACCATACCTCAAAATAAAATTGTTTACAAATAACCTAGCTACAGAATCAGTATCTTTCTTTTCTAATGGATAAGCTTCTACGTATTTTGTTAAATCACACTGTAATGTCAGAATATACTTATAGTTTAAATTATCTACATCTAAAGGACCCATTAAATCTAAACTAACTCTTTCAAAAGCAGTGGATGCCGTGGATGTGATGACCATCGGTTCCTTCGTATGCCTATTGGAATGCTTTTGAATCTGACAACTTCTACACTTCTTTACGAATTCTGTTACGTCATTAGTCATTCGTGGCCAATAATAGTACTTCCTAATATTATGTAACATTCTGTTTACCCCCGCGTGGCCACTCGTGGGTAACAGGTGGAAGTCATTCAAGATCACAGTTTTCATGTCTTTGTCAGTAACTCTTGTCACATCTTTAATAACAAGTAGCTTTGGAATGTCATTTAAATGACTCATTTCCTTTATAACATTGTTTACAAAAAATTCTGAACGTTTGCTTGTAATTATTATAAGCTCGTTTAATTTGATTTGCTTGCAAAAACGTTGTAATTCTCTCGCTAACACACTTACGGTCGATAACGATCGAGTAATCACAAAAATTGCAGACTTTTCAGGCACAAATTTGTAGTTTCCATTATCACTAGTGAAATGTTTTGATTTTTCTATCTGCTTTAATGTATTTTTATTACAGAATATTATCAATTCAACGCTGTCAATTGGTCGTTTGAGGATTTCCACTACCTTAGGTTGATCAGGCCTTGCAGTAGAGGATACCTCAGTAGGCAAGTCGTTGTTGTCACAGGTAATCTGTGTGTCACAGTCAGTACGTAACCTTCGAGTCTGTGCCCTTGTCATGACCGATGCTACATGCTTGTTCATATCCTTTAAGCTGTTGGATGTAATAGGTATCCGGCTCAATGCATCTGCAGCTGCGTTGTGCCGTCCTGGGACATAGCTGATTTCAAAATCATATTCCTCAAGATATAATCTAAACTTTGTCAACCGGCTTGAAGGATCGGTCATATTAAATAAATAAATCAACGGCTTATGGTCTGTTTTTATGTTAAACTTTTTCCCATATAAATAAGGTCTAAAATGTCGCACCGCCCAAACAATAGCTAGTAATTCTAACTCAATGACAGGGTATCGTGTCTCAGCTGGTTTCAAATTACGGCTGGCGTACGCGACTACCTTGCTATTGCTATTAGACAGCACGGCGCCTAATCCAAGTTTTGATGCGTCGGTTTGTACCGTAAAAGTACAGTACGTACAGTCGGACTAATAAGGATCTGTTTTAGCTTGTAAAATGCTCGCTCGCATTCATCACTCCACACGAACGCTACATCTTTCTTACATAACGCATTCAAAGGATAGGCTATTGCAGCAAACTTTGGAATAAAACGCCTGTAATAGTTAGCAAATGCAACAAATCTCTTGACTTCGTCTACATTCTGCGGGACAGGGTATTTTTGCAGGCATTCTACCTTTGATGGATCGGGAAATATACCTTCTGAAGTGATCTTATGTCCTAAATAAACGATTTCTTTACGTAAAAATTCACACTTCAGCGGATTTAGTTTTAAATTCACTCTTCTTAGGCATTCAAATTTTTTTATAAGATTCTTGTTATGCGTTTCAAGACAATTTCCTACGACAATACAATCATCTTGATATAAAAAACATGATTTATAATTTAACCCAGACATTGCTATTGTCATGAGACGAGCAAAAGCACTAGGCGATGTCTTAAGTCCCATTGGACATCGTTTCATTTGATACTGCTTGTCTGTTGTAAATGCAGTAAACTTCCTAGACTTTTCTTCTAAAGAAAGTTGATAGTAACCTTGACTGAGATCTAATTTTGAAAAATAGATGTTATTAGATAACGAATCTAGAATCTCAGTGATGTTAGGTAACGGAAATTTATCATCCTGTATCCTATTATTGAGTTGGCGATAGTCCACTACAAGTCTCCATTTCCTTTCTCCTGACCTATCTGTCTTTTTAGGTACTAATAGAACTGGACTTGACCATTCTGAAATAGTCTCTTCAATGATATCGTTTCTAACCATTTCTTCTATTTGTCTTTGTACCTCGCCTTTCAATGCTTTAGGCAATCGATAAGGCTTCACATACGCTGGAGACGCATTTTCCTTTAGTTTAATTGAATGTTCTATTAAATTAGTAGTAGTGAGCGTATCTCCTGGCAAATGAAAAACATCGGCATATTTGGCACATACGTTTTCAATGCCTCTTTGTTCCTCTCTATTTAAATATGTATGTAGTTGTAAAGTGGTAAGCAAAGTTCTGACTCTATCCACAGATATACTATCGTCGTCGAACTTGCAAACATAAAATTTATCTAGGCAACTAATAATTATATCTGAAATATTTATATTAACCGAACTATCAGTAGTATTTAAAATCCTTACAGGAATAATTCCATTATGTGGCTTCGATACTACACCCGCTGTGAACACACCTTTATAAATTTCCTTTGACAAAATGACGCAATCACTGTTGTGTGACGTCGGGATGTGTTTAATTACTTCGCAACGTGGCGGAATTGTAAATAAATTCCTATTTACCTGAACACTAACAGACTGGTCTCGGTTTTGTAAACTCAGAGTACCATTTTTATAATTTAATACCGCGTTATATCGCTCAAAAAAATCCTGCCCGAGTATACCTTCTGTTGCGCAAGATAAGTGTTCAAAAATGTAAAACTTTTGTTGAAAAGTCACATTATTAATAACAATACCTAAATAAATATATCCCAAAGACTCTAAATCACCACTAATTCCTTTAATTACTATCTTATCATGTTTTACTAAATTCAATAAATTGCTATGTCGCGACAACCATTCATACTTGAGCACACATAAGCTTGCTCCACTATCAATCAGTAAATTAAGATCAACATTACTATTTTCTAATTGACAATTAATTATACAAAAATTACAAAAACTAAGAATTGAATGAGTGTACGGTTTAGGTACGAAAAAATTCTAGGCTTTCATGACTATTTGCGTGATCATTGCGCAAGTTGTCTTGGACATTGGACTCCTGCGCGTTATGCTGAACATGCTGACAACGCGACGGACGTCCGCGAAAATGCTGACGCTGACGCTGACCACCTGAGTGTTTACCTCGATTTACACTGTATGAAGTTCTTTGATCTGTGCTATTTTCATCATATTTATTATAATTATGATTATAAGTTTTATTGCCTTTGTAAAACTGTCTATTTCCTCGGTTTCGAAAACCTCTAAAGCTTCCACGTTTATAGTTTTGGTTAGCCCTAAATTGCATAACCTGGTCTTGTGGCTGGACAGACATGGATTGCTCATCTACCGCAGACGTAATAGCTTCAGATAACGACACAAACTGTCGTGAGGCAATGATGGTGCTGAGCCGCTTGTCGGCCAAACCATCGCTAAACCGTTTAATTGCAGTCTTCTCATTGAGTGGACGCAAAACCTCATAGGCATCACGCTTATCGTTAGCCTGAGCAATCGTGAGATTCACAAACAACTCCTCAATCTCTGTACCGAATTTTTCTATACTCCTACGGCCTTGAGAAGCCCTAAACAATTGTGTTTGTAAAGCTACAGACGATTTTTTCGGTAACAAGTTAATGCGAATATCTTCTACCATAGTTTCAATATCTGCGTAAGTAGTTTTAAGACGCAATTTAGCACTTGGCGAGAGACGCGTTTTTAATACAAACTGTATTAATTGACATTTACTGGCATCATTGATAAGCGAACTATAAAGTAAGATACCATCAATAAGCTGATTTGTCACCTGCTCCTGGCCATTCATTACCGGCAACAGGGTAATTGCAGTTCTAATATCGAATGTGTCAGCCATTTTTACAACACTATCAGAATACTCTATAAAATCCTTGGAACTAGTTTGACTACTACTATCTACTAAAGAAAGTAAACCCTTTATTTTCTGAAAATTTGATTTTATCTCATTAATTAGTGTTTGGAAAACCTCACAAGTACCTTTGTCTAACTTGCGATCTTTAACTTCTTGGTTCAACTGAGTCAAAATACAATCCAGTTTACTATATTCTTTTTCTGCATCTACTAGTTTCTTGAAAGCTAATTCTTGCCTACGCCTATCTGGACCTAGTTTCACTAAATATTCTCTTAAATATTTTAATTTACCGTGCAAATCTTGCAATTGTTGGGACATTCCTATTCCTCAAAACAAAATATAACATAATACAGCATGTTCTAATTACAATAACATGAATTATTGTAGAGTTTAAAAAAAAAATGTTAGCAGTGCAAAACTTACATTGCAATAGATACGTATTCTACTGACAACGTATATGTAGGTCACGACGTCTCACGTGGCGTGGTTGAATGGACTCCTCGGCATTGGACTCGAACTGACTCCCAGCTGCTCCACATCGGACCCGAACAATTTATCTCCCGGCGCCCTGCATATCCTCTCATCATAAGGCTTGAGCATTCACCCGGCACCCGGCAGCAACGTTCCTTTTTTGTCTTCTTATTTAATGTTTTCACCTGTTCAAACTTATTCTTCTTTAAGGATTCCGTTTCTTCTATTATATATTATTTTTCTTTGCTTCTTTTTCCTAATTCTCTCAGTCTTCACAAACTTCTATCAGTAAAATTCTTCATGACTTCTTATGTCGATTGCACGTAAGTTGCAAAATTTTAATTGCTGGCTAAGGGTCGCCATGTATTGGAGTGATGTAGGTAAAATAAAGAGAACTGTTCAACTCAACGATTCGTGTAATAATGTAATAATAAGTGTGTGCAGTTACAAATATAAGGTTAGGCGAGCTGCACACTACACTACGTATGCAGATTATGCACGACGATCCCTTATTTCAGATAGGTAGCCTTATCAAACATTTCCAATGCAAACAAATACCGTCATTTCGTATGTTTTGTGGGTTAGGCGAAAAGAAAATACAATCAAGTCATTACACAGTGTTGACCGTCGAGTTTCTTGAATTAACCATAGAAATTGAATTTTATGTAATCGCCGCCGATAAATATTTATATGAGTACTCCTGTTATTTTTGGTACCGATGTCCTAAACAGAGACGGAATTACGTACATAAGATCGAAAGGCCAGCAGTGTGTTATGCGAATAGATCGGGTACTCGTATTACCCATAAAATCGAACATGTACTATCGAAGAATTTCATATCTAAGCAGTTTGAAAACAAAATCCTGTGAACGCGATGACCACATCTGTTACCACCCCGGTTCTATGGCGGCCGAGCACTGCAAGCAGAAATAGTCCTTACGGTGTATAGATATGAACTTCTTCGATGGTACCCTCTTATTCAAACACTGTTGAAAGGTTTTGTAAAGGACCATTTGTTATCATTTATCGCGGACTTCTCAGAATTCCTTATTACTGGTACAGCCAAAACTACTGTAAATACTGGTTCTATGCATATTAAGCTTAATAGTAGTGCACCTATAGTTTACAGACCGTATAAACTATCTCATGATGAAAAATTGCGTGTCCGCGATAATATCCGGGAACTCCTTGACAAAAATATTATAAGGGAATCTGAATCTGAATATTCCAGGCCGATATTGCTAGTAAAGATAAAGGATGGCATTGCTAGAATGTGCGTGGACTACCGCGCACTAATTGCGATAACTGTAAAGGATCGTTATCCATTGCCTGTGATCGATGATTATGTAGACTGCTTAGGTAAAAGTAAATTCTTCACCAGTATTGATATGGCTACAGGCTTTCTTCAAATTAAGATGACATTACACCTGAAGGCCACTTTGAGTATTTAAAGATGCCTTATGGTTTGGTCAACGCGCCAGTTGTCTATCAACGTACTCGTATTATAAGCCATACTCTGCGAACGTTTATTGAATCGGGCAAGGTTTTAGTGTACGCCGACGATGTGCTATTACCGTCACTGACAGTAGATGAAGGGTTACGAAATTTACAAGAAGTCTTACAAACATTAACTCAAGCAGGGTTTTCCATAAACCTGAAAAGGTAGATTAATTAGTAACGGTCAGGTTAGACCGAGCCGTCACACTCACAAGGTTGATTCATTAACCAATGCCCCAATCCTAGGTAACGTTAAGTGAGCGTGCAAGTGAGACAATTCTTAGGGCTGGCTGGATATTTTAGACGATATTTAGGTACCTAATTATTCAGTCGGGACTGCTTGCATTACACATCTCCTTCGCAAAGGCGTTCGTCAAGACATAATAAAGTGTTTAACAAATGACCCTGCTCTAGCAATATTTGATCCATCTTTCCCGACGGAGGTGCACACAGACGCCTCTGCAGTGGGATGTGGTGCGGTGCTATTACAGACCGATATTAATAAACGCAAAAGACCGGTCGGGTATTTCAGTAAAGTAACTCAGGGGGCAGAGTCACGTTACCACTCTTACGAGTTGGAAACGTTGGCAGTGGTCAAAGCACCACAAAATTTCCGACAGTATTTCCGGTATAAAGTTTAAAGTGGTCAGATGTGACACATGAGACATGTCGACCTCTGTTTCATACATGAAATGAATTTGGTAATTGAGTTGGGACATGCCGAGGCCTCTGTCATGTGAGTTTCAAAAGGGAAGGCTTTGGCATCCTGAGGGCTCTGCCTTAATAATGACAAGTTCAGATGAGTGTCATCAGATCAAGGATTTCGTGACGCTTAGTACTTGGACATCCCGAGGGCTCTGTCTTAATGTTCTCAGTAATCAGTACTTGGACTCGATGTGAGTCAGTAACAACCCGAGGGCTCTATTTCTGATAAATGGCTAATTATTACGATATAGCTCTTCTATCCAAGAGCTTAGTGGAGTATTACTGTACTGAAGCACGCTGAGGCCTCTGTTTCCTTCAGTTATACGACTGAAAACGAACGTAGAACTAATGCAAACAATGTAACTGTTTCAGGCACTAATGAAAATGGTCGTGAAGATGTTCCTTCAGGACCACCAGGGTCCAGTGAAGCTACTCCACCAGTAAATCAAGCGGGCGAGGACGCGCCGCTGTCAGGAGAGGCCGTGTTAGCGGAGAATCCTGCGATTGTAGGCGTGGCGGCTGAATGACGACATGAGGCGCAAGAGAGGGGCAGACGGTCAGCTGAAGCGGCGAGCTCATTTCCTCGGTCATTTCATTTTGGCGCTTGGAGTGTTAGGACGGGTTTTAGCTAGGCGTATTTAGGAACTTGTGTTTAAATTAAGATCTATTTTGTTAATTTTATGGTTATAGAATTATAAAATTTATTTTGTGGTCGTTATCTTTCTTTTTAAATTCCAACTTGTTCACTCTGCTCACAATACTATAATTATAAAACAAAATCCAACCCTGGTTCAGCCGTTCTTGAGTTATAAATAGTGTAACTAACACGACTTTCTTTTATATTAAAATTAATTTTTTTTTAAAAACAGCTGTTCCATACATTTTGACCGCGTAGGTATTGCACTTATCTATGAAACAGCAGATTTTTTTTAAAATAACCGACGAAAAATTTCAACGCAGTGGGATTCAGAATCATGTACTGAATCCATGGTAGCCGGCTTCGCGTCGATGTCGCTGCCACCCTGTATAGATATAGATACTCGTATAGATAGATAGATTACATATAGAGCTACGACATTCATTAATAAGGAAATAGGACGGCATCTTTAAACGCGAGCTAGCTCCAACAGCATCTTGAAAATCCTAGCCAAAAAACACGATTGTTGTCGGTACGAGTATATCTACAGGAAATTTTTTTAACCAGTGCGCTAATTTTTTTTGGTGGTTCAAAATCAGTAATAGAACACATTTCCATTATTTATTCAATATTTTTTTTAATTTTTTTATCCTACTTTAAATCAGCAAAATATGGACACAATCTATTCGTAATAATATCAATGGACGCGCGCGGCGCGGCGGCCGGCCCAAGCGGCGGCGGTGTTGAACCTCCCCTCCCTCCATGGGCGGCAAGGCGACGCCCGCGCGCCGGGTGCTGTGACCCATGCTGTGACCGACAGTTCGCTCATCGCACGCGCTGTCGTGTGACGTCGCGTCTAATCGCTTTCCCGTGCTGCACGTGTGTCGTACTTGTACAGACCTACCGGTCACGATGTCAGACTTCACTAACCGCGAGTTTTATGAGATGGTGCGAGTGTATGTACTGACTGGTGAAAGCCCATGGAATCCTTAACCCCGTGAAAGGAAAAGACCATTTTAGCGGCATAAGGTATTAAGTAATGTAAATTTAATCTTCGGTCAATAATGCAATATTGATCGAAGAATTTAATTGATAATAATGCTTTATTTTCTGTATTTTGATGGTCCTAAGCCCATTAAAGTATGAAGGAAAAATTGGAATTACTCTTCAAATAACTTCAGGTCACGGCCTAAACATAAAAAAGTCTAGTTCGAATCTGATAAAATTAGCGATCAATACATTGTTAGTATTGTAACCCACGTAAATACCAACGCCGGCGAATCGAGCGAGCGAACAGCTGATAGGTAGGTACTTTCGCGCGTTCCGCTTCGCCGCTCGCCGCCGGGTAGCCATGCAACCACTTTTAAAGTAAACATCTTTCGTTAACGATAACTTTTTTTTTTGTACTATGACGTATCAAAATAAAAAAAGTATGTTCAATAAAACTCGTTTAAGTTTAATTTATCAAAATTTGCGCAGTGGATAAAAACTTTTCCTGTATCTATGTATTTCCTGTATCTCTTTTTATATGTGGAACTAAAACTCGTAAAAATTCATCATCGCACCTAATTGCGTCCAGTATCTCCCCAAGTTCAGCACTTGACAATTGCAATCGACACTTCGTCTCTGTCGGGGAAAACCACGCAGCCAAGATCCTAGACAAACTTTCAACCACTCACCACTCACTAATAGAATCAAACATAGCTCCAAGCTCTATCTCACAATCTTTCTTTCTGCATCCGACCGACGAAGAAGAAGTGTCCAACATAATACGCAACTTGAAAATAGACAGCGCACCAGGGCCAGACCAACTAACCGTTCGATTACTAATCAATTCCCGAGAAAGTATAATAAAGCCACTTACGCACATCTTTAATTTAAGTTTAGAATCAGGTGTCTTTCCCGATTCCTGGAAAATTGCTGCAGTGTCCCCTATCTACAAAAGTGGTCCCAAAGACTTGCCGGAAAACTATAGACCCATCGCCCTGTTGAGTATAGTCTCTAAAATTTTAGAAAAAATTGTAAACACGAGATTGGTAAATTTTGTAGAGAAGCACAACATTGTCTCAGATAGGCAGTTTGGATTTCGCCGGGGAAAATCAACCGAAGACGCGGTGTCACTTTTGACAAATCAAGTCTCGCACCACATAGAAAATGGAGAATGCTGTGTTGGTGTCTTTCTTGACTTGGCAAAAGCATTCGATACCGTGTCACCTGGTCTGCTTTTAAAGAAACTCGAGGCAACAGGCATAAGAGGAACACCTCTAGAATGGTTTCGCAGCTACTTAACATCGCGGTATCAATATTGTAAAATAGGCAATCACCAAAGCAGGTCACTTCCTATCACGTTTGGCGTTCCGCAGGGCAGTACCCTAGGCCCAACGTTGTTTACGCTGTATATTAATGAAGTAGTAAATCTCCCTCTTAGAAACGCTACAGTGATATCCTACGCTGACGACACAGCCATCGTTTTCCACGACACGTCATGGGACCGAGTTTATCAACTGGCGGAACAAGGCCTAACTCAGATAGCGCAATCCCTAGACACTAACCTACTGACACTAAACGCTAGTAAAAGTAAATATATTGCTTTCTCCAAAACAAGCTCCTCTAGTGCCTCTCAGACTAAGTCCTTAAAAATACACACCTGCCCACAGAAACACAATATTGCCTCACACCTGACACAGCATCCCTGCGCATGCATAGTCCTTGAACGTACTGACACGATTAAATATCTCGGGGTAACCATAGACAGCAACTTAACGTACAAAGCCCACATTTATGCCCTTTCTTCCAGAGTACGTAAACTAATACACGTCTTGAAAAAACTCCGCGACTGTACTCCTATCGATATTTTGAGAATGGTCTACTTCGCATTCTGCCAGTCAATCATGCAGTACTGTATCTGCATCTGGGGACGTGCTGGTAAAAGCACATTTATAACATTAGAGAGGGCACAACGGGCACTGATCAAGGTTGCACTTAAAAAACCTTACAGATTCCCCACAGACCTTGTTTACCATGAGTTTCAAGTTCTCAGGGTACGACAAATATTTGTACTCCAAGCTACGCTTAAATATCACGATACAATAAAAAAACGGCCCGACTATAGCGACATAATAAACAAGCGTATCTTCAGAGTACCCATACCAAATGCCAAATCCGAACTAGCTAGACGCTATTTTTCCCATCCCAACACTTACAACAAAGTTTTGAAAATCTGCGACCTAAAAGACTGCTCAACCATGACCTGTAAAAAAACCCTAACTTCAGCTCTTTTAAAATTATCATACGACGACACCGAAGCCTTGATATAGTACCTACACACACATACACATACACACACACAAGCACACACACAAACCCATATACATGCATGCACACACAAACACACACCACAGTGCAAGTCAAACGATAACACTTGCAATTTTATTTTGTGTTCAGATTCGCACGAATGTTCTATTTTATTTTATTTTATTTTCACTTCACATTCACATCTTTTGTATATGGAAAATGTGTAATAATTATCTACCATTCTATAATTGTAATGTAACTTTTATAACTTTGAAAAATTCGCACTCCAGAGCCACAAGATACAAGCGACGCTTAGTTTGTGGCTCACCGAATATGTCACATTGTATTGTTACTTTTTGAATAATAAACTTTATTATTATTATTATTATCTTCTATCTATCTATAAGTATATAAAATGGTAAACTGACTGGACTGACTGACTGAATGACCGGGTGATATATCAACACACAGCCCAAACCGCTGGTCCTAGAGACATGAAACTTGGAGGGTGTGTTCTTTGTAAAGAGTAAGTATCCACTAAGAAAGGGTTTTTGGGAATTCCACCCCTAGAGGGGTAAAATAGGGGATGGAAGTTTATTATGTTTGAATTATGTTTTGTGTTGCGTAATGTAAAATATTTTGAATAGGTACTATTATATAGAATCTTTTTTTTTGTTCTTCTAACTGAACAGACAGCTGTGCTGCTGGGGAGTTTGTTGCGCCACTTCTTCTTCCCAGCTAATGCACTAGGAAGTGGTGAAGGGTGGGCTTTTTGGGGGACTGTCTTATGTAATTTTGACGTTCGAAAAGTGCTGATTCTCAGCCTAGTTTGAATAAATGACTTTTGAATTTTGAATTTTATAAAAAAAATCCGTCAGTTTTGAAGTTAGGATCTTCAAATTTTTTTTAGGCTGACGATTGAAAATAAATTTATACGTGTCTCAGCGTTTTTGATAATTCCACCTCCGAACGGTTAAAAAGGGGGATGAAGTTGAAAAGTCCTTAATTTTCGAAGAAAAATCACTATAGGCTTATGGTTGGAAACTAACGCAACGGTGGCGGTCGGCTCGGCCTCGCGAGACTTTTGTGTTTTTTTGCCACGCGTCCACATTAAAGAGCCGCGCGGCTCACCTTGCGCAGATGCCACAGACTATATAGAGATATTACCGGCAGTTTCTTTTGACATGTACGAAAAAGAGGACGTGCTTTTAGCTTCAGCAGCATTCATAGTAATAAGCACCGCTGCGAAAATAAAAAATAAACCGCGGCGACGACGTTTTTGGGTGCGACCAAGTTTAACCAGCAGAAAAACTTACAGTGCTAGTTACTTACAGTGTTTTTATGTTTATAAAAACTACTCCGACAGTCCCTTATCACCCGGCGCTCCCGGTACAATTTAATTTAAAAAAGGGTTTTCTCGTCCGTTCAATCCATTTTGGCGCCAATAAAAACACAACTCGATGTAGTGGCGGTCATGGTCTAATAAAACAAGGTCTGGCATTGCGGGACGAACACATGCTGACGTCACTATCCAGTTGCCACTCTATTGCAAAAAAACACGATTAAGGAAAGATTTTCAGAAACCAAAGCTTTTAAATTGTCGTTTCGTGTGTGTAATCAAACGAAACAATTCAATTTAAACATAAACCAACGTAATTGTTATATTTTTGTACCTATTTCAACGTAATTGTATTGCTTTCCGATGCTACTTTACAGTTCATGGAGGAGAGGCCTTTTTTTATCTCTGTAATTCACAATAAACAGCAAAAAAGTAGAGCATAATCGAAGTTTATATGTGGCTATATTCATATTATCAAAAATATGATAACTATACCGACGACAATCTAAGAAGCCCGATTTGACGTTTCTCATTATACTCGTACATGCCGCGATAACTTTGTATGAACGTTTACGAAACAAATCGAAATATCAAACTTCATTATCCTAATGAATCACTATGTTATCCATACACTATAACAATGAGTATCATTCGTAATCACCAAGTTTCACTTTATATTGGAAAAACGCAGCCAAAAACACGAATTATTCGTTGATTCATATTCCGACAGGACGTTATGACAATGTCATGTCTTTTGGTTCGTTGCCCTACGGCACCTTTGTTGTAACCGTTTTAAATCATTTTTTGACCGAATATAATCGATGTTCTGAAAAATCGATACTTTTACAAACATTACATTTAGAAAAGAGAGAAATGTATAATTACTGTATTATATAATCTATAAACATCTAAAAACAAAATCTGATATATATATAGCATATATTTTTAGCTTAAGGTTTTAATTAATAAGGTAGGTGTGTGCAAGATCCACACAACAGAATACTCGAAGAAGACTTTAAAAAGAAGAACGACAAACGTTTACCTAAGAAGAGTAAGACTGATAAACCTAAGAAGCCAACAATTGCACCAAAGAAGAAAAATTGGGCATGTCCGGATTTCTCAGAAGTGTATAGAGAACCAATTATGAATAATTCTGGATCGAGTGTCTTTCTTCTTTCTGCTGCTGTAACGAAAATGCACAGTATACGTAGGCCATGGAAGCTTCAAATGTGGCATTTGTGAGTGATAAGCACTCTTAACCTACGTGCACAAACTTGCGCACTCTTGCCCTCATATATTGTGCAAAATTACGCTTAAGAATGCTTAATTCCTTTTTTATAGTTCCTAAAATGTTAGCTTTAATTTTTTTTTATAGATTTAAAAAAATTAAAGCTAACGAACTAAAGATTATTTTAGGTTATCTGCCATTAACTGTAATGTCATTAACTATTCGATGTCCGGGAAGTCCAAAGTCCAGTTCTTTGTTTGCGTTCAACAAAGTTTAATCCTTTGTTTGAGGAACGTACGCTTAGAACGTTAGGATTTAAATTCTTCTTTTTTACTTTCGCTTTTGCAGTCACTGTTTTTTCTTGAGTTAGGTCAAAACTCATGTAGTTAATCACTAGTAATAGTTAATATTTATACTCAAGCACAGTTTATGCCATAAAGAGTTTGATGATTGAAAATCATTCGATTTTGCCACAGTTTTTAACATTGTTTATAACTTCACTTGTCGTAAATGCCTTTCTTTTATAACATTATCACAAATGTACGGAAGTGTCCTTTCACTAATTCACATTGTTTTATCACTCAAATATTATTCGTTTATTTATGAAAGATTTTTAAATCACGGAGCTGATATTTACGCGGACGGTGACCGGTATCGGTTCGACTAGCATGCATGACATGGTTGGTTCAGGTATATAAATAAATTCACTAAATTTGTAACATTTTTATTCACTTTCGTCACTGGATGATCCAGAAAAATTATCATCAGTTAAACTATCTTCGTCGGTTACCCTTATAATAAATTAATTTTCAAGCATATTGTCAAAATGTACGTCTCTTCTAAAGTCATCCGTATTATTATTATTATTATCCCAGTTGGTTATTTTATTAATTTCTTTACCTTCCATCATAATTTTTCGTTTGCCGGTTTTTTGTATCTAATCCCAATATTTTTCACAATTGTTTTTAAAGATGTTGCACTGCTATCATATAAGTTTGCAGATTTAAGGGACACAAGTAACTTACTCACGGTGGGGTATTCATGTCTTGTGTAGTAGCCGTAAACATGGTTTCTAATAGCATCAGCATCAAAATGTTCGATACCTGTCACAGGTTTATTTTTCTTTCGCTTTATCCATGAAGTACATTGTCTTCACATCCAGAAGGCCCGTACTTTTCCTTTATAATTTTTCGAACTGTTTTTGTGCCAATTCGAAGCGCTTGTGCGACTCGTTCTTGTACTTGGGTAACTTCTAAAAGAGGCCCTCTATTTGCTGACTCTCGTTCAAAGTACTCGTGCAACTTCAAAACTAAGTCACGAGACTGGCTGTTAAGAGTACGTCCTCTTTTAGACATGTTGATGAGTTCACACGATAACACCAAAATCAGGTAATGCGTAATCAAAGTCCGGAATTAGTAAGCCAAGGTCAATGAATATACTTAACAGAAACGGTCCAAAAATAATAGCCGAGCCAGAAAATATAACAATAACCTGTAACACAAAAACTTCCAATATAGCGACAGACTACACGGAGCATTGACGAATCAACGCTTTGGAATGGGCAACTAGCTTCATATTTCTGACAGACCGATTCCTTGAGAATTCAAAAGTGCCTGTAAATGGTTTAATTGAAATAAATGCTTTGAGTTTGAGTTTGAATGACGTGAAAGAAAAATTTGACGTTAATAGTACATTATGATACAGAGTGTGCTGTATTGGTCATTACCCAAAAGGCGGCATTGGCGCGCGAGCCATAGGCGAGCGCGATAATTTAGCCGAGTGGGTAATGATCAATGCACACGCGTTTCATAAGACGTTTTTCAACAAACTTGCGAGGAAAAAAACAGACTTGTTGTAAGAACTTATGCTGGAATAACGTAACTATAGAGATGATAATTTAGATTTATAAAGTTCAACTGACCTTTGTTGCCAGGTCAATCGGAGCTTCTTTTAAAAAACTGTTGTACGTCGGTTGGTGACAATACTTTAGACTTTCGTATTTTTTATAACAACAAAACAAAAACGATTATTATTATTATCTTTATTTCCCAAAAAACATATACAGAAAATCGCACTATAGGTTTACAATTTTTAATTTATGGTAGAGAACATAAACATAAAACATTTGGATGCTGCAGAAATCTGTACACAATAGATTGAACTCTGTCTCTTAAACTAGGGTATCCTGTATCTTAAGAGACAGTGTATCACAATGAGGTTCCAATTGATATATGTATGAGTGGACTGTGTAAAATGATAACAAATATTTACGGAAAATGGCGCGCTGGTTGTTTTTTTTTCTGCTAGCGATGCGCGTGCAGTTGTAAATAAAGGCACAGGCAAAACCGCTGAACAGCCTTCATAAAAATATAATAAACACAAAATAATAATTTGAATACGCAAATTAAGATTAATATGTAGTGAAAAATATATAATTTGATGAAATATTAGGTTAATGTATCACATTTTATTTATTTACACAGTAGGCATAAAAAAAGGCAAGAAGTACCCATGCACAATGGTCCACCTGAAGGAAACCAAACCCCGTAACATAGAACATAGAAGGCAAGAAGTCTCTTTGATGAGATTAAAAAAAGCACAAATCTCTGCTCGGGGTAAAATAGAGAATGCTCATTTAATAGTATAGGATAGTTCATACTAGTTCCATGTATTCAAAGTCAATTTCTTTATACAAATTCCATGCTGCAATGATAGTACTTACTAATTCCATACTGCCATGTCGCGTTTCAAAATTTGTCAAACAACAATGGCCGCTAGAAATGGTCTATGGTTTTAGTGATGTGTAGTTATGATCTTTTCGTTTTGGTACTTTCGATTTTACGATTTTTTTTGTAGGTAGTGTTTCATCAGTATTTTTTATATAGAGTAACTTTCACATAAAAAACAAATCCATTCGAAGTTAAAACCGTGAAAACGAACAAGATAACACGGGTACTTACGTACGTTTGGTATGTCAAAGATTAAAAAAAAAATACTTATGCTAACCAAATACCTACCTGACAAATAATACGAGACGAGCTTACAGATGGTGTAGCTCACAGACTACTTAGAGATATGGTGTAGCTCAGGAGTCACCAAATGTTATGATTCGTAACAAATTCAGTGTTAAAGCAGTATAATATTCTAAAACTTGAGGGGTCCCCATAATACATAATAAATTATTTAATAAGGAAATAGGACCGCATCTTTAAACGCGGGCTAGCTCCAACAGCATCTTGAAAATCCTAGCCGAAAAACACTTGTTGTTGTCAGTATAATAATTATAAATACATTGAAATAGTTTTTTTTATTCAATAAAGGATTAATAAAATACTCCTTGAACAAATAGTCGATATTTATTATGTCAATCACTAACTTTTCAATGACAAGATTTAGACCAGTTAAAAAGGATGTCGGTTGCCTATGGTCGGGTGTTTGACTTTTGAAAAAAATCAAAACGTATTCCAGTTTTCGCTTTTATTGTTAATTAAAATAGTTTAATTAAAATATAAGAAACACGCATAGGATGTTAAAGTGGGTGTGATAATACGTGTATCCTAATTAGTTCGTATTTAATCAGTGACACATAGATATCGCGTTCAATTCCCAGGCAAGTCCAATGTTATTGTTTTTAGCGAGTCGCAACCAAATCCTGATTAGTTATCTGTGGCATTACAGCACTAGCCCGATAATATAAAGTAAAAAGCACGCGTTTTTAATACACTGAATTATGACCCTAAAAACGGTTCAATAAGAGCTACTTTACGAGCAAATGTGTTGAAAAATATATTTGTTCAATATCATGTCATGAAATCGAAAAGGTTTGATTAAAAAGATCGGAGTCCACCGACGCGACGCCGGCCTTTTTAAACAAACCATTTCCTATGAATTAAATATCAAATATCTGCCTTGTAAGAAAACTCTTAAGAGTTTTCTTACAAGGCAGATAACCTAGGTAAATTAATAAAGACCGATGTTGATTCTAAAACGCTTAATTTTTTTTGTTGAAAATTTGTAGAAAAAGTTCGCAGTGCTGCACACCCCTTTCCTATTTTGATATTTAATTCATAGGAAATGGTTTGTTTAAAAAGGCCGGCGTCGCGTCGGTGGACTCCGATCTTTTTAATCAAACCTTTTCGATTTCATGACATGATATTGAACAAATATATTTTTCAACACATTTGCTCGTAAAGTAGCTCTTATTGAACCGTTTTTAGGGTCATAATTCAGTGTATTAAAAACGCGTGCTTTTTACTTTATATTATCGGGCTAGTGCTGTAATGCCACAGATAACTAATCAGGATTTGGTTGCGACTCGCTAAAAACAATAACATTGGACTTGCCTGGGAATTGAACGCGATATCTATGTGTCACTGATTAAATACGAACTAATTAGGATACACGTATTATCACACCCACTTTAACATCCTATGCGTGTTTCTTATATTTTAATTAAACTATTTTAATTAACAATAAAAGCGAAAACTGGAATACGTTTTGATTTTTTTCAAAAGTCAAACACCCGACCATAGGCAACCGACATCCTTTTTAACTGGTCTAAATCTTGTCATTGAAAAGTTAGTGATTGACATAATAAATATCGACTATTTGTTCAAGGAGTATTTTATTAATCCTTTATTGAATAAAAAAAACTATTTCAATGTATTTATAATTATTATACTGACAACAACAAGTGTTTTTCGGCTAGGATTTTCAAGATGCTGTTGGAGCTAGCCCGCGTTTAAAGATGCGGTCCTATTTCCTTATTAAATAATTTATTATGTATTATGGGGACCCCTCAAGTTTTAGAATATTATACTGCTTTAACACTGAATTTGTTACGAATCATAACATTTGGTGACTCCTGAGCTACACCATATCTCTAAGTAGTCTGTGAGCTACACCATCTGTAAGCTCGTCTCGTATTATTTGTCAGGTAGGTATTTGGTTAGCATAAGTATTTTTTTTTTAATCTTTGACATACCAAACGTACGTAAGTACCCGTGTTATCTTGTTCGTTTTCACGGTTTTAACTTCGAATGGATTTGTTTTTTATGTGAAAGTTACTCTATATAAAAAATACTGATGAAACACTACCTACAAAAAAAATCGTAAAATCGAAAGTACCAAAACGAAAAGATCATAACTACACATCACTAAAACCATAGACCATTTCTAGCGGCCATTGTTGTTTGACAAATTTTGAAACGCGACATGGCAGTATGGAATTAGTAAGTACTATCATTGCAGCATGGAATTTGTATAAAGAAATTGACTTTGAATACATGGAACTAGTATGAACTATCCTATACTATTAAATGAGCATTCTCTATTTTACCCCGAGCAGAGATTTGTGCTTTTTTTAATCTCATCAAAGAGACTTCTTGCCTTCTATGTTCTATGTTACGGGGTTTGGTTTCCTTCAGGTGGACCATTGTGCATGGGTACTTCTTGCCTTTTTTTATGCCTACTGTGTAAATAAATAAAATGTGATACATTAACCTAATATTTCATCAAATTATATATTTTTCACTACATATTAATCTTAATTTGCGTATTCAAATTATTATTTTGTGTTTATTATATTTTTATGAAGGCTGTTCAGCGGTTTTGCCTGTGCCTTTATTTACAACTGCACGCGCATCGCTAGCAGAAAAAAAAACAACCAGCGCGCCATTTTCCGTAAATATTTGTTATCATTTTACACAGTCCACTCATACATATATCAATTGGAACCTCATTGTGATACACTGTCTCTTAAGATACAGGATACCCTAGTTTAAGAGACAGAGTTCAATCTATTGTGTACAGATTTCTGCAGCATCCAAATGTTTTATGTTTATGTTCTCTACCATAAATTAAAAATTGTAAACCTATAGTGCGATTTTCTGTATATGTTTTTTGGGAAATAAAGATAATAATAATAATCGTTTTTGTTTTGTTGTTATAAAAAATACGAAAGTCTAAAGTATTGTCACCAACCGACGTACAACAGTTTTTTAAAAGAAGCTCCGATTGACCTGGCAACAAAGGTCAGTTGAACTTTATAAATCTAAATTATCATCTCTATAGTTACGTTATTCCAGCATAAGTTCTTACAACAAGTCTGTTTTTTTCCTCGCAAGTTTGTTGAAAAACGTCTTATGAAACGCGTGTGCATTGATCATTACCCACTCGGCTAAATTATCGCGCTCGCCTATGGCTCGCGCGCCAATGCCGCCTTTTGGGTAATGACCAATACAGCACACTCGGTATCATAATGTACTATTAACGTCAAATTTTTCTTTCACGTCATTCAAACTCAAACTCAAAGCATTTATTTCAATTAAACCATTTACAGGCACTTTTGAATTCTCAAGGAATCGGTCTGTCAGAAATATGAAGCTAGTTGCCCATTCCAAAGCGTTGATTCGTCAATGCTCCGTGTAGTCTGTCGCTATATTGGAAGTTTTTGTGTTACAGGTTATTGTTATATTTTCTGGCTCGGCTATTATTTTTGGACCGTTTCTGTTAAGTATATTCATTGACCTTGGCTTACTAATTCCGGACTTTGATTACGCATTACCTGATTTTGGTGTTATCGTGTGAACTCATCAACATGTCTAAAAGAGGACGTACTCTTAACAGCCAGTCTCGTGACTTAGTTTTGAAGTTGCACGAGTACTTTGAACGAGAGTCAGCAAATAGAGGGCCTCTTTTAGAAGTTACCCAAGTACAAGAACGAGTCGCACAAGCGCTTCGAATTGGCACAAAAACAGTTCGAAAAATTATAAAGGAAAAGTACGGGCCTTCTGGATGTGAAGACAATGTACTTCATGGATAAAGCGAAAGAAAAATAAACCTGTGACAGGTATCGAACATTTTGATGCTGATGCTATTAGAAACCATGTTTACGGCTACTACACAAGACATGAATACCCCACCGTGAGTAAGTTACTTGTGTCCCTTAAATCTGCAAACTTATATGATAGCAGTGCAACATCTTTAAAAACAATTGTGAAAAATATTGGGATTAGATACAAAAAACCGGCAAACGAAAAATTATGATGGAAGGTAAAGAAATTAATAAAATAACCAACTGGGATAATAATAATAATAATACGGATGACTTTAGAAGAGACGTACATTTTGACAATATGCTTGAAAATTAATTTATTATAAGGGTCACCGACGAAGATAGTTTAACTGATGATAATTTTTCTGGATCATCCAGTGACGAAAGTGAATAAAAATGTTACAAATTTAGTGAATTTATTTATATACCTGAACCAACCATGTCATGCATGCTAGTCGAACCGATACCGGTCACCGTCCGCGTAAATATCAGCTCCGTGATTTAAAAATCTTTCATAAATAAACGAATAATATTTGAGTGATAAAACAATGTGAATTAGTGAAAGGACACTTCCGTACATTTGTGATAATATTATAAAAGAAAGGCATTTACGACAAGTGAAGTTATAAACAATGTTAAAAACTGTGGCAAAATCGAATGATTTTCAATCATCAAACTCTTTATGGCATAAACTGTGCTTGAGTATAAATATTAACTATTACTAGTGATTAACTACATGAGTTTTGACCTAACTCAAGAAAAAACAGTGACTGCAAAAGCGAAAGTAAAAAAGAAGAATTTAAATCCTAACGTTCTAAGCGTACGTTCCTCAAACAAAGGATTAAACTTTGTTGAACGCAAACAAAGAACTGGACTTTGGACTTCCCGGACATCGAATAGTTAATGACATCTAATAAATATGTGAAGAAGTAAGCGGCAACTATTTTCAACTAAATTGAGTAAGGCACGTTTGGCACAGTGGTTATCATATGGGCGTCGCTGAGTGGCCATAATCGAGAGGACACACAATTTACACACACATCACAATTTACATCTTGACTTATTAATTTTTCTACAAAAAAATTAAAATGAGTTGCTTTGAGAACGTTACTATACGTACTCGACGAAATTCCGAACCCGCAATGGAAACATTTGAGGAATGTAATAATTCAACAGAGGGTGACACTAATAATAGCGTACCTAATATTATTATGGATGACGAGAATGAAGAAATGGAAGTACTTAAACGTCAAATCTGTGAACTTAATACCCAGTTGCAGGCGGCACATGAGGAGATAAATAATATTTCCATTGAAAACACAGACTTAAGGAAGACGATGGAAATAATGAATAATAAATATAAAATTGTGGAAAAAGCGACCAAGAAATTAGCTAGCGAGACGGTAACACCGAATAGAAAAATGAAATTGCACACACCTCTCAAACAGACTATACAAAAATCACCCAAATCAGACAACTCAAGATACGGGACACCAGAGCTATTCACCTCCACTCAAGTCACTCCTCGGAATAAACCGGGACAAACAATGATACAAAGGAAACAAGGTCGACCATTGAGGAAAAGAGCAAGCTCTGCATACTGTACAGTACAGTAGCAACAGTAGTAGTACTGTGTACAGTAGCAACCTTTCGAATAAAATACTACCAATTACGGAAATTACGTTTCCATGCCACCAAACATGTCATTTTCTTTTACCAAATTGTGGCATCAAAAACTTACTACGTAACATTAACACTAAACTGTCTGGCTATACAATGAAGGACAATTGCATAATATTTATTGGTGAAGATGACTTCCAAAAAACCAATAATTACTTTGAATTAATATCGATCATACGTGAAAGTTTATCAGTTATAAAGCACACAAACGTAATATTATATGTTTACCTACTTATAAATATGGTTATTATTATGGTATGTATAATTTTAGAATGTTTAATAATCTATTATTTCAGAACTTACAAATTGACAATTATGCTACATTATTTGACTCTAATTTAGACTTATTATGGGATTATTCGATGTTTCAAAGAAAGAGTGGTCGTATTAACAATCTTGCCGTTTCAAATATTTTTTCTAATCTTAAAGATTATATTTCAACTGATTGTAATTTAAATGTTCAGAAATCTGCGAACGACCCGGCGGCGTCGGAAAAAGATGTTTTGTATTGCGAGTCAACTCTTTCCTTTACTTCATGTACTACTAACGACCACAACCAAATGTTTTTTATTGTTTAATGAATTGTGTATAATGCATCAAAATATTAATGGACTGTTACCTAAGGCTGATATAATGACAGAACATTTAGATACGCTCGCAAGGAATGGGATATGTGTTAGTATTTTATGCTTTACAGAACACAATATGAAGCAAGGTGACCTTGATCTTCTTAATATACCAAATTTTATCTTAGGTGCAAGCTTTATTAGACTACAGCGAAATGGTGGTTCTTGCATATTAATTAATAACCACATTAATTTCAAAGAAATAGATTCGGTAAAAAAGTTTTACATTCCCAATATTTTTGAAAGCTGTGCAGTGGAGTTAACTGACGATAACGTTATAATCTTGTGTATTTACCGAGTTCCCAATCCAACTAAGATACATCTTTTCTTTGATAATTTAGTGAACATATTGCAACAGTTTTGCTATAAAAGTTACCAAAAAATAATAATCTGCGGCGACTTTAATATTGATGTTCTTCAGAAGACCAAAAACTCTATACTGTTTAAGCAACTTTTGAAGGAATTCAATCTGAAACTAGAAATAAATGAACCTACGCGTCCTAGTAGTGGTACATGTCTAGATAATTTTCTTCACAACATAAGAGGCTGCAAAAGTGAGATTCTGGAGCTAGGTGTTTCGGACCACACAGCCCAACTTATGAAGTTCCCTGTACAACAAAAGAGTATTTTACCATACTATTATATTTATAAACGAGATTATAGCAAGGAAAATATTAACCTTTTTTGGAAATATTTCACCAGTCTCAGTTTCTCCGAAGCTTATGATTCTGATGACGTAAACAAATGCTTTAATTCATTTTTTGAACTATTTAAATTAATATATGATCTCTGTTTCCCAGTTGTCAGACACAAAATTTCTACAGTTACTAAACCAAAGTGGATCACTCGCGGAGTTAAGCGTTGTAGTAGAAATAGACAATCTTTATTGTGGAAATATAGACTGACTCGAGACAGTGACTCAAAAATGGCATTCATGACTTTCTCGAAAAGATATCAAAGCGTTATCAAACTAACACAGAAAGCTCAGAATTCCTATATTATTGGAACAAGCACCAATAAGTCGAAGGCAACTTGGAAAGTTATTAAATCTATAAAACCTAACATTCCTAAAAGTAACATAAATGCGATTAATGTAAATGGCAAAAATATAACAGAACCCAAAGAGATAGCACAACAATTTAATGACAATTTCGTATCCTCTGTTCAACCGAATGCTAACTACTCAAAGTCAAATGATTTTAACGGGCCAGGATCGCACAAATCCATGTTTATGTCACCAACCATACCAAAAGACATAATTACAATAATAAGGTAATAATTTAATACGAGAACTAAATAAGTTTCAATAATAGAAAACCAACTATAAAGTAATAAGATTATTTTACACTGCAATTTACTAATGAATATGTTGTTTGATTGAATTCTTTGAATCACAGGAAGTGTTGTCAAAAGTAGTAAGAATGAAGGTGTAAAAAGTAATGAAGGTTCTAATTTAACTTTAATTCTGAATGACCTTTGTATTTGTGAATATTAGCATTGTTTAATGATAAAATAATTAACTTTATCAGTTAATTATTTTATCATTAAACAATGCTGCATTTTAGCATTATTTATAAGTTTTATTGAACTAACTAAGTAATAAGATTTTGTATTGGAATACGCGATATATGCGCTGACTGAAAAAAAGGCCACAGACACAACAATGGAGCGTGTTCAAACTCTGTAACATAATGCTTTGATAAAAAAGAGTGTTTATGGAGTTTCTTGCCCGTTCTTCTCCTTCAGTACCTACTTAGTTTTTTGGAATGGGCGACTAGCTTCACCAACTAACTTAAACTCAATGACTCTACTAACTTAAATTAAGTGACAAAGTTATAACTCAAAAGTATAAACTTTATATATTATTGGAATAAATGCTTTGAGTTTGAGTTAAGAATTGTGTGTGATTGAGAACCAACTACCTACCTATATCTACCATCAACGAAGAATTACACCGGAGACTAGTCAGACACGGCACAGAGTAGATACTCCGTCGTGTCATATATATTAGAATTATGCAAATTTGTTAGAAACAACCAACAATTATTCACTACACGAGAAAACATACAAACTAGATATACATTACGACACAAAAATAGACTAAACCTACCTGGTGGCTCTAAGCTGAGAATGCACTCAACAAGCACTTTAGTCATGTCAGTTAAAATATATAATAAATTACCAGAAGTAAGTAATTAAAAATTAACAAAAATTAAATATATTTATTAATAAACTAAAACAATACCTAATCCATAAATGCTATTATAATATTAATGAATATTTTAATGAAAAATTAAAACAATAATTAAAAATAAATACCAAAAATAATAAATAAATTAAAGTCGAAGTGAGTAGTGGAAAAACATCTAAGTATATTTTACTTTTTTCAAATAATAATATAATATTAGCCCTCTTTCTCTATCCTATCTTGCTGTGCCCGACAGGGTCCACAATGCTCTAAAATTATGTACCTATATTTTATATTGTACGGTCTACCACCTATGCTAACATTGTGGAAGGCAAATAAATATATTGAATATTGAGTATTGAGTATTATGGTATTGTTTTGTTTTCCATAAAATGATTTGTACTATTATTGTTTTCCATAATCGTCCCCCCTCATAATATTTACTTGCACTATTATCATTTATGCTAATAACGCTTGTCATATCAACTTATTAATCATAACTTTTATTTGCCATAAAATAAGTTTCCATAATAACATGTGTTATAATCATTAGTTTCTATAAATAACACTTTACATAATTGATACTTGACATAAGCAACATTTAATATAATTTAGAAACGTTTATTGTCTGTAATCAAATGATTTATTACAGCAAACAATCTTTAGATAATAAACTGTTTGTCAAATTCGAAACGGTTAGGTTTGGTTAGAACTGTGACCAAACAACGCGCGAAGGCGAGCGAGCGCAGCGAGAGTGCCGCGGCAGCGGCCGCCGAGTGCTAGATTTCCTCTTTTGCAAAGCAAGCATGCATGGTAGATTAGGTTTATTTTTAGGTTTCCTTGTTAAAAAAAAAATCTGTATCGTATAATCATATGTTAATCAACTGAACTAACATTGTTGTGCTAGTATGGGCAAATAAATGTAATGGAAAACGAAATTATTGAAAATGAAAAGTATAGCAAATAAATTTATGGATAAAAAATATTATGAAACTTGATCGATTATGACCAATGAAATTAGTGAAAATGATTTTATGTAATTTCACGATTATGGCAACTGAAGCGTTATTTCTAATGAATTTATGGTATATAAAATTATTGCATTTTAAGTATAAAGTAAAAGCTTATAAAAACAGGTCACGGCATCAACAGCCTGTAGTTGTAGCCAGGTCACGGCATCGTCAGCCTGTAGTTGATGACGACCACGACGAAGTAGAAGGACACGATTTTTTTTTTTTTTTTTTTTAGGCAAACATTAGTAAACCGAGTATTATACCTTGCCTCGCATGAAACACAGGATGAACTAGTTCAGGCACATAACACAATTGAATTATTCAGTATTTAGTGTTTCACCTCTTTACCTGAATAAACTTCTTTTTTTTTATTTTTATAATCCATATAGGCTAAGTGGAAAAAATACGTATTATTGAAGCTAACTCAAAACTACCCAAGCAATGTTAATAAAATTTATATGGGACCACCTCTGAAGTATGACCTACCAGACAAAAAAAGAATCATTAGAATCAATAACAAACATACAAAAAAAAAGTACAGTCGAATTGAGAACCTCTTCCTTTTTTTAATCGGTTGAAAAATAAATGATAATAAAGCTTTTTATCACATTTGGTAGAAAATAAAGAAAGAAAATACGTTTATTTGCGGTAAACGAAAGAACACGAGCACAAAAAAGAACAAGTACACAGTACAAGAACAAAATATGCGTCACATCTGCGCAAAACGGTCATCGTTCAGGTTCAGCATAATGCTGATATGCGAAACAGAGCCCCAGTCGAAGACCGTAATGTTATTTAATACGAGTATAATGTGTCAACTGAAAAAAAGGTAGGAGATGTTTTTTTTTTTTGATGATTGTAAACTTTGCAGCATGATCTGTAATGATCAGTTAATACATTTGGCCGCTTTTTTTCTTCCAAATCTTTACTTATAGCATCTGTCTTCTAGAATCTAGATTATCGGTACCTATATTATGTGAAATCGTGGTGGATTAGCCAAAAGCCTCAAACTCAATAATGAATGGTTATTTAGTGTGCAGCGGATTTTTGTTAGTAACACTAAAATACTACTTATCATAAAAATAAAAACAAGTTGTTAGTAGGTATTATTTTCATTTTCTGTTGTTAAGATGGCAGTTGCAAACAGGTGGGTATGGTCAGATCGAACTGGCCCGGGTTGTTCAGATTGATCTCACCAAGTATCTTTCTTTATGTGATACCTCCGGTTCCCTTCAAAATGGTTGACCTGAATGGTGCTGATCCGTGCGTCATGTTCTGGCGCCGTCAGTTGGGACTGGTCGTCTCTGTTAACTGCCACGGGTAATTTTAATAACCTAAGTAAGTAGGTACTTACTTACTTTGTTTTTAAATAGATTTTTTTCTTCGTTTACTTTCCCTTGCTGCTTAAACTAAAAGCATTTATTTCAAATAAACCATTTGCAGTGGTTTATTTGAAATAAATGCTTTTAGTTTGAGTTATGGTAGTCTTAAATGAGCGTTGTGTAGGTACTTAAAACACAATTACAATATTTTTTTAAGAAATGCACCGTTTCCATTTGTGGTTTTCTTAGCGAATCGAGGCGTTTTTTTCTGCCAATTACCTAAACTCAGACAGAAACAGTTTATTACTATCAGCCGTAGCTGAGTTGCAAACCGTTTCTGTCTGCAAAGTAAGCGACAGATTGTGAAGTCAGCGTTTATCTGGGGCAGCTTAGTGTTAATTCGACCGAGTGAATCGACCCCCGACAGAAGAAGCTTTGTTGTAACAAACACAAGCACATCGATGAGTGACGGCTGTGACCCGAGAGCTACTGTAGCACTGCTTATTAGCTGTGCGTAGGCTCGCCGGCTGGGAGCGTGAACTGGGTGACGGCGACGTCGCCACCCGGCACCAGCGCCCGCCCGAGCGGACGGCAGGGACGTACTCGCTGCCTCGCCGGGACGGGACTCAAACCTCACAATAACGTGGTCTGAGTACAGAATCAGTTTTAAAGGTTGTCTACAGACAGACTCGCAGGCAATGCGCTGGCTACGGTAAATCAAAAGACGTAGAGTGAGGTGATCTCCTATGCTAAAATCATAAGTAACAGTTGAAGTGCTCGAAGATCTACTCGACCGATAACTGTGCAGGTGCGAGCAATATGACGAACATATTAGCAAAAGCCATATTGTGCAACTGAGCAAATGTTTGGATAGCCTCTGATTGCTTCCCTGGCGTGCATCTGTCTGCGGCCGGAGGCGCGCGTGCCAGCCACGGAGCGGCAGTGGGCGCGCGCGCCGTGCACAGACCGCCTCTATTTAATACTAACATACTTATTTGCAAAAGAAAAATTACCAGATACTTAACTGGAAGTGAGGAATAGTAGTGTCGACACTCTGTGGCTGTTGCTCTATATTGTGTTGTTATTGAACGTATTCAGTGCGTGTTCGGGGGTCGTCGAGATGTGGCCGCCGCCGCTCGGCTGTACCTCCCATTACAATATTGCGGACGTTGTATCTTGTGGAGTGATCAAATAAAGTGCAAACGAAAATGAATGGAGGCAGATCAGACGCGTCCACTTCCACTGACGACGTTAAGGTTAGTTTTGCAGTTAAGCTATATAGGTCCTTCAATTCAGCAATATTTCACCTTCTTCATACATACATTTGAGAGGCGTATTAACGAGGTCGTTTTGTGTCACAGAGTCGTCCGCTGTGCTTGTTCTACTTCACGCACCCGTTCGGCGTGCTATCGGCCGAGCCGCCCACGTTAGCCGCCGCGCCGCCGCACATCGCGCGCGCCTTCCTCAACATGGAGCCCGTTCCGCCATGGACGCTGTGGAGCCCCGCGCCCGAGCCTCCTCCCGCCGCCGAGCCCTCCGACGACGACTACAACTCTGCCAGCTCATCGCGGCCCAGCTACGAGCTGGGTGCCGCCACCGTGCACCGCACCCCGCTCAGCCTCGTGAGCGTGACACGCACGCGCAAGTGCACGCTCGATTTTGGCAACAGCCGAGACTCCATCTCTTCGTCGCTGTTTTCCAGCGACATGTGGTTCAACTCCAGCTCGAGTTGCCGCAGCAACGAGTACCCGCGCCGCCTGGTGCCCTACAACAAGATCCTGCCGCCGCTGCAACTGCCCAGTCCCAAGGACTCCTCTAACCTGTCCAGCTCCGATGACTTTTGGCCGAAAAAGTGTTTGAATCCAGAGAAGTTCTCCCTGCCGCCGATCGAACTGCCCTCGGTAAAAGTGAACATAGTGCAGAGTAAAAAGTGTAGCGTGAGCACGGGGGAGGCGTCCAGCGCCGAGGGGCCGATGTCTCGCTCGGTGCGCGTGCGCCGACGCCTCGGCGTAAGTAAGCCGCGCCGCGCGCGCGCCTCCGACCTGCGCCGCCTGCTCGCCGCACTCATGCGCAGAGCACTCGCAGGTATGTACTGCTCACCTTCTTTTTCACTGGCCGCCACGTGTGCACAGACAGCTTCCCGCTGCTGTTCTAAGGGAAATCACAAAAGATGAAGTGCATAGTGCAATCTAAGTAAATAATTTTCAGTTTTCATGCTGGTACGCACTTCCAATTACCAAATAAAATCCCTAAGTTAGTTGTAATTTTTTGGTTCACTTACCGACCTGCACCTGTTTTGTTTAATACGTCAGTGTATGTCTTAGTGGCATGTACCCGTCAAGTGTCTGTTGTGTGTCAAAATCGGTCAGAATAGTTCTCGTCCTATATCTCCCGTACCCGTACGTACAGTGGGGACTGCAGTGCTCGCAGTGTTGAGGATCGCGCACGTCTCTATAGTGCCTCGTGCATCGTCCGACAAAGGCCGGAGACGCAGAGGCGCCAGGCGCGACATGGGCTACTTGCTGGAGCGCTGTCCGGAGGTGTACCGCTGCTGGTTCCTGCCGCTGCGCGAGGCCGCGCTGCTGGCGGGGCTGCTAGGACTGGCGTGGGCGGCCATGTACCTGTTCCTGTTCAGTGCGCCGGGCGCGCGGCTGGTGGCGCGCGGTGCGGGCGAAGGCCAGGCGGCGGGCGCGCTTCGGTACGCGCACGGCGCGCTCGGCGTGCTGCTGCTGGCGCTGCACGCGATGCTGCTGGTGGGCGTGCGGGCGGAGAGCGACTGGCTGTGCGACACGTACATCTGGGGCATGCTGGCGTGCTGGGTGGGGCTGGTCGTGGCGGCTGTCACGTTTGCGGGCGCGGCCGTGCTTACTGACCAGCTCGTCGCCGCCACGCTCGTGCTGTTCGCCGTGCTGCTCTCTGTGCTCGTGTCCTTCTACTTCGTCGTGGTCGTCATCAACTACAGGCTGACGATGCCGTGACCTGGCTACAACTACAGGCTGTTGATGCCGTGACCTGTTTTTATAAGCTTTTACTTTATACTCAATTTTTGTTGTATATCGTGTACATAATGTAAGTACTAAGTTACTTAACATTAATTTTTAAATAAAAGTAAATAGTCGTGACCTGTAGTAATGAGTGTGCTGTATTAAGGCTTCCGCAAGCAGACGCGACGCGACTCTTCTGTAGAATATTATTCTAAAATAGTATCATAAGTGACAGACAGTTTCTATGGACCAAAACTTTTGTCAGACGCTTTAAAACTCCACAAAAAATAATGAACTTTACTTATTTTTACATGTCTGAAACTATTACAAAGTTATATTTCATTAGTCAGACAAATTGTAGTGACCAAACATCCCCTAAACACAAAAATGATTCAGCCGAGAGAATGAGCGCGAGAGCACTATACGCATAGTATATACAGGGCGTCCCACGGATATGCCACGTGGAGGGAAAGTACATTGAATATTGTAGATGGAACATTTTACTGAACGAAGACATTATTTGGATTAAAAAAAATTAACTGCATTCATAGATATTTAAATAATTACATGGTTGAACCGGAAATCGAACCCGTTACACGAGAAAAATAATCACCCTGTAGCTTTATCATACCGATTGAAAGGCTTCATCATAAGGATTATTTTTTGCTAAATAACATACCTGCCCCGGTAAGGCGAGCTCCACAAGCACGCAGGTATTCAAAGAACATGACACGCTGCTGAGAACCTAAGGTTTCATCTACATTTGTGAAAATAAGTTATGTCTGATCGCTCTAGGATCTTGGATTATTAGGAGTCAGTGATTCTCCGTAACAACAAAGCCCTATTAAATTTAAACAGGACGTTTCAACAATAACCAAATGGGTTTTTCCCAGTGGTCAGATTGACAGTCAGACTAGTCTTTCCAATGGGATTTTGTTTTCCCGTTGGTCAGATCAGCTCGTAATTTAGTAAAGTACTGTTGAATACGAAGAGGTTATAAAACTATTAAATAGGTTTTATTTGTGACATTATGGAGTTTGTTGACACTGGTTGAAATTTTTTGCAAGTTGTTTCATGGTTGTTTAAAACAAATATTTCCTGTTTGTTATGAAATGTCAATCACATCACAACATGTCATGATATGTCTATTTTAACAAGAAGTGGAGTATTGTGCTCGGTCTAAATGGATCGTAATTTTATAAATAGAAAGGGTGGGGTGGTCTTACTATATAATGGGTATCAATTTTATAAAAACAAAACGTACACAAACGGAAACGAATTTTGGCTTTGCGGTAATTTCAAAAGAATGCGATGCTTGGGATCTGTGACGATTCAATTGAGTAAACTGGTTGTTACCTGAAGGAGTTAGTTCTGTTATTTAGGTCACACCTTGATCACTTCATTGACAAACTCATGTCCATTTCAATGCCCAAGTATTATGTATAGGTATATGTATGTAGATACGGGTCCCGGTCCCGACTGCTAGTAAGTGTATGTTTTGCAGAACCGCAATCAACTTATTAAGTCAAAACATCACACCTGCGTTCAAGATGTTGGCAAGAATGACATAGAAGTTTCATTCCATAACATGCGGGAACAAGCTTGCAAAGAGTTTCAACCAAATGATGTTAACTAATGGAGAATTGAATGATGGTCATTTTTTAGAACGCCTAAGATAAAACTGTAAGATAACTACCTATTAAAATGCAAAACAGTTTTTACTTTCATTGTACTTTTTTTCTGTTGTTTTCCCAGCTGCCGACTAAATCTGACCAACGGGAAAAAAAAATCCCATTAGAAAGACTAGTCTGACTGTCAATCTGACCACTGGGAAAAACCCAACCAAATGGTGTAAAAGAAAACAGGATATAATTTATGTGAACAAAGAACAAAATGAAAAACATTACACTGTATGGTGAATAAAAGTATAAAGATAAAGATATTTTATTTTGCAAATACGGGTACAAGTGAAGGTGTTACATAATATAAATACAGACAGCCAAATGTTGCCAATTACAAGGCATGCAAAAGTTAATTAGGGAACAATTAAAATACCTACATATTTCCTAATAATACACAATAATATTCTAATTCATAATTCATTAATAAAAATAATCAGTCAATAATAAAATTAATGTCACAATTTCTAATAGTTATTTAAAAACAATATACGAGTATAACATAGTCAAACAACTTCTTTCTCCAATAAAAAATCTTCAACCCTATAATAAACTTTGTCTACTAAAAAATATCTAAGCCTTTTTTTGAATAATGTCAAATTATAGTCCTTCCAACAACTTGGTATTTTGTTGTATATCACCGGTGCCATGCAGCATACACTCTTGCGCATCAGAGTTGTTCTAGCACTAGGGATACACAGACAACTATTGTCACGCCTATTCCGTGGAAATACGTCAGCCATTCGTGCAAAGCGATCCGGGTTTAATTTTACGAACACTGCCATTTCTAAAATGTACAAACATGGTAGGGTTAATAATTTATATTGTTGAAAATATGGTACGCAGCTATCAGTAGTTTGCAAATTAAAAATAGACCGTATGCATCTTTTTTGGGCCTTAAATGCAGTTCTTTTTCTGTTGAGTTACCTCAAAAGATAACTCCGTATCGCAGATGGCATTCAACTATACCATAGTACGCAGTAAGGCATGCATGAACTTAGTTTCTTACAAAGTAACTCAATGTGTTGTTTCCAGCCAAGTTTTTTATCTATTTCTAGCCCAAGAAATTTAGTACTAACTACCTCGTTAATTTTATTAGCGTTATATTGCACCTTGAGATGGTCCATATCAGTCATGCGTTGGTTAAATTGGATTATTTTTGTTTTATTATTCTTAAGTTATTTTCCTCTAACCATTCTATAATCAATTTTAACGAATTATTAATGTCACTTTGGTATGTGTCAACGCTTTTCAAAGGTATCGTCACGGTACTGTCATCTGCAAATAGAGTCAATGGTTGTTCAATCCACTCCGGTAAGTCATTAATATATACTATAAATTACAAGGGACCCAGCACGTTACCCTGTGGTACCCCATATCTACAACAAACTCCCAAGCCATGTCAAAGAACTGAGCCTCAATAAATTTAAATCATTTATTAAACAGAAACTATGTCAAAAAGGTTTCTATAAAGTTAAAGATTACTTAGACGACAAAAAGGCTTGGGACTAATTAAGCTACTCCAATGTACCCCAAGGAACAAACAATTATTTTAGACTATTTTAGACTACACGATACTATATGAGCATATAATTGTTGGATTATTTTATTTGACTGTAAGTCAATTTATTTTAATTTTGTTTTCATTTATTGTTGACATAATCTACTCTTTAAAATGTATTTATTTTATGAGTTGTATTGCAATTTGTGGTGATGTAAATTATTTTAGCATAATAATATGCACTATTATATAGAATCAAGTTTTTTCAACTGAACAGACAGCTGTGCTGCTGGGGAGTTTGTTGCGCCACTTCTTCTTCCCAGCTTATGCACTAGGAAGTGGTTCACCACTTCCTAGTGCGGGTGGGCGTTTTTGGGGGACTGTCTTATGTAATTTTGACGTTCGAAAAGTGCTGATTTCTCAGCCTAGTTTGAATAAATGACTTTTGAATTTGAATTTGAATGCATCTGGGTATATGCCAGCAGTTATACTGAGATTAAGTATATAGCTTAAATGGACACATCATTTCTTAGCTACAGATTTAATCACATTCGTGGAGATGCCATCGTAACCTACGCTCTTTGTGTTTTTCAGTGACATTATTATTTTAATTATGTCATCTGGTACGCTTGGTGCCATGAACATCGACTTAAATCTTATATATATCTTACGTTGTGGGTTAGGCTGGCTACCGTCATTGATTAAGGGCTGTATTTTATCAACAAAATAGTTGTTAAACGTATCAGAAATGTCCTTAGGATCTAATATATTATTGTTATTAATTTTAATTTTATCAATTTGATGTTTGGGAGTATTGAATTTCTTTCGGTTTATTATTTGCCACGTTTTTGCCTTGTTTGTGGCTTTTTCTATTCTGTAGTTGTTTTGTGCCTTTTGTGTTAGTTTTTTTATTTTTTATATAATTTAGAATAGTTGACCAACTTTATTTTATTGTCTCGGCTAGGGTTTAATCTCAATTGCCATAGAAGGTTTCTTTTCTTTCTGCTACATAGTTTAACACCTTTTGACACCCATTTAGGTTTATTTATTACGTATAATTTGACTCGAATAAGCGGGAAACACAAGTCATAAAACAACTTTAAAGCGTCGCTAAACGCATTATAAGCTATATTAGGATCGTTCGTATCGTATATCTCTGAGAAAGAAATATTTTGCATGCAGTGATTGAATTTAACTAAGTTTTCTTTAATTTAATCTCTTCTTGTACTATACCAATAGTTTATGGCACAAGCCTTTGTAACGGGACATTGAAGTAGCTGTGCTGTATGATCCGACAATGCAAACTCTATTACTTCGCTTTTACATGCTTTACTAAAATTATGCGCAAAATTGTCTATGCATGTCCTGCTGGCCATGCGAGTCGGCTGTTTAAATACTAGTTGTAAATTGTAGCTTAATAGTAAACACTCAAATGTAGCAGAAAGTCTATTAGACTTTAGTAAATCTATGTTAAAGTCTCCTGCTATAACAATATTTTTCCCATTTGTCTTTGATATCATTTGGAAAAGTCTCTCAAGCTTATTTAAGCAATCATTATAATTATTTACATTTGGTACCCTATAAATACAGACGATAATTATCTTAAAGCTTATAAGCTCAATGGCGCAACATTCAAAAATACTAGAAGTTGATAATTTACCAATTTTAGGCAGTTCTTTCCATTTATGGCCATTTTTCACAAGAATACATGCTCCCCCTCTTTTTTTCCCTTTTCTGCAATAAGACGACGCTAAACTTTAATTGGGTACATACTACTACTTTACTTTTTTTTTTACTTTACTTTTGTACTGGCTCTCATCGCCTTCCATAATGAAATGTTCGGTGATGCATACTATATCAATACATATTTGTTTATCAGCTAGTTGATTTAGACATACTGATAAATCATCCGATTTTTTCAACAAACTTGCTATATTTTGATGTAGGATATTAATATACTTATTCGAGAAAAAACAACTCTTTAACATTTGCCTCTGAGTTGTTAATGGTGTCAGATAATAAAGGGAATAACTCCAAGTCAATATTGATCCTATTCATTATACTTTTAAATATGAATTGTATTCCAGCTTTATTTAATATACCTGATTTATAAGAAAACATGTAAAATTCAAATGTTAGGTCATAATTAGTGTCGAAATAGTATGCGCAGTCATGATATTGGAGGTTCATATAAAGTAATCATTAAACGTCTCAACCTTATAGTTATATATAGGCGCTCCTCGTATATACGAAGGAGTGCATACTATAATATTTGTATGGGTTATCTGCGCTAAGCTTTAGTTAATAACTTTTATTATATCAATAAAATTATTACTATATTTAATGTCAGTGTCAGCAATAATAATTATACAATAATCATTCATTATGAAATCTCTTAATTTCGATTTTAAATTAGCTAATAGTTGTTTTATCTTAGAGTTTGGTAATGAGTAACTACAGAATTTAAATTCATTAGAGAAATTTTCTTCAATAGCTTCTAGTATACCTCTTTGTGTGCTATTACTTGATACACACAGTTTCCTATGTTTGGCTTCATTGAGTGTGCTCGTTCTTGGAGTTTTCTTATCCGGTGTTGAATTTTGCATTGCCGGCGTCAGTTTAGTACCACTGGGCTACATAGCTACATTTGGTATCTGATTAAAGTTACCAATGCGTTATTGTTATTCGTTGCTTGTGCCTCCTCCAATTTATTCTTCACCTGTGTGCACCTGTAATCTCCAGTTAGTGAGGTTTGGTCTTTCTGCATCTTCTCACCAGAATTCTCCACCACCAGTGTGCATGTTATTTCTTCGATAGGTAGTTGATTGTGTTTTTCTGAGGTCATATACTGTAGGCATGCGCTTTCTCTGTTACTGTCATGTAATTTATTTCTTTTATTTTTCCTACTCGAGGTTTTTGGGGAATTCTCTATGAAGTCTAGTTTTTTGTAGATATTTATAGTTCTCTGGCAATCTAACAGTTCGCATTTCAATTTACTATTTTCTTCATGTAATGCATCAATTTCGTTATTAGCAGACTGTAGTTCGCCTGCCAGTTGATTGATTTGTGCTTTGAGCACTTCACAACATGAGTGGCTTACATCCAGGGATGTGCTTGGAAGACTTGTCATTGTTGAGACAAGTATGTGAGAATTAGCTAAATCAGTTAATGATTTGGATTGTTGTAAATTGACAGTAGCCCTCTTTCTTTGCGTTATGTAGTTGTAAGAATCCATTCTAAAATGTTGATGTTATTATTTTATTAAACCCTAAAATATTTTTTTAAATTCCCACTTTGGTAGAAAAAATTCCAGGCTTGCAACACTATGTAGTTTTCAATGCGCAAAATAGTATTCTCTGTTGACCTGGAATGTTTCTGTCAAGTTCCGCTACTCACAGAGTTATTACTCTGAGTCACAGCTAGATGGCGGTAGATTAATGCACGTATGCTAATTATGTGACACTCGGTCAAGTTTAAGACTGGAACGCGATCATCGGTTGACCAATGACGGCAATGTTATTGTTTTTACTTTAAAATTAACGTTCACAATAGGTGCAATTTAGCATTTTAGCATTTATATCACTTATTTAGCACGCTATTTATTGTAACAAACTTAGTTGAGATAACATTGGTTCACTCATTGTCTTTTTGTATCACTTTTGTTACATTATTGTTGCTTTTGTAAACAAACACTAAGTCGTCACTTTTTGCCAATTTTTGAACACAATGGTTCCAAAACTTCTGGATAACAGTGTCACTTGGTTATTAGTAATTTTTTTTACAGTTTCACACAATTATATTCACATACATACACTAAAAGTATTTTTAAGATATTTTAGAACAAAGCGTTTCTATTTTACGTTAAGCTTTGCGCAGCGCCATCTGGCGTTCTCGTTCAGTATGGTTTGAGTTTGTGTGTAGTGAGTGAGTGTGGGATGTGTGTGTGTATGTAGTGAGTAGGTGTAGGGTGTTTGTAGTGAGAAAGGATGGGGTGTAATGAATACACATTTTTTTACGTTTAGATTTAGTTTTTTAAAGTTCATTATCATTGTAAATTACCCAGCAGAATCCAGTAGAGAGATAGAGAGAGAGACAGAGATAGATCCTCAGTGTTGTCATAACTTAGTGTTTGGAGGTAATCTCTAAGTAGGTTTTTGCATTGATATTTAGGGCACGAATAAATTTATATCTTTTTATTTAGGAAGCCAGTCTGCCAGGCGTTTCCTTTAGAGGGCGGGCAGAGTGTTTGCGTAATGTCGACAGGAGCACATAAAGTTGCCTGACTGTGAGTACCTTGCAATCGGAATAGAGCTGTACTGTGAGGTTGTGGTATTCCATTATTTGGAACCACATCTTTTAGTTTATTTACGTATAAACACGTTACTCTTTCTTTATGTTATTATATTAAACAAACCACCTTTTAATATATTTTCCTATTGATATTCTATGACACTTATATTTAACTCACTTTTATATTCTGTAGCACTGTTTACCTCTGTAAAGCATACTCTTAATTATCTCTTGATTGTTTTATCATCCAAATCGATTTTATAGTATATTTAATTTTCCCTTTTGTAAAAACTTTAGAATATTTATATTCTGACGTTTTCATCTTAAACTGTCATCTGTCGTAATTTACTTTTCTAAAACATAGACAGAACACATCATAGATAAGTACACTCTATCTTCTCTCATAAAGTGGGTGTACACACTGAACCTTCGCAATAAGCATAGATCTAAGATTTCTCCTCTGTAAGCCGTTTTTATTAGTGCTGAAAAACTAAAACGCCGCGAGCACACGCACACGAAGGCCTCCGACACTAGACGTCGTTACTCTCCGAGAGAGACCTCCGCCGTCACCTGTGACGCTAGCGCGGTCCTCCCGCTAGGTGAGGCGCCTCAAAGCGCCTCCATCTACAAAGTCTCACAACCTCTACTCCGTTCCACAGGCTGGAGTGTACCTCCAGGGGGGATAATCCTCAGCCCAGCCTCCTGCACGCTGCCTGCGGCCTGCCTGCCTGCCCACCTGTTCCACTCCCTGCCTGCCTGTTCCTGCCTAACCTGAGCCTGTCTTGTGCCTGTTCCTGCCTAACCCGAGCCTGTCCTGTGTCCTAAACTTAACTTTACTTTTACTAATTTTAACTTTTAATTTTAATACCTTTTTATTTTAATTTAATTTGTGACCTACGTTTCCCTCCACGGAGGAGAACGTTACGTTACAAGGTATCTACGCGGAAGAGAAACCATTACCTTAAGGACAGCTCTCTGGGCTCTCTCAAGGCGGATAAATACATTTTGGGTGGCGCCACCCCAAACGGGCAAGTAGTACGTTAGGACGGACGGCATAAATATAGGGCAAAATATACTAATTTTAGCGTTTCGTAATCAGTAGAGTTTCGTAGCTTCTTGAAAGCATATATTAGCTTACGAATGCGGGACGTGACTTTGAGTATATGGGGGTGCCAGTTGAGATGCTGATGCATGGGTACTCCTAGATACCTTACAAACGTGGATTTGGCGAGGGAGAGGCACACTGCTTTAAGGAACCGCAAGCGTGTGCGAGGGTAAGGGAATTTGAGGGACTTAGATTGGACCGAATGGCAAAGGGAACGTATACCGTTTTGTCAACATTTAAAGTGAGCAAGTTATCGGCCAAACATTTCATTACGGAGGACAGCGCCGCCTCGGACACTGACTATACGACACACAATTTTATTTATATTTCAATATACATACAGGATGTTTGGTGCATCGTTTGCCAAATTGAATTGACCGATAGGAGAGGTCATTTGCTATCTTTTCAGGCCCAATAGCTTGTAGCGGCATCTACATCGCTACATGCGAACTACGCATAAAAGACCTGACGTCACATAACATCCTGACGACACACAAAAACCTGCATGGCGCAATTAGAGTTTACCGCGCGATAAACATATATAGAATCTTCCAACTTCAAACCTCTGGGCAGTTGCCCGCCAGACATCACACCCGTCTGGCCGGAGGATCCTCCCTTTTCTATGGGGGATGAGTGAACTTAACACCCTGTTCCTCATACCCCTAAAAGCTCATTCCTTGTCACACCGGCTTTTTTATTATAAGTTTATATTTTTTATTTAAATCTTAATTTAGGATAACGCTCCCATACAAGTTCGGCTCAGCATGGACATAAATAAAACAATATATATCATGAAGAAATATTTGTATTTAATAGTCCTGTTTATATTTTATTACTCTAGAACTCGGTGGTGACGAGATATCAGACCTTTTAGTTGAACATTATGGTATTTCATTTTGACGTTTAAATACAGTAGGTATGTACATTATCGTGAAGGCCCAGTGGATAAGGCCTCGCTTCTAATGCACGAGGTTGTGGGTTCAAATCCAGGCAAGTACCAATGAGACTTTTCTCAATTCATATGTACTTTCTGAGTATATCTTGGACATTACTGACATTGATTATGGAAAAACATCGCGAAAAAACCTGAACTTATAGTTAAATATGTCTGAAATCGCCAACCCGTCTTGAGCATGCGTGGTAATCAATGCTTGTGCTTTCTCTGTATGAGAAGAGGCTGAGAGCCCTGCAGTGGGAAAATACGAGTAATAGGCTGGTATTATTATTATTTACTTTTAATCATATTACATATACCGGTCCTGTGCTCCTCGCATGCAGTGAATTTCCGCGACTTCCACCATGTGAGGGGCCTACTTAAGTGCCGCAGTAGACTTTTTAGCTGAATGATGATGATGACTATTATTTTAAGAAACCGCGTTCGTTTGTTAGAACGATGGCAGCGCCGCGAGCTCTTTGTCCAACCCCCTCCTGAAATTGCAAAGATTATTGAGAATTAAACGAACTCACCATATAGGTTAATTTAGGTTTTATGTCTAGGTCTAAACCTAAACCTTTCAAATGACAACTGCCGTACCACGGCAGCTGTCAAGTCATAGTCAAATGACACTAGCTGTGCTACGGCCGGCAGGTCGATTATGGTCCAACTATATTGCGATTATCTATGAAACTAAGCGCCCTATCTCTATCGTTCTTGTGGTATTGTGAGCATGAAAGACAGAGCTAGCGATAAAACATGCCATGCTATCAACGTTTAAAGCATCAAAACGAATGCATGGCACTCAGAAGTCACTTCCGGATATTGCAAAAAAAATGGCGGCAATTCGCAGATGTTGCGAATTTATATTTTTATTTCTCAAATAAATCATAAAAATAGAACTGCTTTTAATAGAGAAGTAATTTAATGTAGTTTGATTAAAATTTATAAATAATTATGAAACAAAGAGTTTGTTTATAAAAAAAATTGTGAGTCGGAACCATCGTGGTCAAGTGGTCTTTGTTTGTGATGATAAGTGGTAATATTTAATCTAGTTGAACATTTAAGCGTTTGTCACACTTAGATAATCCCACAAACTTGCAACTTATCTCTCAACATAAACAACTTCGACATGATTGTTTACAATAATTACAGAGGGTTGAGTGAATCGGGTTGGCGCCGCGAAATTCTATGATGCGTTTCAATTCGTTATTTGGACATATTTTTTAATGGTTTTATGTTATAATATTGTTCTTTCTTATTGGAAGGTTAATAATCTTCGTAGAAAAATGATTTTCTAATGTAAAAATATCCAGAATTTTGGTACCTATTTATATTTTGTTGAATGAGAAAAATGGGTGAACATAACAAAACTTTTTTTTTGTGTAAACAGGCTCGTTTTATTGTAAACCACATTCTCCTAAGTCTTATAAGAACCTATTGGAAATATTGTACAGATTACGAAACAGTTATTGTTTTATATGGGTTTCATAGTAAAATAGCGAGAAATCGGGGTTTTATCGCAAGCAAACCCCAAAATGGGGGGGCCACGTCAAGGTCACGATCAGACTTTTTTTATGCGTTTTGACAGCTGACTGTTGAAGGGACGAGTGCGTTTTATAAATGGTGGTGATGGCCCAGTTGATATTACTCTGAAATCGCCAACCCGTCTTGAGCAAGTGTGGTGATCTGTGGTGATCGATGCTCGTGCCGTCTCTGTATGAGAAGAGGCCTTTGCCCTGCAGTGGGACACTAATAGGCTGGAATTATTATTTATTTAAACATTATCTTCATCATAAATAATTAATATATCATCGAGGTGCGGTGCAAGAGGCACAACATTTCCTTGAAATCTTGCCCAACCTAGATACTCGTACCATATAATAGTCATTACATGAGCACAGCAGCCTACTGTTCTTTTGCCTACTGCACAATTACAGTAATACTGTATTATGGCATTTCTACCACCAAGAGAGCTGTCAATTAAGTTAAGGGAATTGATAACCGGTCAATGTTCTGGCATCCTAAAACAAAGCAATGTTTTTGTGTATCATTAGCTCTAGAGAAATCTGTCAATGTGACAAAGATTTCAACATGTGGAACTTCAGGGACCGGAGGAACTTCAGGGACCGGTGGAACCTCGGGGCGGGTGAAACCATGATATTTTCTTGTTTTTGTTGACCGTCGTCGTCGATGTTGTTTGACCGCCTAGGTACTGGAGATTGTGCTCTGCAAGCTCGTTGCCAACATGAATGGCAAATAGAGCTTGTTGATCTCACCTAAGTAAGCGAAAAAGTTCATAATGTATCATTTCAAAACATAATAATTAATAAATATATTTAAGCAGTCGTGGTCAACAATAAAATAAAAATAAAACCATAGGTAGGTACTAACTTTTTGAGGAAAAATCCATTCAGATACAACATCCTGAATGTGTCTATTGAGTTCAGTATTATGTGTCAGTGTATGAAAACGAACCCGCAGCAGGGATCTTCCACAGTTTACACACACATGACGACGGCCAACACTAGTGCTTTGTGTTCTACTTGTACCAGACTGTGATAATGTCTGCCAAGCCAGTAACCAGCAAGCATGGCACACATGATCAGATGCAGTGACCTAAAATAAAACACCTACTTACATAAGTATTAACAAATAGGCACCCTAATAAGAAGTGCTGACGACGTTACTGAAAATGTTAAAACTCACCAATCGTGGAGTAATCCACTGTTTTATAACAGACTGTCTTATAAATATTGGATTATAATAGACTGGATTTCATCCAAATCCATCGAATCGCTCCTTATGCAAAGCATTGCTATACCACAGTTAATGCAGCGCCGATTCTCCATTAGAAATAGGGCACAATCAGTTGTCCAAAGTGCGAGTAACCAAAGTAAATCGAAATGAGTAGATGCAAAGTCCGTGATGCAAAGCGGGTCGGTCGGGAGAGCAGTAACAACAGCTATCCAGAAACAAAGTCCGTGATGCAAAGCGGGTCGGTCGGGAGAGCAGTAACAACAGCTATCCAGAAACAAAGTCCGTGATGCAAAGCGGGTCGGTCGGGAGAGCAGTAACAACAGCTATCCAGAAACAAAGTCCGTGATGCAAAGCGGGTCGGTCGGGAGAGCAGTAACAACAGCTATCCAGAAACAAAGTCCGTGATGCAAAGCGGGTCGGTCGGGAGAGCAGTAACAACAGCTATCCAGAAACAAAGTCCGTGATGCAAAGCGGGTCGGTCGGGAGAGCAGTAACAACAGCTATCCAGAAACAAAGTCCGTGATGCAAAGCGGGTCGGTCGGGAGAGCAGTAACAACAGCTATCCAGAAACAAAGTCCGTGATGCAAAGCGGGTCGGTCGGGAGAGCAGTAACAACAGCTATCCAGAAACAAATCCAAAGGTCATCGTAAAACACTACAGGAAACCACAAGAAAACATTCATGCGAGCCACAAGACACACGATTGACTTAAATTGTCATGTCATTAATGAAAGACATGATGACATGATGTCTAGGTCTAGACTTATTAAAGACAATCGACATAAAATGGTGGTAATCAAAATAAAACAAACAATTATTTAATACTCTTTTAAATTTATATTTTTCCACCAAGTTATGCGGACAAGTGAAAGCCATGATGGAAAAAATATTATAAGCTTCAAAAAAATATTATTAAGTAAGTCTTTGTCCGTGCTGGGCCAGACTTTATCCATGACCATTATGAGGAGTGAAAATACAAGCGTAATTTTTTTGTATTGTGTTTTATTCGTAAATAACACGGATTTAAATTTAAAAAAAAATATACATATTACATATTTCACACTTCGGTTTAGATATTTCGGCCGTGCGATTCACGATTAATTGCACTTTACTGCGTCCGATTAATTCGCAAAGACAAGTCTTTATGATGTTCTAAGTAATTATTGTTTCATTAATTTGAGTTATATTAGGGTGGAGTTCTTTTTTGTTGTTTAGAAAGAATTGATTTTATGAGCTGCACTGCTCATAAAATCAATTAATCAAATTACACAAGCGTTACTTAACTTTTGTAAGTATTGTGTTTTATTCTAAAGTAACACGTTAACAATAGGTCGCTATTGTTACATGAAGATGCCACCAACTGTTATTCATTGATTTTAGCAAAGCCTTTGATACCCTCAGGCATGATACTCTTATAGACAAGCTCGATAATACAGGGGTTCGAGGCCCAATATTAAACTGGTGCAAAGATTATTTAAAAAACAGAACATGCCGTGTAAAAATCAGCAATGAACTCAGTGACGAAGTTGTAGTAGATACGGGAACAGCACAAGGCTCAGTTATAGGACCCTTGCATTATTTAGCCTACGTCAATGACATGGAGAAGGTTATAAGCAATTGCTCAGTATATCAGTACGCGACCTGACTCGTCGCAGCTGATAAAATCTTATCTAAGGCTGAGCAATCGATTCAAAATGATTTTGATAATTTGTGCAAGTGGTCTCATGATGCTGGACTGGTGCTTAATGCTGGTAAAACTAAGACTATCCACGTTCGGTCCAATCACTTACTCAACTCTGACGAGCCAGTTAAAATAGTTGCGCACGGTCACCAATGTTTGCATGAAGTGCAATTATCTAGGCTTGGTTGCAAATGTGAACCTCTGGAGCAGGTTACCAACTACAAATATTTGGGTTTAGTCGTTGATAACAGATTTAATTGGGGCTATCACATAGACTCCATTTGTGATAAACTGCGAGCAATGCTAGCCAAATTTGCAATAATTAAATACAAAGTACCTTTTAAAATATTGCTTAATCTTTATAATGCACTCGCGGAGTCAATCATTTCTTATGGAATTACTAGCTATGGCAGAACATTTAAAACTTACCTAGACAAAATATATAATCTACAACTTCGTTTATTAAAAATAATAATACCAAATAAAATAAAAAAAACACTGTATGATGGTGATGACGTAACAGGTTTCTTTAAATATTGTAAAATCTTACCAATACACACTAAAATAAGAAAGTGGCTATTGATAGAACAGTTCACCAACAAAGAACTGCAAATAAAATTCCCCCATAGCATAGCAACAAGAATGGCAGCCCAATCAAAACTGGTAGTACCGAGATGCAAAAACTATTACGGAAAACGAACTAATGCTTATTTAATACCTACTCTAATTAATGATGTTCCAACAAAAATTCAATCGGAAATAACAAATAATAATTATAAAAATAAATACAAAAAATTCTTTGATACTCTTTGAAAATGCATCATCCTGTTTAAATTTCATTCAATAAGTAATTAGCAGCGACGGGCTAACTGACCCGCGCCGTCTTCGTTTTTGTGCTTTTTTAGATATTATTACAATCTACCTCCCAATGTCTTATAAACTATGTTTAACCACAACTACGTTAGTATTAAGATTGCTTAAAAGTGTTTTAACATCCGGACAAACCTATTGAGGTTTTTGTGATGTTTCTGTTCATATTTTATTTTATTCCTTAATTAATAAACAATAAAAATAAAAAAAATATAAAAAACTGCATGAGATTGTTTATAGTATTAAGTGGGATTGCGACAGAAATAGGTCATCTTGATTTAATCTTTTTTAAAGTTCACTTTTTGGAAAAGGTGATGAGCAGTTGACATTAGGCTATTGTAACTTAGATAAATTACAAACCGACCCATAAAAAAATAAATATAAATTCACAAAAATCTACTGACTGCCAAAAAACACTACAACGTGAAAACTCGGAGGTCGTTGTCTTTTGAATTTATTCATTTTCCACGTTAAAAAAGTTTTTGATCATGTTAAGATATCGATACCGACGGTACCCACCAAAGCTATGTATAAACTTTTGATACCTTGCTAATTTACTTTGACCATGCAGAGGAGATGATGGGCAAGATTCACAGATCGCACTTTGACTTTACTTTACTTTGCTACGCCAAGTAAGCGTCGCATACGAGTTTGAACATTATTCGTGTGTAGTTAACGTTTCATGTTCATAATTTGCCACCTTTAAATATTTAGGCCACATTGTTACTGAAGAATTAAAAGACGACTTGGATATGGAAAGGGAGCGCAGGGCACTGGCTGTGAGGGGAAATATGATATGCAGAAGGTTTTATGGTTGTTCAGTTCCCGTTAAACTAATTCTTTTTAAGGCCTACTGCCAAATATTTTACACCAGCAGCCTTTGGGATAACCATACCCTAAAAGCAGACACTGCCCTGCGCATTCAATACAACAATGCCTTCAGGGCGCTGTTGAGGCTTCCACCTTACTGTAATGCGTCAGGTATGTTCGCTGATGCGGACACTGACGACTACTTTGCGATAATGCGGAAGAAAGTTGCTTCAGTAATATCCCGAGTGAGGGGAAGCAGCAACAGCATTCTGAAGGTGTTAGCAGAGAGGCTGGATGGGCCTACAATATGGAGGTTTACCAAGCTACATGTTGGCAACAAAGCTTGTTACAATAAAATAAAATAAAATAAACCTTGCTGTGATTGTGATTCTTTTTTTTTTGTGTTTCTGCGGTTACTGATATAGTTTTTAAGTAAGATGTAATACTAACACCCTTGCCGGCCTTGATGCCTGATAATAAAATATTTTTATTTTATTTTTATTTTATTATTTATTTATAATTCAAAATTCAAAAGTCATTTATTCAAACTAGGCTGAGAATCACACTTTTCGAACGTCAAAATTACATAAGACAGTCCCCCAAAAACGCCCACCCTTCACCACTTCCTAGTGCTTAAGCTGGGAAGAAGAAGTGGCGTAACAAACTCCCCAGCAGCACAGCTGTCTGTTTAGTTGAAACAACTTGATTATATACAGGGTGTTCGGCATAAGGTTGAACATACGAAAACGGCGGATCCGTGGGGCCGTCTACTACGTGTTTATTAGGTCCAATATCAAGAACCATGCCACAAGGATTTTTTTTAATGATTTTTTAAATTTAAAGGAAATTCGTGGTGGCTCAAATTTCAAACGTCAATCATTTCATTTAAAATAACAAAACTGGCAATTTATTTGTTATTTTTTGGAACGAAGTTCCTCATCGCGCGTTGCGAAAGGGGGCTAGACGGAAAAAATTAGGACCAAAAGTTGTAACGACACTTTTTGCTATAGTTGTAAGCCGAGCGGCGTGCGCGTGTTTCTCTGTCTGTCTCTCTCTCAAAGTCAAAGTCAAAGTCGAAGTCGAAGTCGAAGTCGGAGTCGGAGTCGAAGTCAAAGTCGAAGTCGGAGTCGAAGTCGAAGTCGCAGTCGAAGTCGAAGTCGAAGACGAAGTCGAAGACGAAGTCGAAGTCGAAGTCGAAGTCGGAGTCGGCTTCGGAGTCGAAGTCGAAGTCGAAGACGGAGTCGAAGTCGAAGTCGGAGTCGAAGTCGAAGTCGAAGTTGAAGTCGAGCGAGTGTATAAGTCGACACGAGTCAAGAGACTTATACTTATAATATACTTATACTTCGAGACCAAAAGTTGTAACGACACTTTTTGCTATAGTTGTAAGCCGTGCGGCGTGCGCGTGTTTCTCTGTCTGTCTCTCTCTCTCTCTCTCATAGAAAGAGGAACTTCGTTCCATCCGGGTGTCCCTTGACACCTCTCAAGTTTTTTTTCTAGAATAATTGTAGAATCTAATATATAAAAAAAATTGGTTCGTATATTAATTACGTTCGTATATTAATTAGTAATTATCTGTGGTGACTTTAATGTGAATATTTTAGAAAATAATTCAAATACCAGTAGATTTTTAAATTTGTTCAAATCATTCAATTTGTCAAATGTGTGACTACTGCTACATGTATTGATAATGTGTTTTGTTGTTGTGACTATTTAGATAAAGCCATACCCAACTAGCACTTAAGAGTTAAAATAAGCTATATAGAACCTGTATAGAGACTATAGCCGAAGTTAATAGTGTTAATGCAGTCCTGTAGTAGTGAGTTGCAGCATTCTCTAACTTACTTGTAACCTCAAAAGAGGCCCACGATTTTACAGGTAAGAGTAATATAAAGTGTATATGGTGTTATACTAGCAGCAGTGTGCCTGCAATTAAGAGTCGAATATAGTAAATAACATACATAAGAGTGTTATAAGAGCGTTAATTAAGCATTATTTGTCACTCGAAACCTTATTATGGTTATTAAAAACAGTTAGTTGACACCTTGGGTTATAAAAAGGATCTATAATGCTTTCAGATAAAGCTGTCACTGCTTTATTGATACTTTATTACTCCAGTGTATAGTTTTTAGTGTACGACACAAAGAAGAAAGTTAAATTTTAATAGGTTAAATACTTATCCACGAAAAGTTTAGATATCGAAATATTATGGCGTGCATTTTATTAAGTATACCTAAATATAAATATTATTTAAAATTACGTCTGCGTCTTTTGTGTATTGTGAATTATTCCTGCCCTTGTGAATTTACGGTAAGTGTATACCATATTTCTCATCTCATTTTTCACGCGCCTGGGATTTATCAACTATTTTAAAGAAATGTGACAAAGAAAAATAAAAATTGCTTTCAATTATTCAACCGAACATAATAAAGTATGTGAGATTCGTAAGTATTGAGATGTATTATGAGAGTATCACTCATTTTACCACCTTTAAAATATATAATATTTAGTATTTGGTTAATAAATTTTGTATATACCTATTTGTTTGTAATTTCATGTTTACAAAAAAAATGGCGAGCCCGCTTTAATGTTAAAATACTCTTTTAACTCATTTATAGCACTCGTTGCGACGCAATATCTGTAGTCAAGAATATTGTGCAGGCTTTGGTAGATATAGCAGTGTAACAATACTCTTAGTCAATGAGATTTATTAGAATTAATACATTAATAGTAGCTATAACGTACAAACCACATTAGGGTTCTTTGACAAATTATTGAAAACCATTTAAATATAAAATGAATAAGCAGTTTCCAGCTTTACTATGTAGATTGTTATTTATTTAGTAGTTATTTAACTAAGAAATTATGATCGAAAATGCTATGTTGCAAAACATTTCACATTTAGTTTTGTTTGTTTGCAAACTGATTTGCTCATAATATATTGAAAAAGAAACCTTTTTATTAATAAAATATAGTTGCTAATTGCTTAATTACTGGTAGTCCCAGTTCATCAGCTGTCGTTTCCGATGTTAACTAAATGAAGATCGTGGTGGTGATCCGAATACCTATCTCAATGTGATGCCGCCGCCGCGCGCTGGCACCAATGCGTCCGGGGCGGCCGCGGCCGTTGATAAACTTGGTCGCAGTGTGGCTTTGTCGCGATACTAGAGGTTTTTTAAGGCTGTTGGTGGCATTTTTTTCATCAAGTTCGTAGCGATATTTTTTTAATATAGAATCTATAATACACATATTTCAGAGAGAAATCTTTTACCATTCCAGTCAGAATTGCATTAAAAACAACCGCCAACAGACAAGTATAAATTGATTAGTTTCATGTATCTCAATCGTAATTCGTTTTTAATTTCAATTCAAAAACTAAGTGGACTTTGGTGGTTGTATTTTAATCTAAGTTTTTGAAATCCTGTGACATTCACTCTAGATCTAACTAACACCTTTGAATTTTTCAGGTTGGCAACACTGCTTAATCGCCTGGCCTTAGTTGCCTTGTCTTTCGCCAGTGACAAACTAGCCCGCGTACCGGGTGCACGCTGCTCTGTTAGCCGCCCGCGCTACCGATAAGTAAGTAGTTGTCGGCGTTATATTATAGATAGTTGCAGCCACCGCACCAGAGTAGCCCGTCTTATTTGATAGTCTCATTTTTAATCTAACCTCAAAAAGCTCACAAGGTTAGTAGTTCTCATCTAACAATTATTTTACTGAGTGCAGTTGTAAATTAGCTCTTGTAGAAAACCAAATGTTTATAATTGACAAATTTGTATGTACCTAGTTTAAATAGATAGGAAGGTTCCGATCATTTGCTTTTAAGATAAATGCATAATATATAACTAAACAAACACTCCAACCTTTGACAAGGTCAATTACACACTATCAAATCTTTTCTTCTGGTGTCTTCTCTTTTACATCCATTGAAAACAGCTTGAGTTTGGTTTTGTTTGTTGCTGATGCAATCAAGAATCTATGTATCGTATTACCGATTTACGAGTATTAATTCATTTGATGATATTTTTATTTCAGAATGCCATTTAAAACAATTCAAACGATTGAAGGGAATAAAAAGAAATTATTTACTGTTCCATCGGGATGGGAGATACCCTAACAAGGCTCCATCGAAGTACATTAAAGATGAAAATTCAAAACCTACGCCTGAATGGGAGATTATGAAATGTACAGTAAAACGGATGAATATTTCAAGCTACGAGGCGGGTGATAAACAAATTTCTGAAATGATGAAATACAGCGACACGGATGAAACCGACGATGATAATCGACTACAGCCACGACGTCCACAAACTAATAAAAAATCTTTAAATTTGAACTCGATGGCGGAAAAATTGGTAACTACACGAATTAAGCAAATAATGTATCTACATACTTAAAAACAATTTTTGATGTCTTGTTATTTACTTTTGTTCCAGGTGGCCAATAATATTTCCACTAATAATCAATACACACCAGCTGTACCATCTTCTTCTACTGATTTAACAAATGAATTTACTTACGAGATAGCAAATCTCGATGAATCTCAAGCAAATTCATCAATACCTTCACAGATTTTATCGGATAACGTCTACCAGGCTACTGGTGAATATATTATTAACACTACTGTACCTCAACAAGATTCAGTAAGTGTTGATGTCGATAAGATTTTTGAAAACCAAAAGATGATATTAGAAAACCAGATGACAATTATGAGTGAAATTATTATAAACCGACAGCAGCAACAAGATAGTCATACAGAAATCATTGGACAAATCCAAAATCTAATTAAAGTGCAAAATAGTTTGACACAAAAGGTGTCTGGTTTATCTGTGCAACTGGAAAATGCAGTATCTCAGATAACTTCAGTACCTAGTTCTGAAGATGTTACTGCTTTACATACTGCCAGAGGTTTAATAGAAAATATTCCATTAAATATTAAACCGATTAACAGTGTTCAAGATTTAGAGGAACTGGAGAAACAGTTATCTGATAAAAATAACAGATACCGTTTGCAGAATTCATATTCCATTTTATGTTCTGGCGGTAAAGGTTTAGACTGTGCGTACATGCTTGATGTTTTGTTTACAAGAACATTTATTTGTCAATGCTCATGGAGTGGAGGTAGTCGAGGTGAAGAACTAAAAGTACCTTTAAAAGGTTATAAACACGTTTTATAATTTTTTTGGCAAATGATAAATTTTTGGGATAAGAAATATACGTTGAAAGATAACGAATTATTTTTTTTAAACCATTTTAAAAAACGCACAAAAAAGGAAACTGGCTAAACATGAAAGAGCGTCAACTTTAAGGCAACGGTCGAAACGAGCGAAGTCCTGTTTAGAAGAAGAAAGTAAGACAACATCAAGGGATAAAGTTAATATTGAAAGTGAGAATAAGGAAAATGAATGTGAACAAAGGATAGAATCACAACAAAAACATACATTAAAAGTTATAGACGAAGAATGCAAAAATATTGATTCGATTGAAAATAGAAATTTTAAAAATGCTGAGAAAGATACAAGTAGCAAAGACACTGTAGAGTACCAATCAGAAGAAGAAGAATCGCTGTGTTAATCATATTGTAGTTAAAACTTCTTATAGGTACTGATTTTATAACTTGATTTTTCCTAAAGTACTTATTTAAACTTAAGCAAGAACAAATTATAACTAAAAATACATTTTTTTTATAATTTTCTTAAATATTATATGTTAGTGTATGATTCTCACCATGACGCTTAATAGTTTTAAAGTGAATTAGCTGATCAGAAATTATGTATGGGACACTACTTTTTTGTGATTTAACCTGTTTCTTCTAGTAATCATGGAAAAATCATACCTCAATATATAATATTAACCAATTTGCTTTTTTTTGTCTCTTTACTACGTATTGGCAATCAGTTAACGCGGATTTTGATAATATATTTAAGTGTATATTATTATTACAGTAAAACTAATTACCAAAATTCAGAGAAAACCAATTAGTAACCAAAGTTGCTTTTTAATATTTGTTTAACGGAACAAGTGAGTTTTCTTTAATTGTTTAATAAAAAATTACTAATTTAAACATGCTTTTTATTTATTTATGGTATACATAGAGTATGCAGAAGTGGCTGAATATACAATGTATTTTTATGGGCTATACAAAATAATTTACATTTGATTTCATCAGGTTTTATTGCTGTAATATAATTAGTCAAGACATAAGGCTCTTTAATTTTATATATATTTAAATATGACGACTTAATAGGCATTTCAAATATATCTTCTTTGTTCATAATTTTTTGACCGTATATAGTGATCTCTTTTTCATTACCACAGGTTATATCAGTTAATTCAAATATATCTCCAATGTGGGTCATAAAGTATTTATCTTTGGACTCTGATGAAAGCACATATTTTCCAAAGTGAAGTATAGAAATATTTCTACAGGTAGTTATATAAGGTACATTATTCGTTGTTTTAGTAGTTATGGAAGGGTTTTCTGTACTTTTTTCACACAGTCTCTTAGCTATTTGTGATAGTGGTTTGTCGCCCTGTCGTAACATTCTTTTGATTAAGTATAATTGATTCTCAAACGGATATGCATTAAATGTTTGAAGAGGTCCAAACTTTTCAACTTCATCTACTACATGAAGCAAATTATGTACGTTACTAGTTACGTAATGAGACCCATAAAAATATTTATATTGAGTTACAAAGTGCTCAAGCATTTCTCGGGCAAGCGGCAGTAAACTAAAATAACTTTGCGAAGAACATATTGTCATAGAACAATAAAAGTTCAAAAAATGTTCAAAAATATCTCCTCTATGAATATCCGGCAATATAATTAACACTTAAGTAATAAAGAAATGTTCTGAATTCACTTGCTTTCCAATATGCGAGACAATCTAGACTCCTTACAGCTCGATGTATCTCTTTTGGTAACTTAATTTTTTTCAAAAATGAGTTCAAATTTTCAAGATCTCTCGCACAGAGCTTGGACATGTACGTCCCAAAATTGCCATCTCTCCATCCAACTAGAAGCCTCTTCATTATACCCAAATCTATTAGATGTAATGAATCTGCTACGGGAAAATCTTCTACCATATTAATTGGTAATTGAAGTAAAGGAGACTTTGAGTTTGAGTTTGAGTTTGAGGAGAATCTCTTTTATGGTGACTTCCGTAATTTCTTGCTCTGAAATTTTCGTCTGTTCTTGGAGAATCTTTCTTTGTAGAGAAAACTACAGTATGTGATATATGTGAATAATCGCCTACCGTCGTACACTTTAAACATCCATGCTTCCCATTAAAATTGCATACACCTGCAAAAAAAATACTTAAACTCAAATAAACAACTTAACTAGATTGGCCCTTGGAAATTAAAATAAGGTACCTTTAATAAAAGCTCGTGCTGGAGAGTCACAAACAAAACATCAAATTTTTATGGAAACATTCTTCTCATTTATGCGAACCTTCGATACTTTTAATACTCACTTCTTTAGGAGTTTGCAAAATTGTTCGTGGGTCTTTTGGAAGTGACAGCGACGTATTAACATAACTTTCATTCAAAATCAACAACAGCTGTTTCAGAGCTGTTTGGGTAATATTATTTTCTATAGACCAACTATTTTTTTTTTTTTTTAGTATTTCTGTTTTTGTGTAGGGGAGACTGGGGACACTTGATCCGTTCGGGAGACAAGGTACACAATATTTTCAGAATTTCTAAAAGCATTGCACAATTTTAGACTGGCGACACTTTTTGTTTATGATACCCAAAAACTTTCTATAGCAGTGTCATCTGTCAATCTTGACAGCTTTTCAAATGGCAGATTGTTTGGTGTTTGGAGCGGTCCAGTAATACTTTTCGTAAGTTTTAATTTTATTTATTCAATTATTTGTGAAAGTTATTCGAAGTGGTTAAGTGTTTTAACACGAGTGATTGTCGATGTCGTCGTCATCTAAACACAGAAAAACAGCGAAGACTAAATAGATTTTTTGTAGACAATAATTTCTTAACATGTACTGGTTAGGGGACACCTGGTACACATTCTTATGGGAGAGTTGATCCCCCCGGATCAAGTGTCCCTCAGTTTAAGTTATTCTTTTTCTTTCAGATTTAATTATGCCGAGGAATTACAAAACAAGAGAAGGTGCTCGAAAGAGAATACCTTTAGATCGAGAAACCTTGGAGTCAGCTGTAAAAGAAGTTTTGGGTGGCCAAAGTATTCGTGGAACTGCAAAAGCTCACGGAATAGCAGTCATGACATTAAAAAGGTATGTTCGGAAATCAAGAAATGTTACAGAGGATGAACAAATTGAATATGCTCCAAACTATCGACAATCACAGGTGTTTACAAACGTGGAGGAAAATCAGTTAGTGGATTATTTAATGATGGCTAGCAAACTCTATCATGGGTTGACACCAAAGACTGTTCGACAACTTGCCTACCAATATGCTTATAAAAACGAAAAAAAGTATCCACCAAAGTGGGCAGAACATGAATCTGCCACGTATGACTGGTTCTATGGGTTCATGAATCGCCATAGGGAACTATCCCTGCGAGTTCCAGAAGCTACGAGCTTGTCTCGCGCCACTGCTTTCAACAAACACAATGTTGGCCAGTTTTTTGAAAATTTAAAAAGTTTGTATAATAGATATAATTTTGGTCCACATCAAACATGGAATATTGACGAAACGGGCATTACCACAGTCCACAAACCGAAAAAAATTGTTGCATGCAGAGGTCTTAAGCAGGTATCCAAAGTAACGTCAGGGGAGCGTGGCCAGCTTGTTACTGTGTGCGCAGCTATAAACGCTTCGGGAAATCATCTGCCCCCGTTTATGATATTCCCTCGTAAAAACTGGCAACAAAGAATGATAGATGGGGGACCACCAGGAACGGAAGGAGCTCCACATCCTAGCGGATGGAAGACTGGACCAAACTTTTTGCTGTACTTGAAATTCTTTCTCAAGCACGTGAGATGTTCAAAGGATAGTCCATGTCTTATTATATTTGACAACCACGAGTCTCACTTAACGGTGGAGTCTATAAATTTCAGCAAAGAAAATGGAATTCACCTATTAACAATACCTCCCCACACATCCCAAAAGCTGCAACCACTGGACCGGATACTATTTGGGACGATGAAATCGTACTATAATACTGCGTGTGATAACTGGATGGTCAGTCACCCTGGGCGGCCATTAACAATATACGACTTGGCTGGATGCCTAGGCAATGCCTATCCAAATGCGATGACTCCCAGAAACATACAGAAAAGTTTTTCGATTACTGGCATTTCCCCCTTCAATCCTGATATATTCACAGAAGATGAATTCTTAAGTTCATACGTAACAGATAGGCCGGACGGAGAAAATCAGGACATAGGAATTATTTCGTCTGCATTGATTGTTGAACCATCAACACAGGATGAAGACGAAATAATCCCACGAGATGCTTCGCCATCTTTGCTTTTTGGACCCTCTTCTGATGCTGCTGTGCTTGTGCTTCCAACTAATTATGAAGAATTCGTCCTTGCCACTGAGTCTCTGCCTACAGAGAATGCTGAAACCTTTTTGCCTGCCACAACAATACCAGCAGCAAATAATGAAAAACCTACGAGTATTTCAACTAGAGAGTCGCGGCCTGCAACAATTTCTGTTACCGGTTCAAATGCATCGGCCACGGCCCCAGTAACAAATGACGATGATGGTGATGATGTGACACCTGATATTTCGGATAGTGAAATGTACAATGATACAACCATAACCCAACCCATAAATAACATCGCTTCTTGTTTTACTTTGACAGATATTACTGCAGTAACAGCTAATCTTGAATGTTTTCCCGATAAAAGACCAACATCGTCTGCTACACTTCAAACACCAATCCTTAAAAGTCCATTAAACCAACCTTTAAAGTCTTTGCCGATGCTGGTTCCTTCTACGTCAGGATTTGTAAGTCCCGAAGTTATTAGACCTCATCCTAAAGCAGGACCGAGAAAAGGGTCCGGAAAAGGAAGAAAGAGAGGCAGTACCAAAATTTTGACTGACACTCCCGAAAAACTGGCCATCGAAAATGAGTGGGCAGCAAGACAACAAAAGAAACAGAAAAAGATTCGCAAAATCAAAGCCAAGAAAGTAAAACGTAACCTAAATTCACAAGATGAAGAACTCACAACGTCAGAGGATGAGCAAGTACCACCTTCACCAGAATCAGACTTGAGCCCTTTTAGTGAAAGTGATGTCTCTTCAAGCGAATCGGAAAATACAGACGTCACCAATATTACAATAGTCAACTGTTTTGACTGGGTTATTGTGAATTTAGTGTCTGAAAAGAATCTGGTCCATAGATATGTTGGTCAGATCATTAAAAAATCACAAGCAGGGTATGACATCAAATTCGCTAAGAAAATAAACGACAAGTGTTTCAAGTGGCCCGTTAAAGATGATATTGGTGCAATTGCAAAATATCAAATAGTAAAGAAGCTACCGAATCCAAAGCAGAAATCATCGTCAAAAAGAGTTATTTGCATAGAGTTCCCAAAATCCCTGAGAAAGTTTAATATCAAATAGGATTAGGCAAATGAATCTCAGTTTTAAATAAAAGACTTGATTAGCTTTAAGATTAATTAAGAAAATATTGTTCGTTGATTGTTTATTAGATAGTACTTACTAATATTGCAATATTAGATTATGGTAGATACTACCCACAAATGCTCGTTGTGTTTTGATATAATAAGTATATGACTCAATTAGAAGTTTATTTTTTTGTTAAGATGGCAATAAAAGTGATTTAAGTAATATCAATATATTTTATTTCAAACAAAAATACATAATCCTGAAAACGGAACCATAGTACTCTGTGTCCCTTACATATGGGAGAGTTGATCCCCCCCGGATCAAGTCATCCATATGGGAGGATCAAGTCACCCATAAGTAAGGGACACTTGATACCATTGTCTTCTTTTAGTTTTGGTAGTATATTTATATTATTTATAAGCGGAGGTTAATAGTAAATAAAGCAATTATTTCAAATGAAATTTCACGTCTTTTAAAACAAACATATTTAAAATACGATAATAAATGAGGATAGTACGGACAAAAAACAAAAGGGGGGATCAAGTGTCCCCAGTCTCCCCTATTCATTATAATTTATTTCTTCTTCTTCGTCTTCAGAATCACTAAGTGGTATCGAATCGTGATATTCAGTATTTATTTCAGTTTCCTCAATATTTTGCTCAACGGAACCCTGTTGTGTACAGCTCACTCTTTCTTGAGCAAACCATGTAAAATTATTCATAATATCTTGATTATGTGACAAATCATGTGTATTTTTTATTAAATCATCGGTATTTCTACCAACAGAACCCTGTCGAATATTGCAAGAACTTGACTTGGATGTGGCACACGAAACATTATCAACTGAATTTAAAAAATTATTATAGTCCCTTCTAATTCTTTTTTTCACTGCACCTGTTCTTTTTTGGATACTCCAACCTTGAAAACGCTTCATTTTAATATTAACACCTGATTAAAATACTACGTTCCAATAAAAATACAGGATATTGAGGTTATGATCCTAAAGTATTGCAATAATAGTTATTAACTTCAGAAATAGCTTATAATGTTCATAACGCGCTATAACAGTTTTTAATAAAACTGGTATGACACCATAACCCTTAAGCAAGGCTAAAAAGAGTTATTAGATACTTTAAATATTTCGTGTTACTACATTCTCCAATAACTCTACCATAGAACCAATTACTGCACTTATAGTCGATATAGAACCTATACACGTACAAGACACTTCTTTGTGATAAATAAATAACAATAGAAGTTAATAGGTGTCAATGAACACCGTTGTAAAACTTGAAGTGCTACCGACAGAGTAAAGCTTTAATATTTTAAGTATATTAGTTTCCAATACCACTATTCGGAGTTTTATAGTTGTTTTGCATCGTTTACTGAAGTTATAGTATCACTGATGGTGTTTAATTTATTTCTTAACTCTTCTAATAGATTAAAATCTACTACTGAAAGCCTTCTAAGCCTGTAATACCTCTTCAAGTTACTTAATTACCTGTAACCAACGCTTAAATGTTAGTTGGGTAGTTAATTATCTCCCTTCTGATCACAGTGGTCAATCCGTAACTTTTGAATTCAACATACCAATAACAAAAGTCCAGATACAATTCAGACCAATAACAGCAGTTAATTTAAATAAATTTAATAGCACTTTAGTTTGTAAGTTAAATAATCAAGACCTTACAATGAACAATGCTAATATTTTGTATGAAGAATTATTTTCGTTAGTCCAGACCGAGTTCAATAATTCTTTTAAGAAGAACACAAAAACTATCAGCCCTAAGTTTTTATTTAGTGACTGGGCAACTAAAGGACTCAGGAAAAGTAGGGATAGACTGTTCGAGCTGTATGGCCTTAAGCCTTATATTAACACGGAAACTTTTAATAAGTATGTTGCTACTTACTCTAGAACTTTTAAGAACACTTGTAAGACAGCTAAAGCCTTATACATTAGCAACAAGGTTAAGTCAGCAGACAATAAAATACAGACGGTTTGGAAAATTATCAATAATGAAACGAACCGGAACAAAAAGCATAATTCTGACTACACACTGAAGACGTCATGTGGTGGTCTCGTTTGCGATAGCAAAGAAGTTGCTCAAGAATTTGTAAATTTCTTCACCAGTATCCCACTTAAAACTACTGAAACCTTAAATTCCTCGCCCTCGCTCTCTTTTGATTTAGTAAGGGCGAATGTTTCAGCTTGCCCGATTGAATTTAACTTTAAGCATATTAACCCTTTAACAGTAATAAAAGCTTTTAAGCAAATTAGCTTTTCGCGGGTAGGTGTTAATAAACGATAGACGTATCTCTGTTTTTGAATTTGTATTTAAAATAGAAATACTCAGTTTTTTATCTAAATTTAAATCAATTATAAGTATATAACCTCCATTACACGGGTACTCACGTTTGTGGCACATTTATGTGACTCAAGCAATAAAATTACACCACCTGCCAGCTCATCATCTATAAAGTCACTATACTTTGCACCTTGGCACTAGTGGATCACTATGTCCCAACTTGCGGAGATATTGTCAGCACAAAGAAGCCTCGAAGAGAACTTCACACGGAAGATGGAAGCACTTGAAGCCCAGATTCAGTGCGCTGGACCTGCCAAGGATACCGTGGCAAGGGTGGCTGAGGAGTTCCGGACCTTCAGGGAGCTTGTTTTTAGCATGCTTGGCTTGCTCCGGACTCAGATCAGTGAGTGTGCTAAGCAAGTTGATGGAATGGAGACCAGACATAGGCGGAAAGCACTGATCTTTCAAGGTGTTGCCGAAGTTGACAGTGAAGACAGCACCTCAGTTATCTTGGATGTCATCACAAATAAGCTGGCCCTGAGGAACTTCTCTGCATCTTCCATAAAGGTTTGTCACAGACTAGGTGCTGCCAGTAAAGATCATCACAGGCCAATACTGATTAGGTATTCCAGCTACGATAACAAATCACTAGTCTGGAAGGCTAAGACGCAATTGAAGGGAACGTCCATCTCAGTCAAGGAGTTTTTGACAAGGGTCCGGCAATCCATCTTTGGGAAGGCGCGTCTACACTTCGGAATGCGGTCGTGTTGGACTCAGGACGGTGTTATCGTTCTTAAGGCCTTTGACGGAAGTAGACATAAAGTTTCTTCACTGGATGAGCTCAATCCCCTGCTTGTGAAGTTTCCAAAGGTCCAAGGCACGGGAGATGGCCTGCAAAACAGATCGTAACAATATTGGTATCATGTATTTTATGTTATAGCTAGATAGCGATTTGCATGCAATTGTTATTACGGAATTACTTACTGCTGTTATTTCTTTGTTTATGTTCTTAGTAGTCCCTCTAATATTAGTTACGCAATTTCCTCATAAACTCTTCTGAATTTCAGTTGGCACACTGCAGAGAATCTTACCCTCAACAAGTTTTTGTTTTTTTTAACTTTACCCATTAATTTAATCACTTTTTAATTTTTATTTTTCTTGTACGTTAACGTCAAATTAGTCAAATGTCAATAAATGTCCACAGATTATTTATGATGAAAGGTATTGTAGATGGACATATTCGGATACGTTCACGACTAATTCATATTTTAACTTTTACAATTTTATTGTTACCGTAATATTTTATTTGTGTAAACTTCATTTTTCTTTCTTGTTGATAATGTTATGTTATTCCGCATGACAGTTACTCTCTTTTATTATTATGTTTCTGCTGTGTGCTTTTATCTCTTTACGTTTAGTTTTAAAATGTTTAGACTTATATGAAGTTGTGAGCTGGCGGGTGGTGCAGAGATGCAACCATCGTACCAGTCATTTGTGTAGTGTTTTTAGCTTTAATTTTGTGTTTAATTTTATATTTATAGATATTCATTTTTTTTTACATATTTATGACAACTGATAACGAATCATTTTATTCTGCCAACGAATCTAATGCCACTTCCAGCGATGAATCTTTCACTTCTCTTTCAGACACCTTAGCTGTTCTTTTACGCCAAAATTTCAGCCTAAATTCAACGAAGAACGAATTTAACGTATGCCACCTCAATGCTCAGAGCATTCCCAGTCACTACAACGAATTATACGACACGTTTTACGACAATAACGTTCATGCCGTTCTGATTTCCGAGACTTGGCTCAAACCTGACCTGCTTTCAACCACTTACCCGCTCCCCGGTTTTGTTCTTCTTCGGAATGACCGGATCGGTAGGAGGGGGGGTGGTGTAGCCATCTACCTTCGTGATGATTTCCCACAAAAAATTCTAGCTTCTTCTTCTACCAATGAATCCGCAGAGTTTCTTTTCCTCGAGGTTTGTGTCAAAGGAGTTAAAGCCGTCCTTGGCGTCGTTTATTGCCCCCCTTCCATTGATTACTTCACTGAATTCGAATCGGTACTTGAATCTTTGGGATCAGAGTATGCACATCACATTGTTATGGGGGATTTTAATACCAACCTCCTTACCCTTAACTCCCCTCGGTCCCGTAAACTCCTGCATTTAGTCGAGTCAGCAAGTCTGCATGTTTTGCCTCTCCAGCCCACTCATCACAATATAGTTGGTGATGATACTTGGCTTGACCTGATCCTCACCTCTAATCCTTCCCTAGTTTCCTCACATGGTCAACACGATGCTCCTGGCTTTTCTCATCACGACGTTATTTTCTTATCCTATGTCCTTAAACCCCCTAAACCTAAACCAACGTTCCAGTACAGGCGTGCCTTTGCACGTATGAATGGCGAGAGGCTTCAACAAGATGCGTCCAATATTGACTGGTCACCTCTGGAAGCAGCTGCTTCAGTTGAGGAAAAAGTCAGATTTTTCAATGATGTTGTGGTTAAGCTGTTTGACGCCCATGCCCCTATCAAGAAAATCAAGATTAAGCGGCCGCCTGCGCCTTGGATGAACAGGGGAGTTCGGATGGCAATGCGACGGAGGGACCGTGCGTTTCGGAAGTTTAAAAAGGATCGCTCGGATGACAATTGGGCCTTGTTTAAGGCTGCTAGGAATCGGTGTAATCAGATGATACGCAACGCTAAACGCCGCCATATCCTAGATAATATTACTTCTTCTTCACCTGCCGATATTTGGAAGTTCCTTGGAACTTTGGGCATCGGCAAGTCGCGACATTCGGACCTTCCTAACACAATTGGTTTGGACGATCTAAATCGCCATTTCTCCACTGTACCTAATCTAGATAGTCTAACCAAATGTCAAACCCTCAACTACCTCACTGGTCTGACGCGTCCCAATATTAACCCCTTTGTCTTCACCCCAGTCGACCCGGGAGAGATCAAAAAGATTATCCTTTCCATTAAATCCAAAGCTGTGGGATGCGATAATATCAGCCGCCATATGATCGTAGCAGCTCTGGATCAACTCCTTCCTACAATCTCCCACATCATAAACTTTTCCCTTTACACTGGTGTTTTCCCTTCCCTGTGGCGTAAAGCCCTTGTTCGGCCCCTACCTAAAATACCCAATCCCTCTCTTCCTAGTCACTTTCGCCCTATTTCCATCCTTCCCTTTCTATCTAAAGTGCTCGAGGCCAGTGTTCATAAGCAATTCTCCAACTTTATTCACCGCAACTCCCTCATCAGTCCATTTCAATGCGGTTTCAGGCCTGGGCACAGCACCGTTTCAGCTCTCCTTAAAGTGACTGACGATATAAGGCGTGGAATGGAAGAAACTAAAGTTACAGTCTTAGTGTTAATTGACTTCTCCAATGCTTTTAATACCGTCAGTCACGAAGTCCTTTTATCCATCCTTTCCTATCTTATGGTCTCTCGGGAGGTATTGGAATGGTTTTCCTCTTATCTTCAGGGGCGTCAGCAGTCTGTTCGTGCTGGAGATTCTTCCTCGGGTTGGTGTGATCTTGCAGCTGGCGTCCCTCAAGGCGGTATATTATCTCCTCTTTTGTTCTCTGTTTTTATCAATCTCATTACCACCGAGCTTCGGACTGCGTATCATCTTTATGCTGACGATTTGCAGCTTTACTGCCAGGCAAGTGTCGACAACATATCTGATGCGATTGAGGAGCTAAACCGGGATTTAGGTGTGGTGAAAAACTGGTCTGATCGTTTTGGGTTGGCGGTTAATCCTACCAAGTGTCAGGCTGTCATTGTAGGGAGCACCCACAGTATGAGGAAGCTAAATGGCTTAACTGTGCCACCTGTCGTGTTTGACAACTCGGTCATCCCGTTTAGCTCCGATGTTAAGAATCTTGGTCTGCATGTTGACACATGTCTTGACTGGCGAAAGCAAGTCAGAACTGTAAGCAATAAAGTCACCGGAACGTTGCGGTCGCTCTATCGGTTGAAAAATCTTCTCCCATCACACATAAAGGCAATGCTTGTACAGTCCCTAATCTTTCCCATAATAGACTATGGTGATGTGTGTTACTATGACCTGAATGCAGATCTCCTCAATAAACTTGACCGCCTTCTAAATAACTGCATTCGATTCGTTTTCAATCTTCGTAAGTATGATCATGTGTCTGAGCACCGATTGCTTTTAAAATGGTTACCCATACGTCAGCGCAGAGAGTTGAGGGCTATGTCTATGTTGTATTCTATACTGGACAATCCCACTTCTCCTTCTTACCTGACTTCCCATGTTCAATACCTATGCTCTGCCCATAGTAAACATCTTCGTTCTACCAACAATCGTCTTCTACGATGTCCTTCTCACCGCTCTGGTTTTATTCACTCTTCTTTCTTTGTCCAGGCGGTTTTTCTTTGGAATGCGCTCCCTTTGAGCATCAGGATGGCAACCAGTCGGTTTTCTTTCAAAGTGAAGGCACGTGAACATATTCGTAAAAAGTTGGTAGAATCATTGCAGCGCTGATTTGTTGGATTTGTTCTCTCCTCTACCTATCGTTATTTCTCTTGACAAAGTTTATTTGGTTTATATGTATGTATTTATGTATCTATGTATTAGTATGTATTAATTTTCAAGTTATCTATCCCTTATGTTGCACCTGCCATGTATTGTCTCTGCATCACCCTAAGGTTGACTGGTAGAAAATGCCTTAGGCATTAAGTCCGCCTTTGTACAGTATTTTTTTACTTGTGCATGAAGTTTTAATAAATAATAAATAAAAATAAAAATTAAGATCAAATTAACCGAAGATCTTTGGGGAATGCCCATTAAAGTATGTACTTCCATAATTGAGACCATAGCGCCTTACTTAGCATTAATATTTAATTTGTGTGTGGACCAAGGAGCCTTCCCGGATTTAATGAAATACAGTAAGGTAATACCACTTTTCAAATCCGGGGACAGTAAAGACACTAATAATTATAGACCCGTGTCCGTGTTGCCGGTTTTCAGCAAGGTGTTTGAAAAGGTAATGCTTAATCAAATGCTCAATCATTTTAACACAAATATAATCCTTCATGATCAACAGTATGGTTTCACCAAAGGACGTTGTACGACCGACGCCGGTGTAACCTTATTAAAACACATTTTTAGCGCGTGGGAAGAGGCCCAAGACGCCATAGGAATCTTTTGTGACCTCTCCAAGGCATTTGATTGCGTCGATCACGAAACCTTGCTCTTGAAACTTGAGCATTACGGACTTGGAAAACTTGCGCTCAATTTAGTAAAATCTTATTTAAATGATAGACAACAGAAAGTCCAAATAAACGGTGTCAATTCACTAGGTTTAAAAGTAAAAATGGGCGTGCCACAAGGCTCGATATTGGGTCTATTCCTCTTTTTAGTTTATGTCAATGATCTACTCCATTTATTAAAAAATCAAACACAAATGGTGTTATTTGCTGACGATACTTCCTTAATTTTTAAGGTAGATAGACGTGCCACAAATTTTGACGACGTAAATAATGCCCTAATGCAGGTCTAAAGTTGGTTCACTGCTAATAATTTAGTATTAAATGGAAAAAAAACGAAGTGCATAAAATTTTCTTTACCAAATGTCAAAAGTACTGATTGTGAGATAGTATTGAATCAAGAGAAACTAGAATTCGTCGATAAAACTGTTTTCCTGGGGATCACGCTCGACTCAAGGTTACAATGGGGTCCTCATTTAACATCTCTTGCAGGACGGCTAAGTTCAGCAGCATATGCTGTCAGAAAAATCCGTCAATTTACTGATGTAGATACCGCGAGGCTGGTCTATTTTAGTTACTTTCATAGTATCATGTCTTACGGTATTTTACTATGGGGACGGGCTGCAGACATCGAGTCTATTTTTATTCTGCAGAAAATAACGATTAGAGCCATATATTATCTCCGCAGGCGTGACTCTCTAAGGGAACTGTTTAAGGATATTAACATCATGACTTAATCAACTAACGATGACTATAACGTCCTTTAATCATTAATTTCTCTGCTAGTGCTGTGCACTTCTGTAAGTGACGAATTCACAATACCTAAAACTCTATGTGATTTTTGTATGTGTATGTTTTAGTGAGTAAGTCGTTGAGGTGCCTTACCAATAAATAAAATAAATAAATAAATGACGGTACCTTGTCAATATATCTATGAAAACATCATGCACGTAAGAAAAAATGTACATCTTTTTAGTAAAAGAGGTGATAGACATAATTATAGTACAAGAAATAGGGACTTATTAGTTCAACCAGGTTTCAGACTGGCTAAAGTGGACTCATCTTTCATGGGATACTGTTTAAAATGTTATAACAAAATTCCTCCCCACATACTTCAACTGAATGAGACGAAATTCAAATCTTGTATAAAACGCACACTATGCAGGCAGGCATATTATAAGTTGGGGGATTACATCGCTGATAAAAATGCTTGGCTCAATGCGTCGTGAACGGGCGCCGTCAGTTGGGACAGGTCAACTCTTAGCTGCCTTGGCTGATTTAAATTTTTGAATTGTTCTTTGTTTTATATTACGGACGCTTCTAACGTGCACGTCTTTCTACATTGTTCTCACATGTTTAATTTCAACATGATTGATGTAACAAATACTTTGTAACAATTTATTTAAAAGAGTGTCCGTGGAGTTTCTTGCCCGTTCTTCTCCATAGGTACCTACCTACTACGCTTTGGAATGGGCAACTAGCTTCATATTTCTGACTGACCGATTCCTTGACAATTCAAAAGTGCCTGTAAATGGTTTAATTGAAATAAATGGTTTGAGTTTAAATTAATTTCACTTTTCGCAAATTTCCTTCGCAATCCTTTCGGTGAAAAAAGCCCCAGGCAGTTAAAATTGGCGAATTGTTCTAGTTCTTTTAAAATAAATTGTGCATATTGCATACCGTTAGATTGGGCATGAACCAAAGATGTTTTTCTAAAATTAGAACTGCTCTATCACTGTAATTTTTTTTTTAACAAAGTTCAAAGTCGGGCTTTCGTTATTTATTTTTGATTTGTTTGTAGTATATGGGCTCGTATTTACTTTTCTAGCAATCATCTGCGTCAAATACGAATTTTATAAGATTCTACAGTTACTTTAGATGAAAATAAAAATAAAATGTTGCCAGTTTTGTTGTTTTTAAATTAAATTATTGACGTTTGATGTTTGGGCAAAAAATCTTTAAAAAAATTCCTTGTGGCCTGGGTCTTGTTATTGGGCGTAAAAACGTAGGAGACGGTCCCACAGATCCGCTATTTTCATATGTTCAACCTAATAGTGCTTATGCTAAAATAATTTACATTACCACAAATTGAGCTTAATTAGTTTCTGTTTAATAAATGATTTCAATTTATTGAGGCTCAGTTCTTTGACATGGTTTGGGAGTTTGTTGTTGGTTTGAGTTAGTTCCATCAGTTGGATTACTATGTAATGTGCGGATATTAATACCAAGGAGACGAGTCCGTCCTTATGAGGCGAAATAAACTCACGAGCGAAGTGTAGGTAGACCTCCAAAATAGGTCCATCATAAATAGCACCATTTACAACTGCTACGAATGCTACAACTAAATATTTTATAGCATTAGTCACGTCTGGGATATCTTAGCATATACGCCAGACAAAGGGTGGGACCTTTGTCTTCAACTTATTATTTGAGCCGCACATCACATTTCGGATCTCATTTCTCTATAGCTTGACGTTACCTCAATCTTTTCGTTTATTGCAGACAATGCCACTGAGGTATGCAGATCACTTACCTATAGCCTATGCAAGGCAATGAATATCTCTAATAGTAGTATAGTACTCGTACCTACTTGACATGAGATGGGCAATCGGCTTGCTATACTTTGACCGACCGAAACTGTTCTGACATCTGTATAAATCTCAAACTCAAACATAAAGCATTTATTTCAATTAAATCATTTACAGGCACTTTAGAATTGTCAAATAGTCGGTGAGTTACAAAGTTGAAGGTAGTTGCCCATTCCAAAACGTAGATCTTTATGGAGAAGAACAGGCAAGAAACTCCAAGGACACTCTTTGAAATATAGATATTACAAAATCCTGGATACATTATTCTTGTTGCTTCTATAAGTGAGAACAATGTACAAAAAATAATCTAAACAATTCAAAATATAATATTAAAAATAAACCCTGGCAGATAAGAGATGACCAGTCACAACTGACGGCGCCCGTTCACGGACATGACGCGTCGATCAGAACCATCCAGCTCAACCATTTTGTACGGAACCGAATGACCCAACACACTCGCCACCATCAGCGAGACATTTAAGTGAGCATGACATACTCTCAACTACCATGCTCTTTTAAGTCAACATACATCTTAATAACATAATAAATGGCTCCATGGTACTCACATTGACAAAAAAAATGCTTCTAAAAAGTTCGTAATGTGAGAAAAATTTTATAAAAGGGGAAGCAACTCTTCCAAATATTAAATTTTTTAACTAGTGAGCCTAAGTGGCTGTGGAGCAGGACCAGCATTTTTATCTACGATTATAATCATCCACCTTATAATATGCTTGTCTATGTACATAGTGTGCGTTTAATACATGTTTTGAATTTCTTCTAATTCAGTTGAAGACAACATTTTACACTGCATTTTACACAGTACCCCCCCCCCCCCCCCCCATAAAAGAAGTGTGTACTTTAAGCAATCTGAAACGTGGTTGATTTACTTTGTTCCTATTTGTAGTGTTAAAATTATGCCTGTCACTTATCTTACTAAAAGATGTAGATTTTTTCGAACATAAATAATGTTTTCATATATTATTATATACTGACAAGGGGCCGTCATTATTTTAATCCCTTAGACATTCGCGTCTGCGGAGGTTGTAGATGGGTCTGACAGCCCTCTTTTGCAGAATAAAGATATAATTAATATCTGCACCCCATGCCCACAGCAAAATACCGTAAGACATGATCCTATAAAAGTAACTAAAATATACCAGTTTCGCGGTATCCACGTCTGTTAGTTGGCGGATTTTCCAAACAGTGTAAGCGGCTGAACTTAGCCGCCCTGCAAGTGATGTTATGTGAGGACCTAACTGTAGTTTTGAGTCAAGCGTGATCCCCAGGAAAACCAGTTTTTCAATGAATTCTAGTGTCTCCTTATTCAGTACAACATGACATTCACTACTTCTAACATTCGGTACCCCGAATTTTGGGTACTTACATATTTGAACGTCGAAAATTAAAATACCTACAGGTAAAATTTCAATGTTCAAAACATCGAAAACTTAAATATAGAATGACCATATAACCGAAAATTTAAATAACGTAAGTTTATAATGTCGAATAGTTAGATAACCTACGTCCAATACTTATATCTAAAATCTAATTATTAACAAAAGTGACATCGAAATACCGGAATATGGAAAGTACAGAGTATCGAATGTCCTAAATATCGATATTTATTTATTATGTATGTCACACGGTAATTTGATCATTCGGATATTGCGAAAACCCGGATAGATCGCCAAATGTATAAAGCAAAAAAGACGTCGGTGATTACTTTTCGGTAAAATGAAATTCGAACAAAAAAAATCGGTAAAGTGATCGGTTCCCGTCTATTTACTTTAAAAATCAGTCTTGTCTCTTCATTTGTGGTCGGTTTTTCAGTAAATGAGGTAATAATTTACCTTAATGTACAGGGTGGATTTTTGAGATGGGGCAGTAAGGACAGCTACCTTATACGTTGAAGCTACAGGAAAACGGTCTTAATAGACTGTCCTTAACTTTTTGAAAGATTTCGATCTGCATTCACAGATTTTGAAAAAAATATACAGTCAGCAAGAAAATGGGCAGTTCACACAAAAACTTTTTTTGATTCCAATCGATCTTGTTTCATATAAGGATCAAAAAACTCTATTGGACCAACTGAGGTTTGAGTACTAGAAAAATCAGAATTCGCAAAAAACTTTTCTCATACATTTCGTAGGAAACGTACGTGACTCCAACTTACTATTTGACGATGATAGATTGGCCGAAACTAAACTAAAACAAATTGAACTTCAAATTTCGAACGAATAGAGAACAATATTTAGAACCTTTGTTGCTTTTGAAAAAACTTTTTACATAGGTAGTTTTTAAATACGTAGGTCTGTGGTCCCTTGAAGCTCTAAAAAAATCAAGCTTCTAAGTCAACGCAATTTAAATACGGTCATTTATACGACAGTTATTTTGTTACTCGCAAATAAATCAAAACCTACAGGGTACTTCCCGTTAACCTAGAATGACGAAATTTGGCAAGAAGATAGGTCTCATAACACAAGTAAAGGGAATAGTCCGAAAATCGTTTACAAACTTACACTTGCAGAGAATTGATCGTGACGTATATCAATGTATGGGAGAACATGTTTTTAAACTACACTTTTACAACTTTGTTTTTGCGATAAATTAATCCCAACTACGGAACCCTTCATTTGGTCTCTCGCTCTTTGGTCAATCGCTTCACTTGGCTGGTTTTTCTCAGAACTTCGGACATCATATGCAACAAACTATCTTATTCTTATAGTAAATAAAATTATAACGCATATTCGTTCGAAGTTAAAATTTTGTTTCTGTTTGGCTAGTCTGTCTATCATAATAAAGTACGTTGTAGTTTCTTTCTTACGATATGAATGGGAAAAGTTTTTGCGTTTTCTGACTTTTCTAGTACTCAAACCTCAGTTGGTCCGCTAGAGTTTTTTGATCCTTTTAAGAAACAGGATCGATTGGCATCAAAAAAAGTTTTTGTGAAAACTGCCCATTTTCTTGCTGACTGTATATTTTTTTCAAAATCTGTGAATGCAGATCAAAATGTCTCAAAAAGTTAAGGGCAGTCTCCTAAGACCGTTTTCTTCTAGCGATAACGGTTAAGGTAGCTGTCCTTACTGCCCCATCTCAAAAATCCACCTGTATAGTCGTAATAAGTTTTATATATACAAAAAAGAGGAATATACCCAATATCGAGCTCTGTGGTACTCCCATTTTGACTTTTAAACCCTAAGCAAGCACAAGTTTACCCAGTCCGTATTGCTCAAGTTTCAAAAGCAGTGTTTCGTGATTCACGCAATCAAATGCCTTGGATAGGTCGCAAAACATGCCTATTGCATCTTTTGCCTCTTCCCATGCGTTAAAGATGTGTTTTAATAAGGTAACACCGGCCTCGGTTGTGCAACGTCCTCTGGTGAAACCATGCTGTTGATCGTGTAGGATGTTATTACGATTAAAATCATTAAGCATTTGATTTAACATTACTTTTTCAAACCGGCCATCGCGGGGCTCTACTTCCGAAGCTATCAACTCGTAGGTAATTGCATCTTAAAATCGTGTAATGTTACGTAAAGTATCGGATTGGATCGTACATCCATAAGCAGTTAATAGTGTGTGATGCATGTTCCTATTGGTATACCTCCCAACAAGCAAAATAATCTTGGAATGCGATTTTATAATGCTACGTGGACTTATAAAACTCCGATGATAGTTTTGGTGGTTGCTACTGCGCTTTTAACAGCATAAATACATGCTGATTTTACTCAAGTACGTTTAATCCTATAATTTGTATTTATATCGGTATATAGGATCATATTTCTTGACAAATATAGGATCAAGACTCCTATAAAAGCATGAAACAAGATTAATTGCACTCAGGAGTAATTACTCCGGTAACTTAGAATTATATGCGCCTATAAGATAACATCTGCGGACCATTTAAATCTTAATACTCCTGTAGGAGCATGTACCAGAAAGATATGCTCTGAGGAGCAATTACTCTTGTTATTTTTACTTATAACCTCATATAAGCTAATATTTTATGACCAATTTAAGTAAATTAAAGTCAAATTACTGTAAATCATTTATGTATCTGGTTTGGTTTTACATAAACTTAAAAGTAAGTGTTAAATGAATTACATATCCACGTTTAAAAAGTAATAAATCACCAAGATTATAACAGCACTCGGTAGGATAAAATGTTCTCTATATCGATTTATCGTATGCCGTTTTAAACCTAGACATATTTATATAGGCATTCTACAGTAGTGTTATTGTGTAAGTAATCACAAACAATCCTGGTTAAAACTCTTAAGAAGCCACTTTTGCTTGTAACGACCAGTACAGGCGAAAACGCGCTTTATATAGTTTTGCAAATTCTATTGTAGGATTTGATTTGAATCGATTTTCATCTGGGCATTCCGGAACCCTAATCGGTAAAAATGGCGAATGTTTTTCGGTTTTGAGATAACCCAAAATAGAACCAATATACTTCTATTGGTACTATGTCACACTTGGAAATGCTCAAAATACTTATTTTAGCACTATGTCATACTTGGAAATGCTCACTAAGAAAATGGCAGCTGCCTTTCATAATATTTATTTAATATTAATTAATACTAAAATGTAAATAAGCAAATTTCAAGAGGCGCTTTAATTTTTTTATCAAGACCATGATAGATTTCACAGAAAATTCACATTCCCCTACGAATAAGACTAACAATTTGACAACAATAAGATTTTGTGTTTCTACTAAGGTTGACATTAATACATTATGATTCATATAAATATTTCCCCTCAAGATGTTTTTTTTTTTTTTTTTACAGAGCACAACTAGCTATACACTCGACTGTTCATAATATTATTATAGAAGCATTTCTAGGCGCGTATTAATCTCATTTTTGACTATAACTTACTTATATTGAGATTTACAGGAGTAATTGCATTGACGTAACTCAATTACAGGAGCAATATAGGCGTGTATGGCATTTCAGCGGTCTAATATAAATACGTTGTAAGTAAAAGTAGACTTATAAAGTGGGCGCTTTTCGAGACTTATAAGCGGAGATAAGTCTCATATAGTCCTCGATAAATGATGGTTCTAGGATAGTTTAAAAACTACTTTTAGCTAGTTGGGCTATAAATACTGTTTCGGTGTATGCGGTGCGCGTCGTAGGATGAACAAAGCAGACCGGTCCGCGGGTCGCGGTTCTTGGGTTACACTCACCGGGCGGCTCACCGTGCCTCGCACGGTTGTTTGTGTCTTCTATTTGGGTCACCTATTTACATAATGATCCTAATAAACTGCCCCCCACACCCCCTCCGGTGCGTGCATGAGGTGCGTGCGGGACTGATATCGGCCACTATTACGTTTTTAAGGTTGATGCGATTCGCCCCGAATATTATTAGAAAATTCGAGCAGTAAGTAATGTTGTTTAACAGTTATAACATAGCAAAACTGCAATAAATCGGTAGACATCCACGCGGCATCGTAGGTAGGTAGGTATTCTAGGTATATTAACCTAGGAAAAAAAAACGAGCGAGCGTTAAAGTAATCGCATAATTATGATGTGTAACATCTGACATTTCACCATGGCAATAAGCAATATACAGGGTTATTGGTAAAACACCAACAACCTTTTAAGGGAACAACTTTCACTATGGGACCAACGATGAAATCGCGAAAAAAAAATCAGCTGTTCCCTACATTTCGACGAGCTATGCGAACATAAATGTAGGGAATAGCAGATTTTTTTTTCGTGGTATCAGCTTTGGTCCCGTAGTGAAAGTTGTTCATAATGATGAGTACAATGACCCCATAGGAGGTTGTTGTTGTTTTACCAATAACCCTGTATTACCTGAAAAAAAATTATTCAGTAATTATTTGAAATGATTTTTCGTCCATCGTCGTCCATCTGACGGCCAATAATACCGCGCCGCCAGTTTTTACCAGTTCTTACGACCGGCTAGCGCGCGTCGGTCGCGGAGGGTTTTTCGTTGTGTAAACAAATTGTACATTATGATACAAATGTGCTCTTTGGTCATTACACATTAGGCGGTCTTATTCGATAAGGAAGCCGAGTGTGTAATCATCAATGCACACGCTTTTTTAACCGACGAAATAAAAAGGAGGAGGTTCTCAAGTCGACACGTATATATATATATATACGTGTCGACTTGAGAACCTCCTCCTTCCAATTAAAAAAAAAAAACAGAGAAATTAAAAAAATTGTGGTCATGGTAGTTAAAAATATCTTAAGGGGTGTCAATTTCCGAAGGATTTCAATGTATGTTTAATAATTTCCAAAAAAATATAGTTTTTTTTTTCTGTATTTTTCTCGGGTAGTGATGAGCAGGTCCACCGTCTGGTGCCCGTTTATCGTTGAATTTTGGGACACGTTGTATACATATATATATTTTTTTTATGTATGACCACGCATAACTTTTTATTGAGTAGTCCTATTTGAACGATTCTTATTTTATTGGGGAGGGTATACCTCGAAGTTGGTCCCATGTAAAATTAAAAACTAAAATCCACCCCTAAGGGTAAAAAAATTGGGGTTGATTGATTTTTCACCTTTTGAATTTTCAATCGAACCGATTCTGTTGTAATTTCGCGCACATGTTGTAGTTCTGATGAACCATATAATTAGACTTGGAGTTGATCTGATGATGGAGACGAAAGACAGTTACGAGAGCTCCTCAGCAGTTTGCAGCAGCTACATAGTGTTTGGGCTTATTTCATTCACCTTGATGAGAACTTTAGATCTAGCTTGGGTATGACCGTCATCGAGGGTCTGACGATGGAGACGAAAGGCTGTTGAGGAAATTCCTTACTTGAGGAAAACAATTAAATTAAATGGTAACTCAAAAGCGAAAAATAAAAAACAACAAAATTAAACCAACGAAAAAAAAACAGAAAAGCGAAAAATAAAAAATAAACTTTTAGTGTAACTAAGCTCCTAAACTTATTTAAGTAACAAATTTTGCAATTTACACTACGACTAACAAATTTTACAATTTACACTACGACTAACAAATTTTACAATTTACACTACGACTAACAAATTTTACAATTTACACTACGACTAACAAATTTTACAATTTACACTACGACTAACAAATTTTACAATTTACACTACGACTAACAAATTTTACAATTTACACTACGACTAACAAATTTTACAATTTACACTACGACTAACAAATTTTACAATTTACACTACGACTAACAAATTTTACAATTTACACTACGACTAACAAATTTTACAATTTACACTACGACTAACAAATTTTACAATTTACACTACGACTAACAAATTTTGCAATTTACACTACGACTAACAAATTTTACAATTTACACTACGACTAACAAATTTTACAATTTACACTACGACTAACAAATTTTGCAATTTACACTACGACTAACAAATTTTACAATTTACACTACGACTAACAAATTTTGCAATTTACACTACGACTAACAAATTTTACAATTTACACTACGACTAACAAATTTTGCAATTTACACTACGACTAACAAATTTTACAATAACAATAACAAAACAGGTGAAGCAGTAGCCTTAGATAGAATACTTTTCATTGTACACCACAAAATATATTGGAATCAGTCGGGATTTCAATTACTAAGCTTCAAATGTCAATTAATTCAACTGAAAAGTTCAAAACAAAATCACTTTTCCAGCCGTCTGGTGTAGTTTTGCGGTGGCAGATATTTTAGTTCAATCTCAGATTCTCCAATTTGCTGCCACCCACCAACTGCATATTCTTTACATTTCAACCTTATAATGTATTAAATATATTTTTATAATCACCTCCCCAAGCCCTTTATTTTTATACATGAGCTATTAAGAAAAAGAAATCACAGACGTTTGTTATAGCGGCTAATATGCGCCTCGTTAATATTTTTGGAAATCCATCTACGAGTAGGGTAGCCGTAGTGTCAGTCGCAGTCGCGACTTCAATACGGACCCAATAATACTTAATTTGTTAAAATCCGTTCGCTCGTTTATTACAGACAAACTTATACGTGCATACACCAAACAAAAAAATTACTCTCACTTTGAGTTCTACCGTAGTCGGATAATTAAAATTATAAAAACTTCCCAATTAAATTCAAAAGGTACTTATTGTAAAAAAAAAAAAAAATTACTAAGTATTAGGTCCTAAAATTATTGTTTTACGAGTTTATATTCACCTCACTGACACTCAGCATTGTTCTCAAGTTATAAAGTATTTCACTGCGTCAAATTGAGCTCGTATCAGTTCGGCTATCGCTTAGTCGCTGTCACCACCGAGCGCGGAGCACTCGCTAGCGTCGAACAGCTCGTTCTTGACGGCAAGCGGCTCGTCCAACTGCAACTGACAGTATGAGTCCATGGCGGCCGCCTGGCTGCGCACATCCTTGATCACCCTCAGGATATCCATCTTCGCGGACAGCTTCTCGTCGTCGCTCATGCGCCGAAACGACGGTAGGAGCGACATGAGAAAGTGGCGGTCCTCGTCGACGTGCTCGGGTGCAGAGGGCGCGGCGGGCGCGGGCCGCACGGCGGTGCGGCGGCGGCGCGGCGCAGGCGTGGCTTCCTCCTCCTGCTCCATGTGCGGCAGCAGGAACGACATGTGCTTGAAGTACACGTACTTCCTCTTCTTAATGTCCTGCCCCTGGCGTCTCTTCTTGTCTACTATCACTTGTCGTTTGAACGTGTCTTTCAGATTCCGCCATTTTTTCGTTAGGTCCATAACTGCGCCAAAAAAAGAAGTTTGTAGATTAAAAATTCAAACACCATAAAGCCTTCAGTGTAAGTTAGATAGAAGAATCCGTGTGCAGGAATAATCCGCTTTTCAGCGCTTGATATTTTTTGATATCGGGTGCCATCCATTCACAACCATTCGATTCGATAAGATAAGATAAGATAAGATATTTGCATAAAACATGGTATGCAAGGTGTTATTACAAAAATATAATAAATAGATGCCGGATTCGATTGGTTCGTTTAACGGTAAGCTAAAAAATGGCAGTTTTTGTTAGAAATTTTGCAGGAGAGGTCACACAAGTCACAGAGGTTTGGAAGGAAAACGGGGAAGCCTTTGCCCAGCAGTGACACTATAGGTAAAGGCAAAAAATAAAAGTAACATAACTAAACATTAGTAATGCTATTTCAAAAAAAATAACATGGCGAACTAGATCGCGGTTGCGAAAATTTCGCCAATTTGAATGTTCATGTTGACCACACTATCGGCATCAGCGCCTGCAAAAATGAAAACGACACCCAGACAATTTTCTCGGCCGCCATCTTGGATTTCTATGTCTACCCCATAGCCCCATCGTCATATGCAATAAAATGTTTTTTTTGGAGTTTACTCCTTAAATCGGTTTTCTTATAAGACTCCCGGTACTTATGGAAATTTTATGAGGAGTGTAATTTATGCAAGCGTTAACTTTGTGTTTTATTCGTAAACTAGCTGCGCCCCGCGTTTTCACCCGCATAAGTCTCGATCCAGTGCGAATATCGGGATAAAACGTATTCTAAGTTCTAATCCAGGTCATGGTCTGCCTGGTTTTTTCTAAATAAAAATTAAAAACTTATAATAAAAAAACCGGTGTGACTAGGAATGAGTTATTGGGCCTGAAGAGATATCAAATGACCTCTCCTATCGGCCAATTCAATTTGGCAAACGATGCAACCTGTATATTTATTTTAATCAAAGTATTTACCCTCATTGTTCATACATTTCTGCCATCTCAAGGGATGGTCATTTATGCCTTTGCGGTAGAACTCTGAGGACCTGGACTCAACAAACTGTGTGAAGGCATTTTGTATTGCATCCGGGGAAGATTGGTGTGAATTTATTGTTTGCATTGTTGCGGCGTTCGACCAAGAGTCAGCCAAAGCGTTGTTCGCTTGCGATTATCGTACAGAATCCACTTTTCAACACACGTCACAATTCACCCCAAAATCCCTTTATTTCTGTACCGGTTCAACAAGGTAAGGCAAACTGGGGCACCTAATAAAAAATAAAAAAAAGAATCTTGCCGATTTGATGCAAATGGGTCAATATTGTGGGTATGCTAACATCAAACCATGCCATTCCTGGGTAGTTTGATACGGATCGGCTCACACCATCGCATTCAATTCATCGTTATTTACGTAAGAGGTTGGTCTTCCTCGGGGTGCATTCTTCAAGTCGAAGTTTCGACTACGAAAACGATTAAATCGAAAACACACGGTACGTTCATTAGCCGTATCCTCTCCAAACACAACATTGATAATAGTGCCGATTCTCTTGTCACAAAAATGTCTCTAAAACTAAACTAAAAATCACTAAAAAAAATCCGGTGGTCTGGTCTGGTCTGGTGGTCTGGTCTGGTCTGGTGTGATCTAAATCTGGTGTACAATAAAGTATATATAATAAATAAAATTTAGTTTATTCCCTCCCGTCAAACGGCGATTTCCCATTCTGAAATAAACTAAAGTGGTGTACAACTTAACTATATTTTAGTTTGCCAGCACTAATATAGTACTGAGTTTTTAATTTAGTGAAATGGCAATTTTGTTATTCTGAATTTGACGTTTTTCACCTAAAATTTTGATTGTCAAAAACCAAACCAGACTAAACCTGAAAATTTTTAATCGCGATTCAAAAGGTGTGGAATAAAATAAGTTGTTATGAACTAAAATTCATACCAACATCACGACTTCACGTGCAAATACAATACTTTATTTTTTTTTTCTTTTGCGCGTATCTCGAAAATGGTGCGTCCTATCGCAAAAATAATGAAAATTTCGACCCCCTTCATAAAATTCAAAATTCAAATTAGGCTGAGAATCAGCACTTTTCGAACGTTGAAATTACATAAGACAGTCCCCCAAAACGCCCACCGTTCACCAAGAATTGGCGCAACAAACTCCCCAGCAGCGCTGTCTGTTCAGTTATAGAAGAAAAAAAAAACTTGATTCTATATATAGTATAATACGAGTAGTATGCAAAATAATTTACATTACTCAACACAAAACAGTAAATAAACTTATTTGCCATAATGACAGCTAGCACACGCCAATATACCAACAAAACAATCAAAAATGTATACTCATGCGAAAATAAAAACATAAATACCGGAATAAAAGCTTCCAGGCATATAGGGCGTGCCCGCTTAAAAATAGCTAATAAAACTGTAACTCAAAGTCATATTTATGATAAACTAGGACCATCGAAGTAAAAATAAATAAACAGTAAGGCAAGAATAATTTATGATCAATTGTCGAGGTCGCTAGCTAACCATATATTGCAATACAACTCATAAAATAAATAAAAAATAATGAGTACATGATGAATTGTATCAATAACAAACAAAATAAAATTAAAATAAATTGACTTATACAGTCAAATAAAAAATATATAACTCATTATAACCTGTCAGTAGGTAAGCTACTCGTAATTCTGGAGAAAGAACAGAACCAGCGACCGACCATTCTTATCGTTTAATTAGTCGTTGATAGAATAGTATGCCTTTGAACAAAGGATGGCTTTTCATTTGACTTTTTGACTTAAACGCATTAAAAGGCAAATCCAGCAAAGAAGAGGGCAGCTTGTTATAAAAGGTTATACCAAGTGCAACAAATGAGTTATGAACCTTATGAAGCCGGAGAAATGGAGCTCGTAATTTGTCCTTATTTCTGGTGTTATTATTGTGAATATCACTGTTTTTAGTATATAAGTGTATATTTTGCCTAATATATAAGATGTTGGCGAAGATGAATTGTGATATCACCGTGAGAATACCAATATCTTTAAATATCTCTAGCTGGTAAATTGCTCGAACAGCTCGTTTTTGAAGAACAAATATATTTTGAAAATCAGCGGCTTTGCCCCACAGCAGATTACCATAGGACATAACGCTATGGAAATAACTAAAGTAGACTAACCGAGCTGTCTCAACGTCAGTGCATTGTCTTACTTTCCTGACAGCGTACGCGGCCGAACTGAGCCTTCCCGCTAGGCTTGATATATGTAAGCCCCACTGAAGTTTGGCATCTACTGTTATGTCCAGAAAAAACTGCCGACTCTACAGTTTCAAACACCTCATTATCTAAGACGATATTGGGTCCTAGATTTCTAACATTCGGTAAAGCGAACTTTATACATTTCGTTTTCATGGAATTGAGAACTAAGTTATTTATTGTGAACCAATCCGTAACCATTGAGAGTGCACTGTTGACGTCGTCAAAATCTTCTCTATTCCTGTCTACTTTAAAAATAAGAGAGATATCATCTACAAACAGTACCACATAACAGATATCCTTTAAATAAAATGATAAATCATTAAAATATATTAAGAATAAGAATGGACCCAGTATTGAGCTTTGAGGTGCACCTAACTAAACTGGTAACCCGGATGATTTCATACCATTAACATTTTGGACACCGTAATGACGTAGTTTACGCAAAAGCGTGTCATGGTGCACGCAATCAAAGGCTATAAAGCCTTATGGGCTTTACCCCTAAAACTAAACTATGTACATACAAAAAGTGAAAAATTCCATATAAAACACGTCGAGGCTGCAACACTGCGCGACTCAGCTCTAAAAAACACGGGTTAGGGCAAACCACGGGAACCACGTGGATTCACGATTGTCAAATTCGATTTTAGTTGAGTTAAAATTATTTTTAAATTTAGAGATTTGGTTTTGCAGAATAGCTTTAAAACTCTCATAGCCAAAAGTAACGAATTTTAGTGATACTTTAGTTAGTTTAGTTCTGTGTATAAGAGAATCGACGCTATTGCGAGCTGCTTCTGCTGCGTTAGCTCCTCGTCGGTATTCGTATTCAAAAATTACTCTAATTTTCAATGTATCCATCTTTACTTTAGAAGCTGAATGAAAATCATCAAGATACACAAAGTGGATTATATTCTTATTATCGAAGCTTACTCAAAAACTACGCAAGCAAAATTAATGCGTTAGTCCTGCGCCTGATCTCTCTCCGAAGGGTCAAAAAGGGGGATGAAGTTGAAAAATCCATAGTTTTCGAAGAAAAATCACTAAATTTACTATCTAGGCCTATGGTTGGAAGCTAACGCGACGGTGTTGTTAGAATTTCTACCTTTAAGGGGGTGTAAAGGGGGATGAAATTTTGTTTTTAATTTTAGTTCTTTATTTTTTAAGTTTAAATCACAAATATTTCGGTTTATGGTTGAAAACTAACACAACATAAATCGTTTTTTTATTTGATGTGAAAATGTGGCACTAAAAGCACTTACTAGCTCAAAACTCTTTTTAGTTCCACAGTTTATAAATCAAATCCAGTTTTTAGAACGTATTTTTAAGTTTATTATATTTTATACTTTATACAATTGTGCATTAGTCTGTTTAATAATTTATTCACCATTCATTTAGTCTGTACATCATGTTCGGTAACATTTCTCATCCTATTCATTTCCTCTAGAGCATCGTTGTTGCATGATTCCTTCCATGATAGTTTTAAGAAATCTATCTCTTGAATCATAAGACCGTCTACTAAGCGAAACATAGGCTTGCCCAGCGGCGGATACTTTTGGCCTTAAGTACACTACGGGCACGGCATAGTCGACTGTGTTACCTTGCATTTTGTGGACAGTCGATGCCCATGATATTATCAAGGGTAACATATGCCCTTCAATAGTGCCATAGCTGTACTTAGGTGGAAATTGTACAGAGATTGGTTTTATAACATGTAGATTGTACGCCATCTTCTGAAAAGTCAATACGTACTGATGAAATGTCCGTCGCATACATCTGAACGGCTCCACCATCAGTCCCTGAACACCAGCAAGTGTAATAAATAGCACTTGTCAATTCATATCCAATGAGACCAAACGCAGTGGTGCTATCTTATTTGGTTGAGGTGTGCTTGTGACTACCTTCCGGCTCTATCATCAGACCCTGAAAACCACCTAGTGTAATATCACTTGTCAATACATATCCAAACACGATGGTGCTATCTTGTTTGGTTGAGGAGTGCTCGTGACTACTTTCCGGATCCATCATCAAACCCTGAACACTACCTAGTGTCAAAGCACTTGTCAATACATAAGTAATGAGTCCAAACACGATGGTTCTATTTTGTTACATTGAGGTTTTCCCATAGCCACCTTCCCGACCCATCATCAGACACTGAACACCACCTAGGCTCAAAGATAACTTGTCAATACATAACCAATGAGTCCAAACACGGTGGTGCTATGTTGTTTAATTGAGGAGTTCCTATGGACACCTTCCGGCTCCATCATCAGATCCTGAACATCACCTAGTATCAAAGCACTTGTTAATACATAACCAATGAGTCCAAACACGATGGTGCTATTTCGTTCGATTGAGGTTTTCCCATAGCCCCCTTCCAGATCCATCATCTGACCCTGCACATCACCTAGTGTCAAAGCACTTGTTAATACGTGACCAATGAGTCCAAACACGATGGCGCTATCTTGTTTGATAGAGGAGTTCCTATGGCCAACTTCCGGTTCCATCATCAGACCAGCTCCATGGTATATATTTTTTTAAATGTGTTGGTATGTGTATAAGTATGCCATGTTTTAGCTCAATCGGATACCAGGAAGTGCTTGAATAATGGATGACAATTGTTGTAACTAGAAACACATATGGCCACCTTCCAGCTCCATCATCAGACCCTGTCCATCACTTAGTGTCAAAGCACTTGTTAATACATAGCCAATGAGTCCAAACACGATGGTGCAATGTTGTCTGATTGAGGAGTTCCTATGGCCAACTTCTGGCTCCATCATCAGACCAGCTTCATGGTATAATTTTATCAAAATGTCTCGGTAGTTATTTAGGTATGCCAAGTTTCAGCTCAATCGAATGCCAGGAAGTGCTTGAAAAATGGATGACAATTGGAGTAACCGGAAACACATACGAACAAAGCAAGCTACTATAAAGCTTGTAAAAACAAAATTACATTTAGTAGGTAATAAACTTCTGTTACAGTGTTCTATTTGGCACATTTTATTATGCACATCAACATTATATTATTAATGATCATGACATATTAATGATCAAAGCCATAACGTACTGGCGGACGAACAACTCGACCACTGGTGGTCCTCATTGGACTGGCTCAGGCAGGTGAGCTGTACATCTGCAGCTGTGCTGGAGATATAGCCCTAGCATCAGACAACAAATCTGCACCGTGCGGTGAAGAAGTAACCACGTCATATTCCCATGTGTGATATGAATGTTGTCTTACACTTTATGGCCTATTGTTAGCATCAACATTATTTTTAATCTTGTTGGTATGGAAAGGTAAGTTCATAAGATGTTGACGATTTCTTCGATAGCGACTACCATTTTCAGTTTCCACCCAATATGATTTATCTCCATGTGCTGTACCTACTACTTTAGCCTTAACCCACTCTTTTTTTTGTCTCACACGTATATTTTGATTAGGTTTTAAAAGTGGTAAATTTCTTGTTCCAACATCATAATGTTCTTTATATTTGGTAATCCTATGCAGTCTTTCTGCTTGAACAATATGCTTATTTACTAATTTTGGGCTATAATACTTTTGGATTTGCAGGAAGTTTTGTATTTAATCGACGACTCATAAGCAGTTGTGCTGGAAAATACTGTTCCCCAGTTATCTGTGTATTTCTAAAGTTAAGAAATGCTATTTGCCATTCTTCGTTACTATTTTGTGCTTTTAAAAGCAATGATTTAATTGTTCTTACATTACGTTCTGCAAGGCCATTGGACCTCGGATACAAGGGCGAGCTTGTTTCATGTTCAAAATCCCAAGACCCACTGAATTGTCTAAATTCCTCAGATGAGAACAGTGTCCCATTATCAGTAATAATTTTACTAGGTATACCAAACCGATTGAACATACTTTTCATTGCAATTATAACCGAACTACTAAATAAGTTTCTTAATGAAGCCACCTCCACGAATTTCGAATAATTGTCTACTACGAGTAAATAATGTTTCCCTTGAAAGTCCAAAATATCAGCTGCTAAAACTTCCCACTGACGCATAGGTACAGGGTGTGGACGCAGTGGTTCGCTCGGGTTGTCGGCACGGTACCGCTGACACGTCTCACAGTCCAACACGACACTCGCAATATCAGAGATCATACCCGGCCACCACATCACTTCACGTGCCCGTCTTTGACATTTTTCAACACCTAAATGCCCCTCATGTATACGCTGAAGCATTATACAGCGCAACGTAGCAGGAATTACGACTCGCTCATTGCTAAATAATATGCCGTTAATAACATGCAATTAATTATGCACATTCCAATAAGGCTTAACAATGTCTTTAGCATCACTCTTTTTATTAGGCCATCCTTTCCAGTAGTAATCACAAACATCAGCTAATACCTGATCCTTACTAGTTTCATCCCTAATTTTGGATAACATTTTAGGAGTTGCTTCCACATTTTCAATCAACATATTAACATGCACTATCACATCATTAGCTACATCTTCTTTAGAATATTTTTCAACCGCAGACCTTGACAATGTGTCAGCAATAAACAATAACTTTCCATGTTTGTATTCTAGCTTTACACAATAATGTTGTAATTTTAGCATATGTCTTTGCAAACGAGCCGGTATTTAATTTTTAAATATTGATTCTAATGGTTTATGATCACTTTCTACTGTAACTTTAGAATGACCATATATGTATATATTGATGAAAACGAGTACATCCAAAAACCACAGCAAGCAGCTCTTTTTCAATTTGTGCCCAACCTTTTTTCAGTAGGAGTCAGAGTGCGTGCCGCATAAGCCACGGGCTTTCCATCTTGTAGCAAGCAAGCTCCTAACCCCTGAGACCTTGCATCTACTGATACTGTGACTGGCTCATTTGGCGAATAAAATCTAAGTACTGGTGCAGTTAACACCACTTAAATTCTATGTCTTTCTTCCTTAATTCCGCTGAAATTTCAGAGTATCGGGGTACGTTCACCATTTCTACCTGTATTAGCACCCGAGTAGGAACCACTTCTCTGACGTGCACCACTTCCATCAGCACGACCGCTAAAATTCCGAGCCTCGTTACGGGCATTATCTCGTCGTAGTTGTTCCATTGCAGCGCTGCTCGGTTCTGGAACCATCTTGCTGGATGAACAAACTGCTGCTTGCTGTCCAGCACGCTCTGCTGCTCACACATTAGACTTGCTTCCTCCAACGTGAGTTTCGTTTTAGCTAGCAGCTCCTTCATTTGATTATCTTTCAGTCCCCTGATCAATTGTGTCAAAATCAGGCTGCTTTTCAAAGAAGCAAACTCACAATATTTACTGTTGGCATTGAGTTGACCCAAAAAAAAATCTAAGTTGTTTTCATTTTGGTAAGTTTCAAAAAACTTAAGCCTCTCTGTGTTTGAAAAAAAACAGAAATTTCTTAAGGTGGATCCGAAAAGGTAGCCCGCGAAATTTTTTTTTTTTGCAATTTGCATCTCAGTGTCAGATTGTATATGGTTCGCCAGCATAACAAATATGGGTCAGTGGGTCGTCTTAGGATGTATTTTATTTACAGAATTATAATCTTTAGAATCATTTAAGATAGATTTGTTCTGAAATGTCATGATTTCATGAAAATGTTTTTCAATGGAACAAATCTAATTAAGAGAGTTAATGATTCTAATGATTACAATTCTGTAAATATCTACATTATTTGTTATGATCGAGAATCATATTTTGATCAAGATAAGTACAAGATAACACTGACCAAAGACAAAGCCCATTTAACCTGTATTGTTGATCTCAGCCATGTTAAATCAAAGTTAAATTACTTATTAATAAAGCTACTTAGGCATACAAAATCCAGGGGGGGGGGGCGCCCGCCTCGGGTTTTTGTTTGTCTCTCGAGTCTAGAGTTCAAGACGCTGCCGCGCCGGGCGCGGCGATTCCGTGGTCTAAAGCTTGGGTTATTAATTCATTAGAAAAATCGATGTTAGTGCAAAGAATTTTAAAATAAGTAGATAGAGGTTACAAATTAAAATAAGGTTTTTGTACCTACTTTTGCATTCTTTCTCCGCTGGTGAATACGAGTCCCAGTCTTCGATGAGCGCTTTAGCAACTTCATTCCAAACTTTTTTCCTAAAGTGCGTGTTGGGCATCTCGGGACAGTCCCGCATGTATAACACCGGCCATTTCTCCACTTCGCGTATGATACGCACTGGGAGAATTTCTTCTAATATTTTATTTTTCGAAGAAGTCATCTTGTTTTCATTTAAAAACAACTTAATCAGACTACTATTGTCATACGTCACATCGTGGTAAGGTCAGTGCTGTGCGCCTCTACTAAACGTACTAAACCCTCGTCTGATTGGCTGGCTACCGCGCGGTGCGTCATGTAGGTACCTATTGCTCCGAACGGTTCCGACACTTTGCGAAGTCGCACGAAGCACGTGTATGCCGGGCGTCACGCGATACGAACGTGAATGGAATGCCACGTAAACTCGCGACTTGATAACAATTTTATTTACGATCACACTCACAACAGAAACCATTCGTTTCGCACAAAGTAATGTCTTTAGTTTTAACTATACTTTCGGTATTTATTTGATAATCAACAGCCGTGATCGTATAATGTTAAACAGTTGTGTTGTCGTGTGTGACGGACAACAACGTAAAGTCTGTCCCGGTGAACACAGATGACTGAGCGCGAATCGCGTTACTCCGCTCCGCATCGGCCGGACGCGCGCGAAGGGCAGCTGCAGGCTGTCTATAGTGAAACCGTGACGTCACCATCAACACACAATCATTAGCTTTAGATTTTTTATTTCTGATAATTATTTAATGATCTTGGAGGGGGGTGCTCTCAGCCCGCCGAGCCTTCGTTCCCATATAAAATGATATTCCCAAAATATGCTTTGCCCACAATATGATATTGTCTAAATATCACTCACATACTAAGGTATGAATTTACATGTACAAGGCTTTAGCTACCTTGCAGGTATTTTTAAAAGTTTTAGAGTACCTAAGTAGCAACGTATTTATTAAAAGTTTCAGAGTTAATATAAGGCTTAAGGCCATACAGCTCAAACAATTTTTCCCTACTTTTCCTAATACCCTTAGTTGCCCAGTCACTGAACAAAAAATGTGGGCAAATCGTTTTAGTTTTCTTTTTAAAGTATTATTGAACTCGGTGCGCACTACCGAAAAGAATTCCTCATATAATTCATTTACATTTTTTATATTATGACCCGGTATACTTCATTTGCTAATTAAGTTATTATTAAATCTACTTAAATTGCTAGTTGTTATTTGTCTAGATTGTATCTGAATTCTTTGTAATGGTGTGTTGGACTTGAAAGCAACGGTTTGACCGCTGTGATCAGAAGGGAGATCTTTGTCTAAGTAGTTGCAGCAACAAAAAACATTATCACTACATGTAGAAGTATTTATGGTTATACGGGTTGGTTCTGAAAATACATTTGACAAATTGAATGATTTAAAGAGACTCGAATCGACTGCTATTTGAACTATTTTCTAAGATATTAATATTTCACCACAGATAATCAGTGATTTTTTATCCGTTGCAAGTTTTGCTAGAACATCTTCCATTACTGACTCAAATGTGGAGTAGTTTAGATAATTTGGGGGTCTGTAAACGCACACTATAACATACTTATCTAGCTCAACACAAGACAATTCAATGTTATGTTCAACCGACAGATCAACTATGTCTTTACGAGTCTTAGATTTAATAGAATTTTTAACTAAGATTAGTGAACCCCCACGTTGCATATACTTTCGGTTAAAACAACTGCCCACACTAATTTTTATAATTAATTAGCATCTCATAATCTTTCAACCAATGTTCAGTTTTAAAACAAATAATTTCGAACATGGTTTTTTCTAAAAATAATTCAATTTCTAATTGTTTTGAAGAAAATCCTTGAATATTTTGATGAAATAATTTCAAGGTATCCTGCTTAGACTTTTTTTTACAATTAACTATTTGAGAGCAAGAAGACACCTTGTTCTTGGTAGGTATAACTATAGTGTTACTGGTATCTTCTGTTGTCTTACTATCTAGTTTAAATTAACATCCAGAGTGAGTCCCGAGACTCCCATGCCATCACCAGGCAATGAGATCCTACTACTTGTGGATCCCACATTATGACAGGAATTTGCCATAGTGACACATGGATCCTCCTTCGTACAATTACTGTAAACGTTTATAGCACTTGTGCTACAGTTACTGGTGGCCACCTGTACATTAGAATTATTACTAATAATTGAGGTGTTAATTATAGTACTACACTTCGACATACTACTTATGTCTGAGTTAATATAAGCTAGCTAGCCTAGCTATTTTAAGTCTAAACCTAATGGGCAGATACACTGTATTCCTTGTCGATTTCAATCTATCAACAAAATTGTTGGTGTCAAAAAATATAAGTTGGTCACTGTAGTGACTATTACCAGGAACTGGATATGCTTATTAAGCATATACATATAATTGTTTTTTCTATTTGATAACCTCTCAAAATATGGAAAAGCACACAAGATTACTTTATTACAATTTAACTTTAAAATCTCAGTAACACTGTCAGTGATATCTTCTTTTCTGACCTGGGAACTATTTCCTACAAATACAGTTATGTTGGTATTAGAATCATATTGATTTCTTGTAATTGATGTCATTATTTCTTTGAAGGATATCCCAGGTAAACAATAGTTTTGAGTAGAAAAACTCAAGTTGTTACTAACAAATTTCCCTAACCCTCTTCCTATACTATCTGAAAACATAACTGACCGATAGCAAACTTGACTACTACAAGAGGAAATACTACTAGCTACTGACTGTACCACTTGAGATAACTCTTGCACAATATCAGCTATATCTTGGTTGAGGATACAGTCTTGAGACAAACTCTCAGTCGGGGACGGGTCCTCCGTTGCCTCAGGCTGGACAGCACCAGGGTTTGAAACCTTCTAACAATATACCCAAGCTTCTGAATAAAATAATACTACTTAATATTATGTACGAATTTAGCAAAAAAAAAACTTTAAAAGTCAAGTCAACACACTGGTTAATATATATACACCACCACCTGAAAATTTAATCGTTCAACTACATTCTGTAAATCAGACAAATTACTATGAAACAGTTCGGTAATTTTTTTTACATATTTGAAAATGCGGTCAGGTGAGGCGCGGCGCACCATCATTCCGAAAACGAAAATAACGTTTCGTAGTCGCCCGGCAAAAGCACGGTGCTTGTAACGCTTCTATCCCTCACGACAATGATGATGAGTCCGACAATGATTAAAAAGATGCATTTTTTTCTAAAACAGTATTTTTCAAATGTTATCCTAGTTTCCTTTTGTACATTTAAAAAAAAAAAGTCCCTAATTTCAGTTCAATCGTTTCGGGTGTTTATGAATTGTAGGTAAATTCGCCGCAATACGATTTTTTTTATAATTTCTGTCTATCGAAAACTTGTCTGATTAGTAAGGTGCTACACTAAATTTGTCTAACACATTTTTTTCTATATTTGGCCACCGCCAGCTGAAAACTGTATCGTTCAACTACATTTTGAAAATCAGACATATTACTATGAAACAGTTCGGTAATTTTTTTGACATAAATTTGAAAATGCGGTCAAGTCAGACGCGACGCGAAAAATTCCTGAAATAAGAATTTTTGTATTCAGATTATCCAAATGTCAGTAAAACAATAAGGCAAAATGTTGGTCACAAGCTCTCGTACATTTAGGGAGTGGCATGTGTCTTTTCAAAGTAAGCTTTTATATTATGACGTGTAGGCATAAGAAAGGCTATTTTATTCAAGAATAAAACGTACCGCCAGCCGGGGTGGTTCGACGTCTGCCTTGCATGACGATGATTGTAAATTCGAACCCCATCTATTTTTGTATGTTTGTAATTTATTTTTGTATGTTTGTAATTTATTTTTGTATTATTATATTACAATAAGATTTTTAAATTACTTATAATAAAATAACTGTATGCTCTTTCCGTACCCAAAGCGTGCCAACGGGACAATATTCATGCAAAATTAACAATTAATAGAAGTCGACTATTGGTCTACACATTCGAGCTACGCTAACAGTCTTTGTCAAGTGAAACAATATAAAAATAACATAATAAAGAAATGAAAAAGGCGATTGAAAAATATACTTTTATTTAATTCGTTACAGTCGTATAGAATTCCCGAACTAGTACCCAGTAGAAATTATTTTTACAATACAGTCTTCAGTTTGTGCCGAATAGTTGGTATATGTAGGTAGGCACCTTCATCTGCAAAGGATTATAAAATCCGCTGTAAAGCTTCATCTACCTTCAGGGTATCGAAGAATCATTGATGTTAACAACAATCGTTTGTGTTTGTTGTAGGCGCGGTACGGAAGCTTTACATCATAGCAGCACTTTGAATCAGTATAATTTCCCTGTAACTCTTCACTCAACGCACCAGAACGACTACAACAGTGGATATTAATTATCCTGGATGCTATGTTCGGATTTTGTTCCTAAGCGATGATATTCCTCATGGATAATATAGATAGGTACTGAACAAAATTCAATTGGCTGGTGGTAGGTACCATATTCGAGAAAATCTCTTTCTTCCTGTGATAGTTCAATAAATCGTTACAGTAATTTCAGCTATAAATCAATAATAATAAAATTGATATAAAATTATAGTTTGACATTCAATTTAATGACGTCTCTTCTTGACATCTTAAATCATCCGCGTCGCGCTTGCGCGGCGGCGGATAATAACTTTATTTCAGACTATCCATTACAGAATTATACTTAAGCTTAGTCCGAGATATCTTCTATATTCACTGTGTAGTTTCACAATCCTCGCATTGTGTGTGCCGCGCATATTTAGAGGAAGCGAAAAGCTTCGTGTCCAAAACAGAAATAAGGCAGTCTGCTGGCAACTCTACATCTGTAACTCATTCATTGTTTTCGCGCCGTGTGTGCTAGTCAGAATTTATACTTAATTCTGTTCTTTGAAATTTTTAACTCTAAAAATGCCAAAAAGGAAGTGTGAGTGTAAAGAAGAAAGGTACCAAAGCAAGATTAAGAAGTTGAAAAAGAAATTTAAAGGAAAATAAGAACAAGTTGTGTGAAAATCGTTCACCATCACCAGGGTGTTCATCTGCAACACCGGTATCGTCGTGCGCAGAAAGTGATGCCGGTGATAATGAAATACCCGTCACAGAGTTTACAGGCAAGTTTTTTCTACAAGAAATAACCTATCTAGTGATCGTTTCTGTTTTCTATGATACGTGGTACGTGTCATTACAGGCACTCCGGTGGAGTGAGATCACCACGGGGATGTCCCGCCGAGTACAATAGAACGTTGTTCATGCATGACTCACTGCCGCCGGCGCTTTGAGCCCCTTGCTACGTTTAAAAAACGCTAACAACAGCACTTACGATGTGTCAATATAATTATCCACAATATTTAATTTCGGTAAAGGAACGTTTTCTTTACTAAACCGCCACGGGGTGGCATTATGTATACTCGTAGTACCTTAGTACATACAGCTGGTAGCTGGTGGGTTTATGTATACCCGTAGTACCTTAGTACATACAGCTGGTAGCTGGTGGCATCATGTATACTCGTACTACCTTAGTATATACAGCTGGTAGCTGGTGGGTTTATGTATACCCGTAGTACCTTAGTAGGTACATACAGCTGGTAGCTGGTGGCATCATGTATACTCGTACTACCTTAGTACATACAGCTGGTAGCTGGTGGCATCATGTATACTCGTACTACCTTAGTACATACAGCTGGTAGCTGGTGGCATCATGTATACTCGTACTACCTTAGTATATACAGCTGGTAGCTGGTGGGTTTATGTATACCCGTAGTACCTTAGTAGGTACATACAGCTGGTAGCTGGTGGCATCATGTATACTCGTACTACCTTAGTACATACAGCTGGTAGCTGGTGGCATCATGTATACTCGTACTACCTTAGTACATACAGCTGGTAGCTGGTGGGTTTATGTATACCCGTAGTACCTTAGTACATACAGCTGGTAGCTGGTGGCATCATGTATACTCGTACTACCTTAGTACATACAGCTGGTAGCTGGTGGCTTTATGTATACCCGTAGTACCTTAGTACATATAGCTGGTAGCTGGTGGCATCATGTATACTCGTACTACCTTAGTACATACAGCTGGTAGCTGGTGGGTTTATGTATACCCGTAGTACCTTAGTACATACAGCTGGTAGCTGGTGGCATCATGTATACTCGTACTACCTTAGTACATACAGCTGGTAGCTGGTGGGTTTATGTATACCCGTAGTACCTTAGTACATACAGCTGGTAGCTGGTGGCATCATGTATACTCGTACTACCTTAGTACATACAGCTGGTAGCTGGTGGCTTTATGTATACCCGTAGTACCTTAGTACATATAGCTGGTAGCTGGTGGCATCATGTATACTCGTACTACCTTAGTACATACAGCTGGTAGCTGGTGGCTTTATGTATACCCGTAGTACCTTAGTACATACAGCTGGTAGCTGGTGGCATCATGTATACTCGTACTACCTTAGTACATACAGCTGGTAGCTGGTGGCTTTATGTATACCCGTAGTACCTTAGTACATATAGCTGGTAGCTGGTGGCATCATGTATACTCGTACTACCTTAGTACATACAGCTGGTAGCTGGTGGGTTTATGTATACCCGTAGTACCTTAGTACATACAGCTGGTAGCTGGTGGCATCATGTATACTCGTACTACCTTAGTACATACAGCTGGTAGCTGGTGGCTTTATGTATACCCGTAGTACCTTAGTACATACAGCTGGTAGCTGGTGGCTTTATGTATACCCGTAGTACCTTAGTACATACAGCTGGTAGCTGGTGGCTTTATGTATACCCGTAGTACCTTAGTACATACAGCTGGTAGCTGGTGGCTTTATGTATACCCGTAGTACCTTAGTACATACAGCTGGTAGCTGGTGGCATCATTTATACTCGTACTACCTTAGTACATACAGCTGGTAGATGGTGGCATCATTTATACTCGTACTACCTTAGTACATACAGCTGGTAGCTGGTGGCATCATTTATACTCGTACTACCTTAGTACATACAGCTGGTAGATGGTGGCATCATTTATACTCGTACTACCTTAGTACATACAGCTGGTAGCTGGTGGCTTTATGTATACCCGTAGTACCTTAGTACATACAGCTGGTAGCTGGTGGCTTTATGTATACCCGTAGTACCTTAGTACATACAGCTGGTAGCTGGTGGCATCATTTATACTCGTACTACCTTAGTACATACAGCTGGTAGATGGTGGCATCATTTATACTCGTACTACCTTAGTACATACAGCTGGTAGCTGGTGGCATCATTTATACTCGTACTACCTTAGTACATACAGCTGGTAGATGGTGGCATCATTTATACTCGTACTACCTTAGTACATACAGCTGGTAGCTGGTGGCATCATTTATACTCGTACTACCTTAGTACATACAGCTGGTAGATGGTGGCATCATTTATACTCGTACTACCTTAGTACATACAGCTGGTAGCTGGTGGCATCATGTATACTCGTACTACCTTAGTACATACAGCTGGTAGCTGGTGGCATCATTTATACTCGTACTACCTTAGTACATACAGCTGGTAGCTGGTGGCTTTATGTATACCCGTAGTACCTTAGTACATACAGCTGGTAGCTGGTGGCATCATTTATACTCGTACTACCTTAGTACATACAGCTGGTAGATGGTGGCATCATTTATACTCGTACTACCTTAGTACATACAGCTGGTAGCTGGTGGCATCATTTATACTCGTACTACCTTAGTACATACAGCTGGTAGCTGGTGGCTTTATGTATACCCGTAGTACCTTAGTACATACAGCTGGTAGCTGGTGGCATCATTTATACTCGTACTACCTTAGTACATACAGCTGGTAGATGGTGGCATCATTTATACTCGTACTACCTTAGTACATACAGCTGGTAGCTGGTGGCATCATTTATACTCGTACTACCTTAGTACATACAGCTGGTAGATGGTGGCATCATTTATACTCGTACTACCTTAGTACATACAGCTGGTAGCTGGTGGCATCATGTATACTCGTACTACCTTAGTACATACAGCTGGTAGCTGGTGGCATCATTTATACTCGTACTACCTTAGTACATACAGCTGGTAGCTGGTGGCTTTATGTATACCCGTAGTACCTTAGTACATACAGCTGGTAGCTGGTGGCATCATTTATACTCGTACTACCTTAGTACATACAGCTGGTAGCTGGTGGCATCATTTATACTCGTACTACCTTAGTACATACAGCTGGTAGATGGTGGCATCATTTATACTCGTACTACCTTAGTACATACAGCTGGTAGCTGGTGGCATCATTTATACTCGTACTACCTTAGTACATACAGCTGGTAGCTGTGTAACTAAATCAAACATGGTTTGGCCTTTTACTTTTACAACTTGGAGTACTTAAAAAATGCATAGCAGTTAAAGGACAATACTTTTCAAAGATTTTCACTGTACCTAAATCAAATGAGGAAGTTAGATTTATTTTAAATCTAAAATGTTTGAATAGATTTATTTCTCCAGAACATTTTAAAATTGAAGATATGAGAACACTTTGTAAATTGATTTAAAAAAAAAAAAATATGTGTACCATTGACCTAAAAGAATCATATTTCTTGGTCCCAATGGGTGAAGATAAAAAATATCCAAGGTTTTGGTTTCAGAATATAATGTATGAGTTCAAATGCTTGCCATTTGGTCTAAGTACTGCTCCTTTCACATTCACTAAGTTACTGAAGCCAGTAATAAATTTCCTTCGAAGAAAAGGTTATAAATCGGTTGTGTATGTTGATGACATTATATGTAGGTATTGGTAATTCTTACCAGAAGGCCAATTCTCGTACTTAAAAAACGTTCACATTCTAGTCGCAATCTGTCAAACTTGTCAAAAATGTTGGTAAATTGATTGTATTTTTGACAGATTGCGAATGAGATGCGAATGTGAACGTTCTTAAAAATTACGGGAATTGCCTCTCAGAAGTGTCTAGAAAACTGTCAGATGACCTTAAGTTTACTGGAATGCCTAGGCTTTATTATAAATAAGGAAAAGAGTATCACTGTCACAACCAAGATTGCAGAATTTTTAGGTTTCATAGTAAATACACAAGAAATGTCATTGTCAGTGACTTCTAAGAAAAGAAAAGCAATTTCTTTATTGATTAATAAATATACAAAAATGGATCAATGTCCAATAAGAGAATTTGCAAAACTTATTGGCACCCTTGTAGCATGTTGCCCAGCTGTTGCTTATGGTTTTTTGTACACTAAAACATTTGAACAGCAAAAATATCAGGTTTTGAGTGCATCAAACAATGACTTTGATGCAATTATGAATATCAATAATAATTGTAAAAATGATTTAAAATGGTGGCATAATCAAATTAAAATATCAAAAAATCGAATACGACAGTACAATTTTTCTTTAGAAATAAATTCAGATGCATCAGGGACAGGCTGGGGAGCATACTGTAATGGTAAAGTTGCAAACGAATTTTGGACTTTAAAAGATAAGGAAAACCATATTAACTTCCTGGAACTTTTAGCTGCTTTTCTAGGTTTGCAATGTTTCGCCAAAGATTTACACTCTTGTCAGATATTGTTGAGAATAGATAATACCACCGCAATTGCATACATAAATAGGATGGGGGGTATACAATTTCAAAAACTAAATTCCCTAGCTAGGAGCAAATGGCAGTGGTGTGAGATCCGCAAAATATGGTTGTTCGCCTCTTATATAAAATCAAAAGAAAATAAAGAAGCTGACCAAGAATCCAGAATTAAAAAATATAGATTCAGAATGGGAATTGTGCAGCAAAACTTTTCTAAATCCAAGTCATTTGGAGAACCCGATATGGATTTGTTTGCAACCAGAGCAATCAAAAAATTTCATAGATATATATCGTGGCACAGAGATTCTTATACAGAGAATATTGATGCTTTTACTGTAGACTGGTCAACATTCAACTTATTTAATGCTTTTCCCCCATTTTCGTTAATTCCTAAATGTATACAAAAGATTATTTGTGATAAGGCAACAGGTATCATAGTTTTTCCTCTATGGACCTCACAACCTTGGTATCCCTTTATAGCCGAATTGGCTACTTCAGAAGTGTTACAGTTCAAACCATCAAAAGATTGGTTAAATTCACCTTTCAGAACACTACACCCCCTGTTCAACAGTCTTTCGCTGGGAGCCTGCATCTTATCAGGGAAGCATTCCAGAAAAAACTAACTCCTGATGAAACACTAGAAGTCATGGTAGCTTCCTTATCACAAAACACTATTAACCAATATACAACAGCCCTTAAAAAATGGTGGTTATTTTGTAAGGGAAAAAATATACGTATATGAATTGTCAATACCTAAAGTTTTAAAATTTCATACAGAAATGTTATCACAGGGCGCTGCGTACGCTACTCTCAATACATGCCGTTCATCGCTGTCTCTAATCATAGATACAAGTTTAGGAACAGATAAACAAATTAAGAGATTTTTAAGGGATTTTTCAAATTAAAACCCTCTAGACCTAAGTATAACGACACATGGGATCCATCTGTTGTCCTGAATTATATTCAGAATACTAACCAAGAAATTGGCAATTTTGTTAGCTCTCACAACTGCTCAACGTATTCAAACATTGTCAGTTATCCGATTGAGCAACATAGAGTTCACGGACAACGGTGTCAAAATAATGATTACCGACCTTTTAAAAACAACGACTCCGTGTAAGGACCAAGTCGTAAGAAACTCCCTTCCTTGGATACGAATCTGGAAATTTGCCCCGTATCGACACTTAGACATTATACTCGTATAGACCAGACTAGGGCACTCAGAAAAGTAGACACACTTAACTCGGATAAGCTACTTATTTATTTTAAAAAGCCATAAAACTGTGTCAGTAATCAAACAATTAGTCGCTGGATAAGGCAAGTTATGGCTGAGTGTGGTGTTGATGTAAAGAAGTTTACCCCTCACTCCACGCGTCATGCGTCCCTGGCGTGTAGAGAGGGCGTAACATTAGATTGTATATTTAAATCTGCTGGTTGGTCTACAGGATCTAGTGTTTTTGCCAATCACTACAATAGACCCTTAAATACAGAAAATGATAGCTATACCTTTACAAAAGCCATTTGTAACATTAAGGTTTAAGTTTTAATTAGTACTTAAGTACCTCTACCTTGAAATAAGGTACCTATTGTTAAATTGATGTGATAAAAATCACATTGAAATTGATTATCCTTAAACCCTATGTTTGATTGTATACTATACCATATTATTTATGATTTCCAACAATTCTCTAAACATCTACACAGTGAATATAGAAGATATCTCGGACTAAGCTTAAGTATAATTACATAATTAAACGAACTTACCTGAAGTGAAGTTCTATTGTAATTATACGAAGAGCTTAGTCCGAGATATCAATCTCCCACCCGCCCATTTCTTAATCATAGATTATAATGTCCCTAGAGTCAGGTTGGAAATCATAATCCTATACTAATGCTCTGAAAAGAATGAGTTACAGATGTAGAGTTGCCAGCAGACTGCCTTATTTCTGTTTTTGGACACGAAGCTTTTCGCTTCCTCTAAATATTCGCGGCACACACAATGCGAGGATTGTGAAACTACACAGTGAATATAGAAGATATCTCGGACTAAGCTCTTCGTATAATTACAATAGAACTTCACTTCAGGTAAGTTCGTTTAATTATGTAATTATCCATACTTGTGTTAGTAAGTACTTAGGAACTATGTTAGTAAAACACAAAAATAAAACAAACGACATTAAATTGACACATGGAGTGCGAATGAGACACACACATGGAGTGTGGTTGTGGTGTGTTTATAATTAATAACACAATTTTGGGTAATTTCACATGGCAAATAATAATGAAATATAAGTGAATAATAATGTCACTACAAAATTAAAATTTAAATGTCATGTATTAAATGAGAATGTCAAGTTATTTTGTAAATAAATGTTAACGTAATAATAATAGATAATGAATTAGTGTTTAATCACATGTCACATCAACAACAATATTTCTGAGTACAATATGTCCTTAAATCCTCTATCAAATAATCCTGAATACTATAATAACATTTAAATAGAAGGAATCTTTTTAATTTATTTTTAAATTCATCGATGGATGGCGTTTCTAGTATAGACTTTGGTAAGTGATTGTACATATGCGGCGCCATACTAAAAATGCTTTTGGTATATAAGGCTGTCTTGCTAGATTTGCAACAAATTTTATCACTATGCCGCTTACTTCTGTACTTATCAAAAAGATGTTCGTTCGTTCTTGCAAAGCTAGCAATCTTATAAATGTAGACACATGGCAATGTTAATAAATTATATTTGATAAAATGTGGTCTACACCTATCAGTCTGGTTGATATTAAACATACCCCTAATACACCGCTTTTGCGCCTTGAATGCAATGTCCTTATTTGTGGAATTACCCCAGAATATAATACCATACTTTTAGGAATTTAATGAAACACTAATTTAAAGTTAACAAAGAAAGACTTTTTAATCAAACAATTTAAGTTACAACAAGAACCGATAGGGAATAGTAAAGTGCGCGCCGCCGGGTTTGGGAATGAATCGGTGGTCACGGTGCGCACGGTCTTATATGGACTCGATCGTATGTTCCGGGCTGGCCGGAGGGGTGTAGGTTGGAGATGCAGCTAACACGGCCTCTCCTGACGTGCCAGCGTCCTCGCAGGCCTCGGCAACCACCGGAGCCTTTTCAGCGGGAGCTACCCCCGACTCGTCATTTCTGGGTGTTGCCGACGAGGTGCTCGGCTGTGGATCCACTTCATTCTCCTCATCATCATCAGAACCTGCACGTCAAAAACAAAGAGTGAGCTAATAAATGTTAGATATGACAGCAGATAACTGATGTTTTTGGCCATGAGCCTAGACGAATGAGTTTACTGTTTACTCGATCAAATGCTAATCAGACGAGAATTGCTTCAAAATACTGTAAGTTCAAACAAAATACACCTTGATAACGAACACCTTCCCGCTGTATGTATAACATATGCCATACTAACTAAAAACCTCATTAAAGCCATCAATGAGCTCACTTGCCATAATACCAACCAAAACCTTATGCTGCTGCAATGGGCTTGTCTTCAGGCTTTACACAGTGCTTTACCAGTCACGCCCCGAATGTCATACAGACACGGGTACTTTCTGGGTCACGACTGTTACCATACCAACCAAAACCTTATGCTGCTGCAATGGGCTTACATGGTATAAATGGCAAAGCTTGTCCTCAGGCTTTACACAGTACCTTACCAGTCACGCCCCGAATGTCATACAGACACGGGTCACGCCTGTTACCTATTGGTAGGAACATAGATATAAGAAAGAAGGAGATATGCCCGGTAGTTGAAAATGTATCGAAACCCAATGTCTTCTATCTATCCCTACTCTCTAGCCTGCGATCACACATGCGATCAGTAAACCCAATAAATACGAGGCCCCGCTCACACTTGCAATTTACAAATCAGAACGTACTACATAATCAATTATAAACCTTATCCCATCAAACACAGCGTGCATTTACCATGCACCGTACAACTCACCCACACGAAAACATCGTTCGCTATCGTTGTGCTGTGCAAAAGCCATTTATTTTACATATACGCTAGTGATTGACTAAATCGGAAACTTATCGATTCTCCCATTTATATTTGTATTAAAATTTTTGGAAGTTGCTGAAAAAATTATAAATAAAAAACGATATACATATAATAAGATGATATAAATAAACAATAAGTAAGTAAAAAAAAGAAATATTAAGTAAACCAAAAAAATAACAACATTATGAGAAAATCTAAATGAGTATAAAACAAGATTTCACATCGGTCTTCCAATCAGGCTATAACTGTTGACAAATTGAAGAATAAACTTTAATAGTAATATAAATTCATACGACAATCGACATTATTGTCGATAGCCTACGTTAGTGGATCTGCACAACCACATCACTAATCCGTCACAAGACGCTGCGGCCGTACTAACGATGCAACCGCTTAAAGTAAATATCGTTTTGTAATTTTTACATTGCTTGTCCAGTTACTTAGCAACATACTTTGGTAGTGGTAAAGAAGCAATGTATTTACTACAATAAAAGTACAGTCGCTGTGATATATGAAAACAAAAATAACGTAGTAAAGGCAAGAAATATTTTACGATTTGTTGTTTTTCATGATTTTCAACACAAATATAGCAAAATACTTGTGCTGATTTATGAAAAGTGGTTCTACGATTTATAAAGTTTATAGTTTAGCTTCGATTTTTACAAGAAACCACTGAACAACACGGTATTCTTAAATGTTATCACGATCGCGCTCGAAAGCGCACTAGTTAGCGGAGACGGCCATTTGCCTGAGGCATGAGCATTGTGATCAAGACGCGCGGACACAGACACGCCCCCATACCACTTCTCCTGTTATTTATATTTCTATGGGTAGGAACAACGCTAAAGGCGTAGGATAAAGAACAGCTACAGTAGGAACTCGTTATTTTGGTGATTATTCATGACTCAGAAACAATAAAGATCATACATTCAACCAAAGTTCTTAGAAATGTAATCTTGGATCAAATATACTAAACAATGAATGAATAGGTCGGTTCATAACCTTAACAAAGGTTTGACACATGTGAGGTTTGTTTATTATGAACAACCCTTTGCAATCAACCGGCCCAAGTACACTTTGACGCTTGCCGCATAGCGATAAGTGCCGCGCGCCCATGCGTCGTCGTATTACGCTATAAGCTGTGTCATTCATAAAGTCATAACAATTCGTCTGGTTAGCATAACTACAACCATTGATATATAAAAACCCAAGATGCACAGTCTCGAACAAAATTAATACTCAAAACTGTCCCCAATGTCAATGAACAAACTGTCATGATATAAACATACTCTTTTCTTGCGGACGGTTTTGAGACGCTGAATGTGTATCTTGGGTTTTTTAGTATATCAATGACTACAACGCATAACGGTGAATGATAATGTAATGTCAACAAAGAGGCAAAACGTACCTATGACAAAAGTGGATGGAAAACAACACATGAACAGTTTTGTTGTTTTTTTTTTTAAACTGAAACTTGCTTTCGAAGAATGCAGCACTGCACTGGCGTCTATTCACCATGCCATGGCAGCAGCTCTTACCGACCATTTGGTAGAACTTTAGTGATACGATACGGTCCGCGCATACCGCTGCACGCTGTCTAGCTTGCCAATCGATTGTGATCTTTTAATTACATAAGCCAAGTCATCCACTGCGAATATTTTTGGCGTTGAACGATTTTTATTTACACGCCCAAACAAACTTAACGTATTTAAGTGTTAGGGCTGCGATAGGTGCTATCAAAGTGGTAGACTACTGGATGTACCATCTAAAATACCCGGCAAGGCCGAGTAATTGACGCACTTGTTTAATCGTCTTTGGCGTCGGTGATTTAGTTAAGGCTCTCGGCCTAACCTGACCATTGCTAATGGTTCTCCCAAGAAAAATGTATGAGAAGTTCGTAAGATATGAGGGATACAGACGAGCCGTTGGCAATTAAGACGTCCGTAGGTACACCACACAGTATTGCGGGTGTCACGTCACGGCTTGCTGTATCACCCTTAATTTCACGACAAAAATTCACATTGGATTTATTGCGCGACTCTGATCGCTGTTTAGTAAAACATTTTTCTTCTGTATGCCCCATTGTTTTTACAAAAGCGTTCGGGGAATTAGCATTAGTAGGTACCCTGACTATCGCTTTCGATTTTAGAACTCGAACTATTATAAATTTTAGGTCGTTTAGGGCATGCGTTGCTCTTATGACCGTGAGCGCCGCACGAAAAACACTTCACAGTTTTTTTTTATCAATGATAGTAGCACTACGGCTCCTATTACCGCCGTTATCGCGCCCGCTAGTAGTTTGACTATAACGAGCATCAACAAAGTTTTTGTTCATATTTGAATTGATTTTACTTGGCATGACATAAATTGATAAAAATTCCACAATAGTTTCGGTAGTTAATTTTGCATCCATAGCTGCAGGACGAATCTGCGGATCCTTAATACCGCGCACAATTATTGCACACATTAGATCATTACTTAGTCCCTTAATAATACGCAATCGCAACAAGGATTTACGCGCGTATTCCGCGTACCTATGTGGAATATTTATCTGACTCAGTGCACATGACGTCATACAGGACATTTGCTACATCGACACGTCGTGGACAAAGTGATTTTAATTGTAATCTAAAGGTTGACCAAGTACGATCCGTTTCGGTCCAATCGCGTAACCACGAGTGAGATTCACCCTTCAGACACAAACCGATACGGGCCAGACATTCTTTGTCGTCCCATCTATTTATAAATTTAGCGCGGTCCACTTCTTCACACCATGCAATGACGTCATGAACATTAGGGTCGAAGTCAGAGACGTAATAATGGTTTGATCTCACCGGGTTTAAGCTCCTTAGCGCATCGATAAGACGCTCTGCAACGTCCCCTGCAGCCGACGTTGAAGGCGAAGGCGGCAACGACAGCGCCGGCGCCAACGGCGTCGGGACAGGTCGCGCGACAGCGGGAGGGCTGGCCATGCCGGTGATGGCAGGGCACGGCTGCTCCTCCACGCTCGATCGTGGTTCTGAAACTGAAGACCGCTCCAAGGCAGAGACCGTATTGAGAATTGCGTCTAAAGTATGAGTTAGGTCAGGCGGCGGTGGCGTGCACTCACGTCTACGTTTTTTTCTGGGGACGGTATTATTCGACATTTTATTAAATAAAATAAAAAATTATGTGGGAAAACGAGAGACGTATCCCACTTCTGATTTTAGGAATTTAATGATACACTAATTTAAAGTTAACAAAGAAAGACTTTTTAATCAAACAATTTAAGTTACAACAAGAACCGATAGGGAATAGTAAAGTGCGCGCCGCCGGGTTTGGGAATGAATCGGTGGTCACGGTGCGCACGGTCTTATATGGACTCGATCGTATGTTCCGGGCTGGCCGGAGGGGTGTAGGTTGGAGATGCAGCTAACAATACTTTATCAAGGATCCCACGTAGCCATGGTATGCTGCAAGTACAGCATATGTAGGGTCTACCGTTTTTGCCAGCATATGTAGGGCATATGATTGCTTATTTAATTTTTGATTTAAAGTATCAACATGTGTCTTCCAATTCAGATTATAATCAATTGGCATGCCTAAAAATTTTGTAGATGCTATCATCTATATTAATGTCAGTAAATTGGGCTTTACGATTGCGAAATAAAATATCATAATTTTAGTTTTGTCAAAGTTTATTTTTAAATTGTTATTAGTTAGCCATTTCATAATTACACTTAGAGTGCTGTTTATATCTTGTTCTAGAGATAACTTGTCCTTACTTGTAAAAACAACAGTACTATCATCAGCAAAGAGTATAGTGGGATGATTAGTTACTTTGGGAAGGTCATTTATATAAATGATGAATAGCAGAGGGCCCAAAACACTTCCTTGTGGGACGCCTTGTTTGTTTTCTCTGTATTCTGAAGTGTAGTCAATTTCTGTTCTTGTTTTGGTGCATACTCGAGTAACTAAAGTGGACTGTTTTCTGTTGGTAAGATAAGAAGTTATCAGCTCTAATGAAGTGCCCCGAATTCCATACCTGTATAATTAATTTAACAGAATTTGGTGATCCACGTAATCAAAGGCTTTACTTAGATCCATATACAATGCGCACGCCGGAATTTTATTGTCTATGCTAGTCATAACAGTAGTCAGGAAATCATAGATGGCCATAATAATGGTTTTATTTTTCCTAAAACCTATCAGCTCTTTAGCAAATAAATTGATTTTCAAAGTAGTTATTTATCCTGTCATAAGTTACTCTTTCATAGAAGCAAGCGCGTTAAAACTATTCATGGGTCAAGGCAACACCATAGTACAGGTTGGCCAACCGCCGGAAAAAAGGCGCCATTTATTTTTCACTACAAGTGAATATCAAGTCGGTCGGAAAATTTGTCTCGAGAGATTTTCGTACTTCTATGAGCTGATAATTAAGGTATGATCGCAAGTTTACTATATTATTTCAAATAGTACGTGTTGCTAGACTATTGATGACCAAATAACGCTGTACGGTGCCTTTTAACTTCAAAACTCACATCAATACATTCTTTTTTGGCTATGTCCATAGTATTTTTGATTCCCGGATGATACCGTGTGTTACTATTGTGTGACGTAATATTCGTGATCTGTTGTGTATGCTATAGAAACTTAGTGATTTGCTTCTTTATATCAAACTCAAAATTCTTGTATGAATAAGATTCATTCATTTTCAAATTAAGTAGTTACCAATAAGATTTATTTTGTAGTTTCATATAATTTTATGATAATTAAAAAATAAAGACTGTCTAATGAACATTTTTTCATTATAATAAGTCTTAACAATTGTTTTTCATATAAAATATAAATAATACCTTACCATAACGCATTATTTTCACAATTTGAAAACAAGTATGTTTTCGAATTGTCAAAATAACAGTCATTACAGAATAATTAGGTAAATATAACTTCACGTGTGTTACCTTCATTCACAAACGTTACCGTGTGTTACCAATTCACGACTGTTATTGTACAATTTTTGGCGGCCATACTCTGCTGTCAAACTAAAATATGTTTAAGTTGTGTCACTTTAGTCTATTTCAGAATGGAAATCGTTGTTTGACAGGAATAAACTAAATTTTGGTGATTTTTAGCCTAGTTTAGAGGTATTTGTGACAAGAGAATCGGCACCATTGTCACTCACTCAAAGCTAAAATTACATTTTCAAAGCAGATCTCTGCGTTGAAAATCTAATTTTAAGGTAAGGATCCACATTTCCAGTCTCCAGTCTCTAGACGCAGTAGTCGTTGTAACGTTAATTATCTCGAACAGATGTCGAAGTACCTCACAAGTCACAGTCACAGGTCAAACCGGAGCGCGGAGGTTAGTGAGATTCATTGAGACTTCCGCGAGACCTCGGAGCGGGGCAGCGCGCAGGCGGGCGGCGGCGCAGCGGCGGCGAGCGTGGCGTGCGGCAGTGCCACTCGGCCACCGCCGCGGGCCGCACGACTCACGCACACCAGTTAGAGCCTCATGGGCTGAACTGCGACGAGCGTCTCGCGCGCCGTGCCTACCCGCTACCCATTACCGACTTACGAGACTGACTCGTGTTTCTGCAAAATCCCTCTTGGGAGACGAACACGATTCTACTCGAAACTTCACTGACTAAACTTTTTAAAAGTCAACATAGCCTTAACCGCGCCAAGTTCCGTCCGCGCCGGCCGACCCACTTGACTTTTGTTATTCAACCGTCCAGCAGTGCGCCGCTCAGGGCCGACCAGGCCTTCCCCATTCAGCCGCTGCTCGCCGCATTATCGTCGACTACGTTAAAGTTAGTACTTATCGATTTTCAGCTTCAGCCGTTTTTGTGTTGACGTCCTGAAAGCTATCAAGCTGTATTATGTATGAACAAGTGTGTACGCTGTACAGTGGTGTGCGGTGATACGTCTTCGCGAGGTGTCCGCACCCGCACTGCCACACTTTTGTGTTTACATCGCGGTTTCCCTGACTCCCGCCATCCGCAGCCGCTAGTGGTGCGCTGTCTACACTAAAGACTTTATTGCGTTATTATTCTAAGCTTTATTGTTTATTTGACACAACTCAAACTGTAATTAAACAAAAATTATTATAAGAAACTTAGTAATCTGATTATGAGTTTTTAGTGCTCTTGAGCCATTAGCTCGCAATTTGGAGTTACATAGCACTACCGTGGCGTGCGTGCAGTCTGTCGGAGTTACCCTGTTTATTATCAACGTATACCTACTTATTCCTGTGTATTCTCGTGCCCATAACGACACTAAGCATGTATTTGTTACGCTATTGGTCAGTGCACTAGCCAACACTTGAGTAGCCACAAAAGCGTGCAAACGGCTGACGTCACTGACGATTGAATTGGAAATATTTCACATAGCAGAAGGTTATATTATTTTGTTTGACCTTGCTATGTTATGACATGATCCAAAATTTCATATCACGAATTTCTCTGCCAATAGTTTGTGTACAATATATCTATGTGTACAATAGTAAGGAGTAGATGATTGTTATTTAGTAGTACCTGCCTGGGTATGTTTGTACATTAATTATTGCGGTAACTGGCTGAGCAACCAACGAATTCGATAACGAGTACGTGCGCACCGCGGCACCGTACTCGATAACGAGTGTGAGTAGTGATAATGAGTACGTGCGCACCGCGGCACCGTACTCGATAACGAGTGTGAGTAGCGATTACGAGTACGTGCGCACCGCGGCACCGTACTCGATAACGAGTGTGAGTAGCGATTACGAGTACGTGCGCACCGCGGCACCGTACTCGATAACGAGTGTGAGTAGTGATAATGAGTACGTGCGCACCGCGGCACCGTACTCGATAACGAGTGTGAGTAGCGATTACGAGTACGTGCGCACCGCGGCACCGTACTCGATAACGAGTGTGAGTAGCGATTACGAGTACGTGCGCACCGCGGCACCGTACTCGATAACGAGTGTGAGTAGTGATAATGAGTACGTGCGCACCGCGGCACCGTACTCGATAACGAGTGTGAGTAGCGATTACGAGTACGTGCGCACCGCGGCACCGTACTCGATAACGAGTGTGAGTAGCGATTACGAGTACGTGCGCACCGCGGCACCGTACTCGATAACGAGTGTGAGTAGTGATAATGAGTACGTGCGCACCGCGGCACCGTACTCGATAACGAGTGTGAGTAGCGATTACGAGTACGTGCGCACCGCGGCACCGTACTCGATAACGAGTGTGAGTAGCGATTACGAGTACGTGCGCACCGCGGCACCGTACTCGATAACGAGTGTGAGTAGTGATAATGAGTACGTGCGCACCGCGGCACCGTACTCGATAACGAGTGTGAGTAGCGATTACGAGTACGTGCGCACCGCGGCACCGTACTCGATAACGAGTGTGAGTAGTGATAATGAGTACGTGCGCACCGCGGCACCGTACTCGATAACGAGTGTGAGTAGCGATTACGAGTACGTGCGCACCGCGGCACCGTACTCGATAACGAGTGTGAGTAGTGATAATGAGTACGTGCGCACCGCGGCACCGTACTCGATAACGAGTGTGAGTAGCGATTACGAGTACGTGCGCACCGCGGCACCGTACTCGATAACGAGTGTGAGTAGCGATTACGAGTACGTGCGCACCGCGGCACCGTACTCGATAACGAGTGTGAGTAGCGATTACGAGTACGTGCGCACCGCGGCACCGTACTCGATAACGAGTGTGAGTAGTGATAATGAGTACGTGCGCACCGCGGCACCGTACTCGATAACGAGTGTGAGTAGCGATTACGAGTACGTGCGCACCGCGGTACCGTACTCGATAACGAGTGTGAGTAGTGATAATGAGTACGTGCGCACCGCGGCACCGTACTCGATAACGAGTGTGAGTAGCGATTACGAGTACGTGCGCACCGCGGCACCGTACTCGATAACGAGTGTGAGTAGTGATAATGAGTACGTGCGCACCGCGGCACCGTACTCGATAACGAGTGTGAGTAGCGATTACGAGTACGTGCGCACCGCGGCACCGTACTCGATAACGAGTGTGAGTAGTGATAATGAGTACGTGCGCACCGCGGCACCGTACTCGATAACGAGTGTGAGTAGCGATTACGAGTACGTGCGCACCGCGGCACCGTACTCGATAACGAGTGTGAGTAGCGATTACGAGTACGTGCGCACCGCGGCACCGTACTCGATAACGAGTGTGAGTAGTGATAATGAGTACGTGCGCACCGCGGCACCGTACTCGATAACGAGTGTGAGTAGCGATTACGAGTACGTGCGCACCGCGGCACCGTACTCGATAACGAGTGTGAGTAGCGATTACGAGTACGTGCGCACCGCGGCACCGTACTCGATAACGAGTGTGAGTAGTGATAACGAATACGTGCGCACCGCGGCACCGTACTCGCAGCCGGTAAATGTAATATTATTGTCGTAACGATCACCCGGAGACGGTCGGACCACATTACATTCACCAGGTCATCTAGTAGACTTGACTCGAGATCTTCCGCTTGGTTCTGATTGGAAGGTATAAGCTTGTTCAGGCATTAGGCAGTAGGTACTCTTGCGCTGGCTCCATGTGTGCACAGTATGGTCAGTGCTCGGTAACATCACGAGTCACTAGAAGACGATGACGACATTGTTGTCCTTATACAGGGTGTCCAGTAAATAGCACGACATACTGCAGGGGGTGATAGCTTGGGTCACTACACTACCTGTGATTATACTACACATGCACTCTAATGGGCTTGTTATTGCCTAAACTAAACGGAAAATATATGGTCATTATCATCACGTTACTTGGATTGTGTTGAATGTTGATAATGTTAATACCAGTCCGATACTAATTCTATGCTGCTATGATAGTAGGTAGTAACTAATTCCATCCTAATATGTCATTATTATAAGGTAGCCATCTTGTTCTAAACTTAGGGCGACCGAGCTCTGCTCGGGTGAAAATACGGAGTAAATGAATTTTCCCAGATATGAGACCTAGCTGGACCGAATGTTTCCCCCGTAAACCCCTATATGCAGTGAAATACATTGTTAACCCATTTTTCTCTCTTTATGTATTAGGCTTATGAAATAAATTATTATAATTATTATGTATACAGAGTGGCCCATTAAGAAGGGTACCTATAACTTTTTTTAGCCCCCATTCTTTATTTATTTACTTTAAGGTTCACCCACAGCACATACATATACATAGAGATAGTAAATCAGACGGTAATATTCTAATATACTCGTATATGCCAATTACAGGTAAACACAACATTGACAACATCGACGCCAGATTACCGCTTACTTGCTAACTTAAGACTACGTGTACAATTGATTTAGAAAATATAAAAGAAAGAAAGATAAATAATTAAGTTACGAAAATAAAATAAAATTAAAATAAAAAATATGACAGAATAGATTGGATTTGCACCATTAATCAAAAATTGAATGAGTTAATCAGACTTTAAATTGAATGAGATAATCACTTAGACTTTGCCGCTTATAGAGTAGAGGTAGAGACCTCTCCAATCGGGTGTAGATGTCACCATGTCGTGGTTCTGTCGGCGATCGAGAAAACCAGAACATCAAAATTGTAATAAATAGCGATGTGCCTGTGTCATGATATGGAGGAAACAATGACAAGGTACCTAATATTTCATCGTTGGGATGCTGATTGCTTCAAAAAGCATTGTTTTGTTTAAAATTAATTAAAAGTACACATGACCAATATGGATAATGACATTATATGTATACTTACAATTTAATTTCAACACTTTATTTGTGGCTTTTGTGTACATGATAATTATTCAGATTTGTTAACTCAACCGACGACGGTCACAAATTCTTGACGAATCTTGATTCTATTCTTCAGGTCCAAGATTGGTTTACGGTAAATAATTTGGTACTAAATAAATAAAAAACCAAATGCACTAGATTTAAATTACCTAATGTTAGAAGTAGCGAATGTGACATCATACTGAATGGAGAAAAACTGGAATTTATTAATCAAACGGTTTTCCTAGGAATCACGCTAGACGACAAATTACAATGGGGACCTCATAAAACATCTCTTGCGGGGCGGCTAAGCTCGGCCGCTTCTGCTGTTAGAAAGATAACACAGTTATCAGATGTAGAAACCGCGCGTTTGGTCTATTTTAGCTACTTCCACAGTATTATGTCGTATGGCATTTTAATGTGGGGTCGGGCTGCTGCCATTGAATCCATCTTTATCTTACAAAAGAGAGCTTTCAGAGCCATTTATGATCTACATCGTCGCGAATCTCTCAGGGAACTATTTGGAAAGATTAATATTATGACGGTACCTTGCCATTGCCAATTCATTTATGAAAATACGAGTATTATGTATGTAAGAAAAAATCTACATATTTTTAATAAAATAAGTGGTAGACATCATTTTAATACTAGAAATAAAGATAAAATAGATCAACCATTTTTCAGATTATCTAAAGTACATAATTATATCATAAAAGGGGTACTGTGTTATATGTTACAAAGGTTACAACAAAATACCTTGTGATATTTTACAATTAAATGAAAGAAAATTTAAAAATCATATAAAAGCACACTTTGTAAACAAGCATATTACAAATTAGAGGATTATATCCAAGATAAGAATGCTTGGAAACATGCTGGTCCAGCTCCATAATCTCTAGGATCTCGACAAAATCAAACTGGTTGCTAATTTAGGTTGTATAAATTATTATATTAATTTTATTATATGACATTGATTTTACATTTTGTGATTACTTCCTCACACACTGACTTATTAATTGTAACTTTTTTGGAAAATCGTCTACTTTTACAATGTTTGTAAATATGTGAGAACCATGTATCTATCACATAAGTAATTAATTTATCTGTTGTTGCTTTCTTTTAAAAAATCTTTTTACCTATGTGGTATAGTAATTTACTTTTTATTTTTAGATGCATCGTCTTCACATATAATTATATAACTAATGTACCTACATTATACAAAATATTTTAAAAGAGTAACGGTGGAGTTTCTTGCCCATTCTTCTCCATACGAAAACTACCTTTTGGGCGACTAGAATCAATTCAATTTTTGTAATTTTTGACGTTCAAAAGTGCCTTGCAAGGGCCTATTTGAAATAAATGATTTGACTTTGTCTTTGACTTTGACTTTGACTTTGTAACAGTTGTAATAGCAATCATGTCATTTCGTTTAAAATAGGTTTTTATTTTTATTAATTTATTCATATTTTATATAGATTATTTTCTATTTTGTGAATGTGAGACCGCTGTAGGCTTAGTGGACTGTAGATTTATTGACCATCTTCTATTTTGCTAAGTACCTGGTATTTGTTGAATGAAAGACCTACACTGTCCTCCCATACCTATTAATACTGTTATTTGAAAATATAGTAAAGGCCAATTATTTTAAAAAGAGTAACCGTGGAGTTTCTTGCCGGCTCTTCTCCATAGGAAACGACCAATTGGAACCGTGCACCTAGCTTATGGCGTTTCATAAGTGCCCATTACTGTCCATGTAGGTTTATGTAAAATAAAATATTTTGAATTTGAAATAGCTGAGTCAGCAAACGGTATGGTGTTGCTGACTTTTGGAACAAACTTTAAAAATACATAATGGATAACAATATGTTAAGTACGAGTATGTGTAAGTTTCCATCGACGCGCTATGAAGAAGAAGTGCGTGGTAAAAGAGTCTAGTTTTGGTGTTTTTAAACTACGTTTTTTAATTATTTTCTTCAATAACTTTTACATATTTACTACTGGTATAGAATGCATTTAATATTGGCATTTTTTTTAAAGTTCTATCTCATACTATTAAATGTAAATATTATATTTAAACTTATATTTGTAATTACGTTCCCGAAAACGGCTCTAAGGATTTCGATGAAAGTTGCAATATAAATAGTTTTCTCTATTTTCACAGCCTCGGGAATTTGATACAATGTTCGTATACCTGGACGCGTAATGCTAGACTTTATATTACCACAGACATCCATAGTCTGTGTTGGACCACTTTGTGCTCGTTACACTAAAGAACAAAATGTATTTCAACACAGACATTATCTGTGTAATACTATATACGAGTACATTATGCTCGTCATTTCCAAAACATACTAAAATCAAATATAGCATATCTGAAATGATGTAATCTAAATTTAATGTATTTTAATTTTAATAATGTAATGTAAGTAATTTAATTTAAATTTAATTTATTATGATGTAATAATTTGATAACAATGCATTGTAATATTGCTATGGGTAAATACCTGAAAATAAACGATAATAATAATAATAATAATAGCCCCCTAAACAACCACACGTCCTGATTGACCATCTAATCACGTGGGGGGCGGACACACAAATGAGAAATTACTGGCGTGGCTAACGTGGCTCTGGAAACCCATTTAACATGGAGACTAGATCGAAGAAAATACGAATAGGACCGCTACCTGAGGGTAATCGTCGGGGCGCACCTGGGGCCGATGCTGGGTGTCTCAGCATACGACCCATCGGCGATGGGGGACTGAGCAGGCGGGTTCTCCCCGATAAAAATACTACAGCCGAACCGACAGACAGACTAGACAATAGTGATGACAGTAGAGCAGTTACATCTGCCTTGGCTGTTTCGCAGGAGGCGTCAGCTACTCAGCCTGCGACCACTAAGGCCGGAAAACCCAGAGTGCGCATGAAATGGACTGAAGATATGAACATATTCATCATGCGCACATACTACCAGATTACAAAACTTAAAGAGGACAGAACAATGTACTGCACACAATTATTTAAACATTTTAAATCACTATATCCAGACATTAATGTAACAGAACAGAGAATAGCAGACCAAAGACGTGTTATTATTAGAAACAAACTCTTAACAGACGACACTTTAAATAGAATTAAAGTTGAAATAGCAGAACAACTTAAAAAAGAAGAAGAAGAAAATAGTATTCTTACACATCAAATAAACACCCCACAGATGTCACAATCATTCAAACACTATAATCCCTCCTTACAACACGACACGAGTCCAGTGACTGAGTATTTTGATACTGAAATAACCGTAAACACACCACACAGCATTCAATCAACTACAGATGATTCCGCATCCCTACAAACACAAACTGTATTTGACCCTTCTTTAGTAGATACATTAAATAACGAATTAGAAACAAATATACGGGGTGTCAGGGACATCAACGCGAAGCCGGCTACCATGGATTCAGTACATGATTCTGAACCCCCCTGCGTTGAAATTTTTCGTCGGTTATTCAAAAAAAAAAACAGCTGCTCCATACATTTTGACCGCGTAGGTATTGCACTTTTCTATGAAACAGCAGATTTTTTTTTTTATAACAGACGAAAAATTTCAACGCAGGTGGGTTCAGAATCATGTACTGAATCCATGGTAGCCGGCTTCGCGTCGATGTCGCTGCCACCCTGTATTAAAATACAACGGAATGGATCCCACGTGTAGACCATTACTGCCGAAAATGAGACCAACTCGTAAATTATCGGACATTAGTAGCATATTTAACCAAAAAATTATCCCGCTTAAACTTTCAGCTCTAGAAAACTTATCCGACACACATTCATTAATTTATTGCATAGCTCTTACAGTTGCTAAACACTTTAAATTAAAAATTAATATAGATAGGTCTAGCTACAAAACCAAAGTAACGAACGAACCACCATGGCAAAAAAGATTAGAAACGGATATAGACCTACTAAGAAAAGACATAAATAGATTAACACAATATAAAAACGGTAACACATCTAGAAAACTTGAAAAAAAAGTCAAACTAATCATTAAAAAGTCCAAACAACACAGCTCGCATGAAAATTTTAATAAGAGCATTGAAGATCACCTAGATACATTAAAACAAAAACTTTTAGTTAAGAGTCATAGACTAGCAAGATACAAAAAAGCCAAAGAAAGAAAGGACAACAATAGATTATTTACAACAAGTGAGAAACAATTTTATAGAAAACTTAAAGGTAACGATACCACAATCCTAAACCCTCCATCTATAGATGCCAAGAATTCTGGCAAGGGATTTGGTCAGACAGCACAGAACATAATAAAGAAGCTGAATGGATACAAGAAGAAATAGTTAGATCAGAAACAATAGAAGAAATGCCGTTTGAAGATATATAGATGCTCTTGAAATAAATACAATTATAAACAAAACGCACAACTGGAAAGCAGCAGGAATAGACGGTTTACATAATTATTGGATAAAAAGATTACATGCACTACATAGAATATTATCTGAACAAATAAATGATATTTTAAAAGGGAACCAAAATCTTCCAGAATTTTTGACTAAAGGAATCACATACATGATCCCAAAATCGAGCAGAACCCAGGATCCCTCACAGTATAGACCAATTACTTGCCTCCCAACCATGTAGTCGCTGTGATTAACTGTGTGGTCGCTGTGATTAACTCAAGACAATGTTTATGTTCTTTCTCCAGCTTACGTACTGACAAGTTATATGAGTTTATATAATTGTTTATTTTATTTGACTTTTTAAGTCAAGTTATTTTAATTTAACTTTAATTTATTTTTGACAAAATCTACTCATCACACTGTTTTTTTAATGAGTTGTATTGCAATATGTGGTTAGCTAGTGACCTCGACAATTAATCATATTATTTACTGTTATTAGTAATATTAACTCTTTGTTTATTTATTTTACATCGATGGTCCCAGTTTATCATTTATAACTTCCAGTTACAACTATATGTAAGCGGGCACGCCCTTTATGCCTGGAGGCTTTTATATTTAGATATTAAATTCTGTTTACGTTTAGTTTTTTTATTTCGGCCTGAGTATCGATGATTGATTGGTTGAGTTCTCGATGATTTTGTTTGGCATATTGGCGTGTGCTAGCTAACATATGGCTAATAATTTGAATTATGTTTTGTGTTGCGTAATGTAAATTATTTTGAATACTATTACCTATATAGAATCTTTTTTTTTTGTTCTTCTAACTGAACAGACAGCTGTGCTGCTGGGGAGTTTGTTGCGCCACTTCTTCTTCCCAGCTAATGCACTAGGAAGTGGTGAAGGGTGGGCGTTTTGGGGGACTGTCTTATGTAATTTTTGATGTTCGAAAAGTGCTGATTCTCAGCCTAGTTTGAATAAATGACTTTTGAATTTGAATTTGTACAAAATCATCACATCATGTATAACTAATAAAATTATAAAACACACCGAACAGTATAACATCCTAACTGAAGAACAGAAAGGCTGCAGACGAGGACATATGGGTTGCAAGGAACAACTGATTCCACTCTTTTAAAACACGTTCAGAAAGCAAGAAAAAACTTATACATAGCATACATAGACTATAAAAAAGCATTTGACAGCGTGCCACACTCATGGCTAGTTCAAATACTCGGTATATATAAAATTAATCCATTACTAATAAATAAATTTTCTTAAGAATACCATGGGATCCTGGAAAACTACGACAAGTTCCACTCAAATCCCCTAGACCAGTCCCCCAGGGGACTACACAGCACTCAGTGTTCCACTACAATCCCCTATGCTGGGGATTCTCTAAGTACTAATAAGTGCTATTCCTTTATAGTCCCTTCTAATTAAAAGGGAATTACAAAATAACAATATGTAATACACATAATTAAAAATCTGTCTACAGAGGGGATAACAATGACGTAAATTAACTTTTGTTAGATGTTGGAAAAAAAAGTACCAAAAGCTTTGAGGATTTAGGGATTTGATTATGCACAAGAGAATGCAAAACAGCACATTCCCAAAACATTACATTCTCTTGTGTCTAAACTGATCCTGGCACTCGCCGGCCGCTGCCGCTCGGCACCGCTCGCTACGCTCGCTCGGCTCGTGCGTTGTGTGGTCACAGTTCTAACCTAACCTAACCTATCTTTCAGCCATTTTTATTGTCTATTAATGTTATATTTTCACCAACTGTCTCTCTGTACACTTTCTATCAATAAATCCCTGTGCGATAAAAACTCATCATCCATCGGTAAAAATCAGCCAGTGCTACATTGTAAATAGGTTTCAATTCAATAATAAGGTTCCCAAACAATTAGGGTATTCTAAAGGAAATTAGAGTTTTATATGATCCCCTAGGGCATCGTAGTGGAACATTGAGTGCTGTGTAGTCCCCTGGGGGACTGGTCTAGGGGATTTTAGTGGAACGAGTCAAAACTACACTTAAACTACAAACGAAAACCACAAACTTATCCATAGATGAAGTAGCAATTAAAAAGGGTATATTTCAAGGGGACTCACTAAGCCCTCTTTGGTTTTGCCTAGCCCTAAATCCACTCTCTCGCGCATTAACTGAATCTAGACTAGGCTTTGACATCAAGAATAATAGATCGATATTACACCAAATAACTCACTTACTTTATATGGATGATTTAAAATTATATGCCAATAAAAATACAGATTTACATAATTTATTAGACATTACAACATAATTTTCGAAAGACTTCGACTTTTCTATATTAAGTTTTCGAAATTTGTCTAGTCCAAAATCCATTCTAATAATGGATTTTGGACTAGACAAATTTCGAAAACTTAATATAGAAAAGGGTAAGATTGTAGGAGGAAATTACTCAACAGATTCGGAAGAGGTAATAGAAGCAATGAAAAATGAAGAACTGTATAAATACTTGGGATACAATCAAGCACGACTTTTAGAACACAAAGCTATCAAAGATAAACTCAAACAAGAATATTATAGAAGAATTCATTCATTATGTAAAATGTATCTAGCCAGTAAAAATTTTTTCAAATCCATAAATACTTATGCTATACCTATACTAACTTATTCTTTCGGCGTGGTAAAATGGTCCAACACAGAATTACATGCACTCGAAACTAAAACTAGGACAATTCTTACACACATAGATATCACCACCCTAAATCAGCAATAGAAAGGATAATTATTTCCAGAAAAGAAGGAGGCAGAGGGTTAATTGAAATATCACACCTACATAAAAGACAAGTATCAAACTTAAAACAATTTTTCAATAGAAAAAAGAATACCAGCCAATTGCACAAAACAATAGTAGAGATAGATAAAAAATATACACCACTGAACCTTAGCGAAGATAATATTGAAACAATAGATAAAGCGAGACATCTAGAGGAGATACATAAAAAATGGAGGCAGAAAGAACTACACGGAAGACATCCTAATGATTTATACCAAACACACATTGATAAAGAAGCTTCCAACAAATGGCTGGAATTTAGTGGATTATTTCCAGAAACAGAAGGATTTATGCTGGCCATTCAAGACCAAATCACAAACACCAAAAATTATAGAAAATATATAATTAAAGATAACACAGTAAGAAGTGATTTATGCAGAAAATGCCACAGCAAAGCCGAAACTATACAACACATCACAGGAGCTTGTAGCACACTCACCCAAAACGATTACACTCATAGACACAATCAACTCGTTAATATTATATACCAAAAACTCGCAACAAAACACAATTTAATGCAGGATCCATACACACCATACTACAAATACTCACCTAGGGCTGTATTAGAAAACCAAGCTTACAAATTATATTATGACCGTACTATAATTACAGATCATACAATATATAACAACAGACCCGATATAACACTTGTTGATAAAGAAAACAAACACACATACATAATATATATAGCAGTCCCAAACACCAATAATATACAGAAAACTATCACCGAGAAAATCAGAAAACACACAGAACTCAAGAAGAAATTACCAGGGTCTGGAAAATTAACAGAGTAACCATAGTCCCAATAGTGGTATCAACAACTGGTATTATCCCGAAACAACTATTTATCAGTTTAAATACAATCAATCTCTCCAAATATACATATCTTACACTACAGAAAGCAGCTATATTAAACACATGTCGCATAGTACGGAAATTCCTACAATTAGATTTAGACAATAATTTCAATGCAGTACAACACCCTAATCTATCTACTCAAACTTAAAATTTCACCTTGGTTTACACCCGTGAGATTTTAATAAAATACCAGGTTCTAGGAACCTGAGAAAACAAATTTAAAAAACAAAATAATTATAAAGGGGTAGGGGTAGTGAAAGGTGGGTATACAGAGCATGGGAGCGACCCATTCCCACTCAAGGTGTGACTGACGCGCATCTACCGGAAAATGATGCCATGAGTGCTTTTTGGCGAAACATTTGGTCGGTGCCCGTCAGTCACACTGAAGGTGATTGGATGCGTGTTGTTGAGCGGGCGTGTGATTCAATACCAGATATGGATGCAATAACCATCAGTCCTCTGGATGTAGCCCGTGCAGTCCGTCCGCTGCTCAACTGGAAATCACCAGGACCGGACGGACTGCACAATTTCTGGATTAAATGGCTACAAAAGTCACACGCCTGCTTAGCCTCGCAATTCCAGTCATCTCTAGAGACTGGGTCCCTACCACTGTTCTTTACGACAGGAGTTACCCACCTGCTCCATAAATCGGGTAGTACTGCGGAACCTAAAAACTATAGACCAATTACATGTTTGCCGACGGTCTATAAAGTTCTTAGAGCAAAAATTGCATTACATACTCGTATCTTTAACAACTCAATTATGTCTGTGTCTCAGAATGGATGTAAGAATGGGTCCCGCGGTACTAAGGAGCTGCTCCTTATAGACATGGCCATAAGCCAACAGGTCCGTAGATCCCGGAAGGATTTGTCGACATGTTGGATAGATTATAAGAAGGCCTATGATTCGGTGACACATACATGGCTGACTAGGGTGCTGGAGTTGTACAAAATAGACGCAACTCTACGCACCTTCTTGATGTCATGTATGGGGAGTGGAGGACGGTCCTTCTCTATCCAGGATGTCGACACATCCGGGAGATTGATGAACCGATCAGGATTGAACGGGGAATATTCCAGGGCGATAGTTTGAGTCCGCTTTGGTTCAGCTTAGCCTTGAATCCTCTAAGCACACTGCTAGAGAATTCAGGTCTAGGCTATCGGTTGACAAGCGGTGATCAGGTTATATCTCACCTCCTTTACATGGATGACCTGAAACTCTTTTCAAATATTCTTTTGGGATAATTAATTGGACCAAAACCACAGTGACTAAATTCCGCAAACACCACCCACGATCATGTCTGCAGAGATTAACACTGCCGCGGAAAGAAGGAGGCAGAGGACTAATTGACATTCTAAACCTACACAATAGACAGATAAAAGCACTTAGACAATTCTTTTTTTGAAAAACAGAAACTTCTATCCTTCACAAAATTATAATACTCAACGACCAACAGTTAACACCCCTAAATATAAAAGATACATCTAAACAGAGAAATGAAAAAGTAATCGACGACAAAATTAAGCTTTTAGATTGGACCCAGAAATCTCAACACGGAAGACATCGCCGAGAAAACCACATCACACAAGTTACCACATAAATGTCGACAAAGAAGCGTCGAACACGTGGTTAAATCGAAGGGTTCATGCTTGCTATACAGGACCAGGTAATTGAAACCAAAAATTACAGAAAGTTTATCATAAAGAATTTAAATAATGACACATGTAGGAAATGCAATAGTTCTCCAGAAACGATTCAGCATATCACAGGCGCGTGTAAGACAATAGCCCAAAAATATTACAAACAAGATTCGCAAGAGCAAACGTGCTCAAAGGAAGGAAGTATTCCAGTAAGTGCTCGTAGGGATCTTGACCATCTTCCAGGCTCTGGGATTGTTCTGAAAGCCGTGAAATACCTTTCCACTCCTCAAGCACCTCAGGACATGTTGCCCCCTTGTTGCTACGTCACTATGTGCTAGCGACAGTTTCCGGGGGCCTATTATTGAAAGTGCAAGTCACCCCCTGCCATTTCATCCGTGTACATATAAAACATTGTTCAGGCAGGGGCCTTATTCCTTCCATAGTACCAGGTCACCTGTCAAATTTTGCCACCCAAACCCATAGCCCAATATCTTTGTTTCTATATCCTGCAATAGTCCTACACCAACCGGAGGTTGTCCTTGGGTGCACTTGCATAGTACATTCAGGGATAATCGTCGGTTGGTGCCTCATTTCATTAAAAACGTCTAACGGGCCTCTGCGAGTTGGCTTCGGCCCCTCGTACACCTTCCAAAGATCCGGGACCTCAGTCCCGAAAATAGCTAAAAAAATGGCGACGGCGTTGTCGACGGAACCTCGCTTCGCGGGGCTCTTATTTTTGAATGGTTTAAAAACAAATAACTGTCCGAGTCGAGATGCCCCAAGTACCGAGTTCACTGCGCTCGCTCTTGCATCCTAAGTTCTCCTAATAACAGTAGGAGTAACATTGTAGTAACCTCCGCAGCTTGACTAAAATGTCATTCTTGGACTCATCAAAAATAAACATATGAGCCTAAACTAGAGGCCTTTACTAGTAACTAGTCACTGAAGAGTTCCACTATCCACCTCCTGGCGCCATCATCAGACCAACTCCAATATACCAAATTATAGTATCCGAAAATTAAGATTAGAAGTATTTAGGTAAAAATTGACTTCCAAGATTTGATTACATTGTTAGTGTTTACTTGTAGCAAAAGTAAAAGTGTGCTGAAAAGCGTGTTAATAATTAGCCACCTAGTGTGTTGTTAACATGAACGTTATTACTGCAGTTTACATAACGCGTTTAGTTAGCGAGCTCATTCAACTGGACAAGTAGCATAATATTGTTGCGCGCGAGGCCGACGAGTCAGCGGCGCGCGCATGTGTGCCGTGTGTGTCGTGTCGCAGCGAGTGCGGCGAGGTCGGTCGCGACCCTTATCTTAGTGCCACTGAAATAGCCTATGACTCACTCGCGCAGTCTTAACTGAGTGCTTAAATATTAGTCACGACGAAATGTCGCGACGCCAATCGCTCGGCCTCGCCTCTACCAAGAATAACCAAACTTAAGGGACCAGTAATTACAAATACCTACCTAATTAGTTTCACGGTGACCGTGTACAGGGCCACGCGGCGTGGCGGCACGGCGGCCATGCACTGAGTTGTTGTCGATAGTACAATACATAACTACACGACGCAACCGATCGATAGCACTCGGCCTCGCACTCGCACTCGCGTTGGTGAAATGATCAAAAGTAATTAAAAGCGGAAGTGATAACCGGAACAAGTGCGACCTCTCGCGCTCCCGACAGAACACTGCCCTCAGAGAGCCTACCACACTCACGGCATACTAAGTGATCAAACGAACTTACCTGTTGTGAAGTTCGATCATTATTATACGAAGGGCTTCATTCGAAGATATAAACAACATATAATAACATAACATTAACCATATAATAACATTTACCATGCAGCTTCGTTACGCCAGTCGACAACCAATCGCATATTTAGAGCTGAAAGCAAAAACTAATCGCACAAGTGTAGCTATTCCGCTTAGATACGTCATCTGTCATTATTTTAGAGTAAGAAGAGAATCTCAATTTTTCTGGGGTAGGGTAGGGAAGGGTCCCTATATCTTCGAACGAAGCCCTTCGTATAATAATGATCGAACTTCACAACAGGTAAGTTCGTTTGATCACTTATTATACTTGTCTATTTATATGTGTGTACATAAACTGTTAAATAAATAAAATAAATAAATAAATACTTCAGGCTTCGTTCTCGATATAACATTTACCATGCAGATGTTAAGAGTTTATGAGGAAAATTGAGATTCCAAACATGAAATTATAAATAAATAGTATTCCAATAAAAAAATAAAATCTTTTAGTTTTTAGACACAAATGACATAGATATAATAACATAAATTCATCATACTATTGGACTTATTGTCCAACATATACTTAAACAAATTACCATAATAGATAAACAATCAAATTATTCATCATAATATTGAACTTCCTGTCTAATTTTATTTTCATACTTTTTAAGGCACGTAATAATTATACGTAATATTCATAATACTTAATCAAGTATTTTGTCCAGCATTAAGCACAGCATGAGCAAATCCGTTTGAATTAACCTATTATAAAATCTACCGAAAGGTGGAAGAGCAAAACTTTCAGCCTGCTGTTTGCCTTATTACATTTAATGACACTCCCTTAGCATAAGTAGTGGATGTCGAGGCATGTCTAGTACTATGTCCTGAAAGATACAAAATATCTATGATGCAAACAGAGAGAAGGTATATTTACCTATATTATAGAGATGGTGATAGTAGAGGCAGAAACTTGTTTGTAGGGCTTACACAATGAAAGTATTAAGTTAGTATTATTTCCCCTAATGCTCTAAGTATAGTTAATTTAATCACGTAATCCTCTAGCTGGACCAATTTCGGTATTTTCAAAGAAAGGTAAACAGAGGTTCTGTTAGCTTCGACCGAGACCAGACGTTTTAATAGCATATGTAATAGAAATGTGCATGATTTACTGTTGTTAGGTATTTTAATAAAAGATAAAGGCTGTGCTCTCTGTGCTGTACTGTAAAAAAAACGTATTTATTTTTTTTGTTATAATTTGTATTGTTTTTTTTTTTGTTATAATTTGTATTATTTAAGTTTTTTTTTTTTTTTGTTGTAATTTCTCTTATTTAAGTTTTTTTTTTTTTATACTTGTCCCCAGGTGGTTTGATTTTTTATAGAAACCATGAAGTAGCCTCTTGATGCGGTCATCACCCCCATTTTTTGAAATAAATTGTTGACTTTGAGTCTATTATTATAGCAAGAGCTGACTTATGTAAATTTAAGGATCCCATAAAAGGCCGATATTTGAACTGTTTCGTTAAAAAAAAAAAAAAAAAAATTATTGGTATAGATGGTGTTAATGGATCTATAAGTACTTTGCTTTTTCCAAATGGCCCACCTATTTATACGTGATTTTTTATCTTAGCCATGCCCTCCTGATAATATCCCAGTGGACATGTAGAGGGTGGTTCTGTCAGGCTTATGACGGCCAGTATGGCTTAAACATATTGCCTGTCGCTTTATCATTCTTATTTTTTGGTAAAAATCTTAATATAATAAATAATAAACATTTTATTTCTCTTCCACAAAGGTGCCTTAAAAATATGAAGATTACAAAATCTAATAAATCCTTTGTGGGAGACTGGTATCTGCACTAGGAAAACCTGTCACACAGATTACCAGCCCCCCCCCCCCAAAAACAGTGTTTGAGATATAAGAATGAGAGTAAAATAATGAGAATAAAAGACTAAATGGGCATAAAAGGGCGAAAAAACAAAAAGAAAAGAATGTCTTTCGTCCAAGACACGGTAAAAGCATCTATATTCTTTGCATCTGGGCCGGTTTCCAGGAAATGTTAGATTCACATTTTTCATTAATTCTTGAAGCAAAAAAACTTTTTACAAAAAAAAACAACCGACTTCCGAAAAAAAACACTACAACGTGAAAAATAACTTTAATTTCGGAAGTCGGTGTCTTTGGTTTTGAATTTTCGTTTTCGAAATTAAAGTTATTTTTCACTTTGTAGTGTTTTTTTCCGGAAGTCGGTTGTTTTTTTTTTTTGTAAAAAGTTTTTATTTTTCATTTTTTAGTTGTGGTACCTACCCCACACAAAGTCGAATACCAGTACCTGCTATGTTAATAACAGTCACAGGAAGTTATCATCATATCATCCACATATCCTAAGTGGGAAAAATACGTATTATTGAAGCTTACTCAAAAACTATCCCAGCAAAGTTAATAAAATTTATATGGGACCAATCCGGGAGCATACCATTTCAAACAAAAAAGAATTTTCAAAATCGGTTCACAATTGACGGAGAAATCGACGGACATACATAAAAAAAAAAAAAAATACATAAGCGTCGAACATATAACCTCCTCCTTCTTGAAAGTCGGTTCAATCGGTCGGGTCAATTCCTATCAGGTTGACGAAACTGAGTCACAATGGACTGGAATGTGGAGGTATTAATTTCCCACTTTATGTCAGGATTGGCTGTACCTATGTGATTCTTCACGTATGATAATACGATATGTATGATGTGATATTGAACTTCTTGTTCATTGTTATTGCTTGATTATTTGTAAGAAGCAAATAGTCAAATTTGTCTATCATCATTGTGCATTGCCATTATTCTTCTGGCAAAGTTATTTAAATGTGGGTACTGAATAGCTCCCATTTGGTTACTATGTATATGACAGGGCAGTCATATTACGAGTATCAACATGTAACAATATGTATATTTTTTATTAATATTGTTTATTTTTAAACAAACATTTAACACACAAACAAGGGTAAAATATGTTGAGTAGTTCTAGATACTTACAATTTTTCAGTCTCTTTCCAGAGCCTGTGAACCATATTATCATTACAAACGGTCCCCCACCCTTTTTTTTGACACATCTGTACTTAAATATTTTCAAATCATATTTTGAGTATGCTATACTTTTGTGTAAACGATTGATATTATCAGCCCACTGTTGTAGGTCTAGTTTAATATCTGGGTGAATGAATCCTTTATCATATTGCCTTTACTTAAAACGTAAACCATGATATTTATGGTTATATGATTATATTTAATGTTCTAATAGTTTTGTGTAAAGCCAAACATATGTACTTGCCAGGCATGTGGCAGTCAATCTACCTATTAACTGAGCAAGGTCTGTAATACTACAATTCTGTTTTTTCAAATATTTTTGTTTAAAAACCTGAAAACTGACAGCACTGTGCTGGCCTAAATATACTATTTTCATAATTTATAACAAATGTGGAATTTTAGGAAATAGCAATTGTTTCAATAACATCTTTCAAACATGTTTATAATCAGAACCAATGCTCAAGAGGTAATCAAAGTATTGTACTGATTTGTGACCTATAGATTTTTAAATTATGAAACCACTGGTCTCATAATCTTAGAGAACACATAAGGTGCAGAAAACAAGACATATGGGAATGTATTAAATTCGTATAATTTATCATACTGAAGCCATCAATACTTCCTCTGAGCTGGATTAATATTTACCAATAAAGAGAACTCTTTTAAATCAATAAATTCTAAAAGAATTAGAGCTACTGCAGTTCTGTGACCTTCCATTTTAAAATGGTATGTATCAACAAAGTTATGAGGTTTAGAATAAATATTTTGCTACCATTCAGTTTTGGAATCAAAACACTTTAGATATGAATTGGTATTCACATGGTGTGCAAGGAGAAATCGCACCTAATGCCAGCAAATTAATAATGGCTGTATGCATATCAGGATCATTTAAAATGTCATTTTATAATGACTTTTCAGATTGTGACTGATCGGGTGTATCAGTAAAAAGTATTGAGAATACATGTGACATGTTTCAATATTGAAACATTGTCATAGATGTTTGCCAACGAGGCAAATTATTTCATCTTCTAGCATGACTAACCTTTAGCATCGAGCACGAGTCTTGTTCTGTAGCGGTGGGGCTTTGGGCTTTCTCACAGTGTACTGTGGCTGATACTGGTTGTATTGTTGTTTAATATTTTCTTGCTTGATATGAGGTCAGTGGTTTCTTGTGTCACGGTTTCAAATTGATCCTCTGTTGGGTGTAATTAAGTGAACCACTCAAGTGTCCCTGACGGGTTGTGGTAAAAGTAGTTGGCTTTTTAGTTTTATAAATTGACCTGTTTTTGGCAAGCCTATAAGACTCTTTTATCTTTTTATATAGGTTGTTACCATAAAGGTAAGATAGAGTTTTGTTACCATAAAGGTGATCATCTCTGTAAGTCTGTTAACATCCTTCCAGTATCACTGAGCTGAGCAATCTCTATCATTATTGTTGTTGTTGATTAACATTTATAAATTTATAATGCATCACCTAAAATGGTGAGTCCTTTCTTCAAAATCAAATTTCTCAAAATGGTATTCCAAATACAAGCTAAGTCGTTGTTTATTGCTCTTATAAATGCTTATTAATGCATCAAATCCCATAATGCTTGCAGCACTTCCAGGGATAGAATATTAGTAGGCTGTGTCCAGCACAGGTGCTGGGTCAGGCTCAGGTAGAGCGTTAGTTACAGTCTTGGCTGTATTAGTGTTATCCTGGTTTGTGTCAAATAAAACCGGTGGTTCAACACAGTCATCAAGTACCTAGGTAGCTAGTTCAATGACTACTTCTTTTGGTTCATAATTTTTGCGGTCTGCAAAAACATAGAATTGACCCTGATAAGGTACCATAATATACATACCTAACCGTAGCCTCGGTCAGCGGATCGTCTTAGTGGCGGATTTGTAGCTTCTCGGAATACACGTGCGTTTATCTCGTAAACGCCCCAATTATTATTTCGCGTCAATGCATCTCGTACATTACCCGCGTGGTGCAATAAATATTATAAGCCATGTAAAACACGTTTTACTGTATAAAACGTTTAAAACAATGATAAAACTCGTGCGTTTATCTCGTAAACGCCCCGAATTATTATTTCGTGTCAATGCATCTCGTACATTACCCGCGTGGTACAATAAATATTGTTTAAAAGGCATGTGAAAGACGTTTTACTGTTTAAAACGTTAAAACAATGATAAAACTCGTGCGTTTATCTCGTAAACGCCCCGAATTATTTGTTTGCGTCAATGCATCTCGGACATTACCCGCGTGTTACAATAAATATCGTATTTAAGCCCTGTGAAACACGTTTTTACTATATAAAACAATTGTTTTATCTGGTGTAGAAAAAAGGACGACTGATGAATCGGTGTTGTACCGGAGTCGTTTCATGTAATCTTCGGATTTTTTGAAGATGATATTCTTTTCCATGTTTTCGTCTTGGCATGATAACTTATGCCAACTTTAAACACACTTTAAAACTCGTTTTTAAACACTTTAATAGGTATATATTTTTTGGGAAATATAGCGTACTGGTTGCCGCGCAAACGTAAAGAATGACAGATGACGTATAGAGCGAAATAGCTACACTTGTGCGATTCGTTTTTGCTTTCAGCTCTAAATATACGATTGGTTGTCGACTGGCGTAACGAAGCTGCATGGTAAATGTTATATCGAGAACGAAGCCTGAAGTATAATGACTGCCTCAGTCTCTACAACCTGCACTCTGCAGCCACCAGCATGAGCCATGTCCACTGTGCAACAATAAATTGACTTGTTTCATACGCGTTTATTTCCATTTTTTTTAAGGTTCCCTACGAGAATGGTAGAAGTATTTTTTAAAAGGACTCCTTTTTTTTGTAAAATTAGTACCTACACATTGTAAAAATAAAAATAAAACATTGGTTATCTACACTTGTTATTTTTATTTTTTACTTTACATTCAGTTGTAGGCTGTGTTGGCCTGGAGCTGCACTACGCTGCTCTTTCGGCCATCATCAGCGCTGCCAGCAACGCAGGCTTAAGGTCTTCACGGTAGAACAATAACCGGTGCCGCGTCGCGCGACTATTCGCGCCTTTCTGCACGCATTAATGTACTATTTTCGAGATTTTATTTCACAACTTTGCGTGTCACGGAGGTGTCGGTGTACCTACTCTTAAACATAATAGTTATATGGTATACTTAATAACGGTATGTAAAAAAAACCTAAAAACAATATTGGCTAAAAAGGAACCTTCTGGTGTGACTCCGTCTGTCTACCTTCTGTCTGTCACACTACACCACAGCTGCTTCATTTCAACAACTATTAATGCTCTGGACTCTAAGGAACAGTTTTAAATAATGCTTGCCTAATGATATCATTTGCTTGGAGTTTCTCTGCGTGATCAAATCTGAAATCAAGAGACCCGCAGGAGAACCGAGGTATCCGATCGTAGGGAACCGAGGCGGTGAACCTCTTTGCCGGATTGCCGCCATGGGATCTGGAGGCAAAAGTCCTTGCGCACATTTGGGAGTGGCGCGAGGAGGCGAAACGCCGGGGCGTAACTCCGCTGCCGCGCGAAATCACGGCACAGCGGACAGAGCTCCGGCGGAATCTCATGGCATCATAGAGAGTGCGATTGTCGCAACCCAGTGCTGGGCACGCCACAATTGTGGCGATAAGTCCCCTCATTGAGAAGTAGCTAGAGAGGCGCCACGACGTCCTCATCTTCCGCCTGACACAGGTCCTCACCGGACACGGTTGTTTCGGGAGGTTCCTGTTTCGCATAAGGCGGGAGGAAACGCCTGGGTGTCACCACTGAGCTCCTTAAGTTCTGAGTTGAGCTCCACGATTACTGACAAATGCTTGCACTGACTGGACAGGTCCACTCAAATCTGTGTGGTTCTTTCCTCAAAAGACCATTTCAGAGACTAATCTATATGGTCCTCACATGACTTGACCAAGATTATGTCTGGACTTTAAAAGAGACTGTGACCTCTGAGTTAGTTTCGGCCTTTCTTCTCAGAGTAGTCAGATAGGAAACACCGACCTCACCTAGCTTATTTTTAATATTTTTTTATATGACGTGTAAAAGTGATTCCGATATCCTATTTACAGAATAAACAATTTCATTTCATTTCATTTCATTTCATTTCACTGTGTGGATCGCCCGGAGGACACGGTGGAGCATACCGTGGAGGTCTGCCCGGCTTGGGTGGGGCACCGCCGTATCCTTGTGGAGGCGATCGGCGGCAGTGATCTCCCGCGTCCGGCCCTGGTCCAGGCCATAGTACGGAGCGAGAGGGCGTGGTAAGCCGTCACCTCCTTCTGCGCAGCAGTAATGCTCGCGAAGGAGGAGGCGGAACGCGTCAGGGAGAGGCAAATTTTGGGACCTCACGCCCCTATCCGCTGCAGGAGACGCCCTAGGCGTCGGGAATCATCGGAGATGTCAGCACTACTAAAGGGGTCTGCTAGGACCGATGCCTGCCGGGGTCGCGGGAAAATCCGAAAGGGATACCGTGGCCCCTGGCAACGTACAGGCAACTGAAGGAACACGGGTGGGTTTTAGTCAGTAAGAGTCTGTCACGCCCTCCCGCTCCGCCCAGAGCGGGAGAAGTTATTTGATAACTTGACACCCAAAAAAAAAAAAGACAACGAAACCGACTAAGCCAGAAGAATTGCCAAATTTAAGTGTCAGTGGGCAGTACACATTACTCGCAAAACGGATGGCCGATGGGACTGAAAGGATCTCGAGTGGCTACCACGTACCCGAAAGATACGATATGGAAAGCCTCCCACAAGGTGAACTGATGACCTTGTGAAGGCTGCAGGAATCCGCTGCAGGCGGCTCGCACAGGATCGGTCGGTGTGGCGACGCTTGCGGGAGGCCTATTATTATCCAGCAGTGGACGTCTTTTGGCTGAAATGATGATGAAGATTACATAATAAACATTCATTCATTGTTACTTACGAATACGACATCGCAACGCAAGCAAGAAAACAAAAAACCCAGATCACACGTAGTAGTAACACTGGGTTCGGTATATACAGGGTGGATTTTTAAGATGGGACAGTAAGGACAGCTACCTTAACCGTTATCGCTAGAAGAAAAAAGTCTTAGGACACTGTCCTTAACTTTTTGAGACATTTTGATCTGAATTCACAGATTTTGAAAAAGTTGTACAGTCAGCAAGAAAATGGGTAGTTTTCACAAAAACTTTTTTTGATGCCCTGTTTCTTAAAAGGATCAAAAAACTACTAGACCAACTGAGGTTTGAGTACTAGAAAAGTCAGCAATCGCAAAAAACTTTTCCCATACATTTTGTAAGAAAGGAACTCCAACATATTTTATTATGATAGACAGGCTAGCCAACCAGAAACAAAAAAAATTAACTTCGAACGAACACGCGTTATAATTTTATTTACTCTATGAACAATATAGTTTGTTGCTTGTGATGTCCGACGTTCTGAGAAAAAAACCAGCCAAGTGCGTGTCGGACCACGCACAATGAAGGGTTCCGTAGTTGGGATGAATTTATCTCAAAAACAAACTTGTAACATTGTAGTTGAAGTGTAAGTTTGTAAATGTTTTTATTTTTTTGTGTGGTAAAACTACAAATTACCGATTTTCGGCCTTTTCCCATTACTTGTGTTATGAGCCCTTGCTTCTTGCCTAATTTCATCATTCTAGGCTAACCTAGAATGATGAAATTAGGCAAGAAGCAACACTAGAACACTAGAAGTACTTCCAGCTAACTGGAAGTACTCTGTAGGTTTTGATTTATTTGCGAGTATCAAAATAAGTATGTCGTATAAATGGCCGTATTTTTTATTGCGTTGACTTAGAAGCTTTATTTTTTTAAACTTCAAGGGACCACAGACCTACGTATTTGATGTTATTTCAACTTGATACCTCCACGCGTTCTTGAGAAAAAGGGTCGTGAGAGACTGATAGACGGACAACGATGTGATCATAAAATGGTACCGTATTTTCCTTTTGAGGTAAGTACGGAACTCTAAAAATGACCTCAAATTATTTATAACTTTCAGACTTGTTAAAATCCATCCTGTATATGCAAGTAACGATCCGAGGCAGGGGGCTATATGGTCACACGAAATTACCAAAATAATGCCAACAGCCGACTCCCAATGCGTATGCAATATTTTAGCTCAATATGACTTTCACGCAATGGTGAGGAGAAAGACGGCGGCGTCGCTATTGGAGAGAACGCGGTCAAGCCCCAATAGCATTCTGAAGATGTTAGAGGAAAAATTTGACTCACCGATATTGAATCACTTCATGCAGGTCTTGGTTAGGCAGAAGTGATTCATTACAACCGGTGAAATATGATACATTCACATTTATGTATGTAAATATTTGTTTCTTCTGTGAGCTTAGTACCTACTTAGTACACACTAACACAGCTTTTAAGTTTTTTGTAACTAACATAAATGGATAATTGTATATATGTATGTATTTATTCTTGTATTTTATAGTTAATTTACTGGTAGAAAATGCCAAATTGTCCCACTGGACATGTCCTTTATATTACAGCCTGGAATTGGGTACTCTAACGGCTAACCTCAGTGCGATAGATTTAGCAAATGAGAACAGTAAATAAGTGCACATCCAGACTAAAAATATTCTTTTCCAACGCAAATCGCGGAAAAAGGGACGAGAAGAAATTAGCCGGAGGAATGAGTGTTGACGGATTACTTGTATTGTTGCAGGCGGCGCAGAGCGCAACGTGTCGCCGGCGCTGCGCGACGCACTCAACACTATCCGCGACGCGTGGGCTGAGCCGCGCTCGCTACTTAGTCGCTGGTCAGTATAACTAACGAAACACACTACACTCAACACTATCCACGAGGCGTGTGCTGAGCTGATTCGCGAAGCGATCAGTATAATTGATGATTAAACAAACTTACCTGTAAGTGAAGTTCTATCTCAATTATATGAGTACGTTTCATTCAAAGATAATATATAATAGACACATGTAGTCCTTTCATAGTACGGGCAACTTCGCACTTATTCAAAGTCAAAGTCAAATCATTTATTTCAAATAGGCCCTTGTAAGGCACTAATTATGAAATGCAAAATTTACAAAAAAAAAAAATAGAATTGGTTCTAGGCGCTAATATATTGTATACATAAATTATTATATAATTATATGTGAAGACGACGCACCTAGAATAAGACTACTATACTTACTACAATAGGTAAAAACAACCGACTTAAAAAAAAAACACACCAAAGTGAAAAATTACTTTAGTTTCGGAAATCGGTGTCTTTGGTTTTGAATTTTCGTTTTTTGCCACCAATTTCCGAAATAAAAGTTATTTTTCACGTTGATGTATTTTTTTAAGGCAGTTGTTTTTTTTTTTGAAAATAGGTTTCCTTTTCCTTTTTTAGTTCAAATTCAAATTCAACAAAATAGGCTGAGAATCAGCACTTTTCAAACGTCAAAATTACATAAGACAGTCCCCCAAAAACGCCCACCCTTCACCACTTCCCAGTGCTTAGCTGGGAAGAAGAAGTGGCGCAACAAACTCCCCAGCAGCAGAGCTGTCTGTTCAGTTAGAAAAACTATGTCTATACAATAGTAGTTATGCAAAATAATTTACATTATGCAACGTAAAACATTAAATTAAATTAATTGCTATATTGCCAGCTAGCACACGCCAATATACCAACAAAATACAAATTATAAGTTGTGGTACCTATCGCACACAAATTCGAATACCACTACCTGCTATGTAAATAACAGTAACAGGAAGTTATCATACGAGTATCATCTACATAATAGTCGTCTTAGAGTGAAAACCTCTTATATGCGAAAACCTGGTGGGCAACTGGGAACTTATATTATATGCTGATCGCGCGGTAAAATCTACTTACGCGATCTTCGATCAATAATGCACTAGATACACTATCCCATACAAAAGTTCTCCTAAAACTGTCGCCAATTGTGTTTACGTAATTCTAGTTTAAATAAATATGCATTAATGTAAATTCAACCTTAAATGCAATGCTTAAAGTTGTATTCACAAAGCTATGTACAAAAAACAATAAAGTCAAACATACATCAAAACAAATTCAACCTTACACGCATGTTTTAAAGTTCGAATTACAAAGTGCTAATAAAAGCAATAAAAATTTATGACCGAGGCTCGCCGCTTGGACAAGGAATGAGTGGAGTCGAACTGTGTAATATATTTTTGTTTATACCTTCGATCAATAATAGTACTAGAACAAAGATACGTCGCTGGAGTGGCCACGTTTGTACACACTTTAGTACATTTATATTTCTTTATATGAAATACAGAAAGAAATAATTTATACTAACAAATTCAGTTAATTATAAAAGCCTTGGCACTCAAACATAAAGTTTAATTACAATGGCAAAATTAAATCTTTCTGTCGTCGGAGAAACAAATATAATGTCATGTGTCATGAAAATTAAAAGTTATTTTTATATACATAAGTTCAAAAATATTTATTGTTACTGTTGTACTGTTTTTAGTAATCTACGCCTATGCGTGTTTCCAGTTATGTCCAATCTATTAAAATGAATCGAACAAATTGACAAATTTTTATAAGGCTATTACTATTAATATTTCTATTGATATCTATTAATATTTCTTTTCCTCTTTTTTTCGCGGAAATCTACAAACAGAAATAAAATATAAAATAACAATACTACACCATGCATTCCCTGTTCCAGAACAGTCGATGTTTGGTACAATAGTTGGTAGTTGTCACAAACATTGGTCAAACAATCATAATATTTGCTAAATGATTTATATTTACTATTTAATTCTGTTTTTATTTTATGAAAATCACTTATTGATAATAAACTTACGGAAAAAAAAATATTCCTTCCAAAATCTTGGTGTTACGGTGGTTATTTACATATTTTTTGAACGCGTACTGCGGCATTTTGACGTCTTAACGTTGGCTATGATTGGACCATACTAGTTTGAAATAAGACCACAACCGAATTTGTGCTCTTATTTTTCGTTCCGTTTTTGAAGCGCTTACCGGGAATCTAGTGCATTATTGATCGAAGTACGCGATGCAGGATTTTGCGTGACGTCAGTATGATGCGTAGTTCGCATGTGGCGATATAGATGCCGCCACAAAACTGCGTGTGTTGCGGGGTTTTTTTTTCCAAAAATGTTATTAAATAAAAAGTCAAAGTTGCATTCCCGAGCTTTTCACTCTAAGACGACGATATACTAAGTGGGAAAAATACGTATTATTGAAGTTTAATCAAAAACTATTCAAGCAAAGTTAATAAAAAAAATTAAGGGACCAACTTGAGAGCACATTTTAATTCAAATGGGATTTTACATAGTCACCAGTTTGGTTTCACGAAAGGTAGGTCGACGACTGACGCAGGCGTAAAACATTAGTCACATTTTGGAATCCTGGGAGAAGTCCCAGAATGCAATTGGTATTTTCTGAGACGTCTCAAAAGCGTTTGACTGCGTTGACCACAAAACACTGATCTGTAAATTACACCATACGGAATTCCTAGACAAGCTGCTGATCTTGTTCTTTCCTATCTATCAAACAGGCAGCAAAAAGTAAACGTTAATAACGGGGCGACGTCTTCGGCGTGCCTCAAGGATCTATTCTTTGCCCTTTCCTATTTCTAGTTTATATTAATGACCTTCCTTATTTTTTAAATAGATAGAAAAGATACGGATGTCTTACATGTCAACAAAAGTCTGACAGTTCTTTCGAAATGGTTCGCAGCTAATAATCTTTTACTTAATGCGAACAAAACTAAATGTCTTAAGTTCTCATTACCAAATGTACCTCAAGTAGGTCTAAATCTCAAAGTTGATGGCAAGAAACTAGATGATATTACGGAAACTGTATTTCTAGGAATTACTTTAGATTTGAGATTGCAATGGGGCCACATTAGAGATATTTCAGGTAGATTAAATTCAGCTGCTTATGCAGTAAGAAAAATAAGGCAGTTGACTGATGTAGCCACAGCTAGCTTAGTATACTTTGTTTATTTCCACAGTATTATGTCTTATGGCGTTCTGTTATGGGTATCGGCAGCTGATGTAGATTCAATTTTCATTTTACAAAAGAGGGCAATTCGCGCGATCTATAAAATGGGTCCTCGTGAGTCCCTTACTGATAAATTCAAAGAAATTGATATACTTACTCAGCCTTATCTTTATATTTTAGAGAGTATTTTGTATGTTCGCAAATACTTAAGACTTTTCAAAATAAGAAGCGATTCCCATAATATAAATACACATAGAAAACATGAAATTGTGATACCCAAATTTAAATTAACTAAAACTAGTAAGTAATTTCTTATAAAATATAGTATTCGCTTTTATAACAAGTTGCCAAAGTCAGTTACAGAACTTAGCGATGGAAAGTTCAAAACCCACATCAAACGTGTCCTTATCAAAAAAGCATATTATTATAAGATTAAAGACTACGTTGAAGACAAGGAAGTCTGGCAATAATTCCTTCTGAGCATGTGGCTTCCCTGGTACCTCATTAAGGGGCATGCGCTAAGGTAGCCCGCGAAATTCAAATTTTCTTTAGTTTTTTACATTTTGCAGGTCAGTGTGAGGTTTTATGTTGATTAAAATATGATTTGCGACCGTGACAAATACGGCTTTACATAATTATAATCATTACAATCGACAATACAACTCCTTATGTAAGCACAATCGTCAAATGTCATGATTTCATAAAATAGTCATTCAATGCAATTAACTTAGAGAGTTGTATTTATCATTTTTATGATTATAATTCTATAAATAAACATTAGATACGGCCGCAAATCATATTTAGATCAACATACAACATGATACTAACCTGCAAATTGCAAAAAACGTAAGGAAATTTGAATTTCGCGGGCTACCTTGATGCTTTCGCCTCAACTATGTAAATGTCTATTAACTGCTTCCAAATTACGGTAATTATTTTTTTGAGCATACCCTTTCATAAAAAAAGTATATGTTTCAAAATCGGTCCACAATTGACAGAGAAATCGGTGGACATACTTAGAATATTAAAAAAACATACTTACGCTACGAACATAGAACCTCCTTCTGTTTGGAAGTTGGTTAAAAAGAATTAAACATGAAGCAATGACAGATAAATTAATTATGTGATCAATACATGGTGCTCACATATTTATAAACATTGTAAAAGTATACGATACTCCTAAAATTGTAACAAGTAATACTAAGAAGTTAGTAAATAATAAATTATACAAGTAAATTAGCAACCATTTTGATTTTGTCTAGACTCTAAATTGTTCTAAGGACCAGCATGTTTCCAAGCATTCTTATCTTGGATATAATCCTCTTTAATTGTAATATATTAAAGATTATTATTATTTATTAATATGCTTGTATGCTATATATGAGTTTTAAATTTTCTTTAATAATTGTAATATATCACAAGGTATTTTTTTTTTACATTTAATACAGTACCCCATAAAAGATGTACGAGTATGTAAGTACTTTAGATAATCTGAAAAATGGTTGATCTATTTTATCTTTATTTCTAGTATTAAAATTATGTCTATTACTTATTTTATTAAAAAGATGTACAATTTGACTTACATACGTCATGTCGGAGGATGGTATGTGTCTCTTTCGATACCAGGCATATTTTAACTACTGTGGGCGTACTAATGGGTAGCGTTGGTGATATTAAAGAACATATTCTAGCTGCTAATGAGTTAGTTATGTGTCAGTGTACTTGCCAGAATGTTTCAAACCCTGATGCTGTCCAGCCTGAGGCAACGGAGGACCCGTCCCAGACTGAGAGTTTGTCTCAAGACTGTATCCTCAACCAAGATGTATCTGGTTTAGTACAAGATTTATATCAAGTGGTACAGCCTGAGATTGCTAGTTGTCCATCTTTTAGTAGTCATGATTGTTATCATTCAGTTATGTTCTCAGATAGTATAGGAAGAGGATTAGGTAAATTAATTAGTAACAACTTGCTTTATTCTACTCAAAATTATTGTATGCCAGGGTCTAACTATAAACAAATAATGGCATCAGTAACAAGAAATGTATATAATCCTAAAACCAACATTACTGTATTTGTAGGTACTCGTAATAGCTCTAATGTAAAAAAAGAAGAAATTACTGACTGTGTAACTGAGTTGTTAAAGTTAAATTGCAGTAAAATAATATTGTGTGCTTTCCCATATTTTGAAAGATTGACAAATAGACAAAACAATTATATTCATATGCTTAATAAGCAAATGCACTTTTTAGTTAGTCATTATAGTGACAAGTTTGTATTTCTTGACACCAACATTTTTGTTGAAATGCTGAAATCGACTAGGGGTACTGTGTATCTGCCTGTTAGTTTTAGACACATAATAGCACGGCTATTAGCTTTTTATATAAACTCAGACATAGGTAGTATGTCGAAGTCTTGTGTTATTAACACCATCATGATTAGTAATAGTACTAATAGCTCAAATGCTATAAATATTTATACAAAGTGTACGAAGGAGGCTCCATGTACCTCACTCACTATGAGCTCACTGCCTTGTGATGACATTGAAGTCTTGGGGTCAACTCCGGATTTAAACTAGTTTGTAAGACAACAGAAGGTACCACTAAGAATATTCTTATACTCGTAACTAACAACAACAAGGTGTCTTCTGGCTCTAAAATAAGTTTTTACCAAAAAGGAGATGAGCAGAATGCCTTGAAATTATTTCATCAAAATATTCAAGGTATTTCTTCAAAATTATTAGAAATTGAAATGTTTTTAGAAAAAACAAAGTTTGATATTGTTTGTTTTACTGAACATTGGTTAAAGGATTACCAAATGCTAATTAATTATGTCAACAATAGTATGGGCAGTTCTTTTAACCGTAAATCTATGCTGCGTGGAGGATCTCTAATCATGATAAAAAAATTGTTTAAAATTTAAGCAACGTAATGACATAGTTGGTTTATCAGTTGAACATTGTATCGAACTGTCCTGTGTTGAGCTGGATAAACATGTTGTAGTGTGCGTGTACAGACCCCCTAATTATCAGAACTTTTCTTTATTTGAGTCAATAATGGAAGATGTCCTAGCGAAACTTGCATCCAGTAACAAAGGTGCAATTATTTGTGGTGATTTTAATATTAATATTTTGGAAAATAATTTAAATAGCAGTAGATTACTAAGCCTTTTTAAATCGTTCAATTTATTTAATATTTTTACAGAACCGACTAGAAAAACTCCAACTTCTGCTACTTGTATCGATAATGTCTTCTGCGATTGTGATTATTTAGCTAAAGCCATTTTAAATTATTTGCCGTCTGATCATAGTGGACAAACGGTAACTTTTAAGTTCAAAACACCTTTGCAAAAAGTACAATCAGTCTCGCGCGCGAGTTCTAGGCGAGTGGTCACGGTTGTGTGATTGCGCGATAATGTCAGTCGATACGATTAAGTGTGCGAGTTGTCATGTGGTGATTTCGGAAGTCCTTGCGTTTATTCGTAATAAACATGACGTGATGGACAACGAAAGTCTCATAAGAATATGTGTGTCGGCGTTTTCCGAGGAGGAAATCGACGAGGCAAAGAAATTGCTATGCAGCACGACAAAGATTGGTAAACGATTGAAGTCGAGAAGAAAAGACAAGAAACAAAAGGATTTAGAAGACATGATAGCGGTTTTCAAAACTATAGACCCCGATCAATTGTCGGTTTTTGTCGCCTATGAGCTACATAAACTGCCTGTGTGTTTCGACCACGTAGACGTCACGAAAGTACTTAAGGACCTGTTAATTCTGCGTGCGGAATTAAATGATATTAAAGATAATTTTGTCACTAAGAACGACCTAGAAGTGGCTTTGAAAGATAATAATATCATACAATCATCTGCTAATCAGTTACTAAATCCGATATTTAACCCTAATGTAAATAAAATTAGAGGTAGAGGGTATAACTTAAACAGCGGACCGTTTGGATTGTCGCCGCACCTTCCTTCTCAACATACTCTGCGGAGCGATTCTGAGTCACATTCGCATACGCAGCTAACAAGTGACGATGACGGACCGAAGTATCGCTCTCTCGTTCACTCTCATGCACAGGAACTAGCTGCAGGTGTCGTTGAGTCTGCTACCACGCCGATTAACTCGACATTCTTAGAAAACATGGATGACACAAATACAAATCTAATAGAATCAGTGCAGAATAATAAAACTATGGTGGAAGTATTAATGCAAGGTGAATGGCCTAAGAGTGGTTCTAAAGACGGTTGGACGCTGGTTCAAAATAAAAAGTTAAGGAATCGTTTTGAGGGGAAAACGGGAACCGCAAGCCCTAATGCGAATTTTAACTTTAGGGCGGCTGATTCAAAAATTCCACTTTTTATTACTAATGTTGACAAGGAGACTACTGAAAAAGATATTTGTGATTATATACAAAATAAGACGCAAGAAATAGTACTGCTTCAGAAGATCAGTATGAAATCTGAAAGGCCGTATAATGCCTTTAAATTGTTTGTCTCAAAATAAAAATTAAATATGTTTTTAGATGACAAAATGTGGCCCGAGGGTATACGGTTTAGACAGTTTATTTACTTTAAGAAAAACACAATGAAAGTAAATAAGCAGCACAGTGTTGAAAATATAACAAAGATATAATGGATTGTATATCTAACGTTAAACTATGTACATTCAATTGTAAAAATATAACTCGATCAGCTGATTGCGTTCGTCAATTATGTGCACGAGCCGATGTGATAGCGTTACAGGAGACCTGGCTGCTGCCCCACGACGTGCCCTTCCTAGCATCCATTGATGGAGACTTCGCGTACACGGGTAAATCAGCCATGGACCTCTCTGCCGGTGTTCTGGTTGGTAGACCGCACGGAGGTGTGGCGCTGTTGTGGAGGAAGTCGTTATTTGCGTCGGTTTCGGTTATAAAATGTGCTAGTGATCGTGTCGTGTGTATTAAAATAGCGCAGGGCGAGCGGTCTTTGCTAATATTTAGTGTGTACATGCCCACTGACTGTGCCGTTAATCGTGCTGAGTTTACATGTTGTCTAAGTGAGATTATCTCTGTGATTGAGAGCAGTGAAGTGGAGTCGGTTTTTGTGTTGGGAGACTTTAACGCGCACCCAGGCACACGATTCTCACGTGAGTTACTTTTAACATGTGATCAATCATGGTCTTGCATTGATACTGAACGTTTGCCGCAAGACTCGCATACTTTTACTAGTTCCGCCAACGGTTCCCTCCGCTGGCTAGATCACTGTGTTGTCACTGAGGCTGCTAGACATTTGGTGAAAAATGCGTCTATTCTGTACGGCGTTTATATGTCGGACCATATTCCGTTATTAATAGAGTGTAACATTAATCTGATTAAACCTAAAACTATTAGATCTGACATTTCTTGCAACAAGGTTGTATGGGGTGAGAGAGATTTAGAACAGATAAATAAGTATAATGATTACTGTAATAGCAACTTAAAGCAAATGGAATTTCCTCCAGAATTTTGTAAATGTGCTGATAATTTGTGCCACACACCTGAGCATCGATTGGTGATAGATAGGTTGTATAGTGAGTTGATTTGTATTTTGAAAGGGGGAGCCGAACTCACTCATGCAGGTTCTGTTAAAAAGCGTCATAAAGGAAATTATGTAGTAGGGTGGAACAAACACGTTCGCGAGGCTCACCGTGATGCCCGACTGTGTTATCAAATGTGGCTGTTATAGAACAAACCTACTTCTGAATTTATTTATGAAAATATGTGTACATCGCGCAACCTTTTTAAAACTAAATTAAAATATTGTCAAAATAACCAAGAGAAAATTAAAATGGATATGCTAGCATCTTGTCATAAAAGTAAACAATTTAATAAGTTTTGGAAATTAACAAATAAATTAAAACATAGGTCGGGGACGCCGGTGAGCATCGTGGGCGTGAGCGACCCCACTGATATAGCTAATGCTTTTCAAAAACATTTTAATGTAAACTCGCGTTTGTGTGGCTATAGCGAGCCGTCTAATAGCGGCGCTGGGGTGGCCGTGACCGTGGCTCCCCCTGTCAGGTTCTCAGCTAAAAAGATCGCGAGCAGGATACAGAGCATGGTGAGGGGTAAGTCTCCCGGTCACGACGGTCTCAGCGTTGAACATCTTAAATACGCCGGGGTACACTTACCGCGGGTACTTGCTATGATTTTTAACCTATGTCTAAGTCATAGTTACTTACCTGTGTGGAACTTAGTAATATGGTCGTTGTGCCAGTAATAAAAAATAAGACCGGTGACGCCTCCGATATCTCCAACTATAGGCCGATATCGCTTGCCACTGTCTGTGCTAAGGTATTTGATAGTCTGCTTGATAAAATTCTAGCTAAACATATCGTTCTCGAGGATAAACAGTTTGGATTTAGGCCGAACTTGTCAACGGAGAGTGCAATTTTATGCCTCAAGCAGACTGTCCAATATTACACAGACAGAAAGACTCCTGTAATAGCATTCTTGGATTTATCGAGAGCTTTCGACCTGGTCAATTATGATCTGCTCTGGCATAAGCTCACTCACGACACTTCTGTCCCGGGTGATGTGATATCACTGTTAAGATATTGGTACAGTAGCCAAGTGAATACAGTTAAATGGACAGGCTCATATTCTGATATGTATGGACTGAATTGTGGGGTGAGGCAGAGCGGTTTGAGCTCCCCCCGTCTTTTTAACCTGTACATAAACAAACTGATGGGTGAGCTCGGTAGCACTAAAATCGGTTGTCACGTGGATGGTGTTTGCGTGAACAACATCAGTTACGCTGATGATATGGTGCTGCTGAGCCCATCTATCGGTGCAATGAGAAAGCTTCTCAAAATTTGTGAAAGTTATCACGGGCTCAAATACAATACCGATAAGAGTGAATGGTTGGTTTTTACATCGGGTTCTTTAACATACAAACAGCTGCCGGAGCTCTCACTCTCTGGGTCTCTTTTAGGTCGGGTTTCGAAGTTCAAGTATTTGGGTCATTGGGTCACTGATGACTTAAAAGACAATGTAGATTTACACAGGGAGCGCAGGTCGCTGGCTGTTCGTGGCAATATACTGGCTCGCAGGTTTGCACGCTGTACTGAGTCTGTAAAGATAACGCTTTTTAAGGCCTTCTGCCAGTCGTTTTACACGTGTAGCCTGTGGACCAAGTATACCCAGCGGGCTTTTAGCGACCTGCGCGTTCAGTACAATAACGCTTTAAGGGTGCTTTTGAGGTTGCCGTGGCGATGTAGCGCATCAGGAATGTTTGCGGAAGCGTGCGTCGACGGGTTCGCCGCGATAATGCGGAAGCGATGCGCTTCCATGATGGCGCGCTTGCGCTCCTCCTCCAATGGCATCCTGAATGTGTTTTCAGATCGGTGGAACTCTCCCCTCTTACAAAAGTGGATAAGTGTTCACACACACCTATCCAAATAATTGATGTTTTTTTTGTTGTTTATTTTTAATTTAATTTAATACTAACATTAGGCTAAGTTATACTACTATTAACAATATATGGATGTTTATCTGAATTAAAATATTTTAATTTGAATTTGAATTAGCAACAAGATTAAATCAGCAGAAAATAAAATAAAAACAGTTTGGAAAGTTATAAATAATCAAACGAATAGGAAAAAAATACGAAACACTGAGTAAAATTGGTTCACTGCTAATAGGTAATTTTGTATTAAATGGGAATAAAACTAAATGCATTAGATTTGCTTTACCGAATGTTAAAAGTAGTGATTGTGACATTGTATTGAATAGGGAGAAATTAGAATTCGTCGACAAAACTGTTTTCTTGGGGATCACGCTCGACTCAAGGCTGCAATGGGGTCCTCATTTAACATCTCTTGCAGGACGCCTAAGTTCAGCAGCATATGCTGTAAGAAAAATCCGTCAATTTACTGATGTAGGTACCGCGAGGCTAGTCTATTTCAGTTACTTTCATAGTATCATGTCTTACGGTATTTTACTATGGGAACGGGCTGCAGATATCGAGTCTATTTTTTTTCTGCATAAAAGAGCCATCAGAGCAATATATGGCCTCCGCAGACGCGATTCTCTAAGGGAACTGTTTAAAGATATTAACATCATGACGGTACCTTTTCAATATGTCTATGAAAACATCATGTACGTTAGGAAAAATCTAAGTATTTTCAGTAAAAGAGGTGATAGACACAATTATAGGACTAGAAATAGGGACCAATTAGTTCAACCGGGTTTCAGACTGGCTAAAGTAGACTCATCCTTCATGGGGTACTGTTTAAAATGTTACAATAAAATACCTCCCCACATACTCCAACTGAATGAAACAAAATTTAAATCTTGTATAAAACGCACACTATGCAGCCAATCATATTATAAGTTGGGGGATTACATCGATGACAAAAATGCTTGGCTCAACGCTGGTCCAGCTCCACAAGGGCGCATAAACTAATTGATTAGCATTCAAAAATATTGTTGGAGCTGCTGAAGATTGTAAAACTATCATTAGATTATATAAATTCAGTCTTTTAGTATTATATAATTGCATAGCACATGTGTGAGCACTATGTACCTACTTTACAGCTACCATTTACTTTGATTGACTTGAATGTGCCCTGGCGGCTGAGAGTATGTCATGCTCACTCAAATGTCTCGCTGGTGGTGGCGTTTGTGTTGGATCACTAAGTTCCCTTCAAAATTGTTGAGCTAAATGGTGCTGATCCATGCGTCATGTTCGTGAACGGGCGCCGTCAGTGGGGACTGGTCATCTCTTAGCTGCTACGGCTTATTTCAATTTTTGAATTGTTTCTGTTTTTTATTACGGACGCTTTTAATGTGCACGTCTTTCTACATTGTTCTCACATGTATTATTACAACATGAATGATGTAACCCAATTCGTAATCACACTCAGTGCGATCCGTACGCGTCTTTAGTTAATTGGTGATAAACAAAAAACCTGTTTAGCTATCGGTTTGCGCTCGCGCCGGCCGGTATCGCGTTTCGTGTGCTTTTACGCAATTATGAACTTTGTGTTTAAAAAGTAGCGATCAAAATCACGATGAGAATTATGATGTAAATAGAAACACTGATACATGACCAAACACAATTCATTAAAAAATAGAAATAGTAAAAAAAAAATAGTTCCGTCATGTCCATGTTTCACAATATGCTGATGACTTTGTTGTCTACTCCGTTGAAGATGGTGTAGCTCAAGCTTGTTATTATTTACAGAACTCATTGAACTTACTTGCCAAACTCCTTGCTGATATCGGTTTAGAGATTTCAACAACAAAAACTAAAACTTGTATTTTAAAAAAGGTAAAAATAATTAAATAGGCGTTCTTAAAATCAACAACTCATTCTTGCAGGTAGAAGAAAATGTAAAAAATTTGGGCCTTTGGCTGGATCGTTCTCTAAGATGGGCCAAACATATAAATGAAACTCATAAAAAAACAGCAAGATTTCTCAATGTCCTTAAAGTACTATCTGGAGTTAACTGGGGTGTTCACCCGAAACACTTAAGAATCACTTATATTTCTCTAATACGAAGTCGTATGGACTACGCTAGCTTTCTTTATGGAGATAGTTGCCACTCAAACTTGTATACTCGAAAAAATCCAAAACCAAGCGATGAGGATCATCGATAGCTTTATAAAATCTACACCAATTCATGTCATGAGTAGTGAATTACATCTCCAGCCCCTATTTATTCGTAGAAACTATTTAGCCGGTAAATTTTATTTAAAGTGTAAGTCGTTGTTAAGTAGTCATACAGTTGTTAACATGCTGGACGATTTTTTACCTCAGATGCCTTTGTGGAAAAGGAAGAACAAGCCTTTACTCATTTTAAGCCTGCCTAAGTACTGCAGCCAGAATCTATATATATATAAATGTTTGGGTATCGCTCTTGGGTCAGTTACATAGATGTATCTAAAAACATTAACTTTAGCATTGATGGAGTAAATCAAGCAAAAAAACGATTTCAGCCATTGGTTTTAAATGATTTATGTTGTCAATATGTAAACACAGAATATCCAAATTTTTATCAAATATTCACTGATGGTTCCAAAGAAAATAATAATTCCGGAGCGGCTTTTTATGACCCTCAACAAAATATATCTATGGGTTTTAGTATTGACACGAACGTGTCTATAATGTACCTTGAATAGTTTGTTAATTAGTTAAGCTTTGTCATACACTCAATCAATAAATCATAGTAAGTTTCTAATACTAACTGACTCCAAGAGTTCCTTACAACATGTGGCTCGTTGTACCTCGACAATTCGAGGAACACCGATAGCTTACACAATTATTGATCAGATTTTGAAACTTCTGTTTGTGCTAAGAGGGCCTGCATAGATGGTACTCCGTTAGATATAGTACCATTTTTCGTAGATAACTTCTATCTTGTTAAAAAATATTGTCATAAACTGTGGAAAGAATTTCACGATGTGAGATCAAGAGAAAAAGGTATTTGGTACCAGACCATTCAGCCTGCGCCTCTAATAATTCCCTGGATAGATAACTGTTCACTAAATAGAAAAGATATTGTTACTGCCATGAGGCTTCGATCCGGTCACATCCCATCGAGGAAGTTTACGGTCCTTATGGGTATCACACCTTCACCCAATTGCGAGAAATGTGGAATAATCGAGGACGTACCATCGAAGAAGTTCATATCTATACACCGTAAGGACTATTTCTGCTTGAAGCGCTCGGTGGCTATAGAACCGGGTCGGTAACAGATGTGGTCATCGTGATCACGGGATTTTGTTTTCAAACTGCTTAGATATGAAGTTCTTCGATAGTACAGCATATCTTAATCGAGTGTGAGCGGGGCGAACGCCTCAGGAGAAATCTGTTTGATTCCCAAAATATGTTAGGAGTTCAAATCAAATCAAAAGTCATTTATTCAAACTAGGCTGAGAATCAGCACTTTTCGAACGTCAAAATTACATAAGACAGTCCCCCAAAACGCCCACCCTTCACCACTTCCTAGTGCGTTAGCTGGGAAGAAGAAGTGGCGCAACAAACTCCCCAGCTGCACAGCTGTCTGTTCAGTTAAAAGAACAAAAAGAAGATTCTATATAATAGTATTCAAAATAATTTACATTAAGCAACACAAAACATAATTTAAATTATTAGCCATATATAAGCTAGCACACGCCAATATACCAAACAAAATCATCGAGAACTATACTCAGGCAGAAATAAAAAACAAAACGTAAACAGAACTTAATATCTTAATAAAAGCCACCAGGCATAAAGGGCGTGCCCGCTTACATATAGTTGTAACTGGAAGTTATAAATGATAAACTAGGACCATCGAGGTAAAATAAATAAACAAACAGTTAATTACTAATAGTAATAAATAATATGATCAATTGTCGAGGTCACTAGCTAACCACATATTGCAATACAACTCATAAAAAAACAGTGTGATGAGTAGATTTTGTCAAAAAAAATTGGTACTTTAATAGTGTTTTAGCTAAGCCTATGTCGGATGAGGCTAGAACTCTCTACAATATATATTACAATCATATAAAATAATTGAATCAATTCAAAATTTGGCTATGATGGAGCGACAGGGTCCACCCTTTATAGCAGAACTTTTTATGTCATAATATTATTTTGCATAACAGCGGATAGCATAAACTTCATTTCGCAGACAATCGTTTGGCATACACTCATTTATCATTCATTCAAAACTCATAATTTTGTAAGTCAGAATCATCTTTTAGCATAAATTTCATATCCTTAATTATTAAAAAGTAGAACCATCATATCGCAGAAAGTCTACAGTCAGAGTCGTCTTTTGGCATACATTTCATATCGATAGTCTATAAACGGCAGAACTATCATATCTCAGAAAGTTTACAGTTAGAATCATCTTTTGGCATACATTTCATATCCATAATAATTGAAAGACTCGTCTATCACATTACAGAAAAATCATAGAATAATTTTGTATTTCTTACCATAATAATAAACTTTATTGAATACCTACTTTTTTTTTTTTTCGCCACCGACGTTCGACGATAACGGTTATTGCTAGATCTTTCTGATCAAGCGTTAATCAAATCATTTTTACTTTTGCTGTAGTAGGAGGTACAGTTGATTGTGAACATAATTATGTGGTATTTTTTTCCTGTAAGAAGCATGCAAACAAGCTTACACCATGCATGCAGAATGCAAACATGCAAACAAGCATACACCATGCGTGCAGCAGGCAAGCAGACACCATGCATGCAGCAAGCAAGCCAGCATGCAACATGCATGCATGTAGCAAGCAAGCCAGCATGCAACATGCATGCATGCAGCAAGCAAGCCAGCATGCAACATGCATGCATGCAGCAAGCAAGCCAGCATGCAACATGCAGCAGGCATGGTTTCTGTCACGGCTCCGGCGGTCCCATGCGAGCTTATCGTCGCAGATGGTTTTAATGCTCACCACCGCAGCTTCGGCTGGCCGGCCAGCCTCAGACGCGGCGGCAAGCGTTAAGACCACCTGCTCCTCAGCTCGCGGCCCACCTTGCCCCTCCGCGCCTACGCGGGCTTAAATTACACTCTAGGGGTAGGGCAGACAAGACTACGTGGAGTCGGTTTTGCAGCGATTCGTTACTGTCACTACCTTTTATAGCACAACGTATTGACTTTTTAAGATAATATTTTTATTTTTATTTAAGGTTAAAAATGCTGTTTTATAGAAATGGCAATATGCCTAATAAAATGATTCCAAATAAAATTCTGCCATCTTCATAGTATGCCAAATGAAATTGTACCAAACAATCGTCACTCTAAATAAACGTTATGCTAAACGAAATTATGCGGAATTTTAACTTTGCCAAAGGTAATTATGCCAAATAATATTCTGCCATCATAAACGTATGCCATTGTAAAGTCGGACATAAAAAGATTCGGCCAAACAATCATTCGTTTAAATATTTTTATGCCTTTAAAATATTCGTTTAAACAAGATTATGCCAAGTGTGTTATGTCAAATAAATTTCGGAGCATCAAAATTCTGCCAGATAGAGGGAACCCGGAGCGACATAGTCAGTATTGTGACAAAGCTCCGAAAAAAAAAAAAAAAAATGATGTAACCAATTTTTTTTGTAAAAATATTCTGATTTAAAAGAGTTTAGTGGAGTTTCTTGCCCGTTCTTCTCCATAGGAACCTACTACGCGTTGGAATGGGCAACTAGCTTCATATTTCTGACTGACCGACCTCTTGACAATTCAAAAGTACCTGTAATTGGTTTATTTGAAATAAATGCTTTGAGTTTTTTTGAGTTTTGATTCTGAATCCCCTGAAATTTTTTGTCATTAAAAAAAAAAGTCTGCTGTTTCATAGAAAAGTGCAATACCGACGCGGTCAAAATGTATGGAGCAGCTGTTTAAAAAATAAATAACCGACGAAAAATTTCGATACAGGGGTGTTCAGAATCATGTACTGAATCCATGGTAACCGGCTTCGCGTTGATGTCCCTGACACCCTGTATATTATATATCTTCGGTTGATTTTGAAGTAATTGGGGTAAATGTGGAAGTGGAAGTGACGTCACGGACGGATTACGGTTGTCTTTTAAAGTGAAGGTACGTGAGCATATACGCAAGAAGTTGGCTGAAACATCCCAGCGGTGATTTGCTGGATTCGTTTTCTCCTCTACTGATCGTTATTTCTCCTCTACCGATCGTTATTTCTCCTGACAAAAATTTTTCTGTTTATACTATGTATATGTATGTATTTATGTATGTATTTATTCTTGTATTTTATAGTTAATTTCGTGTTATCAATCCCTTTTGTTGCACCTGCCATGTTTTGTCTCTGCACCACCCTAAGGTTGACTGGTAGAAAATGCCTCAGGCATTAAGTCCGCCTTTGTACGGTATATTTTTACTTGTGCATGAAGTTTTAATTAAAAAAAAAAATACGGTACATATCAGCTGTTCGTGTCAACCCTGTTATAAAATAAAACACCATTCAATTCTGAGTAAAAGTCGTGTTAACACTAGCACAGTAGTGATATTTAAGTGTGTCATCGTTTGCTAAGCAATTAAACAGCAGTTCAGTAGTGAACCGAATCCGCAAAAAACTATTTTAAATTTTATTAACTATTTTAATTCGAAGTTACTTGTTAGTTTTTTGTTGCCGCCGGTACCTCCAAAAAGTGTCACTTTTACAACTTTTGACAAGTGTCGCCAACATTACCACAGATTATGTTTTAAAGTCAATAAGTTATTGCGTAGCGGGCGCCATCTAGCGCCGCCAAAAAAAGCGTGAGAGTGCTGTGCGCCATCTAGCTGCTACGAGCCGCACTAATATGGTGAAGTGGGCAGCCTTTTTTTTTTTTTGTTTGGTATGTCATCAAATGACTCCTCCCGCTCTGGGCGGAGCGAGAGGGAGTGTCAGCCTTTTAATGACTAAAACCCACCCGTGTTCCTTCCGTTGCCTGTGTGCCGGGGCCGCGATATCCCTTTCGGACAAACTCGCAACCCTGGCAGGCTTTGGCCCTTACGGACCCCGTCAGTTGGTGCTGACATCTCTTTGAGGCGCGCGTGGAACACAACTCGCCGTCGACCCGGGCCTGGTCCTAATCGGATGGCGAGCTAACCATTGCCCACCGTCCGCAAGCCCGCGCCTACGGTGGCCGGAAGTCGGCTCGCGACTCCCGACGCCCGGGGCGTCTCCTGCGGCGACTAGGGGCGCGAGGGCGCGCATCTTGCATTCCCTCGCGCGCTTCGCCTCCTCCGCGAGCATTACTGCTTCGCAGAAGGAAGTGATGGCTTCCCATGCACTCTCGCTCCGGACCATGGCCTGAACCAGGGCCGGACGCGAGAGATCGCCGCCAGCGATCGCCTCCGTGAGGACACGACGGTGCTCCGCCCAAGCAGGGCAGACCTCCACCGTATGCTCCACCGTGTCCTCCGGGCGATCCACACAGTGGTGACACCCAGGCGAAACAGCCGTGTCCAGTGAGGACCAGCGTCAGGCGGAAGGTGAGGACGCCATGGCGCCTCTCTAGCCACTCCTCAAAGAGGGGACTTATCGCCGCAATTGTGGCGTGCCCAGAAGTGTGCAGCCTGCGGAAGGTTTCTGCAAAAGGGGGCGCTGCGTGTGGCAACTCTGCATGCCACAACAGGTATCACCTCGCCTGCTTATTGTTGCCAGATGCGACGCAGGTAAGCAGTGACTGGCTGTGCCCTGAGTGCAGTAGAAAGTTGCCCAGGGGTGATAACAGTGCCACACCTGTAAAGGATCTGGGAAGTGCTCCCCCAATAATACCAGCAGCAGCAACGGCACCGGCAGCAGCCCCTGTTAAGGTAGTACCGTGGACCGTAGCGACTCCTCGTTCGGCAGCGTCGGCAGCGGTAGCAGCGCCGGTCCAAGGCGGAATGATCAGGTCGCCTGTCGCGGTGACCAAGCTCCCCGCTGCGGAGGCTGGGGCACTGTCTCGGGCTGAGAGCGAACAGACTACGGATGGGGAGCCCTCGCCGGATACTCAGCTGACCCTCCGTGGAGAAATAAGGCTCTTCCGATCCGAACTGCGGGAGGTGCGGAATGAAATGAGGGAGTTTCGTCGCGAGATGGCCGGCCTGAACACGTCAATGGGGGTCTGTACCGAGCGGGTTGACAGCCTTGAGGCCAGGATCGGAGCGCTTGAGAGTAGGCAAACTGCTGCAGTGCCAGATGAAAAAGTGGGCCAGCTGGAGCAGATAGTGCAAAAGTTGCAGCTTGACCTCAACGACCGCGAGCAGGAGCTGCTTGGCTCGGACTTGGAGATCGTCAACCTGAGACTCCTGGGGAAAATGTATTACACACCGTCGGCCTGGTGGCAGCAAAACTAGGGGTGGTTCTCGACGATCGGGACATAGTTTTCGCGCAACGGATGGGCCTGCGAGCTGTAAGAGAGGTACCAACGAGCTCTACGGGCGGTGCGACTCCGGTCGGCGGAGTGAGCCCAGTGGGACCAGCGGCGGGGACAGCGCGCGGGCGGCGCATCGTGGTGCGCCTGACGCGGCGCGCACTGCGCGACAACCTGCTGCAGAGCGCGCGCGTGCGTCGCGGAGCAACCACCGCAGACATAGGACTCCCCGCACCCCCGCGTCGCTTTTACCTTAATGAGAGGCTTACTATAACTAACAAACATTTGTTTTACCATGTGCGTGAAGCTGCCAGCCGTCTCGGATGGAGATATACGTGGACGTAGTTCGGCCGCATTCTGGCTAAACAGGGTGACGGCAAGCCTACCCACTGCATCCGCTCAGAGGACGACCTTGCGCGTGTTTTTGGTTGTGATGTGTCTAAGGCAATAGTTAGACCAATCCCTAAAATACCTAACCCCACTAGCGTGAAAGACCTTCGTCCAATTAGCCTACTGCCATGTCTGTCCAAGATTTTGGAAAGGGTTATCTCCAACCAGTTTAGGGAATATCTTGAGCACCATAGTATTTTGCCACTGGCTCAATCCGGATTTCGTAGGGGCCATAACACCACGACAGCACTCCTGGATGTAGTTGGTAATATTCTGAGCGGAGGAAGCCAGAGACCAGGGCATGGGTACCCTTCTTGTCCTATTAGATTTTTCGCGTGCTTTTGACTCTATTAATACTTCGCTTCTTCTCTCCAAGCTATCTTACTATGGGTGTGATGTTGGAGTAGTTAAATGGTTTGAGAGTTACCTCAGTAGTCAAACACAGTTTGTCCAGGTGACATGTGACAGTAACGGAGATACCATATCTTCTGGCCCGAAGTGCGTGGACAGGGGCATACCGCAGGGATCGATCCTTGGCCCGCTTCCCTTCATCCTGTACAGTGCTGACATCACCAATTGTTTGATCAACACCAAGTTCCACCTTTACGCCGATGATTTGCAGTTGTACCTCTCCTTCCGCTCTCAGGATACTGCTGAAACTGTACAAAGAATAAATAAGGATTTAGATAGGATATCTGCTTGGTTCAGAAGAAACTCCTTGGTCCTGAACCCTAGTAAGTCCAAGTATGTATATTGTGATGGGATCTAGGGATTTCCTGAACAAAATGCTTGCTTGTAGCCTGGACCTGAGGATTGATGGTTGTGGTGTGGAAAGGGTTCTGGAGGCTCGTAATCTTGGGGTAGTATTTGATGGGCAGCTACATTTCGAAACTCACATATTCGAGGCCGTGCGCAACTGCTTCTACCGACTCAAGCTCTTGTATCGTGTCAGTCCCTACATAAGTGTGGATATGCGTGTCATGCTGTGTGAGTCACTTGTTCTATCCAAATTGAACTACGCTGACACTGTATGGGGCGTGCATTCTCGGTAGAAGCGAAAAACTTATCCAGCGGGTGCAGAATGCTTGCGCAAGATTCTGCTACAATGTCCCACCACAATCCCGCATCACTCCTTTTTTAAATAAGAGTAATTTGATGAGAATGTCAGCACGCAGAAAGCTTCACCTGGCTACCCTACTCTTTGGTGCTATTTTCTCAAAGAAACCAGACTATTTGTACAGATAATGATAGTGCCTAAAAGGAGCTCGTGGCTAAGTAACAACAGCCGCACTGGTCGATACATCAGGTTAAGCTACGCTTGCCGGGGTTTGTCAGTGGATGGGTGACCATCTTTACATACCGAGAATCCTCCGTGCCTCGGAAAGCACGTTAAGCCGTTGGTCCCGGCTGTCATTCGTAGATCTTTGACAGTCGTTACGAGTCGTCAAAAGCCCGAAAGTCTGACACCAGTCTTACCAAGGGGTATCGTATTACCCAGTTACTGGGTTGTGAAGGTCAGATAGGCAGTCGCTCCATGTAAAAACTGGTATTCAGCTGCATCCGGTTAGACTGGAAGCCGACCCCAACATAGTTGGGAAAAGGCTAGGTAGATTGATTGAATGATAGTGCCTAAAGAATAAACTAAATCTAAAATATGTTTAGAACAGGTGCAAGTAATAATGGTTCGGAATTACAATGTAAGGAAGCGACCCGCCCGATCTAGGTTAATTCAAACCTGTGTTTCAGGCCATCACTTTACATTTAAAATTAATTTGGAACACTAAAATTTAAAGATAAATTGATATAAGATAATCTAATAACGAATATGAGAAAAAGCTTAATGGTACTTTAATATCTAAAAACTAAACCTATGTAAATATACAAAAGTAAATACTTACGAGTGAATAAATTATCATCATGACAAAATTTCTAGAAGTTTTTCTGTGTCTGTGTAATTGAGTATCGCTAAATGTTCTGATAACATTTTACTACATTTTTTAAATCTTTCACTATAGAAGTTCAGTAACTTGTTGAGCCTATTGTACAAAAAAGGTCCTAAAAACACATAAAACCGATTAGCATACGCATGTCTAGTTTGAGGCTTTATGCAAACCATGCTTTCCTTCTCTTGTCGGAAGGTACTGGGTCAAAAGGAAGTGCAGTGTGCTGGAGTAGTACTATGCTTAGTATAAATAATTGCCGTACTGTTAGTACATTACATGCTATGTAGAGCTGGTGCGTAGGAAATCTAAAAGGGCGAAAGGTAGCAACCTTTAGAATTGCTCTTTGAGCACGCTCTAGAGGGAGTAAAATCGTTTTTGCAGCGCCACCCCAAGAAGTTATGCAATAGGTAAGAACGGACTGACACAAAGCTAAATTAACCTGTTTAATTATTTTATAGTCTGCTATGTTCCGTAAACTCTTAAAGACATATATTAATTTGCGCACTCTAGTATAAAGTAAATCGATATGTTTACGGAAATTTAGATTAGAGTCAATGGTGACACCCAGATATTTTAAATGGTCAGCTTTTGCAAAAGTGGGGCAGGCACATGCAGTGTCAGCAAACGTGCTACAATTATGTGCGTAAATGTTTAGATTAGTAAGCGGTAAGTTAGTATTTCTCATTGTAAATAAAATGTATTTTGTTTTATCTGTATTTAACGTTAGTAGATTATTATGAAGCCAATTAGACACAATGTAAAAACCATTCTGAGCATATTCGTAGACCTCAACTCTTGATTTAGCTGAGAACAATAGAGCGGTGTCATCTGCATAAGACATTATAACACCATTTTGGAATGACAGACGGCACAGTTCATTAATAAAGACTAAAAATAACGTAGGGCCCAAAATGCTGCCTTGAGGAATAGCAAAACAACTATTTTTAAGTTCAGAACTTGTATACTGATCAATTTTTACACATTGCTGACGATCGCTAAGATAATCAGAAAATAGTTGAATTTGTGCTCCTCTTATCCCAAGTGTTTCAAGCTTGTGCAAAAGTAAAGTACATGAAATAGTGTCGAAGGCCTTGGCAAGGTCTATAAAGATCCCAATAAAATTGTGTACATACCATTATCTAGATCGGTAGTTACATGATTAATCAATTTGTGTACTGCTTGGCTAGTTGATCTTTTGGGCCTAAAACCAAATTGATTATCTGAAAGTAGTTTGTTATCTTCCAGATATTTTATCAATCTACTGTTAATGATTTTTTCTAAAAATTTTGAAAGGCCTGTTAATACTGAAATGGGTCTGTAGTTATTCACACAGTTTTTGTCTCCAGACTTGAATATAGGTGTGACCACAGCTTTTTTGAGCAATTTAGGGAATATAAATTTGGGGGAGGCCTATGTCCAGCAGTGGAAGTCTTTCGGCTGAAATGATGAATGATGAATTCTCAACACACAGCACATTTCTATCCGCAGTAAATCATAAAAAGCATTCTGTTCATTCCGTAATTCCGTATTGTGTTTGTGTGACACTATTTTGATTTTAAATATAGCATTATGTTTTGGTATTTATTTAGTCACGCTAGTGAGGTTAACCTAAATAGCAATAAATATAAGTGCGTAGGTGGTGACTGTGCCGAGCTTAGTGACTCGCTGTTTACCGACAGCGCGTCATCGTGTCGCGCTCGCGTTGAGTCGCTTGCTGCCGCTGACACTACGCAGTTTACATGTTCAGTTTTGCAAGTAATTTTCTTCTTTATTGGTAGCAAAGTTGGCCGCTCTGACAGTTTGCACTCGTAAAGGTAATTTTGCGTTGCAGAAAACGAGTCAAACTGGCGGCAGTTTTCACAAAAACTTTTTTTGATGCCAATCGATCTTGTTTCTATTTATTTTCTATATGGATCAAAAAACTCTATTAAACCAACTGAGGTTTGAGTACTAGAAAAAAAAGAATTTTCAAAATCTGTCCACAATTGACGGAGAAATCGGCGGACATACATAAAAAAACATACATACGCGTCGAACATATAACCTCCTCCTTTTTGGAAGTCGGTTAAAAAGTCAGAAGTCGCAAAAAACTTTTCCCTTACATTTCGTTGGAAATGAATACATACGTGAATTACGGTTCAGGTAGCTGCCCCATCTCAAAAATCCACCCTGTTTAAATAAGTTAGGATGTTGGGACATTTTTATGAGATCTAAGTTCAATGCGACGTAGATAAAGTCGAGTTAAGCTGTAAGTATGGATAAAATGAGCACAGTGGTGAGTGCCGCCTCGCACGCTGCACACAATGCACCGCGCGTTGCACGGCTCATTGCCGGCTGCAGCGCCGCAAATATGTTAAGTATGTGCACAGCCGCTAGCTTGCCGCTCCGGTGTAGCGCCGTCCGCGCCGCGCCGCCCGTTGCGCGCAATGAAACGCCGCCGCGCGCCGCGTGTTTTCATGATACACTTCGCCTGAAATAATTATGGAATATATTTGTGTCCGCACCGCCACTGGCAGTCGACCGTAGACGCGGATGCGGATACATGTGCGTTACGATTCTAATATGTTTTTATAAATGAGTTCAACGAATTAAGAAAACGAAACGAATTTTAGTATCGATGTACAAAATAGTTAATAAATGATTATTTAATGAAGCACGTCATGTGTGCAGGGTGAGGTCGCCTCCTCGTCGCATTTGCGTCGGTCCACGGACAGGTGAGAGTTTGTGTCAGTGTTTAGTTTGTTAAAAACTCACTTGAGTGTCCTCAACTTAATACTCAGTTGAGTGTAGCACGCATCTAAGCACCTACCTACTACCTACAAGCTGTTGCTTCATTTTATTCCACCTATCATAGTCACTCTAAGCTCCCTACCTTTCCCTTGGAAATAGGAATACTTCATGCTATGCTGTGGTAAAATAGTACCCTGTCAGCAAGGAAAATAATTTATTAATAATATACAGTAAGTAGTTTATACATTAAAATTAGCCCACGATATGACAAGTAGTCATATCGTGAGCTAATTTTCCACTCAGTGCCACACAGTACTTAAGTACTGTGTGGCACTGAATCCCGCGTTTTTGTCATAGTGTTGCTCTCGGGCATCCGTGGACTGTGATGTGCGAGTACCCACAACAAACGTCGTTGTTCGTCCACTGCACAGTCACAGGAACAGCGCTGTGCGCGCATTCTCTCAGCCGCCATGCGGTGCAGAACTAGCTTTATGACACCATAACAAACAGCTATTCATTAACCAAGGTTTTGCATTTGTGATTCCAAAAAATTTAACACATTTTCCACTACCCCAAATAATGAAACGTTGAAGAAGCCCAAATTATAATAAAGGATGGCATTACCCATCAGCAAAATGACAAAATTCCATACAAACTTTTATACCCTATTTTAACCCCTTTAGGGTGCATTTTCAAAAATCCTTCCTTAGTGCTTCATTCCATTCCTTTGGCAATGTTTCAAACACCCATCTAAATGACTGTATCGGGGCAACCGTCAATAAGGTGGCCCCCTCGGGCCAGTCATCTTTTGTTTAGCCATTCACCCAATTATTCGACTGCTAAATTCCACATTTATTTATTTATTTAGTACATGGAGAACTTACAGCTAATAAAAACGGACAAAAAAAAGGAGACCATAGTCACCAGAAAGCCAATTACAAATCCTCACGTATAGACATAATTATAATAATAATTTATGGTGTGAGCACAAAAACGAAAACAAAAAACACATCACCTTAATTATTAGAGTAAGAAGCAATATAAAAACTTGGTTTGCAACTTATGACTGAAGTAATAGGGAAAAAAAAACAAGAACAAAAAATATAGGTAACATACCGCTACTTGAAAAATTTGAGGCTTAAGCACCTTTTGGCCGAGCTCACACTAATTGTGAATGGATCAAAATCATATTCCTTACATATACTCGTATCATTAAAATCTCTGCTTGCGCGCACAATATAACTGTTCTGCCTATAATTCGAAGACGTATGAGGTACACGTATGGGTGGATTAAAACGAGGTGCTTTACTTGGTACATTAAAATAAAATTTTGACAATAACTCAGAGTTATCAATATTGTTATTGAGGATTTTCATCAAGAATAAACAGTCTGCAATTTTACGTCGATCCACCAGTGGCAGCAGATGATATTTCTTACAGAGTCTAATATAATCGGTTGACTGATATGAAATCATTTGATGAAAGCAAAGATGTTTTATGAACCGTCTTTGGATGTTTTCCATGCGGTCAATGTAATTATGATATCGTGGATTCCATATCTGAGACGCATACTCTAGATGACTTCTTACAAAAGTGCAATACAATATTTTTAATGTTTTAGCATCTGTTGGGAAACTTGTATACTTGTAGTAAAATACTTAGAGAGACGTATTATAAACCCAAGCAGTTCAGTAGCTTTTTTGACAATTACATCAATGTATGTGTCAAAAAGTAACTTACTATCTTGATGGACGCCCAAGTCACGAATAGTATTGCACCTTGGCAAGATCTGGCTCGCCAAAGTATAAGTAGTGGCCAGGTCTCCACGTTTTCTAGTGTAAGTGATCACTGAACACTTGGATGGGTTGAGATCAAGTTTATTAGCCCTACATTACTCTTCAAGCCGATACAAGTCAGCCTTAAGTGCTAGTCTATTTTCGAGCGTTGAAATTGTGGCAAAGATTTTCATATCATCGGCAAAGCATAATAGTTGGGATGAATGGAGGCACTGATCGATGTCGTTCACATAGACTACAAATAAAAAAGGACCGAGCAACAAATAAAAAAGACCGAGCAACGAAACCTGAGGCACTCCGCTGGGCACCTTTACCCAACTAGACATATAATAATTGAGTACAACTGCTTGTGACCTGTTATCAATGTAAGAAGAGAACCACCTCAAGAGGTCCCCACGGATGCCCATGTTGCTTAGCTTCTTTATCAGGGTATCATGATCGATTCGATCAAATGCCTTGATAAAATCTGTGTAAACCACATCGAGCTGCTTACCATTATCCATGGAATCCGTAATGAAATCAATCATTAAATAAAATCAAGTTAGAGGTGGTAGACCGTCCTTTCAAAAATCCGTGCTGAAAGGAGCTGAACGAGCTAGCAAGGGCGGGATATAACTGGTTAAAGACAATCCTCTCAAATATTTTAGCTATAATGCACAACTTGGATATAGGCCTATAATTAGTAATCTCGGTTTTAGACCCTTTCTTATGTTACGTACCGGTGTAATAAAAGCGGATATTCCATACTTTGGGGACAACACATTGAGTCAGAGACTTAGAAAACAAAATTGAGATAGGTAGGGCAATGGAAGGCGCGCATTTAATCAGAAATTTAGATGATATGTTATCAGGGCCAGCCCCCTTAGATGGATCCAAGTTACGAAGTAAACCGGTCACAACATCAACATTCACTTCTAAGTGACAAATATCAGATGAAATTCTGTTAGTATCAAAGGGGAAAACAGGAGGTGGGCTGGGAGTATTAGATGAAGTGGAGTTGACGGTTAGGGTCGACATAAAATTAGATGAAAAAGCCTCACAAATAGAATCTCCAGTGAGTAATGATTCATCGTTATAATTTAACGTATTAGGTATAGTATTACAGTAAAACGTTAACGTTAGGTTTTTTGATGATGGAACGCTGGTAGGCGACGTAGAAACTGTTTTAAATAACCAATAAAATAACTGGCCAAGTGCGAGTCGGACTCGCACGCGAAGTGCAAAAAACCCAAAAAAATACACGTTTTTCATATAGACCCCCATCTCGGACCCCCTTTAATTATTAACTTTATTTAATTTAAATTTTTTGTTGTTATAGCGACAATAGCAAAACACAATCTGTGAAAATTTCAACTGTCTACTCATTACCGTTCATGAGATACAGCCCGCTGACAGACAGACGCACGGACTGTGCTGCATTCAGTCCTACTATCACGAGCGCCCGAGCGCCGGAGCCCGGCGCCGGTGGCACAAGTACTTCAGAGTCCGCCTTACAAGCTCTTTACCATATTTTCTATGATGCGCTCGATGGCGGTGTTGTATATTTAATGAGTCACATATTGTGCTGTTTACGGTAATGCTATGTGCTCAGCGCGATCGTGTTCGACACGCACTATATTGTCCGTCTGGGTAGGCTCATCGGAATGCACTTATTATTCACATGATCACATCGAGCTCAGCTTTTGAGGTCCACTTTCTTTCCAACATCTGCATCTATATCATTGATAGTCAATAACACAATATACCGGTCTATCCGAATATACTTACCGAAATATTGGGATATGTGAATTGGGATTCTCTGTAACACCCGCGCCAGCGTGCAGCGCCGCGGTCGTGTAAACGCCAACGCGGCGCGGCGTCCACGTCCACGGTCCACCTTATTTTGTTTCTAAAAGGATAAACATACTGACACAGCTGGCCCTGTACCAAAGCATGTAAAATTATGCGCTTTTCACTTATCTCTTCCAGTCGAACGGTGCACCGCTCGTGCGTGGTGTGTGAGCGAGTGCCAGCCGCTGCCCGAGCCCCCCCGCCCTCCCTCATGGAGCGCGCTGCCGCTGAGCTGCCACCACGGCCGGGCGCTTCCCCCGGCCTGCTGCGCCGCCGCTACTCCGTTCCCGAGACTATCATGAGGAAGTGAGTTTTCCAGCTCCGCTTCCTTGTGCTCTCGTGCTCATCACGTCGTGATAAGTACCAGTTTTCACTTGTGTCCTGTTACGTTGCAGGTATCGTCTCGCGCAGCAGAGATCAGACTCGGAGGAGAGCGCGCCGCCAACGAACCGTTCGGTGGCGTCGGCGTCACCGCCCCGAGACGAAAGCGGTTCGCCCAGCGACACGCCGCAGAGGTTTGCGCGTCGCGATCGCGAGCTCATGCGTAAGTCGGCGCTGATGCGACGCATGTGGGGCAAGCCGTGTGAGCCGAGCCGCGCCTGCTGCTGCTGCGGCGCCGAACCCTGCGACTCGTCGCCCTGCGGTGGCCGCGAGACGCGCTCGCTGGACGGCAGCCGCTCCGAGCTGCGCCAGCTGTCCAGTGGCCTGGCATCCTCGCGGTACTCGCACGCCGCCGCCGGCTGGGCCACGCCCAAGCGCCAGCGGCTCGACTCCTCGCGAGACTTCCGCGGCAGCGACGAAATGCTCCGCGCCGCCATGAAGAACAGCTACGACCGCGCTGAAGAGTCGCGCAACGACCGCGCCACAAGAGCTGACTTTTCAGACTCTACGTATCGTTCCCATGTCCACGAGCCCTCGTCGTCTTATTTAGAGACGGTAACTGACACGTTCACTGATAGCGATGGTTCTAAATTCGACACCACAGGCGAGGGAAATGCATTCACGCAATACTCAGAGCGGCAATCGTCGGACACGACTACGCTAGAAGTTAAATCAACAACGGTGGATGACGTGAACGTGACGAGTGAACACTCCGCTCCGTTCGCCCTAAGCGACGAGCGAACACTGTCCGACTCGTCTGAGACGTGCTCGGCGACGTACCCCACCACGAAGGAGAGCGCGCAGCTCACGCACAGCGCGCACTTCGCCGGGCGCGTGTGCGAGCGCTCCGCCAGCCTGCTGCGTGACGACAACGACGCGGTGCCCTACGACAAGCCGCTCTCCATCCATACGCCTTCCTATGAACTTCTGGAGATCGTTGTGTCGGAGACACTCAACGTCAGCTCTGCGCCGGCTGTCAGCGCACGCACGCTCCCACCAGACAAAACTACGCACAACTTAAGAACTGTGAACCAAAAGTGTGCTCAAAATATTAATATCGACGAATACGTATCCAACATTTTAGTGGAGAGCCTGAATTCATTGACCGATCAATTGGAGTGCATGAACGCGTCCATGGGAAACGATAGAAAAATCAGTATCGTCGAAAAAGAAATAAAAGTAAAGTTACAAAATACAGGAGTGAACACGATAGTACACTTAAGCCCCACCTCCAACAACCAGATCATATTCGGTAACGAGGAGCTGTGCATTAACGAGGAGCGCAAGGATTGTTGTAACAACCCGCATGATGTGCACGACACGCACGATGCTCACAATGCACACGACGCGCTCGCCATCCGCGATGAGGCGCACAGTGTGGAGTCCAATAACAACCTGACATCGGCAGGCTCTCCAGGCCCCTTTGCGTGCGACTCATTCGACCTACAGCATGACAACGTCAACCAAGCCGTGCTGCAGCAAATACAGAAGTTGTTCCAAGACGAACTGCACAACCGAGACCCTGATATGGACTATTCCGGCAAGACGATGCCTGAAATATCTCATATCGAAATATCGAATGTTACGGATGTGTTCATAGACAACGAAAATGAGCCAGGTCCAATGGGAGCTGAAACCGGACAGGTGCGCGAGTACGAGCTCATCAGCGGCGTCGGTACCGGCAGCTACTACCTCGACGTGGACGACCAGCCTGTGGTGCCGCGCTTCTCTGCCTTCCCGCACACCGATTCCATGGAAGTGAATACCTCATCCTCCGACGACGCGGACCTGATGGGCTCCGACTGCACAAGCCTCGTGGACAGTCTCGACGACCCTAACTCGCCGCGTTCGGTTTTGCTGCGCAGAGCCTGCACCGGGCGGCGCAGCGAGCTTGTGCGCTCGGCTATAGACGTCCTTGATTTACTGCCGGAGAACGCTTACAACGAGGAAATAATCATACCCAAGGACAAGGGCGAGTCTTTTTTTATTAAAATAAAAGATAACGAATGTGACTGCGATAAAGAAAATGTAAATGTCGCTGACCGAATGCCCGAGAAAATAAAACAGAGACTTTACCGGCGACATCGCAAGAGAGAAATGCGCATGGAGTGCGCGCGACGCACGCGCGGCAAGCAGCGGCTGCGAGACAGAGATGAGGAGCGGCGCCACGATGAGCACTGCCGCTCGCGCCGTGACGTGGAGAGAGAGTGCGTTGCCATCGTCAACGCGCTCATCGATGACGCCACCAACAAGATCACGCAGGAGGAGTACAAGTGCATGCGGATTAAGCACCGACCGAGCAAGATGGTCACCTCCAAGTCTGACGACAATGTAGCCAAGCGGACTTGGAAGAAGGAACTAGAGCCAATCGATGACAGAGATCCATTCAAATCTTTGAAGAACAATACTTATCATGACTCGTATAATTCGAGGAAACATAAGGGCGAGCGGCACCAAATACACGGCAAATTGTCGTTTGTGACGCGACCCACGGTTGCTTCTGACGACCGGGCCGCCAAAAGGATATACCAAAAGTCTGAAATACACGACGGTAACAAATGTATCGAAATATTAGAAATATTAGAATACGTTAACGGCTCACAAAGCTCACCGGAAACTACGACTTCTGACGAAAATCAAAATAATAGTATGAAAAACAAAAAGTCACGTATTCCTATTCCTATTTACGAAAAAAATCAGAGGTCACCCAACAACGAGTCAAACAAGAACAACAGCAGACGCAGCTCAGTGCGAGCCGAGCGCAATGGCATCACTAACCGACTTATCACAGATATGCTAATGGGCGCGCTGGCCGAGCCAACCAGTCCGCCCAACGCGCCCCCCGCCCCGCGCCGTGCCTCTGTCCCGCACGCCGAGCCGCGCTCGCGCTCCAACTCGCTGCGCTTCAAGCAGATGTTCGACATCATCCCTGAGGAGCGCAGCAGCCTCAGCCTGGACTCCGGCAATGAGGACCTCAACCACAACCGCCGTGCCTCCGCGCCTGACATCACCGACCAGTACCGCGAGTCCACCGACGCAGAGTGCAATGATGCGCCACCCGCGGCCCCCGCACCTACGCCCCAAGCCAGCTGCAGCCCGCCGCACAAATTAAAGCCTCAACCTGATTCACCCAGACGGTGCAAAGATTTGAAAAGTGCAGGCACCTCTCCCATAACGGAAAGTGATGGTGACAAGCGGGCGCTCAGGTCCAAAAACCAAACAACGATGACATCCCCGGGCAGCAAATCGGCGGCGACCAGCCCCATGAGAGCCTCAGCAACAGAGAGCGGGGTGAGGGGGGAGGTGGGGCAGGCGGGCGGGCGGGGAAAGGCGGCGCGGGGGCGCGCCTGGCTGGGCTTCACACGGCACGACGCGCGCGCGCCTCACGACGAAGGTATCTCACTGTCGGTCTCGTGCGCACCGCCGCTGCTGCCACACCGCACCGCTTCCTCCGTGCCCGTCGAGTAGCGCCACACGGGCGGCACACTCGTGCCACACTCGCGCATCACCCGTGCCACACTCGCGACGCTTACCGTAGCTCAACACCAGCTAGACGACCACAGTCTCGTAGTTTCATTCTTATCACCTGAATACTTCAGCACCAAAATAATTAAAATATATTTTTAATAAGACAGTAGTTATTGTTACGTAGACGCGTATCACTGTTGAATGAAGAGAGCACTCCTCCCTGCACGTCATTCGCGCTTGTGTTGTAGAAGATCATTCTATCACTCGCGAGTGGCATTCGTCGTTGTAATAAGTAATATTTATTGGTTCTGCGTTAGGAGAGCATTTATTATGTAAACCAGAGTTTGAATATTAAAATATTACATTTTTAAACGTTGTTTTATTCACACGAAGGTTACAAAGAGAGGGCAGAGTCTGGTAAAGTGCGGTCGCGCAGGTCAGTGATCACCCAGCACGATCACACACAGGATGCGCGACAACGCGCAGAGCGCGGCTCCCGCAACGAGCGCATTGAGCGCGCGGACGAGCCAAAGCCCGCGCCGCGCCGTCCACCGCGTGCCCGCTCCCCCTCCGCCGACCACGCGCCTGCCCCGCACACCGACGAGCCCTCTAACCGCTCCTCGAACGACATCGCACACATCGTCGGCGATAAACGAAAATCACGGAGTTTCTCTCTGGAAAGAAGTGAAGAAGACAGAATTCACGCGCCCTCCATAAAGCTGCCCGAATTCAAGGGCGGTGGTGACAGCGGTGGTGCGACCTCCAGCGACAGCAGCGAGTCTGGCGGCAGTCTGCTGTGCTCCCTCGCACCGAAGTGGCTGTCACAAGGGCGGGCCCGACGAGCCGCGCGCCGCCGCGAACAGGAGCGCCCTGTGCCCGCCGCCGCCCCCCCCGCTCGCGACCCCGCCATGCCAGACCAGCAGCCACCAGGTAAAGAACATGCACAGCTCGTCAACGCGATAGTATCTCTTGGCGAAATTTGGGAGCATTAGGCCACTCTCACACCATTCGAGGTGACCTGTTATTTATATTTCTATGGAGATAACCAACATAAAACAAGTTTTCAACGCCGCGCGCCGATGCAACCAATCGCGTTAGCACATACATTTCTATGGTGGTGCTCACATGCACGACGCAACTTGTCGAAAACTAGTTTTCAACGGCGATGCAACCAGACAAGGCTCCCGCAGATAAGTGCGAAGCGACAGCACGACGCTTCTCTGGTGAAACAATTTCTATGAAAAGTGTTATCGGCGACTGGCATGGCAGTGCAGATCGCTCGGTCGTTGCCAACGCAATTTTTCATAAAATTGGCACGTTATCGTGTGTCATTTTCGCCGGAACAAAAATTTTTATTAAAATTGATACAACTTGAGTTGCGCCATGTGAGCGTACCGGTTGCATCGTAGTTGGCAAAGTTCATTGCTTTGCAAACCTGTTAAGGTTGAGTTGCCGTCATCCCGTGTGAGAATGGGCTTACTAGGTGAAAATTTATCACATTAAAATGTTGAGTTGAGCGCCGAGCAGGCCACGTTTCTTCTTCATGTATAAGTTATCGATGAATAGCCTTCCGATTTCCGACTCTCTTGCGTGCATAGTACTTTTGAAAGGGATGAGCTATGCGTCGTGAGAATGCCGTGCGGTGCAGGCCGTGCTGTGCGTGCCACGCGTTGTGCACCACCAGTGTTGTTGACGGCACTTTTGTGTGTGCGACAGGCGGGTGGTCGGTGACGGTGGCGGGCTCGTGCCGCGCCACGCTACCCGCTGACGTCGAGATGCGCCTGCGCTTCCCGCACGACACCCAGACTGCCGCCGACGGGCCCTGTCAGGTGCTTTACACGACACTTTACTTAACACATTCTTAACCCTGTACGTAACGTCAATAGCTGGGACACCGGTCCACACCGGACGATCCAGTGCGCTCCGATCGGGCGCGCCAGGAGCAAGATCCAAATGCGCTGTCGGTGTGGACATGCGACGGGCCATCCGAGCACACGCGGTGGAACACGCGCTCCGCGGAGCGTGACCTCTGCGAATGTCTCTAACTAGCACAGTATTTTAGTAATTAGCAAAAATCCTTTACAAACAAACTTAATTTTGTGTTCACAAAAAAAAAATACTTTGAAAATACTACAATCCTTTCAAGGTACGGAGCCCTCGGTGAGCAAGTTCGTCTCACTCTTTTTTATTATTATAATATTTGTCAGGAATGCACGTGTCGCCACTGCGCCACGTGCGCGTGCTCAGCGCGAGCGGCGCACGGGGCGGGGGCTGGGGCCCGTGGCGCGGGACGGAGCGCGCCGCCCCTACCTCCCGCCGCTCCCGCTGCACTCGCGCGACTCGCGCGCACTGATTCCAGCAAACTGACCCTCACCATGAAGAAGGAGGCACTTGGTATTTATTGCCCATTTTTTATCCATCAATCAATCATTTATTCTCTCTTCACAAAGCTGACTTAAAGTTATTGTGTACAAAAAATGTCTCAGCTGTATTCCTCCTTTGTGAGAGACTGGTGTCTGATATAGGTTTTTGGGAAAAACCTGTGTTACAGGTCACCAGGCCCACTTCACGGCTAGAATTAGATTTTACCGAGGTACCGTGCAAGGGTCGAAGTTAAACAATATGCATAACAATAATAAAAACTAAGTAAGAGTTAAAACAATATGCTTAACACAAATAAAAGAAGAAGTAATAACAATAAAAAATACCTACCTATAATGCAGAGGTTACTGAGTCATCTTGTGAGACGATATGTATATCACTAATAAAAGCCACAACATACTATAGTTGAGATTTTTGAGCTAACATAATACCTACATAACCAGATGAATTGGTTTCTAAATTTTGCAGACTCTTCCATTCTTGCCTCCAAGAGTTCGAAGAAGTCGGGCGAGCCGCTCCCCGACGTGGAGACGTACCGCGCCTCGCGGAGCAAGCTCAAGAGCTCCGTCAAGGTATAACACTCCTAATGCAGACTGCTTGCCTCGCGGTCGCGACTCGCGGATCATCCACTTGTTGACCGTCGTGCACTCGCTAAGCAGACAGAGTCGCGTAGCGGTTAGTGTTTGTCGTTGGCAAGCATTTACACCTAGAAGGCGGTTGTTTCAGACGCGTCGGGGGTACTCCCTGCACTGCTGGCTGCCAGACGCCGAAGCCGCGCCCATCAGGTACATCGCTCATGCCTGATTGCCAGAACCTAACTCCTACCCAACAACTCTGGTGTTACTTCTATGTTGTTTGTATTCAAACTCTAACTAATTTCTAAGTTTGAGAGGGCGAATCGCCTACGCTTAAAGACAATTTGGAGGTCATCTTATATAGGTACTTACTTACATACTATAATGTTGCTCTAATGTATAATGATGAACATTATACATTAACAAAATAGTAGGTGAGTATAGTAAAACAGATCCATCACGAAGCCACATACGCCACGCATGCTGTCAGTACGTCTGTGTGTATAGAACGGGACGGGGGATGCGGGGCTAATTGAAGTTTAGTGAAAACGTTTTATTCATTTAGCTTTTGCCCGCGTGGATGTCGGAAATGTCCCACGGGAAAGTACAGGGATTAAAAGTAAGCGAAGCAATTATCGCATACCTAATGCGAGGAAAAAGTCATTGACTCTTGTCCTAGCACTGCGTCCGCATTGCCGTCAACCATAATTATTTTGTTACGCGTAATTTTGAATTTGTGATATATTTTAAAGGGTTCGTATTAAAATCCCGAAATTTCATAATAACTATGACTGAAATACCGACGTCCAAAACAACGAAATTCTAAACACCGAAAATTTTAAATGCCGATAGCCGTTTTATTTATTTATTTATAATAGGTACGCCAACAGCATATATATTTTACATTACATATCAAAGTTAACAAATATGGGCTCTTATATATATGTTACCGGCCAAACCCGATTTTAGGATGAACAAGTTTCGCCTAGGCTAAACCAGTTCTCCCTACACGCGGTAGGACAAACCAGTATCGCCTAGGCCAAACTCGTTCATCCTTTTACCGATAGGATAAACCAGTTTAGCCTAGGACGAATCGGTTTATCCTAGTTAGAATTTACATGCTTTAGGATAAACTGGTACGTCCTAGTCTGAACTTATTTTACCTATTTCCGGTTTTTACGCCACTTCTTCAGCCCTCTTTGATGTTAACGCACGAAGGAGAACAAATTTTGTGAGATGGTCTTGGTAAACCACAATTAATTTGAACGGTATTTTGCATCGACGAGTGCGCGTGTTAAGTTACTGGTTGCGTTTAAAACATTTTATTATAATTATTGTGAGGCGTTTTATCATGGATGAGCCTTCGTGTAATAGACAAGCCAATCAAAAACTGTGGAAATACATCTAAATCAGATAGTTTAGTGTTGAGTTCGTTGAATTGTATACACATCCTAGATATTGGCGAATGTCTCCCAATGTTATTTCTACAGGTGGGCGGTTCAAAAAGTCTGGATATTGGCCGTCTAGGGAGATTATAAGGGACTGATAACATGATACGTTCCAGCAATTGGTCGCATTCTATGTGACCATTGACAATTTTATAAAGAAAAACTAAGTCATGGACAGTACGACGGTTCCGAAGCGACTCAATGCGAAAGAAAGCCAAACGTTGTTCGTATGGACATCTGTGGGATATTCCTGAGGACATGTAAGCAATATGCCTTGTAAACGCACGTTGGATATTCTCGAGACGCTGCGAATGTACAGCGTACATGGGATTCCATGCTATACTGGCAAATTCTAGATGAGAACGCACCAAAGCATTGTAAAGTATAATTTTAGTTTTGACCTCAAAAGACTTTGCATTTCTATTAATGAAACCAAGCATTTGAGCCGATTTTTTAACAATTTCTGAGATATGAGAGGTGAACTTTAGTTTTTGGTCTATAATAACGCCTAGGTCACGAATTTCAGAAAGCTCTTGTAAGGTAGTGTTATTTATATTGTAAGGGGAAAGTAATGGCTGTAATTTTCGACTATAATGGATGCAAAAGCATTTGGCCGCATTCAAGGTCATCGCGTTAGATTTACACCAGAGACTGATTTGATCAAGATCGTGTTGGAGTAGACTGGCATCTATCGGTGACTCTATTTTTTTATAGATTTTGAGATCATCGGCATAAAAAGAAAAGTCGCAGCCAATTCGAGACGCAAGATCGTTGACAAATATGATGAAAAGTAGGGGACCCACATGCGAGCCCTGTGGCACTCCAGATTTGGCATAATATATAATAGATTCATGACCTCCGACTGAAACAACTTGTTTTATTCCGCTCAAATATGATTTAAACCAGGCAAGAAGGGAACCGTGGATACCATAACATTCCAGCTTTTGTAATAACAGTTGATGATTTACCTTATCAAAAGCACTGGAAAAGTCGGTGTATATCGCATCAACTTGATATCCTCCATCAATGTATTTTGACAAATCAGAAATAAAACAAGATAAGTTAGTCTCAATGGAACGTCTACTTCTAAAACCGTGTTGATGAGTTGAGATAAATTTACTAACATGTTGATAAATAACAGGATATACAAGAGATTCAAAAATTTTGCCCAAGGTTGAAAGAATAGCAATGGGTCTATAGTTTTTAATGCTGTCCTGGTCGCCTTTCTTATAAACTGGAACAATTCTAGATTTCTTCCATTCTTCTGGAAAAATTCCTTCGGCAAGAGAGCGGTTGTAGATTTTGGCTAAAGGTGCAGCCAGTACGTTGGCACACCGTTTTAAAAAATAGGGGTGTATTGAATCAGGGCCTGCACCTTTATTAGCATCTAGCTGAATCAGCTTATCAAATATCTCCCTAGGAGTAAACTTTATGTAGCAAGATAAAGAGTCGTTAATTGCAGTGGTAGTGTTGATCAATACTTGGGAATCGTCATGGTATACTGAGGAGAAGTGAGAAGCAAATAGATTGGCAATATTGGTACCATTTTCACCAAAAATTCCGTTAAGATGCATACGTTCAGGATATGAGGAGTTATTGTTGCGTTTTTCCTTAATATATTGCCAGAACACTTTAGCATTTTTAGTCACAGCCTGTTCTATTTTGCGTTTATACGTTTTGTGGCAGATATCAAATAATTTAGAACATCGTTCGCGTAGTATTGTAAATTCTATTCTGTCGCGCGGGTTGTTAAACTTGCGGTACCGTTTCCTGATTTTGTCTTTCTCAGCAATTAATTTAATAAGTGACGGGGAAAACCAGCGAGGATATTTACATTGCTTAAGTGAGCGTCTCGGAACATAGCTCTCTATCGCGGCATTAACAGTTTCATAAAAGACAGACACCGTGTCATCAAGACTACAACAAGTAGAAAACATTGATTCCCAGTCAGTGTTCCCTAGTTCCCTTAAAATTGCCGTATAGTCTGCTTTAAAATAATTCAAATTCATTTTGTCGTTATTACGGAGCCAAGCATAATTAGATGATTCAATACAATACAAGAGTGGAGGATGGTGAGGGTCTAATTTACTCAAGATGTGTGACGGTTGGTTTGTTTTCCCATCTTCAATGCTACTCATAATTAAATCCAGAATTCTGCCGTTACAGTTACAGGTATTGTTAACTTGAAAGAGATTATTAATAGCTAAAAAATCAACCAGAGAGCATTCCAATCTACTGTTAAAATTGCTAGGTACTGTGTAATTACAATTAGGGTCCCTAATCCATTGAATTCCTCCTAGATTAAAATCACCGAGAACCACCACACTGTCAATCTGAATCATAACTTTACTCACACTATCAAGAAACCTAGTTTGCGCATCAAGGTTTGGAGGGGGTGGCACATACACAGCACATATTGCAATTTTTTTAGGGTTATTATCAGAAGAGATATTGACTGTAACCCACAAATCTTCAGATTCAGATTCCCAGCTGGTAACACGACAGGAGACAAATTTCCGTGAGACTGCAATCAACACACCTCCACCATCTAATTTCAAATTCTTATTACAACTCTGATTAACAGTGTTACGTGTTACACGATCTCTACGATATACAATGTATCTTTTGTCAATGAACTCATTATTACATATGTTCCTGTTAAGCCAAGTCTCAGTGAATACAATAGCATCATATGAACAAAGCAAAATATTTTTATATAGTTCGTTTGTTTTCGTTCTCATTCCTCATATGTTTTGATAGTAAATAGTGAATGTTATTTCAAAATACGCAATAACACTTACATCAGTATCAATAAGCTTACATCATGAGTTTTAAACTTCCAGAACTACGTATTAGCAGTGGTTGGGTAGTCTCATCTTTACGGGTAAGGATTCTGCCATTTCTAATCCACACAAATTTGTACTTTGATTCTCTAGCTTTAATTCTCGTAGCAGCGTGGAGTGATTTATTTGCAGGGGTTAGATGTTCCGATACATAGACAGCAGCTTTAGTTCCACCCAGACCTACGTGATGTGTGTTTAACTTGTTGTCAGGATTCTTTCTATTATGATCTTGCACAGCTGCTAGCAGGGTATCCCTTACACGTGGGCTGCGGAATTTTGCCACAATTGTGCGAGGCCTAGCGCTGTCTTTATCCAGTTTAGCAACACGTGTGACTTGCATTATATCATCGTCATTAATGGGGGCGTTAACAGTTTTGGCCAGTTGGACTAAACAGTTAGCTAGGTTTTCAGAGCGGTGTTCAGTTAAACCATTTATCTCGATATTGCTCTCTCGAAGTTGTTGTTCAAGTAAATTAAGTCTGTCTGATAGACCTTTCATCGTAGATGTTAGAGTTGCATTCTCGGTTTGTAATTGTTGGATTATGGCATTGTTAGTGTCCATGCAGCTTTTAAAATCTTCAAATTTTTCATTAATAAAGTTCAATGACTCATGAAAACCAGAAATCTGCCCAAGAACCTCATCAAGTTTTTCAACAACTACTTCTTTAACAGTCTTTTTAATAGTGTCACGTATCTCCAATTTAAAGGTGTTCAATATGTCTCTTAAAGTACTCTCATTAATATATGGATTAACGCCTGACAAGTTTTTATTGATAGGGGATGAATTGCTTACGGACGCGGTGGTAACAGCCTCTATATCGTATAAGTTATGCATAGGACTATTGTCGGTGCCGCTAGAGATGTTTACTTGAGAAGAACAAATATCTTTCTTTGGAAGTTTGTTACAACATTCCTTGCACTTCCAGTTAGCCTTTTTATCAGTTATCAACATGCCAAATCTCTTCTCCCTTAAACTAGAACACTTGAGATCATAATGCGAATTACATTCAATGCAGACTATAAACTGGCGGTCAGGTATTTTTTTATTACACCCTGTACAAATAATATTCGGCATATTAAATTTTTCTTGTCAAAAGCGATGAAAAAGGAAGCGATAATAAAAGCACTGTGTTGGTAATAAAACTTTGCACATTAATATTAACAAAGCGTATGTGAAGTGAACAAGCTTGCGGGCGTATCCGTGTGTGCGTAGCGTACTGTAGCGATGCACAGAGCAGTCAGTCACCAGTGTCTATGTGTGCGTAGAAGCGAGCGATCCGCGGGTTGTCCTAGGTCATGGACAACGGCCAGTTGTAATTATTTTTAAAATGTTTTTTGTTATTACTCACTGGTCCCGGCGATTCTCGATTCACATAAAGCACAACAACAAAGCACTTTTCAAGATCTTTCGATCGGTATATATCACAGTGAAAACCTTCAACTTTTTACTTGCGTTTCGTTTAAAATTTACGGAAAGAAAAATAACGATGTTGCTTTGATAGCGGTCGATAGGGTCTTTTTGATCAATGAAATAATACTTATATCGAAACATAAAATACCATAAAAATATAAATAACAGGAGAAGTGGCATGGGGGCGTGTGTGTGTCCGCGCATCTTGATCATAGTGGTCATTGCATAGGCAAATGGCCGTCTCCGCGAACTAGTGTGCTTTCGGCCGTGATCGGGAAAAATTATAAGAATGCCGTGTTGTTCAGTGGTTTCTTGTAAAAACCGAAGCCAAAACAAAAACTTTGTGAATCATGGAATCACATACCACATGTATTTTACTATAATTGTCTTTAAAATCATGAAAAACAACAAATCGTAAAATATTTCTGGCTTTTACTACGTTATTTTTATTTTCAAATATCACAGCGACTGTACTATTTTTGCACAAAATACATTGCTCGTTAACCACTACCTAAATATATTGCTAAGGGACTGGACAAGCAATGTAAAAATAACATAACGATACAGTCACCTGCGGATGCATGGCGCAGTACGGCCGCAGCGTCTTGCGACGGGTTAGTGATGTGGCTGTGCAAATTCAAATTCAAATTCAAAAGTCATTTATTCAAACTAGGCTGAGAAATCAGCACTTTTCGAACGTCAAAATTACATAAGACAGTCCCCCAAAAACGCCCACCCTTCACCACTTCCTAGTGCATAAGCTGGGAAGAAGAAGTGGCGCAACAAACTCCCCAGCAGCACAGTCTGTTCAGTTGAAAAAACTTGATTCTATATAATAGTGCATATTATTATGCTAAAATAATTTACATCACCACAAATTGCAATACAACTCATAAAATAAAAACATTTTAAAGAGTAGATTATGTCAACAATAAATGAAAACAAAATTAAAATAAATTGACTTACAGTCAAATAAAGATCTACTAACGTAGGCTATCGACAATAATGTCGATTGTCGTATGAATTTATATTACTATTAAAGTTTATTCTTCAATTTATCAACAGTTATAGCCTGATTGGAAGACCGATGTGAAATATTGTTTTATACTCATTTAGATTTTCTCTTATTGTTGTTTTTTTTTAAGTTTCTTATTGTTTATTTATATCATGTTAGTGTATGTATATCGTTTTTTATTTATAATTTTTTCAGGAACTCCCAAAAATTTTAATAAAATAATAAAAGGGAGAATCAATAACTTTCCGATTTAGTCAATCACTAACGTATATGAAAAATTAATGGCTTTTGCACAGCACAACGATAGCGATCGATGTTTTCGTGTGAGTGAGTTGAACGGTGCATGGTAAATGCACGCTGTGATTGATGGGATAAGGTTTATAATTGATTGTGCATTGTGCATAAATTGCAAGTGTGAGCGCGACCTCGTATTTATTGGGTTTACTGATCTGCATGTGTAGTTGTGGCATAGAAGAGGGGATTTTTTGAAGACATTGGGTTTCAATACATTTTGAACTACCGGGCATATCTCCTTCTTTCTTATATCTATGTAAAATACCGATGTCCAAATGCCCGAAAGGATGAAACCTCGAATGGACGAAATCCCGAATGGACGAAATACCGATGGATGAAACCCCAAAGAGCGGCGACGTAGTTCCCGCAATTACTCATAGATGGCACTACAGCACAGTTATGAAGGTGGGCATTCAGCTTAACATGATTAATTGATTTATTACAGCAAACAATCTTTAGATAATAAACAGTTTGTCTGATCCCCTCATATACGCGCCAAGGCGTAAATCGGGGATCTGGCGTTAATGGTCACTGTTCTAACCTAACCTAAACCATATGATTCACCCACAATAGAGGGATCTGCCGCTCGGTGACCGCTGCCTCGGCACGCTCGCTACGCTCGCTCGCCTCTGTTCTAACCTAACCTAACCCAAATGATTCACCAACAATAGAGGGGATCTGGCGCTCGGCAGCCGCTCCTGCCTTAGCCTTCTAACCTAGCCTATCCGAGTCGTATTGCTGTGAATCGGAGTGTTAACCATAATGATGGTATCATGTATATAGGTATGCCGGCTATGCTAGGCCAGCAAGCCGAAGCTGCGGTGGTGAGCGTTAAAACCATCTGCGACGATAAGCTCGCGTGGGGCCGCCCAAATCCCGCAGCCCCGGAGCCGTGACAGAAACAATGCTTGCTGCATGTTGCATGCCTGCTTGCATGTTGCATGCCTGGGATCCTGCCGTTTTACCGAAAATATTTTGCCAAAATTTCACTACCCAGACAAATTTTAGCAACCTGTTTTATACCAATGCAATGTTTGGAATGATTTTAGTACGCACATTTTCATTTGGTCAAATTTTTACTTGGCAGAATATTATCAAGGATAATGTCATGTAGCCATTTGGTCTTTAATCAAATAATTTATTACAGCAAACAATCTTTAGACAATAAACGTTTGGTCAGTTAGTTATGGAACTAGTTAGAGTACGTAGGTATTTTTTTTTTTTAAATGGTTATGTTAGGATAGGTTAAAACTGTGACCTCCTACGCACGAGCCGAGCGAGCGTAGCGAGTGGTGCCGCGGCAGCGGCCGGCGAGTGCCAGAAACGACTAGATTATATAGAAAAAAAATATGCTGAACTAGTTAGACGAGATTAATAATTTAAAAAAATGCTACTAACTAAAAAAAATAATACTACCAGAATAGTTATTATTATTACCTGTTTAGAATTTGTACCAAGTGAAAAAACACCCATGTAATAAAACGTCTTTATTTTGCTAAGTAATAATTTGGCAAATGAAATTATGCGGACAATTGTTTGGGAAGTTATAATTTGGCAATTTCTTTTCGATGATACAAGGGAGATCCTGCATGCCCGCTTGCATGTTGCATACTTGCTTGCAATTTTTAATTTCGGAATTGTATTAATCAGTATTTTAATATTCGGCAAAAAATTCGGTATTTAGCAAAAAATCTCTTCACTAATAATTGTAACGCAAAACCTAATGTTTTGCAAGTGAACGTTTAAACAATATCTTGTTTACCAACTAGTACTTTTACCAATATTTATGTAGTCAAATATTTTAGTTGGGATAACTCATTTTACGCAATTTATAGACGTTTTATTACATGGGTGTTTTTTCCACTTGGTACAAATTCTAAACAGGTAATAATAATAGTAACTATTCTGGTAGTATTTTTTTTTTTAGTAAGTAGCATTTTTATAAATTATTAATCCCGTCTAACTAGTTCAGTTTCGGGTAGCCTGTTTTTTTTTCCATATTTTTTTTCTATATAATCTAGTCGTTTCTGGCACTCGCCGGCCACTGCCGCGGCACCACTCGCTACGCTCGCTCGGCTCGGGCGTAGGAGGTCACAGTTTTAACCTAACCTAACCATAAAAAAAATAATAACCTACTCTAACTAGTTCCATAACTAACTGACCAAACGTTTATTGTCTAAAGATTGTTTACTGTAATAAATTATTTGATTAAAGACCAAATGGCAATATGACATTATCCTTGATAATATTCTGCCAAGTAAAAATTTGACCAAATGAAAATGTGCGTACTAAAATCATTCCAAACATTGCATTGGAATAAAAAAGGTTGCTAAAATTTGTTTGGGTAGTGAAATTTTGGCAAAATCTTTTCGGTAAAACGGCAGGATCCTAGGCATGCAACATGCAAGCAGGCATGCAGCATGCAAGCAGGCATGCAGCATGCAAGCAGGCATGCAGCATGCAAGCAGGCAAGCAGGCAAGCAGCAAGCATTGTTTCTGTCACGGCTCCGGCGCTGCGGGGCTCCTGCGGTCCCACGCGACCTTGTCGTCACAGCTTCGGCTTGCTGGCCGGCAAGCCGGCCAGCCTCAGCCGCGGCAGCGAGCGTTAAAACCATCTAACCACCATGCAGAATGCAAACATGCAAACACCATGCATGCAGCATGCAAGCAAGCATGCAAGCAAGCATATACCATGCCTGCTGCATGTTGCATGCTGGCTTGCTTGTTGCATGCATGGTGTATGCTTGCTTGCATGCTGCATGCATGGTGTTTGCATGTTTGCATTCTGCATGCATGGTGTTTGCATGTTTGCATGCTTCTTACAGGAAAAAAAACCACATAATGTTCACAATCAACTGTACCTCCTACAACAGCAAAAGTAAAAATGATTTGATTAACGCTTGATCAGAAAGATCTAGCAATAACCATTATCGTCATATCCGTGGCGAAAAAAAAAGTGATTTAATATTATTGTAACTGTTTTGTAACTGCATTTCCTACTCCTATGTTCATTATTCAATGCATGCCGTGGCAGCCTTTAATTAAGGCTACACTACAATATGTAAAAATAATATGGGTATTTTGACATGTATTTTTGGGGAACACCCAAATAAGTACTCCGAAATATTTTATTCCGAATTTCGATGTTCCGAATTTCAAAATACCTAAGAATTATAATGTCTATTATTAAAAATCACGAAATTTATTTTACCGAAAGTCGTAAATGCGATTTGTTAGTTTTCCGATTTTCATACGTTCGAAGAATCAAATGCTCGAAGGGTTCTCGGTCCGAAAAACGACATTCCGATTTTCAATACTTCGAATAAACTAAAAGTCAACATATTGTGCTACAAAATTTAGTGACAGAAACGAATCGCTGCAAAACCAACTTCATGCAGTCTTGTCTGCCCGCGAGCTGAAGAGCAGGTGGTTTGAAGGCCCGCCGCCGCGGCGGCTGAGCGTTACAACCATCTGCGACGATAAGCTCGCGTGGGGCCGCCCAAACCCCGCAGCGCCGGAGCCGTGACAGAAACAAAGCTTGCTTGCATGCTGCATGCCTGCTTGCATGTTGCATGCTTGCTTGCATGCTGCATGTCTGCTTGTATGCTGCAAATCCCCTGTATTATTGATGAATCACTTCGGTTAAGTTAGGTTAGAACTGTGACTAATAAAGCGCGAAGTAATTTAAGCTCGCGTAGGCGCGGAGAGGCAAAGCGGGCCGCGAGCTGAGGAGCAGGTGGTCTTAACGCTCGCCGCCGCGGCTGAGGCTGGCCGAGCAAGCCGAAGCTGCGGTGGTTAGCGTTAAAACCATCTGCGACGACAAGCTCGCGTGGGACCACCGAAGCCCTGCAGCGCCGGAGCCGTGACAGAAACCATGCCTGCTGCATGTTGCATGCTGGCTTACTTGCTGCATGCATGGTGTATGCTTGCTTGCATGCTACATGCATGGTGTATGCTTGTTTGCATGTTTGCATGCTTCTTACAAGGAAAAAAAAAATCTTCACAATCAACTGTACCTTCTACTACAGGAAAAGTAAAAATGATTTGATTAACGCTTGATCAGAAAGATCTAGCAATAACCATTATCGTCGTATGTTAATGTTAATTATTAAAAAGTTGAACCATCATATCGCAGAAAGACTACAGTCAGAGTCGTCTTTTGTCATACATTTCATATCGATAGTCTTTAAAAGGCAGAACTATCATATGTCAGAAAGTTTACAGTTAGAATCATCTTTTGGCATACATTTCATATCCTTAATTATTTAAAAGTTGAACCATCATATCGCAGAAAGACTACAGTCAGAGTCGTCTTTTGGCATACATTTCATATCGATAGTCTTTAAAAGGCAGAACTATCATATCTCAGAAAGTTTACAGTTAGAATCATCTTTTGGCATACATTTCATATCCTTAATTATTAAAAAGTTGAACCATCATATCGCAGAAAGACTACAGTCAGAGTCGTCTTTTGGCATACATTTCATATCGATAGTCTTTAAAAGGCAGAACTATCATATCTCAGAAAGTTTACAGTTAGAATCATCTTTTGGCATACATTTCATATCCATAATAATTGAAAGACTCATCTATCACATTATAGAAAATTCATAGTTAGAATAATTTTGTATTTCTTACCATAATAATAAAATATAATGAACACTTTTTTTTTTCGCCTCGGACGTTCGACAATAACGGTTATTGCTAGATCTTTCTGATCAAGCGTTAATCAAATCATTTTACTTTTGCTGTAGTAGGAGGTACAGTTGATTGTGAACATATGTGGTTTTTTTTTCCTGTAAGAAGCATGCAAACATGCAAACAAGCTTACACCATGCATGCAGAATGCAAACATGCAAACAAGCATACACCATGCATGCAGCAAGCAAGCAAGCATGCAGCATGCAAGCAAGCATACACCATGCATGGAGCAAGCAAGCCAGCATGCAACATGCAGCAGGCATGGTTTCTGTCACGGCTCCGGCGCTGCGGGGCTCCGGCGGGCCCACGCGAGCTTATCGTCGCAGATGGTTTTAATGCTAACCACCGCAGCTTCGGCTCCGCTCCGCTCCGCGAGCATTAAGACCACCTGCTCCTCAGCTCGCGGCCCGCCTTGCCCCTCCGCGCCTACGCGGGCTTAAATTACGCTCTAGGGGTAGGGCAGACAAGACTACGTGGAGTCGCTTTTGCAGCGATTCGTTTCTGTCACTACCTTTTATAGCACAACGTATTGACTTTTTAAGACAATATTTTTATTTAAGGTTAAAAATGCTGTTTTATAAAAATGGCAATATGCCTAATAAAATTATTCCAAATGAAATTCTGCCATCTTCATAGTATGCCAAATGGAATTGTACCAAACAATCGTCACTCTAAATCACAGCTCTAAATAATAAACGTTATGCTTAACGAAATGATGCGGAATTTTAACTTTGCCAAAGGTAATTATGCCAAATAAAATTCTGCCATCATAAAAGTATGCCATTGCAAAGTCGGACATATAAACATTCGGCAAAACAATCAATCGTTTAAATATTGTTTATGCCTTTAAAATATTCGTTTAAAACAAAATTATGCCAAGTGTGTTATGCCAAATAAATTTCGGAGCATCAAAATTCTGCCAGATAGAGGGAACCCACTTCAAATATTTTTTTTTTAATACTATCTATTTCCTAAGGCAATTCTCACACGAGGTGACCTACATAAAACCAGTTTTCAAGGACGCGCGCCGACGCAACCAATCGCGTTAGCAGTTAGCACATACATTTCTATGGTGGTTTTCACACGACGCCACTGGTTGAAAACTAGTTTTCAACGGCGACGCAACCAGTCACACGCGACTGCAGCAGTGCAGGTCGCTCAGTCGTTGAATTCCATAACAATGCCAATTGCAAAGAAAGAATGTGAAAAAGCCGTGTAACTTACGTGCCCTAGAATTTTCAAAAAAAAAAAAAAAAAAAAATAACTCGAAAACTATCAATAATCGCGGAACATACATGGGTTTTTTTCGGATACCCTTGGGCATATGGAATCCATTTCATTTTTTTATAACGTCACTATTTGGAACAGCCGCGTCTTTCCATTCTATACAAGGCCCGAACGCAAGGGTGTGAAACTAATCGCATATAGATTGGAAATCACTTTTTTACTAAGGTCTTCCAATCTATACAAGAGTAGTACGCAAATACTCGCGTATACTTTGTAGTGACCTAATTTAACTACCTTATTCCAAAATATACAGTGCCAGTACGCATACGGACTAATCGTGTATAGATTGCGACAAATTGTGAACTGGTATTCAACTTGTTTGCGACGTCATGCACTTTGCGCTGAATAGCCTGCCTGGCTGGGAGCAACTTGGAAGTAGCGCTCGCCGGCCGCTACCACGGCACCGCTCACTACGTTCGCTCGGCTCGCGCGCGGTTTGTCAGTGTTCTAACCTAACGTAACCCATTTCATATTCCGTTATCTGATAGCTGTTCCATTTCACACAGTGCATTTTTTTTTTTTTAATCTTTATTATTGAAACTCATGCCAAGCGTAAGTGATTTAGTCATAGATATAAGAAAGAAGGAGATATGCCCGGTAGTTCAAAATGTATTGAAACCCAATGTCTTCAAAAAATCCCCTTTCTATGCCACAACTACACATGCAGATCAGTAAACCCAATAAATACGAGGTCGCGCTCACACTTGCAATTTATAAATCAGAACGTACTGCACAATCAATTATAAACCTTATCCCATCAATCACAGCGTGCATTTACCATGCACCGTTCAACTCACTCACACGAAAACATCGATCGCTATCGTTGTGCTGTGCAAAAGCCATTAATTTTTCATATACGCTAGTGATTGCCTAATCGGAAAGTTATTGATTCTCCCTTTAATTATTTTATTAAAATTTTTGGGAGTTCCTGAAAAAATAATAAATAAAAAACGATATACATACACTAAGATGATATAAATAAACAATAAGTAAGTTAAAAAAAAAAAAATAAGTAAATAAAAAAAAAACAACAATAAGAGAAAATCTAAATGAGTATAAAACAACATTTCACATCGGTCTTCCAATCAGGCTATAACTGTTGATAAATTGAAGAATAAACTTTAATAGTAATATAAATTCATACGACAATCGACATTATTGTCGATAGCCTACGTTAGTAGATCTGCACAGCCACATCACTAACCCGTCGCAAGACGCTGCGGCCGTACTGCGCCATGCATCCGCAGGTGACTGTATCGTTATGTTATTTTTACATTGCTTGTCCAGTCCCTTAGCAATATATTTAGGTAGTGGTTAACGAGCAATGTATTTCTTGCTAAAATAGTACAGTCGCTGTGATATTTGAAAATAAAAAAAACGTAGTAAAAGCCAGAAATATTTTACGATTTGTTGTTTTTCATGATTATTGAAAGATGAACATATGTAGTTTATATAATTTAATCAATACGTACACCATTTGCAATAAAAACCTATGCTAACACCTTAAAACTACCTTAATTAATTGGCAAGTGCCGTACAGGACAACATAAATACTAATGCCGGAAAATAGAATAAACACAGTAAGCAATAAGCTGGACAAAACAAAAGGAAAACAATAAGCAGATAAATAATAAAATAAAACTAAACAAAATAAAAGCAAAAAGTATAGCTCCGCGTCGGGATCGAACCCGAGAACATGAAACCTCGATCTGACGCTATGCTCCAAGATAGTTCCTTAATAACTGTAGCGAATATGTTGTTCTTATTTAGCCATAATTATATTGATATTCAACTTTATGAACTGAAGTCCGGACCTTTCTCCACAAATATGCCTGGACGGTAAGGGCGTTTCCGCAAGCTGAGGACAAAATAAGAACCGTCAGCCTTGCACAACATCTCCAACTATCCAACCTACACTTCGTTTAATAGACGCAACCACTTACCCCGTTATTCCCACTACTCGCACACAATTCACAGTTTGCATCAACGACAATAGTATACATTTTCCAAGTATACAATTTCGTAACGATGATGGCTCAAATTTCTAGGAATTAAGCAACTAGTTACGGAGCAACCGTTCGTTCTTTTTCGTCTTTCACCAATTGCCCTCTCTCCGGTATTATTTATTTTTCCGCCACCCTTTTTTTTTCTTTTTTTTTTTTGGGTGGGAAATCATCAAATGACTCCTCCCGCTCTGGGCAGAGCGAGAGGGAGTGTCAGACTTTTACTGACTAAAACCCACCCGTGTTCCTTCCGTTGCCTATGCGCTGGGGCCGCGATATCCCTTTCGGACAGACCCGCAACCCCAGCAGGCATTGGTCCTTCCGGACCCTGTCAGTTGGTGCTGACAGCCCTTTGAGGCGCGCGTGGAACACAACGCGCCGTCGACCCGGGCCTGGTCCTTATCGGACGGCGAGCTGCCCATCGCTCACCGTCCGCAGGCCCGCGCCTACGGTGGCCGGAAGTCAGCTTGTGACTCCCGACGCCCGGGGCGTCTCCTGCGGCGACTAGGGGCGCGAGGGCGTGCAGCTTCAATCTCCCTCGCGCGCTCCGCCTCCTCCTTCGCGAGCATAACTGCTTCGCAGAAGGAGGTGACGGCCTCCCATGCACTCTCGCTCCGGACCATGGCCTGAACCAGGGCCGGACGCGAGAGATCGCCGCCGCCGATCGCCTCCGTGAGGACACGGCGGTGCTCCGCCCAAGCCGGGCAGACCTCCACCGTATGCTCCACCGTGTCCTCCGGGCGATCCATACAATGGTGACACCCGGGCGTTTCCTCCCGCTTGATTCTGAACAGGAACCTCCCGAAGCAACCGTGTCCGGTGAGGACCTGCGTCAGGCGGAAGGTGAGGACGTCGTGGCGCCTCTCCAGCCACTCCTCAAAGAGGGGACTTACCGCCGCAATTGTGGCGTGCCCATCACTTGTCATTTGTCTCAAACTTGTCATTAAAACTATTGTGGCGACCCTAGTAACGCCATCTAGTATCAGATTTGTTAATTGAAATATCGATCATTACAAGCTTCGATCAATAAACAAGACAATTATAGTAAAATACATGTGGTATGTGATTCCATGATTCACAAAGTTTTTGTTTTGGCTTCGGTTTTTACAAGAAACCACTGAACAACACGGCATTCTTATAATTTTTCCCGATCACGGCCGAAAGCACACTAGTTCGCGGAGACGGCCATTTGCCTATGCAATGATGCAATGACCACTATGATCAAGATGCGCGGACACAGACACGCCCCCATGCCACTTCTCCTGTTATTTATATTTCTATGGATGTAGTATAGTTTGGAACCAGGACGCGCGTGTCCACGTTACAAACTATACACGAGCAGTACGCAAAATTTGTGTATACATTGTAATCACATATTTTAAAATAGCATTACAATGTATACGCGAGCAGTTTCCTATGGCTGCGTTCTGGCCTTGTATAGATTGGAAATACGCGGAGCAGCCTGTATGATATTCCTCAAAGGGGTTTCATATTCCCCGGCTCGCCCAATGCCAACAGTTACAAAGTCTAGCCCCAGGCTGCAACTCAGAATTCCGTATTGGTAACAGCCACAATAATTACGCTTTACCGAACCAGACAGACACGCTTCTAACCGAGCGAAGCAACCCTTTGCTTTGCCTCGTGTAGCAGTCTCGCGAGGCGGTTTGCTCGATCTATCTGAGCTTATTCGTAATTACTTTTTAATACAAGGGGAAGGGGTTTTTTATTCTTTATATAACACTAGCTGTTACCCGCGACTTCGTCTGCGATCCAGGATGAATGATGTCCTTCTGCAGGTCAAGGTCTCTGCGACAAATTTCATCCAAATCCGTTCAGTTTTAGCGTGAAAGCTTAACAAACAAACAAACTTTCGCATTTATAATATTAGTTAGGAGGATTGAAGTAATCGTTGAAGAGTGTTTGTGTTGTGTGTGCAGGCCGAGTAACGGTCTGTCGGTGCTGGGCAGCGCCATCATTCCAGAGCTGAAGCCGCGCGTGCCCACCATGAGCGAGCGCGACCTCACGCGCATCTACACCCCGCGTCACTACCTGCGCTCCTAGGCGCCGCGGCGCTGGACCCACCAGCTCCAAACATTGTACAGATCTGCACAAATGTATTGTGTTTTATAAATAAATTGTTCATTTTTATAATTTTTGACTTTGATTTTTATCATATAGCTCTTGTGTTGGGATCAGAATTAATATTCTGTCCGGGACTCTGATTTCCTAACTCTGACTGATACAGTTGGTAATAAATAATAATCAAGTAAATAATAATATTGCCGCCGGGTTCCAAACCCATCGAGAATTCGAGAGTGCTGTGACTCCGACCGGCGGCCGTGTCAGTTGCGTTGAGCTCGAGCACAGAGTAACGGACAAAGGGTAAGCTTCTAAAGATCGTGCAAAATAATAATATTGCCGCCGGGTTCCAAACCCATCGAGAATTCGAGAGTGCTGTGACTCCAACCGGCGGCCGTGTCAGCCGTGCGTTGTGTCAGCAGTGCGTTGAGCTCGAGCACAGAGTAACGGACAAAGGGTAAGCTTCTAAAGATCGTGCAAAATGTATACCTATTTTTACCCGACTACGGCGAAGCCCGAAAAAGGACGGTTATGATTTTGACCGGTATGATGTATTGCATTGTTCCCCCTGACAATTATACCACTTTACATAGAAAAAGGAGGGTTATGATTTTGACCGGTATGTATGCATTGCAGTGTTCCCCCTGTCAATTATACCGTACTTTACATACAAAAAAGGTCAAGTATGTTTTTTTTCTTAAAATAGTTTTGACACAATTTCAAATTTTAATGTATACAAGCCTTAGAGTATATAATACAGGAGAAGCCTTACGAACATTTCCCCTCTGTAAAAGTACAAGAACAAATGTTCTAGTACGTTCATAAAAACTACTTTCAAACACAAAACAAACAAACAGAAAACAGTACACAGAAATAACAAAAATAAATATTAAGACAAAAAGAGAGGAATTTTACAGGTCTGGCGAACGAACGCCTATTTACGGTGTCCCGCAAGGGAGCGTGCTTGGATCACTTTTATTTATCCTATATATCAATGACCTGCCTGATGCTACTAACTACCCCATGACCCTATTTGCAGATGACAGCACAGTGACTATAACATGTAATAATAAGGACGTGTATGAATATGACATTAATAGAACTTTGACATCAATAATATAATGGTTAGATAGGAATAATCTTAAAATTAATTTAGATAAAACGACGATAATGCATTTTAGTCAACGGGTACATGCTGATAGTAACATTGCAGCCCTCTACAGTGGCACTGTATTGAATAAAGTCGACGATACAAAATTTCTTGGTGTAATGATAGACGCAAAATTGAACTGGAAAGCGCACATTGAATATATAATAATAATAATAATAATATTTATTCCAAAATAATTACAAGGCATAAAAATTAGTACAGTTTTGCTTAAATGTAAATTATATTCCTAAGACTTACGTGCCTGAACTAGGTAATCCTGTGTTTCAGGCGAGAGGAGCTACAATAAACTTATAAAATAAATAAACAACAGGTTGACAATAGATCACTAATTACATGTTGAAGAGCTTAACTCTTAGTTTCTAAATTTGATATACTTATACTTAACGTAGGTGAAATTTTTCACTTTAGCACAGTTAGTAAATTCTCTGTATCTTCGTAAGACATACTTTGGAGAGCATCCTTGAGAATTCTCTTACAATCTGTGTAATTCAGGGAATAAATGTTTGCTTTCGAGTTTAGTCTATTATAGAGAAGAGGACCGAGGTACAGGTAAAATTTGGAAACAAAAGCATGTTTTGTTGTATTTTGTGGACAAACTATATCTTTACGTCTTTTATTAGCATATGCAGTGCTATAGGGTAGAGCTCTGTGTTGTTTTAATACAATACCCATTATAAATAGCTGTCGAACTGTTAATACTTCACAAGATTTGTATAGGAGGTTAGTAGGAAAAAGGAAAGGGCGGAAAGTAGACACTTTGAGAATCGCCCTTTGAGCTCTCTCGATGGTTAGTAACATTGTTTTACCCGCTCCACCCCATGTGGTAATACAGTAGGTTAATATTGATTGACATAGAGCGAAGTAAACTTGTCTAACTAGTTTTGGGTCAGCAATATAGCGTAACTTTTTAAAAACAAATATCAGCTTCCGAATTCTACTATTTAAAGCTTGTATATGTTGTTTGAACGAAAGTGTTTCATCTATTATAACACCAAGATATTTTGTTGTATTTGTCATTTTAATATTGGGACAAACACATTGGTTATCTATAGGAATTGTGCAATAATGAGCATACAATGTCGAGGTAGTGCTTGTTGATATTTGCTTGCGCATCGAAAACTTAACGTAATTTGTCTTATTTGCATTTAGTGTTAGTGAATTGAGTTGAAGCCATTTATTAACAATATTGAACCCCTGTTGCGCAAGTTTGTAGACATTTTTTTCTGAATCAGCTGAAAATAGAAGGGCAGTGTCGTCAGCATAAGAAACAATTTCGCCGTGATCTAGATTTAGGTTACAAAGATCGTTTATGTAGATCAAAAATAATGTAGGCCCTAAAATACTTCCTTGGGGAACTCCGAAGGACGTGTTTTTTTCAGTATCGCTGAGAACATTACCAATCCTTACACATTGGGTACGGTATTCTAGATAGCTCTTAAATAGTTTCAGCTGGGTGCCTCTGATACCTATGGCTTCAAGCTTGTGCAACAGAATAGGAATAGAAACCGTATCAAAAGCTTTGGCGAGGTCTAGAAAGATTCCTACTGTGTGGTTACCATTATCAAGTTCTTGTGACAGATAATCAGTCAGGTGGTGCACGGCATCGTCTGTTGACATTTTAGGCCTAAATCCAAACTGCCGTTTAGATAAAATTGATTTATCCTCCAAGTATTTGTAAAGCCTTTTATTCATAATTTTTTCTAATATTTTAGACATAGTAGGCAGTAAGGAAATAGGTCTATAATTTGTTATTTGATCTTTACTGCCTGATTTGTAAACAGGGACAACAACAGCTTTTTTTAGGCACTCGGGAAAAAGACCTAAAGATAAACATTTTTGGAAAATATAAGTTAGTGGCGGTCCCAAAATGTGCTTGAACTGTTTAATAATTTTATTTGATATGTTATCCCAGCCAACTGCACAGTCGTCCTTCAAATTCATAATTATCGTTTCAACCTCAGTCTCGTCAGTGTCTTGCAACACAAAGGATGATAAAATAGTGTTACACGAAAATGGTGTGCTTGTTAGATATTGTGATTGGCCCTGAACTTTTTCAGCCAAACATTTACCAACATTAACATAGAAATTATTCGCAATGTTGGCAGATGCTAACTGTGATGAGTGTGCTTGTAATAAACCTGAAGATGACTGATTTAGTTTTGAGTTATACGTTACACTTTTAATAAAATTCCAGATTTTTTTACTATTTGTACCTGCTTTTTCTAGTGCAATTTTGTCATAGTTGCTTTTTACATTTCTTAGAAGATTATTACAGAAGTTACGATATCGTTTATACGACAGTTGCAAAATTAAATTATCTGGATTAGATTTCGCTTTCATATGCAGTTTATCTCTATTTTTCATACAGCGAATAAGTCCTGTCGTGATCCATGGTTTTATGTTGTAGTTTTTGTTATTTCGCCGAGATATGACCGTGTTCTTCTGAATTGCGTGTTGTACATTTTTGATTAGGTACAACATACAAAACTGCGGATCAGCGGAATTGTAGACTGGGTCAAAGTCGATATTGCGTAAGTCTTCTTCAAGTTTATTTACAATTAAACTAGAAATTGTGCGAGTGACTACTTTAGGTAATTTACAATTTAAAATAAGTAGGGTAGCATTATGGTCGGTTATTGTTGAATTAATTACAAGGGCAAGTGCAGGGAAATTTGACTTGAGCATAATATGGTCCAAACAGGAGCCACCTTGATGTGTAGGAAGTGTGTGAGCAGGAAGCAAACCATAGAAGGCGCATAGGTTAAGGTATTCCTCAGTGGATGCATCAGAATTTTCTGGAAGAATATTGATATTAATATCTCCAATTAAAATAGTATTTTTGAAAGACGATAGGTTCTGCAAGGTGTTGTTTAGAGAGTCAGTGAAATTGCTTATATTTCTAAAAGAGGGGGGTCGATATAAGGCAAGTATCGCTAATTCTGACCCAATTGTAATTAACAATCTGTTACAGTCGTGCATATTTGGTTCCTCGACAGACACATTGAGATGATTTCTTGCATAAACTATCACCCCATCGTTCTGATTGTAATTTGTGTTACTTTTATACATATTATATCCCGGAATTAGTGGAATATTATATTGTTTCGAAAGCCAACATTCGGTTAATACAATAACGTCACAATTTATTTCTAAACGTTGTAAAAATACGGTAAAATTGTCGAAGTTTTTAAAAATACTGCGAATATTTTGGGTTAGTATGGTAAGTGGACTAGTATAGGAAGAGAGATATTGCTTACAGTGTTCAACGTCACAAGCGTGGGATTCAGATACAGAGAAATTATCTATGTCATTAATTAAATTATTAATCATAATTATAAAAATAAAATAAAAAACTATAACAAGGGCTAAAAAAAAATATGTGATTAGCGGCGCTCTTAGGCGCCTCCATAATCAACAGAATTGATGTACCTTTTTTCAGCCATTATTTTCGCTGGGCAGTCAGAAGCACTTGTCTTGTGATTGCTCGGCTTTTTGAAGTGCAAGCAAGTAGCACATTTTGGTTCCTCAGCCTTCTTTGTGCATTCTTGAATGGAGTGACCCTGATCACCACAGTGGCCACAGGTACTGGTGGTCTCCCGACATGATTTGGCCGCATGTCCGTACTGCTGGCACTTATAACAGCGTGTGACTAGAGTAAAGTCTCTCACAGGGCATGACGACCAGTTTACAAACACTCTGTCTTTTGATATTAGGGCTTTACGTATATCTGCAGATACTTCTATTATATAATTACAGGTCTCAGCGTCCTTCTTACCTGACTTATGGCTTAACTTAATGGAGGTCAAAAAGGTCTCGAGGCTATAATCCTGAAGGGTCTCTGCTAGATTTTGGTGGAATAAACAAGTAAAAACTTCATTCTGTTGCATGGATGAGGGCACTCCGAGAACTACTATTCTAGGCTTCCTTTTTGGGGGTTCGTCTATTGTAAGGCCTGAATTTGATAGCTGCATCGATTTTTTCACCTTCTCAATATCGTCCTTTGATTCAGTGCTTATAATGATGCCGCCATTTTTCGTCTTACGTAGTCCTCTTACCTGAAGCTTCATTTGCTCGGGGCATATAATTTTTTGGACAAGTATTTTAGTCTCCTCACTCGACTTCAGTTTGTCGTTTGGGTATATGGCCACTGAGCTTAAATTTATCGGCTGTATAAAATTGTTGGTACCTTTTTTAACCATTTCAGCGAAGGAATTTCCTGTTACCGGTTTCATTGAAGCTCCGATTGACAGCTTAAGGGCTTGCAGTTGCTGCGACAGATCAATTTGATCTTCGAGTGTTTGGACGGTGGAGTGGGCCCGGACGGCTCTCATCTTAAGGGACTGGTACTGAACAGCCATCTGCGATGTGCCGTGACTGACTTTCCGGCATAGGGCACTTATACGCAGTTTTTGCTCCATGTTTAATTTGCCGTCTGTTACAATAGAGCACACTTCATTAAGGCACTGCTCAATGGACGACATCCAGTTCTGGATTTCCGGCGTAGGTATCACTTCCATCGTGACATCTTCTCTTTGGCTGGGTGGTTGAGGGGGAGGTGCGGTTGCGGGCCCGGGTGAAGGTGTAGGTGTAGGTGCAGGTGCGGGCACAGGTGTAGGAGGTGGGCTCCGGGCACATCTGCCACCCCTGCTGAAGGGACTGGTATCCATTGTGATACAAGTAAGTTATTGACTTGTTAATCACTTACACATTTTCACGGAAACGACTTACACATGTTATGCTTACGTATGACACAGTTTGCTTTACTACCGGCTATTTGGTAAAACCAGGTCACGATTCAGCAAGTAATTATTTATTTATATTAGTAAATGTTCGTCACGTCTGTTCACAACAACGTCCTAATACGAAGTGCAAGAAACTGAGCACGTCCGCGTATGTCTTGTACAAATTGTCCTCAGAACTTAACCCAGATGCTTTGGTGACGGCCTATCATGGATTGGTGGCATCAATTCTGCGCTATGGTATCATATTTTGGGGTAACTCTACGGACAAGGATATAGCGTTTAAAGCCCAAAAGAGGTGTATTCGGGCTATGTTCAAATTAAAATCAACAGAAAGTTGTAGACCATTGTTTAAAAAATACAAATTATTAACTTTACCGTCTCTATATATTTTTGAAGTTGCATCGTTTGTAAAGTCTAACCCCCAACTCTTTCCACGACAATCTGACACTTTTCCGCGCAACAGACGTGACAATAGCCAACTTTGCTTGCACTCGGCAAAAACTGCCCTCATGGGGAAAAGCTTTTTTTGTATGGCCCCGAAAATATACAACAAAATACCACAGGCCTTTAGAGCTATGACAGAAAATCAATTTAAAAACAAGATTCGAAATATATTAACAGACAAGTGCTATTATAATATAAATGACTTTTTGACAGATACCTCTTAACATACTTAACTTTATAATATTATTTCTGTATGATTATTCTCATAAAATTTCATAATAAATGTTAGTGAACCAGTCTTTAGTCTTTGGTTCACTGAATGAATTAATTATTTGTTATATAAAAATAAAAAAAAATAAAAAATTGTTCGCCTCGCCAGGCAAAACATGTACGGACTTTTTACCTATATTTAAGATCTTGCATGCTCAATTTGTATGTAAACACATGTTTGACTGTTGATATAAATAAATTATCTTTTATCTTTTATCTTTTTATCTTTATCAAATCGATTCTAACGCACTTCGTGAATCGTTTTAAAGGCGCGCGGAGCTCCGTGAAATTGCCTATTTGTACTGTTAAATGGTGTAAAAAGCGTTCAAATACGTCAAATTTACGACGCGTCGATGCCACGGGTCCACGCACAGTCCGCAAGGCGCCAGGTGTACTGGTGGACCGCCGAGATCGCGCAGATGCGCGTCGCGTGCGTGGCGGTTAGACGCCAGTACATCCGATACCGGAGGAGACGTCGTCGGGTCCCTGACGAAGAGGCCGCGCTATATGAGGTGTACCGCGCGGCCAAGGAGACTCTGTGGCTGGCCATCGGTGAGTCGAGGACGCGAGCCAGGGAGGAGATGTTGGAGACTCTAGACGGGGATCCGTGGGGGCGCCCTTATCGCGCGGTCCGAGGGAAACTTCGAGCCGCGGCGCCTCCACTTACGGAGAGTCTCCAACCCGAGCTGCTGGAGGAGGTGGTCGCAGCCCTCTTCCCGGCGAGAGCGGAGCATACTCCGCCGCCGATGGCTTTGCCCACAGCCGCAGAGTCTACAGAGGAGAACGCCATCAGCGTCCCAGAGGTGACACAGGCAGAGATGAGGGTAGCCGTGATGCGGCTCCGGGCCAAGAACGTGGCTCCGGGGCCCGACGGGATCCACGGCTGCGTGCTAGCCCTCGCTCTGAAGGAGCTTGAGCCCCAACTGAGAGGACTCTACACAGCGTGCCTTGAGCAGGGCCAGTTTCCCACTTTGTGGAAATCTGGTCATCTGGTCCTGCTCAGGAAGGCGGGGCGCCCTGCGGACTCGCCGTCCGCGTACCGGCCCATAGTGAGGCGGCTTGTGCACTGGCCGGATCCCCGCCCTGGGACCTAGAGGCGAAAGTACTCGCGTCATCGTATCGGTGGCGCGAGGAAGCGAGGGCGTGGGGCGAGCGACGCGAGGTCCTGGTGGCGGAATGGCGGGACGCGGTGGTTTCCTACTGCGAGACCGCCCTCTTCAGGACTTCGAGAACTATCTCGGAGTCCTGGCCGCCGTGGTCGGCAGGGCGGCGCCGCGTCTGGTCTCCGTACTGGGAGACCTGAACGCCAAGTCTGTGACGTGGGGCTCCCCGGCCACCGACGCACGCGGGCGGGCAGTAGAGATGTGGGCGGCCTCCTCTGGACTCTCCCTCTTGAACAGAGGGAGCGTCCAGACATGCGTGCGGCGGCAGGGTGGCTCAATAGTGGACGTCACTTTCGCCACCAAGTGCGTTTCGACATCTCCACCAGTGGCCCCGGAAGGACGCGGCCCCGCTCGGGGCCGTCACCGTTCCCACGGTGGGCTCTCACCCGCCTGGACAGGGAGGCAGCGCGGGAGGCTGCGTTCGTCCAGGACTGGCTTTCGCCGCCTTCCGCCGGCCTGGACGTGGACGTGGTCTCTGACCGAGGTATGCAACTCCAGCATGCCTCGGTCTCGCCGACCACAACCCAAACGCGCAGTGTACTGGTGGTCGGCGGAGCTGGCGGGGCTTAGAGCGGCGTGTGTAGAGGCGAGGAGGGCCTACACGCGGAGCCGGCGGTGGCGTCGACGGGATGTGGCTGTCGGGGACCACCTCTATGAGGTGTACTTGGAGGCGAAAATGGTCCTCGATAGAGCCATCGCCGCCGCCAGAGACTCGGGGAGAGCGGAGATGCTGGAGGGTCTCGACAACGACCCCTTCGGGAGACCGTACAAGGCGGCGCGCAACAAATTGCGCCTCTTTGGTCCCCCCGTTGCCGAGACCCTCGAGCCCTCGTTTCTGGATGGGGTGGTTCGGTCCCTGTTTCCGTGCAGGGACAACTTCACCCCACCAGTGATGGACCCCCCGCTTGGGACAGCTCCGCCAGCTGAGGAGGAAGAGGAGGCCCCTCCTGTCACGGAGTCGGAACTTGGCGCGGCGATTCTCCGTATCCGCGCCAAGAAGACAGCTCCAGGCCCCGACGGTGTTCCGGCGAGAGTGGTGGCGATCGCTGCCACTCAAATGGAGGAGAGGTTTCGGGACCTCTTCAGCGCATGCCTTGCGTCTGGGAGGTTCCCGAAACCGTGGAAGGAGGGGCAGCTGTGCCTCCTTCGCAAGGAGGGCCGCCCGGCAGACTCCCCCTCGGCAAACCGGCCAATCGTTCTGCTCGATGAGTGGTTGCTGTTGTTGTGGATGCTCGTGGACGCGCTGGCCTGCCTTAAGGGGCAGGTGAAGGAGGCGATGGATGCGGGGGACGGATTGTTGGCTGTGTCATTCGACATTGCCAACGCCTTCAACTCCGTTCCCCACTGCACCATCCTCGAGGCGCTCCGATTCCACGGAGTGCCTCGGTACATGCGCAGTCTGCTGGCCAGCTACCTGGAGGATCGGACGATCCTCCTTGTGGCCTCCCCGAACTCTCCTCCGAGACCTTTGCTTTGTTTACTGGTGTCCGTATTCCAAACATTCTAGATGATAATGGGTTTGAGACTGTGGAGAAACTATGCTATCAGGGGACACTTGTACTGAATCCCTGTAAAGGGGGGATCAGCGGTAATAAAAGATGAATAAAATTAAAACGAGCCCTATAAGTAGGACTGGTCAGGTCAAAATAGCAGTCAGTGATTAAAATGCCTTCAAGGTGACGATAATAGGCGCTCAAACCACCGATCGAGTTTATTCCTATTGCCGTAAGGAATAAATAAAGCTTAAAAAAGTGAAAATAGAAAAATAGTTTTTTGCGAAAACTTAAAAGTTGACCTGGTCAATGAAAACAGGGTGGGTGGGAGGGAAATTTTTCGAATTTCTATGTGAGCTAGGCGCACGTGGGAGGTGTCAAAAGACGCGTCTCCGCGCGGGCTAGCGTTCTGTGGTGTGATTGGAATTTAGGCTGAGTAAAAAATTTGACTTTTGGTCAAAAAACGGGATTTTCGACCGAAAAGTATGTAAAAACCGGGAATAACAACCACCAAACGGGACTCGAGCTCGCGGAACGCGCACCAGAGTACAGGTAAGGCAGGCAAGTATCTATTTAAACTAATAACAAGTATGATTTGGAGAGAAAATTTTGAGATAAAAATTAATTTAGTAATTCGTAAAGAAGATAGGTATTGAAAAAAATTCTAAGTCCTGAAACGAAAAATATTTTTCGCGTAAATGTCAATTAAAATTAGTCAGATAGTAGGACGGAACCTATTTAAGATCAAATTGGCTGAAAACAGCTTCAAAATGCGTCACCTGGATGCAAAGTTATAACGGTTAGGTTAAAATGTTCGAGGGGATAGTCGCTGCCCGCCTAAAGGGCCATCTGCGGCGTATCGGGCCGGACTTGTCGGACGCTCAGTTCGGTTTTCGGGCTGAGCGGTCCACGGTGGACGCGCTGGCCTGCCTTAAGGGGCAGGTGAAGGAGGCGATGGATGCGGGGGACGGATTGTTGGCTGTGTCATTCGACATTGCCAACGCCTTCAACTCCGTTCCCCACTGCACCATCCTCGAGGCGCTCCGATTCCACGGAGTGCCTCGGTACATGCGCAGTCTGCTGGCCAGCTACCTGGAGGATCGGGCGATCCTCCTGGTAGACAGGACTGGCCGGGTCCGGCGGTACGCCGTTGAAGCCGGCGTTCCACAGGGGTCAGTCTTAGGACCTCTCCTCTGGAACGTCGGCTATGATTGGCTCCTGCGGGGAACTCTCCTCCGAGGCACGAGTGTCGTCTGCTACGCGGATGACACTCTCCTCACCGCCCGGGGGGAGAGTTTCAGAGAGGCGGCCAACCTGGCCTCGGCGGGCGGATCCTTGGTCGCGGGGCGGATCCGCCGCCTCGGTTTAACGGTGGCGCTGCACAAGACCGAGGCCGTGTTCTTCCACGGCCCTCGGCAGCGCCACCCACCACCTGATGCCCACATCTTCGTGGAGGGCGTCAGGATTGAGGTGAAGGCCCAGATGAAATATCTGGGCCTTGTACTCGACAGCAGGTGGCGCTTCGGCCCGCATTTCAGCGGGCTGTCGTCGCGCCTGCTGAAGGCCGCGGGCGCTCTCTCGTGGCTGCTTCCTAACTTGGGGGGGCCCAGCGCGCGATGCCGGCAACTTTACGCCGGCATCTTGAGGAGCATGGCCCTCTATGGGGCTCCTATCTGGGAGGAGTCTCTCCACAGACGAGAGAACGCCGCGGCCTTGCGGGTACCTCAAAGGGCCATAGCCCAGCGGGCGGCGCGGGCCTACCGCACGGTGGGCTATGCGGCAGCATGCGCTCTGGCCGGCACCCCCCCTTGGGAACTCGAGGCGTGGGTGCTCGCCAGAGTGTATGAATGGACGGCGGAGCGGAAAGCGAGGGGCGTTCGCTCAGCCCCGGAAGAGCGGGAGGCCGTCCGGCGGGAGGCGAGGGACGCCATCGTCGTCCATTGGACAGGGGACCTCGCCACCGCAGCCTTCGGCCGCCGAACCCTCAACGCAATTGGGCCAGTCCTGCGAGACTGGCTCGAGCGTCCGCACGGGTTCCTCTCCTTCCGTCTCGTGCAGGTGCTGTCCGGACACGGTTGCTTCGGATCGTACCTGCACCGAATCGGACGGGAGGAGACGCCGTCGTGCCGCGACTGTGGCGCGGCGGAGGACGTGGCACAGCACACACTCGAGGTGTGCCCGTCGTGGTCAGAGCCGCGCCGCAGTCTCGTCGCGGCGATCGGACCGGACCTCTCGCTCCCCGGCCTGGTTAACGCCATGCTGAGAGACGAGGGGTCCTGGGCGGCAGTCGCCTCCTTCTGTGAACACGTCATGTCCCAGAAGGAGGCGGCGGAGCGCGCTCGGGAGGACGACCCTGCCGAGGCGCCGCTCCGAAGGCGGAGGAGGGGTCGAAGAAGACGTCAGTACGATAGTCATCTTCGACTCCTCCCAGGTGGAGGCCAGCAGGCAACGGGTGCGGGGGCACCCTTGCCTGTATCGCACAGGCCTCCACCAGTGCCGGACGGGAATGGCCAGGTGTTAGCCCCCCAACCCGGGGGGCATGCGGGGCCCGCCAGCTAGGCGGGCATGCGCCGGGAGGGTCGTGGATGTAAAGGCTGAGCCGGTTTCCCATGACCCTCCCATCACGGCGATGCGGGAACACCGCTGAGTTTTAGTGGGTATACTGTCACTAGGACAGGGAGTCCCACATACCCCGACTCGTCCCCCACGAGCCGGGGATGCATAAAGCATTTCTCAGCGACAAAAAAAAAAAAAAAAAAAAAAAAAAGGTTAGGTTAGGTTGGGGGATCCCCCACAGCGCATACTTCCACGTAGTATCCCCTGGGCAACGCCGTGTCTGACCACCGTAACGGAGTGGCAGACCGGTGGCTAAAGTGCGCTGTGACTCGTAGGCATCACGCAGTCGTCTACGAACGAGTCGAATTTTAATTTTAACATGTCGAGTTTTTATCCAAACACCTTGTCGAGCAAGCCAGCGCGTAATGCGTCTGGCCGTTTTATCCGGAATCGCCCCTCCCAGGGCGATTCAAACGGCCCTTCTCAGGGCCAACCCAACGGCCCTTCTCAGGGCCAACCCAACGGCCCTTCTCAGGGCCAAACCAACGGCCCTTCTCAGGGCCAAACCAACGGCCCTTCTCAGGGCCAACCCAACGGCCCTTCTCAGGGCCACGTGTCGGAAGCTGACCGCGCACCATCTGCGGCCAGCTCATTATTTAGAAGGCCAGACGAGTTGTCGGACTCCGACGACTCCGTCATGGACACGTCGGCGTCCGAGAGCGACCGCTTTAAGCGGAAGCGGTCCGTGGGCTCCTCGGAGTCCGTTAGGGCGAAGAAGAAGTCGAAGCCTAAAAAGGCCTCGACTTCTACTGCGCCTTCTTCCCACAGTGTGGGCTTGGTGGACGCCGAGCGCCAGTTGAATCTGGCGAAGAGGGCGCAGCTTCAACAAGACCTGGAGGAGAGGGTCGCTGCCAAGGAGCAGCAGGCGCAAGCTGCCAGGGCGAAGGCTGGCTACGGTGCATCCAGTGTGCTGTATGCCGACCACTCCCTGGCGGAACTGGAGCGCATGGCGCATGAGGATAGGGAGGAGGTCCTGGAGGTCGCCTCAAAGTCCTCCAATTTGAAGGGGACCTTCCAGAAGGCCCTCAAATGCCGTGCCGCCAGCATGCACGGCATCGTGACAGAGCTGGTCAAGCGCACGGCCACGGACGAGACGCGGCAGCTGCAGGCGAAAGTGGATCGCCTGCAGGCGGAGGTCAGCCAGCTGCACCAGAAGCTGGCTGAGGCCACGGCCAGGCCTGCCCAATCCGCCCCAGGTCCAGTGGTAGGAGACTCCTCCTCCTCCTCCCCTGCCAGTCTTGAAGCCACATTCCGTGGCATCGTCATGGAGGAGAGGGCCTTCATCCGGGCCTGCTTCGCAGGCATCGAGGACCGGCTCCTTCCGGAAAAGCGGCTGCGCCCGCCGCTAGCGGCGGACAAGCGTCCACCGCCCAGGGAGCCGGAACCTGCGCCTCTAGCAGGCCCAGCATCGGTTGCCCAGCCCGCCAAGGGCAAAGGCAAGGGCAAGAGGACCAAGGCGGCTCCTCATGCCCCCACCACAAGCGCGGAGGTAGCGTCTGGGTCGTCTGCCACTCCAGCAGCCCCCCAGAACTCGCAGGAGGAAGACGCCCTTCTTCCCTCCACCACCCCGTCCAACCAGCCGTGGACGGAAGTGGTCAAAAAAGGGAAAAAGGGCAAAAAGTCGGCTCCCAAGCCCGCTGCGACTGGGCCTGCAGCGAAAAAGGCCGGCGGGAGGAAGCTGGTTCCTCCCAAAACCGCGGCCGTCGTGATGACCATCACCCCGGAGGCCGCGGAGCGTGGGGAGACGTATGAGTCCGTCCTAAGACGGGCTCGTACTAATGCTGATCCCTCCCAGCTGGGGATCACTAACATCAAGTGCCGCAGAACTCTAACCGGGGCTCGAATTTTCGAGTTCTCGGGGGAGCAGCGCGGCACAAATGCGGACCTCTTCGCAACAAAGTTGCAAGAGGTCATAGCGGATGTGGCAAAGGTCGCCAGACCTGTTAAGACCGCAGCCTTGGAGGTGGCCGATCTGGACGACTCGGTCACCAAAGAGGATGTGGTGGAGGCCGTCGCGGCGGCTGGAGGCTGCGAAGCTGGCGCAGTGAAGAGTGGAGCCATCAGGCCCGGCCGCCGCGGCATGGGCGTCATCCGCGTCGAGTGCCCAGTCGCCGCGGCTGGGGCCGTCCTTGCTACAACAAAAGGACGGATCCTTGTTGGGTTCGGCTCGGCTGTGGTCCGGGCACTTGAAGACCAGCCTGTCCGCTGCTTCAAGTGCTTCGCGGTCGGCCACACCCGAGCCACGTGTCCCTCCAAGTCCGACTGACGACAGGATGACGGGCAGGAGCTGCAAGCCCCCCGTGAGGAAGGGCGTGGTGCCGACGCAGGTTCGCCCTGTTGCCACCGCCGTCGCAGTCGTCGCCGCTGTAGCTCCAGTGGCGGTGGTAAATGAGGTGGGGGGTGCGATGTCGGAATAACAATTTCCGACTACCGCATCCTCCAGACGAACACCAACCACTGCAGAGCGGCCCAGGACCTGGTAGTGCAGGTCATGGCCGAGTGGTTGGTGAACGTAGCGGTGGTCGCCGAGCCCTACTCGATCCCCGGCAGCTGGCTGGGTGACGAGGACGACTCGGTGGCACTAGCGGCGCGGTCTTCCACAGACTCCCCTCCCCTCTCGCTATTAGAGAAGGGACCGGGATACGTGGCCGCCGCGTGGGGAGACTTCGCCCTTGTGGGCGTGTATTTCTCCCCAAACCGCCCTCTTCAGGACTTCGAGAACTTTCTCGGAGTCCTGGCCGCCGTGGTCGGCAGGGCGGCGCCGCGTCAGGTCTCCGTGCTGGGAGACCTGAACGCCAAGTCTGTGACCTGGGGCAACCCGGCCACCGACGCCCGCGGGCGGGCGGTGGAAATGTGGGCGGCCTCCTCTGGACTCTCCCTCTTGAACAGAGGAAGCGTCCAGACATGCGTGCGGCGGCAGGGTGGCTCTATAGTGGACGTCACTTTCGCCACCCCTGCGTTAGCCGCGCGCGTGTGGAACTGGCGGGTGGACCTGGTGGAGACTATGTCGGACCACCGGTACGTGCGCTTCGACATCTCCACCAGTGGCCCCGGAGCGACGCGGCCCCGCTCGGGGCCGTCACCGTTCCCACGGTGGGCTCTCACCCGCCTGGACAGGGAGGCAGCGCGGGAGGCGGCGTTCGTCCAGGACTGGCTTTCGCCGTCTTCCGCCGGCATGGATGTGGACACCGTGGCGGGGTACCTGAGGGAGTCTCTGACCGAGGTATGCAACTCCAGCATGCCTCGGTCTCGCCGACCACAACCCAAACGCGCAGTGTACTGGTGGTCGGCGGAGCTGGCGGGGCTTCGAGCGGCGTGTGTGGAGGCGAGGAGGGCCTACACGCGGAGTCGGCGGCGGCGTCGACGGGATGTGGCTGTCGGGGACCACCTCTATGAGGTGTACTTGGAGGCGAAAATGGTCCTCGACCGAGCCATCGCCGCCGCCAGAGACTCGGGGAGAGCGGAGATGCTGGAGGGTCTCGACAACGACCCCTTCGGGAGACCGTACAAGGCGGCGCGCAACAAATTGCGCCCCTTTGGTCCCCCCGTTGCCGAGACCCTCGAGCCCTCGTTTCTGGATGGGGTGGTTCGGTCCCTGTTTCCGTGCAGGGACAACTTCACCCCACCAGTGATGGACCCCCCGCTTGGGACAGCTCCGCCAGCTGAGGAGGAAGAGGAGGCCCCTCCTGTCACGGAGTCGGAACTTGGTGCGGCGATTCTCCATATGCGCGCCAAGAAGACAGCTCCGGGCCCCGACGGTGTCCCGGCGAGAGTGGTGGCGATCGCCGCCACTCAAATGGAGGAGAGGTTTCGGGACCTCTTCAGCGCATGCCTTGCGTCTGGGAGGTTCCCGAAACCGTGGAAGGAGGGGCAGCTGTGCCTCCTCCGCAAGGAGGGCCGCCCAGCAGACTCCCCCTCGGCATACCGGCCCATCGTTCTGCTCGATGAGGTCGGTAAAATGTTCGAGGGGATAATCGCTGCCCGCCTAAAGGGCCATCTGCGGCGTATCGGGCCGGACTTGTCGGACGCTCAGTTCGGTTTTCGGGCTGAGCGGTCCACGGTGGACGCGCTGGCCTGCCTTAAGGGGCAGGTGAAGGAGGCGATGGATGCGGGGGACGGATTGTTGGCTTTGTCATTCGACATTGCCAACGCCTTCAACTCCGTTCCCCACTGCACCATCCTCGAGGCGCTCCGATTCCACGGAGTGCCTCGGTACATGCGCAGTCTGCTGGCCAGCTACCTGGAGAACCGGGCGATCCGCCTGGTAGACAGGACTGGCCGGGTCCGGCGGTACGCCGTTGAAGCCGGCGTTCCACAGGGGTCAGTCTTCCGTCAGTCCGAAAAAAGGTTAGGTTGGGGGATCCCCCACAGCGCATACTTCCACGTAGTATCCCCTGGGCAACGCCGTGTCTGACCACCGTAACGGAGTGGCAGACCGGCGGCTAAAGTGCGCTGTGAATCGTAGTCATCAAGCAGTCGAGTCTACGAACAAGTCGAATTTTATCATGTCGGATTTTAATTTTATCAAGTCGTGCAAGCCAGCGCGTAATGCGTCTGGCCGTTTTATCCGGAGTCGCCCCTCCCAGGGCGATTCAAACGGCCCTTCTCAGGGCCAACCCAACGGCCCTTCTCAGGGACAACCCAACGGCCCTTCTCAGGGCCAATCCAACGGCCCTTCTCAGGGCCAACCCAACGGCCCTTCTCAGGGCCAACCAAACGGCCCTTCTCAGGGCCAATCCAACGGCCCTTCTCAGGGCCACGTGTCGGAAGCTGACCGCGCACCATCTGCGGCCAGCTCATTGTATGAGTCCGTCTTAAGACGGGCTCGTACTAATGCTGATCCCTGTTTCAGAGAGGCGGCCAACCTGGCCTCGGCGGGCGGATCCTTGGTCGCGGGGCGGATCCGCCGCCTTGGTTTAACGGTGGCGCTGCACAAGACCGAGGCCGTGTTCTTCCACGGCCCTCGGCAGCGCCACCCACCACCTGACGCCCACATCTTCGTGGAGGGCGTCAGGATTGAGGTGAAGGCCCAGATGAAATATCTGGGCCTTGTACTCGACAGCAGGTGGCGCTTCGGCCCGCATTTCAGCGGGCTGTCGTCGCGCCTGCTGAAGGCCGCGGGCGCTCTCTCGTGGCTGCTTCCCAACTTGGGGGGGCCCAGCGCGCGATGCCAGCAACTTTACGCCGGCATCTTGAGGAGCATGGCCCTCTACGGGGCTCCTATCTGGGAGGAGTCCCTCCACAGACGAGAGAACGCCGCGGCCTTGCGGGTACCTCAAAGGGCCATAGCCCAGCGGGCGGCGCGGGCCTACCGCACGGTGGGCTATGCGGCAGCATGCGCTCTGGCCAGCACCCCTCCTTGGGAACTCGAGGCGTGGGTGCTCGCCAGAGTGTATGAATGGACGGCGGAGCGGAAAGCGAGGGGCGTACGCTCAGCTCCGGAAGAGTGGGAGGCCGTCCGGCGGGAGGCGAGGGACGCCATCGTCGTCCATTGGACGGGGGACCTCGCCACTGCAGCCTTCGGCCGCCGAACCCTCGACGCGATTGGGCCAGTCCTGCGAGACTGGCTCGAGCGTCCGCACGGGTTCCTCTCCTTCCGTCTCGTGCAGGTGCTGTCCGGACACGGTTGCTTCGGATCGTACCTGCACCGAATCGGACGGGAGGAGACGCCGTCGTGCCGCGACTGTGGCGCGGCGGAGGACGTGGCACAACACACACTCGAGGTGTGCCCGTCGTGGTCAGAGCCGCGCCGCAGTCTCGTCGCGGCGATCGGACCGGACCTCTCGCTCCCCGGCCTGGTTAACGCCATGCTGAGAGACGAGGGGTCCTGGGCGGCAGTCGCCTCCTTCTGTGAACACGTCATGTCCCAGAAGGAGGCGGCGGAGCGCGCTCGGGAGGACGACCCTGCCGAGGCGCCGCTCCGAAGCCGCCTTCGGAGCGGCGCCTCGGCAGGAGGGGTCGAAGAAGACGTCAGTACGATAGTCATCTTCGACTCCTCCCAGGTGGAGGCCAGCAGGCAACGGGTGCGGGGGCACCCTTGCCTGTATCGCACAGGCCTCCACCAGTGCCGGACGGGAATGGCCAGGTGTTCCCGGCCATTCCCGTAGCCCCCTAACCCGGGGGGCATGCGGGGCTTGCCAGCTAGGCGGGCATGCGCCGGGAGGGTCGTGGATGTAAAGGCTGAGCCGGTTTCCCATGACCCTCCCACATACCCCGACTCGTCCCCCACGAGCCGGGGATGCATAAAGCATTTTTCAGCGACAAAAAAAAAAAAAAAAAAAAAAAAAGGTGACCCGCGAGGAGGCCCGCAGTGGCGGGCCGGCACCAGCCGGGGGTTGCGGAAGATTTCAAGTTCCCGCGACCCCCGGCGTAGGTGTGAGTTGGAACACCGGGGTGGTTTTTAGTCAGTAAGAGTCTGACAGACCCCTCCGCCCGCCCCAGGGCGGAGGACATCCATGAGGATTTTCCACCCCGGAAAAAAAAAAAAAAGAGGTTAGGTTGGGGTGCATGTTGAGAAGCCTCCCCGTGGCGCACCCTGGGCAACGTCGGCTCCAAGTGCCCACCAGGTTTTGGTGGACACTTGGGGCCGGCGGCAAATTCTCAACAAACGTGGAAGGGTCATGGTTCCAATCACCGATCATCCATGATGGTCGGTGAAGGGAACCGGGCTAAAGTCGGTCATGCGTCTACTCCCCCTCTGCTTACAGAGGGAGGCAAGTTGGCGTACACTGGAGAGTCCCAATCCCAAGGTCTAGCGTGCCGAGGGGATGAATGGCCGGAGGGTTATCCGGTCGCTAGCGCAAAAAGGGACCTCACCCTTAAAAAGGAAAAACATGATAAAATGAAGGCTAATGGAAAATTCCCCAGGCGGGCAACCTCCTCAAGGAGGTACAATCCCGCCCTTCTACGGAAGGCAGCCCCACCGTATCTGGGGGGGGCACCACTGGTCCCGTAGGTCGGCAGACCACCGCCGACCTTCGTCAACCAATCCTTGCGTCGCAAGAAAAGGAGGTCCGGGTTAGCCTGGAGCGCCTGTGCGACGCAACAAAGCCGCATGCCGTCATTGACGGCAACAACAGCCGAGGAGGCTCATGTCCAGAAAAGGACCGACTGTCCGACCAGGACACGCAGCTGGGAGGGAAGCGCTCGCGCAGCGAGCTCTCTTCCAGCGAGGAGGATCTGTCGGCACCAAAATTTGGTACCGCGCAGAGGGGGCGGGGTCGTGCGGTGGCTGGAAAAAAAATATTTAGAAAGAAATATTTAGAAAATTAATAAAAAGTGTTTATTTATGTTTAATTAGAGTAATATAGTCGTACCTAGTTATTAAGTAGTTTATTCAGTGAATATACAGTGTTTTTTGTTGCGTGAACTTCGCACAAAAGCGATATTAAACCGGCTGTCAACTCAACCAACCCAACGGTGACGGATTTCAAATTATCATCAATCCCGGGGAGTATTTTGTTCTATTTATGTTGTTTCTACATAATATTTAAGACCGCAGAACATCACAAAATACTGCTCAGGTTTCTGAGCAACGTCCATCACACACTAGCACGGTTGATGTCTCTTTTTGCTTGACAAATAGTGGAAGCAAAATCGACGACGAAAACATTCGCTCAGACAAGAAACACTACATAATTTACTACACAAAAATATGGTCATTAGGTCTTATTGAATAATATTTATTCATATAATTAATCCTGTAATGTGTCAAAAACTTTTTATTGTCAATCAAGTTTTTTTTTATTTTTTTTTATGTGTATTAGAATAAAAGCAGTGTATTTCTTGTTACTTCACTTTTGTCTAACATTCCCATCTAATTCCTTATTAAACTTTATCTAATATTGTAATATATATTTGTTAACAGTTCATTCCCAATTTTTAATAAGTACTTATAATTTTATTTTTATTTTTTTTCTCTTCTACCTCCTACTAATCTAAATATTAGAACATCTTTTCTTACTTTGTTATTTAGCTGCATAACTTTACACATTCCAGGTCAGGACTGATATTACAAAGAAAATGATGACCCGCAGTGCTACAATCAGGGATCTGGAAGCAAAACTAAGAGCTACCTTGACGGAGCTCGAGGCTTCTAACGCTACATGCCAACAGCTGCTCCAGGAAAGGGAAGACAGTGAAGTGGAAGTGGAAAACATTAATTTAAAGAACACCTCCCTCAAAAATGAACTGTCTCAGTTACACCTACAACACATGCACTTAACCGACCAGCACAGTCAACTTCAACATCTAGTGTCAACATTTCAAGAGTGCAGTGACACCCACGAACTGGCTCTGAATAAAATTACAGAACTTGAACAAAAATTGTGTGAAGCCCAAAATGCACTATCTTTCTCAGAGTGTATCCAGGTTAGCAAACAGGTTGCTAGGACCAGTAATCTATTTAGTGAGTTCATAGATATAAGAAAGAAGGAGATATGCCCGGTAGTTGAAAATGTATCGAAACCCAATGTCTTCTATCTATCCCTACTCTCTAGCCTGCGATCACACATGCGATCAGTAAACCCAATAAATACGAGGCCCCGCTCACACTTGCAATTTACAAATCAGAACGTACTACATAATCAATTATAAACCTTATTCCATCAAACACAGCGTGCATTTACCATGCACCGTACAACTCACCCACACGAAAACATCGTTCGCTATCGTTGTGCTGTGCAAAAGCCATTTATTTTACATATACGCTAGTGATTGACTAAATCGGAAACTTATCGATTCTCCCATTTATATTTGTATTAAAAATTATGGAAGTTGCTGAAAAAATTATAAATAAAAAACTATATACATATAATAAGATGATATAAATAAACAATAAGTAAGTAAAAAAAAAGAAATATTAAGTAAACCAAAAAAATAACAACATTATGAGAAAATCTAAATGAGTATAAAACAAGATTTCACATCGGTCTTCCAATCAGGCTATAACTGTTGACAAATTGAAGAATAAACTTTAATAGTAATATAAATTCATACGACAATCGACATTATTGTCGATAGCCTACGTTAGTGGATCTGCACAACCACATCACTAATCCGTCGCAGGCCGCTGCGGCCGTACTAACGATGCAACCGCTTAAAGCAAATATCGTTTTGTAATTTTTACATTGCTTGTCCAGTTACTTAGCGACATACTTTGGTAGTGGTAAAGAAGCAATGTAATTACTACAATAAAAGTACAGTCGCTGTGATATATGAAAACAAAAATAACGTAGTAAAGGCAAGAAATATTTTACGATTTGTTGTTTTTCATGATTTTCAACACAAATATAGCAAAATACTTGTGCTGATTTATGAAAAGTGGTTCTACGATTTATAAAGTTTATAGTTTAGCTTCGATTTTTACAAGAAACCACTGAACAACACGGTATTCTTAAATGTTATCACGATCGCGCTCGAAAGCGCAATAGTTAGCGGAGACGGCCATTTGCCTGAGGCATGAGCATTGTGATCAAGACGCGCGGACACAGACACGCCCCCATACCACTTCTCCTGTTATTTATATTTCTATGAGTGAGTTGGTAGGTAGTAAGTTAAAATCAGTGTGTGAGCCAGCTGTAACAATAGATTTGACTGGTGATGACACCATACCATTATGTCCTATTGTTGCAAGTCACAATAAATTAAAAAAATACATTAAAATCAAGAAATTAATTAAACGGTCACAGAGAGCAATCAAAAAACAAAATCTCTTAAAATTAAATCTTTTACTTAGAAAGGAACGTGTTGTCTTATCAAAAAGTTTAAATACTTGTACTATTGAATTAGATAAATGTAGGGAAAAATATGACACTGATATCCAGCTCCTATATAATGATATACTACACAAGGAGCACTTGCTGAAGGATATTTTTGAAAAATATGAGACTTCACAACAGCAACTAAGTGACCGCTTGCTTGAGGCTGGGGAATTGCTTGACTTGGTGAAGTGCAATGCTGAGATGTATGAGTCTCTGACTAACAACCTCTCATGCAGCTGTGCCAACCAACCGCTACCTCCTCAGCCTCAGCCTAACTTGCCCCCTCCAGTGTTGGCTCTTCCAGCAGAGACTTGTGTTAATTCACAGAAAAATAAATCAATATTTTTTTGTGACGAATTAGGTTCAGGCTTTGGAAAAATTTTACTCAATTACCTTAGCCATAGTTTTACCAATCATAGCTATCATAACATAAGTTTTAAACAAATGATTAAAAGAATTGTAAACACAAACCTAAATAATTATTCTACAATGGTTTTATTATTAGGTAATAGTACTGGTATTACCAGAAAGGACATACTAGATGGTGTGGACACCCTATTAAAATTAAATATAGGGAAACTGATGTTGTGTGCTTTTCCTTATTCTGATACTTTATCGTATGATGAAAATAACAATATTTTTAAGTTGAATAATACTATTCACAGGCTGACATGTTGTCATAGTGACAAATTATTGTATTTTGACACTAATAAGTTTGTTAGTGGTTTTAAGTTAACTCAGAGAACTTTATCTCTGTCTTGGGAATGTAGACATATGATTGCTATGTTGATAGCATATAATATTAACGAGGTTATAGCTAATATAACAAAGTGTAGCATTAGTGACGAGTCTAGGTTGTCTAGTTATACTAACAACATAGTGAGTAATTTTGTATTAACATGTTGTACGAAGGAGGATCCACCTACAATACCAACACACGTGGAGGCCACTACCAGTCAGGTAGGGTATTCTCTTCCTGCTAGAGCTCATACAGGCATTTTAGACTCTTCACTTGTAGTTGTGGATGTTGCTCCGGATAATTCTTTAAACTAGGCTGTAAGACAACAGAAGTTACCCCTTCAATTAACCAATTATTATTAGAGAATAATAAAAAGGTATCTTCTGGCAATATAACTCAATATAAATCCAAGGGAGTGCAACATACTATTAAATTATTTAATCAAAATATCCAAGGTTGCTCTTCCAAATTACTGGAAATAGAATTGTTTTTGGAAAATACTAAGTTTGATGTTGTTTGTTTAACAGAGCATTGGTTAAAAGATCATCAAGTGATGTCAATTAATTATGAAAATTATTGTGTAGTTAGCCATTTCAGCCGAAAACGTATGATACATGGTGGATCATTAATATTAATAAAAAATTCTATTAAATCGAAAGAAAGAAAAGACATCATCGAACTATCTGTTGAACACAACATTGAATTGTCCTGTGTCGAGCTTGATAAGCATGTTATAGTATGTGTATACAGACCTCCGAGTTACCAGAATCTATCCATGTTTGATTCTGTAATGGAAGATGTATTAAAGAAACTTAGTACTAGTAGTAAGTCAATAATCATATGTGGAGATTTTAATATTAACTTATTAGAAAATAACTCGAATACTGTCAGACTATTAAGCCTTTTTAAGTCATTTGATTTGTCAAATGTTTTTATTGAACCAACCCGAGTGACAGCTTCCTCTGCCACCTGTATAGATAATATTTTTTGTAATTGTGATTACTTACACAAACAAATTGTAAACAAGTTGCCATCAGATCACAGTGGACAAACAATAACATTTTGCTCCTACATACCTTTACAAAAAATTCAAATAAGGTTTAGGTCAATTACATGTAAAAGTTTAGAGAAATTAAATTATTCTTTGGCCAGTAAATTATGTGTTCAGAGTTTTAATAATATAGGTGACCCAAATGAGTTCTACGCCGAGTTCTTTTCACTATTAAACACGCAATTTAAGGACACTTTTCCACTAAAGACTAAAAGTATTTACACAAAGTTCTTATTTAGTGATTGGGCGACTCCAGGTATTCGTAAAAGCAGGGAAAAGCTATTTGAACTTTATGGCCTAAAGCAACATATGAATAATACAAACTTTCATAAGTATGTTGCAAAATATTCAAAAACTTTTAAAAGTGTGTGCAAAATAGCCAAAGCGCTTTATATTAGCAATAAAATAAAATCAACTGATGATAAAATAAAAACTACCTGGCAAATAATAAATAATGAAACAGGTAGGAAAAAACAGCGAAATACAGAATTTAATTTAGAGACTGCACATGGCCCTATCAACTCAGATGTAGAAATAGCTCAGGAATTCGAAAACTTTTTTGCTAATATTCCCATTAAAACTACTGAAGCTTTAAATTCCTCACCCGCGCTTTCTGCTGCCTTACTTAGACAGAATGTGAAGGCATGCTCTTTGGAGTTTAGGTTTCAGCATACAAACCCACAGGCTGTTATAAAAGCTTTTAAAGATCTTAAAATTAAATCAACAGAAGATCTCTGGGGAATGTCTGTAAAAGTCTGTAGAACTATTATCGAAACCATTGCGCCCTATTTAGCTTTCATATTTAACACCAGTATAGACCAAGGAGTCTTTCCGGATCTCATGAAACACAGTAAAGTAGTTCCATTGTTCAAATCCGGTGATAGTAAAGAACCTAACAATTATAGGCCCGTCTCAATTCTACCAGTTCTCAGTAAGGTGTTTGAAAAGTTGATGCTCAATCAAATGTTACGTCACTTTAATAAAAATTCCATCTTTCATGAACAACAGTACGGTTTCACCAAAGGGCGTTGTACCACTGACGCTGGTGTCACCCTAATAAAGAACATTTTTAATGCCTGGGAAGAAGCACAAGATGCCATTGGAATCTTTTGCGACCTCTCGAAGGCGTTTGATTGCGTAGACCATGAGACACTTCTGCTGAAACTGGAGCACTATGGGATTAGAAATACAGCTCTTGATTTACTAAGATCATACCTTAAAGATAGAAAGGTTAAAGTTCAAGTAAACGGCGTAAACTCATTAGGGTCTGAAATGGCATTGGGCGTTCCTCAAGGTTCGATATTGGGTCCATTCCTCTTTTTAGTTTACATTAATGATTTACCCCAATTACTTCAAAATCAACCGAAGATGGTGTTATTTGCAGATGACACATCATTGATCTTTAAAATCAACCGACGGTCACAAAATCTTGACGACGTGAATAGCTCTATACTTCAGGTCCAAGATTGGTTTACGGTAAACAATTTGGTACTAAATAAAAAAAAAACCAAATGCATTAGATTTAAATTACCTAATGTTAGAAGTAGCGAATGTGACATCATATTGAATGGAGAAAAACTGGAATTTATTAATCAAACGGTTTTCCTAGGAATCACGCTAGACGAGAAATTACAATGGGGACCTCATATAACATCTCTTGCGGGGCGGCTAAGCTCGGCCGCTTATGCGGTTAGAAAGATAAGACAGTTAACAGACGTTGAAACCGCGCGTTTGGTCTATTTTAGCTACTTCCATAGTATTATGTCGTATGGAATTTTACTGTGGGGTCGGGCTGCTGACATTGAATCCATCTTTATCTTACAAAAGAGAGCTGTCAGAGCCATTTATGATTTACATCGTCGCGAATCTCTCAGGGAACTATTTGGAAAGATTAATATTATGACGGTACCTTGCCAATTCATATATGAAAATATTATGTATGTAAGAAAAAATCTACATATTTTTAATAAAATAAGTGATAGACATAATTTTAATACTAGAAATAAAGATAAAATAGATCAACCATTTTTCAGATTATCTAAAGTACATACATCTTTTATGGGGTACTGTGTTAAATGTTACAACAAAATACCTTGTGATATTTTACAATTAAATGAAAGAAAATTTAAAACTCATATTAAAAGTACACTTTGTAAACAAGCATATTACAAATTAGAGGATTATATCCAAGATAAAAATGCTTGGAAACATGCTGGTCCAGCTCCATAGGATAATCTAGAATCTAGACAAAATCAAACTGGTTGCGAATTTAAGTTTTATAAATTATTATATGACATTGATTTTACATTCTGTGATGACTTCCTCACACACTGACTTATTAATTGTAACTTTCTTTTATTTTTTTTTGGGAAATCGTCTTCTTTTACAATGTTTGTAAATATGTGAGAACCATGTATCTATCACATAGGTAATTAATTTATCTGTTGTTGCTCTCTTTTTAAATTTATTTTTACCTATTGTGGTATGGTAAATTTTATTTTTTTTGTTTTTAGATGCATCGTCTTCACATATAATTATATAACTAATGTACCTACATATATACAAAATATTGTAAAACATTTTAAAAGAGTAACGGTGGAGTTTCTTGCCCATTCTTCTCCATACGAAAACTACCTTTTGGAAGGGGCGACTAGAATCAATTCATTTTTTTTGTAATTTTTGACGTTCAAAAGTGCCTTGCAAGGGCCTATTTGAAATAAATGATTTGACTTTGACTTTGACTTTGGCTGGCAAAGCGCGGTTACCGGACCGTGATTTACGGGGTCGCTTTTTGCGGCCCGCTACGCCGGTACCGATGCAGCTGGGGAGCGCAGAAAGTGAGGGGACAGGGGAAAAGAGCGAAGACTCCGCTGCGTCCCCACTGTTGCTGCAAAGCAACAAGGCGGAGGCGAGCTCTGCAAAGCGGATGCAGCGGAAGGCGGTGGCGGCTGACGAGGTCAGCGAAATGGCTCGACTGGCCCGAGAGCGACGCTCTGCTCAGGCGGCTACCGGAGGGAGCCTATCGGCGGTGGCGCTGAGTCGCCAAGTTTTGGACGGCGTGGATGTCGTCATGAAGGTTGCCACAAAGTCTGGCAGCCTGAAGGGCACGTTCACGCGCGCTCTGAAGGAGGCGGCTGGCGACATCAAGGAGGCAGTTGGGGTCCTCCTTAGTCGCACAAGCTCAGACGAGACGGCGAAGCTGTGGGAGGAGAACAGCCGTCTCAGATCTGAGCTGGAGGACCTCAAACGGGAGCTTGCCGCGCAGAGAGCGGAATGGCAGCAGAGGCGTCCTGCGGCCACCGGTTCCGCTCCCGTCGTCGTTGCCTTGACACCGCCGGCCCCGTCGTCGGCCCCGTCGTCGGCCCCGTCATCGGTCCGTACCCCCGCACCTGCAGATGCAGAGATCGAGAAGATCGTTCGCATCTGCATGCTGCAGTGTGGGGGTATGATGAATGCCCGTCTGCAGGGCCTGGAGTCGAGGCTCCTCCCAGCAGTGACTCTCCGGCCATCGCTCGCTGCGGATAGGAGGAGGAAGGAGGAGCCCGCTAAGCCAGGTCCCACGCAGACCAAAAAGCCTGCAGGGGGCACGTCCGCGTCCACTTCCCGGACGGCCGCGCCACCGGCGACCGCTCTCTCGGCGAACGCGTCCGGGTCCACCGCGGAATCCTGGACGACGGTCGTAAAGAAGGGCCGTCGCAAGAAGAAGACGGCGCCGCCACCACTGGTACCCGCTGGAGCACCGGCACTGGCACCCAAGAAGGCTCAAGGGCCGCCCAGAGTCAGAGCCCCACGCTCCGCGGCTGTAGTTATTACGCTGCAGCCCGGAGCCGCCGAAAGGGGTGTCTCTTATAAGGCGGTCCTGACAGAGGCAAAAGCCAAAGTCGCGTTCCCTGACCTTGGAATACCGTCTGGCCTCAGAGTGAGGCAGGCGATAACGGGGGCGCGACCTGGTTCTAGCGGCGAAAGGGCGGACGTCCTGGCCGCCAAGCTGAGGGAGGTCCTCAATCCGGAGGACGTTCGGGTGTCCAGGCCGATGAAGACCGCGGAACTGCGCGTCGACGGGCTGGACGACTCGACAACTCCGGCTGAGGTCGTGGCGGCCATCGCCCGTTCCGGTGGATGTCCGCCCGAAGACGTCCGTTCGGGGGAAGTTCGCGTCGATGCGTCCGGGCTCGGCGCGATCTGGGTGCGGTGCCCGGTGGCGGCGGCGAACAAAGTCGCCGACGCTGGGCGTCTTTTGGTGGGGTGGGTGGCAGCGAGGGTGAAGCAGCTGCAACCCAAGGCCTTGCGGTGCTACCGTTGCCTCGACATTGGGCATGTCAGGGCACGGTGCACCGCCGAAATAGACCGCAGCGAGCAGTGCTATCGCTGCGGTCAGGCCGGCCACAAGGCGGCCCAGTGTTCCGCGGAGCCAAACTGCAGCCTCTGTACAGCTGCGGGGAGGCCCGCCGGACACAGAGCGGGCGGAAAGGCCTGTGGCGCACCCGCCACATCAAAGAAGAAGAAGAGAGGGGCTGCCAAGGCTGCCGGGGGCTCTTTACCCCCCCCGCAGCCTGGCTGCCCTTCGGCCGACTCCCGGCCTAGGAATGGTGCGGAGGGGATGGATTGCGCTTAATGGCGCTGTACCATTTCCTCCAGGGCAATATCAACCACTCTGCTAGAGCTCAGGATCTCTTGCTCCAGAGCATGGCAGAGTGGTCGATTCACGTGGCTGTGGTCGCCGAACCGTATTTTGTCCCCCCCAGGGATAACTGGGTGGGAGACTTGGACGGTTTGGTGGCCATCATTGGCGGGGCTCTTGTCAACCCGTCCCGAGGTCACGGCTGGGTAGCCGTCCTCGCGGACGGCATTGGCACGGTTGGTGCGTATTTTTCGCCCAACAAGAGTCTCGCCGACTTCGAGAGGTTCCTTGTCGAGTTGGGTGCCGTCGTGGGCCGACTCCACCCTCGCCCGGTGCTGTTGCTGGGGGATCTCAACGCCAAGTCTGAGGCGTGGGGATCCCCTGTGACCGATGCTAGGGGCGAGGTGCTGGAGGAGTGGGCGGTCACGACTGGCTTGACCGTCCTAAATCGGGGCTCGGTACACACGTGCGTGCGGCAGCGGGGCGGGTCTATAGTGGACGTCTCGTTCGCTAGCCCCGCTGTCGCGAGCCGTGTCCGCGACTGGCGTGTCGCCGTGGAGGTGGAGACGTTATCGGATCACCGATACATCCGTTTCGACGTCTCCACCCAGACCGCCGGCGGCCGCGGTCCACTGGCCCCGCGACCGGACGGTCCGCGCTGGGCGCGTAAGCGCATTGACAGAGAGCTTCTCGAGGAGGCCGCTATTGTCCAGGCCTGGAGCCGGGAGTCGGCAACGACCGGACCCGTCGACGTCGAGCAGGAGGCGCTGTGGTTCCGCGGGGCGATGACGCAAATTTGCGACGCGTCCATGCCCCGGGTCCACGCACAGTCCGCAAGGCGCCAGGTGTACTGGTGGACCGCCGAGATCGCGCAGATGCGCGTCGCGTGCGTGGCGGTTAGACGCCAGTACATCCGGTACCGGAGGAGACGTCGTCGGGTCCCTGACGAAGAGGCCGCGCTGTATGAGGTGTACCGCGCGGCCAAGCAGACTCTGTGGCTGGCCATCGGTGAGTCGAGGACGCGAGCCAGGGAGGAGATGTTGGAGACTCTAGACGGGGATCCGTGGGGGCGCCCTTATCGCGCGGTCCGAGGGAAACTTCGAGCCGCGGCGCCTCCACTTACGGAGAGTCTCCAACCCGAGCTGCTGGAGGAGGTGGTCGCAGCCCTCTTCCCGGCGAGAGCGGAGCATACTCCGCCGCCGATGGCTTTGCCCACAGCCGCAGAGTCTACAGAGGAGAACGCCATCAGCGTCCCAGAGGTGACACAGGCAGAGATGAGGGCAGCCGTGATGCGGCTCCGGGCCAAGAACGTGGCTCCGGGGCCCGACGGGATCCACGGCTGCGTGCTAGCCCTCGCTCTGAAGGAGCTTGAGCCCCAACTGAGAGGACTCTACACAGCGTGCCTTGAGCAGGGCCAGTTTCCCACTTTGTGGAAATCTGGTCGTCTGGTCCTGCTCAGGAAGGCGGGGCGCCCTGCGGACTCGCCGTCCGCGTACCGGCCCATAGTGCTGCTTGACGAGGTGGGCAAGCTGTTTGAGCGGATAATCGCAGCCCGCCTCGTCGGCCACTTGTGCAGAGAGGGGCCGGACCTGGACGACAGTCAGTTCGGGTTTCGGCATGGGCGCTCCACGATCCACGCTGTGTCGCGGGTAAGAGTCCTGGCGGAGGAAGCGGTGTCCCGGGGCGGGGTGATGTTGGCGGTGTCCTTGGACATTTCCAACGCCTTCAACACCCTGCCCTGGAGTTGTATTCGGGAGGCACTGCGGTATCATGGGGTGCCTCCCTACCTCCGCCACATCGTTGGGGCTTATCTGTCGGAGAGGTGTGTCACCTACATGGGACGTGATGGCGGAAACCAGCGCCGCATGTCGTGCGGTGTTCCACAGGGCTCGGTTTTAGGCCCGCTCCTGTGGAACATCGGGTACGACTGGGTGCTGAGGGGCGAGCTCGGTGCCGGGGTAGACCTGACGTGTTATGCGGACGACACGCTGGTCACTGCCCGGGGGAGCTCGCACAGGGAGGCAGCGTTGTTGGCGACGGCTGCGGTCTCACAGGTGGTGGGCCGCATACGTCGCCTAGGCCTGGAGGTGGCCCTCAGCAAGTCGGAGGCCATGGTGTTTCATGGCCCCCGGCGGGCGCCGTCACCCGGCTCACACATCGTGGTCGGGGGGGCTCGGATCGCTGTCGAGTCCACCATGAAGTACCTAGGATTGGTGCTCGACAGCCGGTGGGACTTCGGGCCCCACTTCCGACGGCTGGCGCCCAAGTTGCTGGGCGCCGCTGGGGCGCTGTCAACGCTGCTTCCCAATCTGGGGGGCCCGAGCGCCGCTTGTAGGCGGCTCTACGTGGGGATCGTGCGATCGATGGCCCTTTACGGGGCCCCGATCTGGGCTGCTGACCTGACGGCCGGTAGCATCGCCGTAATGCGTAAACCGCAGAGGGCGATGGCCGTCAGAGTCATCAGAGGGTATCGCACGGTCTCCTACGAGGCGGCTTGTGCACTGGCCGGATCCCCGCCCTGGGACCTAGAGGCGAAAGTACTCGCGTCATCGTATCGGTGGCGCGAGGAAGCGAGGGCGCGGGGCGAGCGACCGATGCAGCGACAAATGGAGCTGCATCGGTCTCAGCTTCGCGAGGTCCTGGTGGCGGAATGGCGGGACAGGCTTTCACGCCCTACCGCCGGCCTCGACATCGTCGAGGCGGTCCGGCCGGTGCTCGACCGCTGGCTCGGGAGGAGGCACGGCTCCCTGTCGTTTCGGGTGACGCAGGTGCTCTCGGGGCATGGTTGCTTCGGGAAGTACCTGTGTCGCATAAACAGGGAGCCGGACGCCCGGTGTCACCACTGCGTCGACTGCCGGGAGGACACGGCGCGGCATACGCTGGCAGAGTGTGCCGCTTGGGAGGAGCCGCGCCGTGCCCTCATCTCAGAAGTAGGCAGTGACTTGTCGCTGCCGGCCGTAGTGAATGCGATGGTCGGCGGCGGCGAGTCCTGGGACGCGGTGGTTTCCTACTGCGAGACAGTCGTCTCGCAGAAGGAGGCTGCGGAAAGGGAGAGGGAGATCTCGTCCACTCACCCGGCCCGCAGCAGGCGCACCGGGCGTCGGCGGAGGGCGGATAACGCCCTCTTCCAGCCCCCCTAAATGGGTCCAGGGGTGACGGACTCGGGGACGTCCGTCGCCCCCCACACATCAGGACCCGAGGTGGCGGCGCGTAGTGTTCCACGCGCGCCCCTCTGAGACGTCGCGGGGGGAGTCAAACACCTCACTCCCCCCCCTGACCCGCGAGGAGGCCCGCAGTGGCGGGCCGGCACCAGCCGGGGGTTGCGGAAGATTTCAAGTTCCCGCGACCCCCGGCGTAGGTGTGAGTTGGAACACCGGGGTGGTTTTTAGTCAGTAAGAGTCTGACAGACCCCTCCGCCCGCCCCAGGGCGGAGGACATCCATGAGGATTTTCCACCCCGGAAAAAAAAAAAAAAAAAAAGGTTAGGTTAGGTTAGGTTGCCGTGGGGGATCCCCCACAGCGCATACTTCCTCGTAGTATCCCCTGGGCAACGCCGTGTCTGACCACCGTAACGGAGTGGCAGACCGGTGGCTAAAGTGCGCTGTGACTCGTAGGCATCACGCAGTCGTCTACGAACGAGTCGAATTTTAATTTTAACACCATGTCGAATTTTAAAAACCTGTCGAGCAAGCCAGCGCGTGACGCGTCTGGCCGTTTTATCCCTTATTTTAACCCGAATCGCTCCTCCCAGGGCGATTCAAACGGCCCTTCTCAGGGCCAACCCAACGGCCCTTCTCAGGGCCAAACCAACGGCCCTTCTCAGGGCCAATCCAACGGCCCTTCTCAGGGCCAACCCAACGGCCCTTCTCAGGGCCACACCAACGGCCCTTCTCAGGGCCACCCCAACGGCCCTTCTCAGGGCCACGCCGGCGGCGCTTTAGCGTCAGAAGCTGACCGCATACCATCTGCGGCCGGCTTGTTTCGAAGACCGGATGAGGTGTCGGACTCCGACGACTCCATCATGGACACGTCGGCGTCCGAGAGCGACCGCTTCAAGCGGAAGAGGTCGGAGGGCTCCTCGGAGTCTAAGAGAGAAAAGAAGAAGTCGAAGCCTAGAAAGGCCTCGACTTCTACTGCGCCTTCTTCCCACAGTGTGGGCTTGGTGGACGCCGAGCGCCAGTTGAATCTGGCGAAGAGGGCGCAGCTTCAACAAGACCTGGAGGAGAGGGTCGCCGCCAAGGAGCAGCAGGCGCAAGCTGCCAGGGCGAGGGCTGGCTACGGCGCATCCAGTGTGCTGTATGCTGACCACTCCTTGGCGGAACTGGAGCGCATGGCGCAGGAGGATAGGGAGGAGGTCCTGGAGGTCGCCTCAAAGTCCTCCAATTTGAAGGGGACCTTCCAGAAGGCCCTCAAATGCCGTGCCGCCAGCATGCACGGCATCGTGACAGAGCTGGTCAAGCGCACGGCCACGGACGAGACGCGGCAGCTGCAGGCGAAGGTGGATCGCCTGCAGGCGGAGGTCAGCCAGCTGCACCAGAAGCTGGCTGAGGCCACGGCCAGGCCTGCCCAATCCGCCCCAGGTCCGGTGGTAGGAGGCTCCACCTCCTCAACCGCTAGCCTTGAGGCCACCATTCGCGGAGTGGTGATGGAGGAGAGGGCCTTCATCCGGGCCTGCTTCGCAGGCATCGAGGACCGGCTCCTGCCGGAAAAACGGCTGCGCCCGCCGCTAGCGGCGGACAAGCGTCCACCGCCGAAGGAGCCGGAACCTGCGCCTGTAGCAGGCCCAGCATCGGATGCCCAGCCCGCCAAGGGCAAAGGCAAGGGCAAGAGGACCAAGGCGGCTCCTCATGCCCCCACCACAAGCGCGGAGGGAGCGTCTGGGTCCTCTGCCGCACCAGCAGCCTCCCAGAACCCACAGGAGGAAGACGCCCTTCTTCCCTCCACCACCCCGTCCAACCAGCCGTGGACGGAAGTGGTCAAGAAAGGGAAAAAGGGCAAAAAGTCGGCTGCAAGCCCCCCGTGAGGAAGGGCGTGGTGCCGGCGCAGGTTCGCCCTGTTGCCACCGCCGTCGCAGTCGTCGCCGCTGTAGCTCCAGTGGCGGCGGTAAATGAGGTGGGGGGTGCGATGTCGGAATAACAATTTCCGACTACCGCATCCTCCAGACGAACACCAACCACTGCAGAGCGGCCCAGGACCTGGTAGTGCAGGTCATGGCCGAGTGGTTGGTGAACGTAGCGGTGGTCGCCGAGCCCTACTCGATCCCCGGCAGCTGGCTGGGTGACGAGGACGGCTCGGTGGCACTAGCGGCGCGGTCTTCCACAGACTCCCCTCCCCTCTCGCTATTAGAGAAGGGACCGGGATACGTGGCCGCCGCGTGGGGAGACTTAGCCCTTGTGGGGGTCTATTTCTCCCCAAACCGCCCTCTTCAGGACTTCGAGAACTATCTCGGAGTCCTGGCCGCCGTGGTCGGCAGGGCGGCGCCGCGTCAGGTCTCCGTACTGGGAGATCTGAACGCCAAGTCGGTGACCTGGGGCTCCCCGGCCACCGACGCCCGCGGGCGGGCAGTGGAGATGTGGGCGGCCTCCTCTGGACTCTCCCTCTTGAACAGAGGGAGCGTCCAGACATGCGTGCGGCGGCAGGGTGGCTCAATAGTGGACGTCACTTTCGCCACCCCTGCGTTAGCCGCGCGCGTGCTGAACTGGCGGGTGGACCTGGTGGAGACTTTGTCAGACCACCGCTACGTGCGTTTCGACATCTCCACCAGTGGCCCCGGAGCGACGCGGCCCCGCTCGGGGCCGTCACCGTTCCCACGGTGGGCTCTCACCCGCCTGGACAGGGAGGCAGCGCGGGAGGCGGCGTTCGTCCAGGACTGGCTTTCGCCGTCTTCCGCCGGTCTGGACGTGGACACCGTGGCGGGGCACCTCAGGGAGTCTCTGACCGAGGTATGCAACTCCAGCATGCCTCGGTCTCGCCGACCACTACCAAAACGCGCCGTGTACTGGTGGTCGGCGGAGCTGGCGGAGCTTCGAGCGGCGTGTGTGGAGGCAAGGAGGGCCTACACGCGGAGTCGGCGGCGGCGTCGACGGGATGTGGCTGTCGGGGACCACCTCTATGAGGTGTACTTGGAGGCGAAAATGGTCCTCGACCGAGCCATCGCCGCCGCCAGAGACTCGGGGAGAGCGGAGATGCTGGAGGGTCTCGACAACGACCCCTTCGGGAGACCGTACAAGGCGGCGCGCAACAAATTGCGCCCCTTTGGTCCCCCCGTTGCCGAGACCCTCGAGCCCTCGTTTCTGGATGGGGTGGTTCGGTCCCTGTTTCCGTGCAGGGACAACTTCACCCCACCAGTGATGGACCCCCCGCTTGGGACAGCTCCGCCAGCTGAGGAGGAAGAGGAGGCCCCTCCTGTCACGGAGTCGGAACTTGGCGCGGCGATTCTCCATATCCGCGCCAAGAAGACAGCTCCGGGCCCCGACGGTGTCCCGGCAAGAGTGGTGGCGATCGCCGCCACTCAAATGGAGGAGAGGTTTCGGGACCTCTTCAGCGCATGCCTTGCGTCTGGGAGGTTCCCGAAACCGTGGAAGGAGGGGCAGCTGTGCCTCCTCCGCAAGGAGGGCCGCCCAGCAGACTCCCCCTCGGCATACCGGCCCATCGTTCTGCTCGATGAGGTCGGTAAAATGTTCGAGGGGATAATCGCTGCCCGCCTGAAGGGCCATCTGCGGCGTATCGGGCCGGACTTGTCGGACGCTCAGTTCGGGTTTCGGGCTGAGCGGTCCACGGTGGACGCGCTGGCCTGCCTTAAGGGGCAGGTGAAGGAGGCGATGGATGCGGGGGACGGATTGTTGGCTGTGTCATTCGACATTGCCAACGCCTTCAACTCCGTTCCCCACTGCACCATCCTCGAGGCGCTCCGATTCCACGGAGTGCCTCGGTACATGCGCAGTCTGCTGGCCAGCTACCTGGAGGATCGGGCGATCCTCCTGGTAAACAAGACTGGCCGAGTCCGGCGGTACGCCGTTGAAGCCGGCGTTCCACAGGGGTCTGTCTTAGGACCTCTCCTCTGGAGCGTCGGCTATGATTGGCTCCTGCGGGGAACTCTCCTCCGAGGCACGAGTGTCGTCTGCTACGCGGATGACACTCTCCTCACCGCCCGGGGGGAGAGTTTCAGAGAGGCGGCCGACCTGGCCTCGGCGGGCGGATCCTTGGTCGCGGGGCGGATCCGCCGCCTCGGTTTAACGGTGGCGCTGCACAAGACCGAGGCCGTGTTCTTCCACGGCCCTCGGCAGCGCCACCCACCACCTGACGCCCACATCTTCGTGGAGGGCGTCAGGATTGAGGTGAAGGCCCAGATGAAATATCTGGGCCTTGTACTCGACAGCAGGTGGCGCTTCGGCCCGCATTTCAGCGGGCTGTCGTCGCGCCTGCTGAAGGCCGCGGGCGCTCTCTCGTGGCTGCTTCCCAACCTGGGGGGGCCCAGCGCGCGATGCCGGCAGCTTTACGCCGGCATCTTGAGGAGCATGGCCCTCTACGGGGCTCCTATCTGGGAGGAGTCCCTCCACAGACGAGAGAACGCCGCGGCCTTGCGGGCACCTCAAAGGGCCATAGCCCAGCGTGCGGCGCGGGCCTACCGCACGGTGGGCTATGCGGCAGCATGCGCTCTGGCCAGCACCCCTCCTTGGGAACTCGAGGCGTGGGTGCTCGCCAGAGTGTATGAGTGGACGGCGGAGCGAAAAGCGAGGGGCGTTCGCTCGGCTCCAGAAGAGCGGGAGGCCGTCCGGCGGGAGGCGAGGGACGCCATCGTCGTCCATTGGACGGGGGACCTCGCCACCGCAGCCTTCGGCCGCCGAACCCTCGACGCGATTGGGCCAGTGCTGCGAGACTGGCTCGAGCGTCCGCACGGGTTCCTCTCCTTCCGTCTCGTGCAGGTGCTGTCCGGACACGGTTGCTTCGGATCGTACCTGCACCGTATCGGACGGGAGGAGACGCCGTCGTGCCGCGACTGTGGCGCGGCGGAGGACGTGGCACAGCACACTCTGGAGGTGTGCCCGTCGTGGTCAGAGCCGCGCCGCAGTCTCGTCGCGGCGATCGGACCGGACCTCTCGCTCCCCGGCTTGGTTAACGCCATGCTGAAGGACGAGGGGTCCTGGGCGGCAGTCGCCTCCTTCTGCGAACACGTCATGTCCCAGAAGGAGGCGGCGGAGCGCGCACGGGAGGACGATCCTGCCGAGGCGCCGCTCCGAAGGCGGAGGAGGGGTCGAAGAAGACGTCAATACGATAGTCATCTTCGACTCCTCCCAGGTGGAGGCCAGCAGGCAACGGGTGCGGGGGCACCCTTGCCTGCATCGCACAGACCTCCACCAGTGTCGGACGGGAATGGCCAGGTGTTCCCGGCCATTCCCGTAGCCCCCCAACCCGGGGGGCATGCGGGGCCCGCCAGCTAGGCGGGCATGCGCCGGGAGGGTCGTGGATGTAAAGGCTGAGCCGGTTTCCCATGACCCTCCCATCACGGCGATGCGGGAACACCGCTGAGTTTTAGTGGGTATACTGTCACTAGGACAGGGAGTCCCACATACCCCGACTCGTCCCCCACGAGCCGGGCATGCATAAAGCATTTCTCAGCGACAAAAAAAAAAAAAAAAAAAAAAAAGGTTAGGTTGCCGTGGGGGATCCCCCACAGCGCATACTTCCTCGTAGTATCCCCTGGGCAACGCCGTGTCTGACCACCGTAACGGAGTGGCAGACCGGTGGCTAAAGTGCGCTGTGACTCGTAGGCATCACGCAGTCGTCTACGAACGAGTCGAATTTTAATTTTTAACACCATGTCGAATTTTAAAAACCTGTCGAGCAAGCCAGCGCGTGACGCGTCTGGCCGTTTTATCCCTTATTTTAACCCGAATCGCTCCTCCCAGGGCGATTCAAACGGCCCTTCTCAGGGCCAACCCAACGGCCCTTCTCAGGGCCAAACCAACGGCCCTTCTCAGGGCCAATCCAACGGCCCTTCTCAGGGCCAACCCAACGGCCCTTCTCAGGGCCAACCCAACGGCCCTTCTCAGGGCCACACCAACGGCCCTTCTCAGGGCCACCCCAACGGCCCTTCTCAGGGCCACGCCGGCGGCGCTTTAGCGTCAGAAGCTGACCGCATACCATCTGCGGCCGGCTTGTTTCGAAGACCGGATGAGGTGTCGGACTCCGACGACTCCATCATGGACACGTCGGCGTCCGAGAGCGACCGCTTCAAGCGGAAGAGGTCGGAGGGCTCCTCGGAGTCTAAGAGAGAAAAGAAGAAGTCGAAGCCTAGAAAGGCCTCGACTTCTACTGCGCCTTCTTCCCACAGTGTGGGCTTGGTGGACGCCGAGCGCCAGTTGAATCTGGCGAAGAGGGCGCAGCTTCAACAAGACCTGGAGGAGAGGGTCGCCGCCAAGGAGCAGCAGGCGCAAGCTGCCAGGGCGAGGGCTGGCTACGGCGCATCCAGTGTGCTGTATGCTGACCACTCCTTGGCGGAACTGGAGCGCATGGCGCAGGAGGATAGGGAGGAGGTCCTGGAGGTCGCCTCAAAGTCCTCCAATTTGAAGGGGACCTTCCAGAAGGCCCTCAAATGCCGTGCCGCCAGCATGCACGGCATCGTGACAGAGCTGGTCAAGCGCACGGCCACGGACGAGACGCGGCAGCTGCAGGCGAAGGTGGATCGCCTGCAGGCGGAGGTCAGCCAGCTGCACCAGAAGCTGGCTGAGGCCACGGCCAGGCCTGCCCAATCCGCCCCAGGTCCGGTGGTAGGAGGCTCCACCTCCTCAACCGCTAGCCTTGAGGCCACCATTCGCGGAGTGGTGATGGAGGAGAGGGCCTTCATCCGGGCCTGCTTCGCAGGCATCGAGGACCGGCTCCTGCCGGAAAAGCGGCTGCGCCCGCCGCTAGCGGCGGACAAGCGTCCACCGCCGAAGGAGCCGGAACCTGCGCCTGTAGCAGGCCCAGCATCGGATGCCCAGCCCGCCAAGGGCAAAGGCAAGGGCAAGAGGACCAAGGCGGCTCCTCATGCCCCCACCACAAGCGCGGAGGGAGCGTCTGGGTCCTCTGCCGCTCCAGCAGCCTCCCAGAACCCACAGGAGGAAGACGCCCTTCTTCCCTCCACCACCCCGTCCAACCAGCCGTGGACGGAAGTGGTCAAGAAAGGGAAAAAGGGCAAAAAGTCGGCTCCCAAGCCCGCCAGCGCGGCGACTGGTCCTCCAGCCAAAAAGGCCGGCGGGAGGAAGCTGGTTCCTCCTAAAACCGCGGCCGTCGTGGTGACCATCACCCCGGAGGCCGCGGAGCGTGGGGAAACGTACGAGTCCGTCCTAAGACGGGCTCGTACTAATGCTGATCCCTCCCAGCTGGGGATCAGCAACATCAAGTGCCGCCGAACTCTAACCGGGGCTCGAATTTTCGAGTTCTCGGGGGAGAAGCGCGGCACAAATGCGGACCTCTTCGCAACAAAGTTGCAAGAGGTCATCGCAGATGTGGCCAAGGTTGCCAGGCCTATAAAGACCGCAGCCTTGGAGGTGGCCGATCTGGATGATTCGGTCACCAAGGAGGATGTGGTGGCGGCCGTCGCGGCGGCTGGAGGCTGCGACGCTGGCGCGGTGAAGGGTGGAGCCATCAGGCCTGGCCGCCGCGGCCTGGGCATCATCCGCGTCGAGTGCCCAGTCGCCGCGGCTGGGGCCGTCCTTGCAGCGACCAAGGGACGGCTGCTGGTGGGCTTCAGCTCGGCTGTGGTCCGGGCGCTTGAAGACCAGCCCGTCCGCTGCTTCAAGTGCTTCGCGGTCGGCCACACCCGAGCCACGTGTCCCTCCAAGTCCGACTGGGGAGGCACGTGCTTCCAATGCGGTCAGGAGGGACACGGGTGGGCCGCTTGCACCGCCGCCAAGCCGCACTGCGCGGCGTGTGCCGCCGGTGGCCGCCCCGCGGACCACAGGATGACGGGCAGGAGCTGCAAGCCCCCCGTGAGGAAGGGCGTGGTGCCGGCGCAGGTTCGCCCTGTTGCCACCGCCGTCGCAGTCGTCGCCGCTGTAGCTCCAGTGGCGGCGGTAAATGAGGTGGGGGGTGCGATGTCGGAATAACAATTTCCGACTACCGCATCCTCCAGACGAACACCAACCACTGCAGAGCGGCCCAGGACCTGGTAGTGCAGGTCATGGCCGAGTGGTTGGTGAACGTAGCGGTGGTCGCCGAGCCCTACTCGATCCCCGGCAGCTGGCTGGGTGACGAGGACGGCTCGGTGGCACTAGCGGCGCGGTCTTCCACAGACTCCCCTCCCCTCTCGCTATTAGAGAAGGGACCGGGATACGTGGCCGCCGCGTGGGGAGACTTAGCCCTTGTGGGGGTCTATTTCTCCCCAAACCGCCCTCTTCAGGACTTCGAGAACTTTCTCGGAGTCCTGGCCGTCGTGGTCGTGCTGGGAGACCTGAACGCCAAGTCTGTGACCTGGGGCAACCCGGCCACCGACGCCCGCGGGCGGGCGGTGGAAATGTGGGCGGCCTCCTCTGGACTCTCCCTCTTGAACAGAGGAAGCGTCCAGACATGCGTGCGGCGGCAGGGTGGCTCAATAGTGGACGTCACTTTCGCCACCCCTGCGTTAGCCGCGCGCGTGCTGAACTGGCGGGTGGACCTGGTGGAGACTTTGTCAGACCACCGCTACGTGCGTTTCGACATCTCCACCAGTGGCCCCGGAGCGACGCGGCCCCGCTCGGGGCCGTCACCGTTCCCACGGTGGGCTCTCACCCGCCTGGACAGGGAGGCAGCGCGGGAGGCGGCGTTCGTCCAGGACTGGCTTTCGCCGTCTTCCGCCGGCCTGGACGTGGACACCGTGGCGGGGCACCTCAGGGAGTCTCTGACCGAGGTATGCAACTCCAGCATGCCTCGGTCTCGCCGACCACTACCAAAACGCGCCGTGTACTGGTGGTCGGCGGAGCTGGCGGAGCTTCGAGCGGCGTGTGTGGAGGCAAGGAGGGCCTACACGCGGAGTCGGCGGCGGCGTCGACGGGATGTGGCTGTCGGGGACCACCTCTATGAGGTGTACTTGGAGGCGAAAATGGTCCTCGACCGAGCCATCGCCGCCGCCAGAGACTCGGGGAGAGCGGAGATGCTGGAGGGTCTCGACAACGACCCCTTCGGGAGACCGTACAAGGCGGCGCGCAACAAACTGCGCCCTTTGGTCCCCCCGTGGCCGAGACCCTCGAGCCCTCGTTTCTGGATGGGGTGGTTCAGTCCCTGTTTCCGTGCAGGGACAACTTCACCCCACCAGTGATGGACCCCCCGCTCGGGACAGCTCCGCCAGCTGAGGAGGAAGAAGAGGCCCCTCCGGTCACGGAGTCGGAACTTGGCGCGGCGATTGTCCATATCCGCGCCAAGAAGACAGCTCCGGGCCCCGACGGTGTCCCGGCAAGAGTGGTGGCGATCGCCGCCACTCAAATGGAGGAGAGGTTTCGGGACCTCTTCAGCGCATGCCTTGCGTCTGGGAGGTTCCCGAAACCGTGGAAGGAGGGGCAGCTGTGCCTCCTCCGCAAGGAGGGCCGCCCAGCAGACTCCCCCTCGGCATACCGGCCCATCGTTCTGCTCGATGAGGTCGGTAAAATGTTCGAGGGGATAATCGCTGCCCGCCTAAAGGGCCATCTGCGGCGTATCGGGCCGGACTTGTCGGACGCTCAGTTCGGGTTTCGGGCTGAGCGGTCCACGGTGGACGCGCTGGCCTTTTTTTTTTTTTTTTTTTTCCGGGGTGGAAAATCCTCATGGATGTCCTCCGCCCTGGGGCGGGCGGAGGGGTCTGTCAGACTCTTACTGACTAAAAACCACCCCGGTGTTCCAACTCACACCTACGCCGGGGTCGCGGGAACTTGAAATCTTCCGCAACCCCCGGCTGGTGCCGGCCCGCCACTGCGGGCCTCCTCGCGGGTCAGGGGGGGGAGTGAGGTGTTTGACTCCCCCGCGACGTCTCAGAGGGGCGCGCGTGGAACACTACGCGCCGCCACCTCGGGTCCTGATGTGTGGGGGGCGACGGACGTCCCCGAGTCCGTCACCCCTGGACCCATTTAGGGGGGCTGGAAGAGGGCGTTATCCGCCCTCCGCCGACGCCCGGTGCGCCTGCTGCGGGCCGGGTGAGTGGACGAGATCTCCCTCTCCCTTTCCGCAGCCTCCTTCTGCGAGACGACTGTCTCACAGTAGGAAACCACCGCGTCC